>OY755044.1:81325056-81925056 GCA_963576565.1 Aspidapion aeneum | reverse complement strand
AAATCATAATATGATGTAATAAGGAACACTTAAGGCTAAGTAACGAAAAAAAAAGTCGATGCGATGGGCTATTAATAACTTGAATCCTCCGTATTTTGATAGATTTTTAAAATTTAATATGGATGTTCATAGGTATTCAACAAGAAGCAGGTACAATTTCTATATTCCTAAAGTAAAAACACAGAAATATTCAAATTTGCTTTTTGTTAAGGGGCTTCAAGAATACAACAGCTTACCATCAGAAATTAAACAATCTCAAAGTCTTGAAATTTTTAAACGTTTTATAAGACAATTTTTAAATGAGCGTTAATCTTAATTTTGAAGTCTTCAAAATTTCGAAAAGCGTATTCCATAGGAATTTTGTTAATTTTTTATTTTTTTTTAATGTGTTTGGGTTTAATGTTTTTTCCTTTACAATTTAAGATGTAGTTATTTATTTGACATTTAACCGTAATAAAGATGTTTATTAGTTTATAAGAGTCGATTGAGGATTTGTATTTGTTCAGCTTTGTTGTATTAGGCATTACTAGAGGAACAAATAAAGAGTTATTATTATTATTATTATTAAACCAATCAGAATTGACAATGTATTGTTGAAGTATTGGCAGTTTGTTTATTAAAATAATAAAATATGCTAAATTTGTGATTTAAATAGCTGCTGGAACCCATATTTACGTCACCAACGATGTGATTTTTTCTTACGTCACCACTTGTGGGATAAATCTGGAGGCACGGTGGTGTCCCGCCAAGTTTGCGTAAACTGCTGTACCATCTTTTCTTGAAACATTTCAGGCCATATTTGACCTATCTAAAACTCTACTTCGTAATGAGCTACGAAACTCAAACTGCACAGTCGTAGATGTTCATAGAGTTAACAACTCCTCCAAGTTTCATGGAATTCCATAAAGTAGTTACGAAATTTCAAAACACGTTGAAATTTTCACTCACTCAATCACTCATGTGTAGATCATCTAAATTCTAATTTACTTCCAGACATGCTAATTCTAATTTACTCCCCTCCCCTACACATGTAAAGTTATGTAAAGGTATCATTGCCCACTTCCAGAAACGCTAGAGAGCTGAGCTTTGGCAGACTTATAGGAAATATAAAACTATAGCAAAAAATTTAAAAACACCATAATTTTAATTTACTTCCCTCCCCTGTAAATGTAAAGTTATGTAAAAGTAACATTGCCCACTTCTAGGAACACTAGAGGGCTGAGCTTTAGAAGGATAAAAAATTAAAAAACCTCAAAATTTTTAATAAGGCATTGCAAAAGTTTTGAACAATATTCCGCATATTTTACTACTTTAAAACTTAAATATTATCCAAATCCTTTTAAAAAGGAGTGAAATCATAACAAAAACATTTTATGTAAAAAAAAGGTATAATTGGTTTTTTAAACTTGGCTGTTACGGCTGCAAATGACTCTTAGGCACAGTGCTAAATTAAACATAAAGAAGTTTGGCTGTGATAGCAAAGTTTAAAACAAACAGAACAGAACCTTTCATTTTAAAATTTGTATTGGAGAACTTGGCTTTACTTTTATCTCAATTCTTTTTACGGAATACCATTTTCGTGTACTTGGCTTTTTTTACATGAAATGTTTGTGTTATGGTATTCATTTCCTTTCTCAAGAAATGTTTAATTAAGGTGACGCAACAGTTGAATATATCACGCTGGTCTCGCAATATCTCCACTGCCGCCAAACCGATTAAATTAGTTTTTTTTAAAATCCAAAACGTGACAAGTGATTTAACAGAAAATGTATTAAAAAAATATATATATACAGTGAAACCTCCTATAAGCGGACACTCACGGTTCCGTCGATTTTGTCCGCTTATTGGAGGTGTCCGCTTAAGAGAGGGAACTGCGAAATGTTGATATATATTTATTAATAGTTTCCGCTGCTTGAGATTTTCCGATATTAAATTTTTCGGCGATCTTTTGTGCTGATAGATGTTCCTTCTCCAAAACGTGAACAACTTCCATTTTTCCACATAAACTAAGAAGTTTTTTTACTAGGCGCCATTTCAAAGAAATCTATTATTACCCAGCTGAACAATAAAAATAAAAACAGCAGTCCCGTCGAATAAAATATTGTTGTAAATACGACAGAAGTATTTAGTCTCCAGATTAAAACGGAAAGAGGTAATTCCTCGGCTGCAGAGTACATTGTTACCAACATACTACATAATATTTATGTCCATGTCGTGCAGCGCTCCGTCCCGTTATCAGAGGTTCGCGTCCGGTTAAGGGAGGTTTCAGAATCTTTTAACCAAAAAAAAATTGTCCGCGTTCGGTTATTAGAGTGTCCGGTTATAGGAGGGAATTTTACATGTGAAGACATTGACAAAATCTTGGTTCCAACAAATCTGTCCGCCTAAAGGAAGTGTCCGCTTAATAGAGGTGTCCGCAAGGAGAGGTTTCACTGTATATATAAATAAATATTTTTTATTATTAATTTTAGGAAAAAAAATTCTTCTTCATAAAAAGTTCTGCATTATCTAAAACCTAGAATACAGTCATCAAATATGAAATGTTTTCAGTGGGATACGAGGTTTGTCAAAAAATATGGGTTTTGCTCAAGAGTACAGTACCTTTAAATTTGATATTATCAAAAAATGTTTCTAAAAAAAGTTGTTCAGAATTAAAAATTACGTTCAAATATGCAAGTACGTCCATTTAAATTAAAACTTCAGATTATTTTATTTTTTTTTATTTTTTACTAATATTTCTATTTTGAATGAACATGTATCTCTTGTGATTACGAAACACATGATAACCTTTTAGTTTTTCGATGTTTTATAATAATTTTGCAATTAAAACGCGTGATAAAAAACCCTTTTTGTGCACACTAAATCCAAGATGGCGGGGGCGCCCCCCCCCCCAGTTCGAAAACTCAAATTTGTTTTTAGGACTCCAATGTCAACAACATATGCCAAAATCGCGACTACACCACCTTTTGCAAGCTGGGGGTCTTTTTTTCGGTTTAATGACTGGCCTATATTAGGCGATAGTTATTTTTTTCTAAAAAAGTTCTGATCAGCATCATATCTTTTGACATAAATTTTCCAACAAGTGAAATTAGCACGCTTGGCTAGTGCAAGTGGTCATCAGGCATGCAGTGGTGCATGACCAATGTTTGCACTTTTTCTAGCCTTCCCTTGCACTTTTAAACCAATCTATCCATGAGCCGATAGTTTATGGTAGATTGGTTTGTGCACAAAGTCCGGGTTTTGTCGTGTAAATTGCGTTATGTCCCGGGTTATGTCTGAATTAAAGATTTGGTTTTGAAAGAAATTTTCTGCCACCTGAACCAGGTGGTTGGTATGTTGTCTGCAAAGGCCTAGTTCTATACAGCGATGTATAGTGTAAAGATTTTTGGCTCAAGGACTGTACCTTGCACTATCCCTGCATTAATTTGTTGTGGTTGGGAAATTGCAGTATTGACCTTTGTAGAAAAAGTGCGTTGAAAATTGATTGAATTGAAATTACTCAGAATATTTAGTATTTGATGGAGTTTGAATACTAATCCTTCGTGTGAAACAGTGTCGAATGCTTTTTCCATATCTAGCATGATTAGCACTGTATACTTGTTATAGTTGAAGTTGATGGTCGCATTTGCTGCTAAAAGAATAGTGATGTGGCCTGATTTGAATCCAAACTGATAATTCGGCGTAATTTCTGATCTTTGATCGATATTATTGATACGTGTCATGATAGCTCTGCTACCTTTGAGAGTGAACTTCGAAGAGATATGGGACGACAGTTTGAATACGTAGGGTTTGTTCCCGGTTTGCGTACGGGAATGATAATGGCTTATTTCCATGCTGCAGAGAAGTACTGTTAAATAAAGATTGTAAAGTTGTCAGGTCCAGGGGCCTTGTTGCGTGGCATCTTACCAATAATTTTACGGACTTCGTGCGGAGAGACGAGAGACAATCAGCTTCTTTTCAACCCTCAGGGGCAGGGGTACCGGTTGCGCGGAAGTGTCTGCCATTTCCTGAACTTCTTGTTGAAATTCAGTTGTTTTCTGTGGAAGTGTAGATTTGTGCGTAGTGCGTAGCGAATGTTTGTGCCTTTTCGGCTCTGTCATAACCGCTCCATTCAGCGAGTGGATTTTTGGCGGCGCACCCCCCCCCCCTGACTTGTATTACACGCCAGATGGAGCGGTCGCCAACTCTCGCCGTCCGAAGACGGTTAATCCAGACGTTGTTCTCTGTGATTGTGTGTTGCACTTCCGTGTACCGTAACCTCTCTGCTAGTTGCCTAAACCGTTGCCAGGCCTTCCGAATTCTTTCAGAGTATTTCATGGTAATTTTCCTCGCAACTCGGTCCCTTGCCTGCTGTATCGTCCTTGAACAATTTTATTTTTGAATCTTTAAATTTTTTTAATCTTTTAAAGACTAATTTTAATAAAACTGTCGTAGATCCTGTTTTACATCGGCCACTATTTATTTACGAAAATTTCATCGAAATCGGTTTGATAGTTTCGGAGATTTTGCAAGACATATTTCATGTCAGTACTGTGTTAAAATGGCCTCATTTTGAGTGTCACCTTGATTAGGCGAGAAATTCCAGTAATAAAAAATGAATCTATTAACCATTTTCTTAATGAACTTACAGATGATAAAAATAGCGACTATTCCCTCTGGAAAGCAACCAAAGATATTAAAAGACCAATTATCCAAATTCCACCCATACGAAAATCTAACAACCAGTGGGCAAGGAGTAACGAAGAAAAAGCAGATATTTTTGCAAATCATTTAGAAAAAACATTTCAGCCCCACGAAGCACCAGATGAACACTTTCATTTAAATGAACCCCATCAAATCGAGGACCATATTAAGCTTACATCACCAAAAGAAATATTAACAGAAATCAAAAATATTAATTTGAAAAAAGCCCTAGGGTATGATCTTATTAACGGGGTAGTCATAAAACAACTCCCCAGAAAAGCTTTTGCGTCTTTTAGGCTTAGGTATGTACCTAAACTGTGGAAAGTTGCAGAAGTTATCATGATACCAAAACCGGGAAAACCACTCCATGACGTGTCATCTTACAGGCCAGCATCTTTGCTGCCAATTATATCCAAGCTCTATGAAAAATTATTGCTTAAAAGAATAAAACCCATCATAGAAAGACAAGAAATTATTCCATCTCATCAATTTGGTTTTCGAGACAAGCATTCCACGATAGATCAAGTACACAGAATTACTAATATAATAGAAAAAGCACTAGAAGAGGGAAAAGTTTGTTCTGCAGTTTTTCTAGATGTAGCACAAGCATTTGACAAAGTGTGGCATGAAGGCCTTAATTTTAAACTAAAACGGTTTCTGCCAAAACAATATTCGGATATTTTGGAATCATACATATCTGATAGACATTTTAGAGTAAAACAGGAAGACTCATACTCAAATTTAAGCGTAGTAATTTAAGTAGCGTACTAGGCCCTTATCTATACTTATTATTCACTTGTGATATCCCAAAGCCAGAAAATTCTCACTTAGCAACATTTGCCGATGATACTGGTTTATTGACGGTAGAAAAATCTATTGAAAAATGCATAGAAAAACTTCAGGATGCAGTCACCCAAGTTCACAGTTGGACCACAAAGTGGCGAATAAAATTAAATGAAACCAAATCAATTCATGTTGATTTTACAAACAAAAATATAAATCACATACAAATAACAATTAACAACATTCCAGTACCATATTCGAATCAGGCAAAATATCTAGGTATGATACTTGATGCCAAATTGCGCTGGAAAGCACATGTTAAGAAAAAAAAAAGAAGAACTTGAGATAAGGTATAGAAAAATGAACTGGCTAATTGGAAAGAAGTCCAATTTAACAATTCATAATAAGTTACTGCTTTATAGACAAATACTGAAATCAGTATGGACATATGGTATTCAACTATGGGGTTGTGCTAAAGAGTTACTCTCTTTAGCACAACACAATTCTAGTTGTACAGAGATTTCAAAATAAAGTTTTAAGAATCATTGTGAATGCACCTTGGTACGTTCGAAATAGTGACCTTCATCGAGATCTAAAAATCGAAACTGTAGCAGAGACTATAAAAAAGTACGCAAAAAGCCATGAAGATAGACTCCATCCGCATGTGAATGTGGAAGCAATTCAGCTTCTAGACAATACTATGCTAGTTCAAAGACTAAAAAGAGTGAAGCCGTTTGAGCTAGTAAACTAAGTGAATTACACATGAAACAAAATAATGCTATAAATACAACACAATTGTGAGTTACAGACTAAACAAAGCGGGGAGAACTGTTGAGTGAACCCTAAGTTTAAATCTGACTTTTCTAGTAAATTAAGTTAAAACAAAATTGCTAATTAGTCTTACTGACTAGCATGTAATACAAAAAACACAGTGTGTTTGACAAATAGAAAATAAAAAAACCTTGATTTTTTCCTTCCCTGCGCTAGCTGCAGGTGTTCGGTAGGCTTTTATTTATGTTAGTGACATAAATGCAATATTGTCACCGCTTAAATTCTCACTGCGTCGCAGTCGCTTCGGTTATAATAAGACGATCTGTGAAATATCAGTAGGTTCGACTATTAGTATTGTGCAACCAACGAAGGAGAAATGCAGCAGATTATAAATTATTTTTGCGATAAAATTGTTTTAACTCTTTAACCGGCAAGACCGCACGTGCCGTAACCGTCTTGACTAAATTGGAGCACCTACTAAAGCCAAGGTAAAGCGTCCACAATTGTGTGTCATCGGTGTTAAAGCGTGTCCCGCGATGTCTGTAATCTATATACACACTTGTAAGACAATAGAGTTTTCCCTTTCGAAGCAAAACAAAAGGCTTCATATACGTGGTAAATATGGGTTATACACTATACAGTGCGTGTATTTAATTAACCCTTTGCAGACAAAATTGAAGTGTGTATTTATTTACAATGCCTTTTTTGTAACGGACCAACACATTTGTTTTTCTTTAAACTCAAAGAAATGTTGCAAAATGCTTTTAGGGATGAGTGTATGGGAAAAACACGGATAAAATAGTTTTACAGGATGCGACAGAAGAATCGACTTTAACTAAGGGCTAGGAAGTAGGGTCTGGCTATTGGAGGTTGCTAGAGGTGTTTTAGATTACCGTTTTTATTTCGGAAAATCCTGAAGACCTGCCCAGAATCCTGAATCTGGGAGTATGACATTACCCCATTTCTTCTTCCATAACGTAGTTATAGAATTTGAATAAACGTCGAATTTACCACTCACACATTCACATATGGATACATATAGATCATCAAAATTCTACTATACCTCTAGAAATGCTACAAAAATGAAATTTGGCAAACTGATAAGAATTATTATGACCAAACCCTTTGAAAATTAAAAAAAAAAGCCCAATTTTTTTTTTAGACACCTCCTCTATACATGGAAAGTTATACAGTGAAACCTCTCATAAGCGGGCACTCACGGTTCCGTCGATTTTGTCCGCTTATTGGAGGTGTCCGCTTAAGAGAGGTAACTGCGAAATTTTGATATATATTTATTAGCAATTTCCGCTGCCTGAGATTTTCCGACATTAAAATTTTCGGCGATCTTTCCTGTTGGTAGATGTTCCTTCCATGAAACGTTAACAATTTCAATTTTTCCACATAAAATAAGAAGTTTTTTACTAGGCGCGATTTCAAAGAGATCTATTATTACCCAACTGAACAATAAACACAGCAGTCCCGCTGAATCAAATAATGTTGTAAATACGACAGATGTATTTCGTCTCCGCATTAAAACGGAAAGAGGTAATTCCCCGGCTGCAGAGTGCCTTGTTGCCAACATACTACATAATATTTATGCCCATGTCGTGAAGCGCTCCGTCCCGTTTTCAGAGGTTCGCGTCCGGTTAAGGGAGGTTTCAGAATTTTTTAACCAAAAAAAATTGTCCGCGTCCGGATATTAGAGTGTCCGGTTATAGGAGGGAATTTTACAAAAGACCTAGGCAAAAGCTTGGTTCCAACAAATTTGTCCGGCTAAAGGGAGTGTCCGCTTAATAGAGGTGTCCGCAAGGAGAGGTTTTACTGTACTAGACTGCTGGGTTTTGGCAAACTAAAAGAAATAATATACAAATTCGTTAAACAAGCTACAAATCCCCCCCCCTCCTTCGCTTTTTCTCATTAAATAATTTATATTAGCAATTTAGGCATTACCGCAATTATGTACAGCTGATTTAAAAAAAAAAACTGATACGACTCTTTAAAGCGCTTTTTCCAAAATTTGAGCAGTGTATTCTAAGCCACCATCAACTTTATCAACACATCAGTATCAACAATATGAAAACTGTCAATGGCAGTAATAACATTGTCATCAGCAAAGTCATCAGTTACAAAATAATAAATAAATAAACATAGTATTTAATTTAAAAAAGAGCTAAAAGCCAAAATTTTTAGAAGTTGGAAAATGTTTGGTCCTTTTCAGCGGTAGCCCAGAATTTTAAAGTAAGCCGAACAACACTTTGTTCTATAAATAAAAGATGGATAAATTAACAGTTACTTGAAAGGAAGCAAGGATGATCTGGCAGGCCAAAAGTAAGTCAAGTTCGGGAAGATCAGGCGCTAATTCGAGTATAGTTTTTGCAAAGTCAGTTGCACAAAGGTTAAAGCCGACCATCGGCATATCCTTTAAAGAAAGTGACATGGGCGGCGGTAGATATACTCATGAAAATTATTTCATTTAATTATGGCGTAAACTAAAGAAATAAAAATAGATAATAAAACTTTCTATTCCTATACCTACAGAAACGACACTGATTTATTTTCTAACTCTGCATACTGCCGACTAAAGGGGTCCCGCAAAGAACACCTGTAAGCAATTAAAAGCGCATCTCAAAAAAATCTGCCAATCAGGTGCCGTCTAGCCACCTGTGCTGGGTCGGTCAGAAAATAAATACTTTGTGCGCGGCCCGCAAAGAGCGCGCCTTTTCTCTGTCGGTAGGGTTGAAATTATACCAGGAAGATTTTATATGAATTTGGATAACTTTTGAGGGCAGATTGAAGCAAAATTTCATGAAATCGATAGAACCCCGTATTAGGATTCAAGTGACTTTGCAAAAACTATACTCTGAAATGTCCCTCTTTTTTTTTTATTATTTGTCAAACACACTGTGTTTTTTTTTATTACAATCTAGTCAGTAAGACTAATTAGCAATTTTGTTTTAACTTAATTTACTAGAAAAGTCAGATTTAAACTTAGGGTTCACTCAACAGTTCTCCCCGCTTTGTTTAGTCTGTAACTCACAATTGTGTTGTGTTTATAGCATTATTTTGTTTTATGTGTAATTCACTTAGTTTACTAGCTCAAACGGCTTCACTCTTTTTAGTCTTCGAACTAGCATAGTATTGTCTAGAAGCTGAATTGCTTCCACATTCACATGCCGATGGAGTCTATCTTCATGGCTTTTTGCGTACTTTTTTATAGTCTCTGCTACAGTTTCGATTTTTAGATCTCGATGAAGGTCACTATTTCGAACGTACCAAGGTGCATTCACAATGTTTCTTAATACTTTATTTTGAAATCTCTGTACAACTAGAATGTTACTCCCTTTAGCACAACCCCATAGTTGAATACCATATGTCCATACTGGTTTCAGTATTTGTCTATAAAGCAGTAACTTATTATGAATTGTTAAATTGGACTTCCTTCCAATTAGCCAGTTCATTTTTCTATACCTTATCTCAAGTTCTTCTTTTTTTTTCTTAACATGTGCTTTCCAGCGCAATTTGGCATCAAGTGTCTAGATATTTTGCCTGATTCGAATATGGTACTGGAATGTTGTTAATTGTTATTTGTATGCGATTTATATTCGCCACTTTGTGGTCCAACTGTGAACTTGGGTGACTGCATCCTGAAGTTTTTCTATGCATTTTTCAATAGATTTTTCTACCGTCAATAAACCAGTATCATCGGCAAATGTTGCTAAGTGACAATTTTCTGGCTTTGGGATATCACAAGTGAATAATAAGTATAGATAAGGGCCTAGTACGCTACCCTGGGGCACGCCTGCTTGAATTTCTCTTAAATTTGAGTATGAGTCTTCCTGTTTTACTCTAAAATGTCTATCAGATATGTATGATTCCAAAATATCCGAATATTGTTTTGGCAGAAACCGTTTTAGTTTAAAATTAAGGCCTTCATGCCACACTTTGTCAAATCCTTGTGCTACATCTAGAAAAACTGCAGAACAAACTTTTCCATCTTCTAGTGCTTTTTCTATTATATTAGTAATTCTGTGTACTTGATCTATCGTGGAATGCTTGTCTCGAAAACCAAATTGATGAGATGGAATAATTTCTTGTCTTTCTATGATGGGTTTTATTCTTTTAAGCAATAATTTTTCATAGAGCTTTGATATAATTGGCAGCAAAGATATTGGCCTGTAAGATGACACGTCATGGAGTGGTTTTCCCGGTTTTGGAATCATGATAACTTCTGCAACTTTCCACAGTTTAGGTACATACCTAAGCCTAAAAGACGCATTAATTAGGTTGCATAGTTTTACGATAGCTTTTCTGGGGAGTTGTTTTATGACTACCCCGTTAATAAGATCATACCCTGGGGCTTTTTTCGAATTAATATTTTTGATTTCTGTTAATATTTCTTTTGGTGATGTAAGCTTAATATGGTCCTCGATTTGATGGGGTTCATTTAAATTAAAGTGTTCATCTGGTGCTTCGTGGGGCTGAAATGTTTTTTCTAAATGACTTGCAAAAATATCTGCTTTTTCTTCGTTACTCCTTGCCCACTGGTTGTTAGATTTTCGTATGGGTGGAATTTGGATAATTGGTCTTTTAAAATCTTTGGTTGCTTTCCAAAGGGAATAGTCGGTATTTTTTATTATCTGTAAGTTCATTAAGAAAATGGTTAATAGATTCATTTTTTATTACTAGAATTTCTTGCCTAATGCGCTGCGTCATGTTGTTGAGATTTGTTTTGTCCCGAGGATCACGGCTTTGCTGCCACTTTCTTCTTAGTTTCATTTTTTCCAATATAAGGTCTCTAATTTCCTTTGGATAGTTTTTTTCCTTAAAAATTATCTTTGGTTTTGGACTGTTTTCCCAAGCTGCTTGTTGAATATTTGTAACAAAATATTCAACTTCTTTATCGATTTGTTCTGGCGTTTGCAATGGTACTGATAGGTTTATTTTTTCTGACAGACTTTGTTTAAAACTAATCCAGTCAGTCAGTTTATTAACTAGTGAGATATTTGCTTCTTTCTTTATTATGTTTTTACTAAGAGTTAGAATAATAGGTGAATGATCTGAGTGTAAATCAAAACTTTCTTCTATATCTACAAAACTTAAAGATATATTTTTTACTATAAAAAAAATCAATTAGGTCTGCAATTTTTCCTGGATCTGTTGGATAGTATGTGGGCTTACCAGTTGATATCGGCTCACATTGATATTCACTAATAGCTTGCAAAAGTTCTTTTCCTTTAGAATTCGTCAGTCTAGATCCCCAGTAGGTATTTTTTGCATTAAAGTCACCTCCAATTATAAAACGGTTTCCTAATTTTCTGAGAAAATTAAGATATTGATTTTTCTTTTGTAAGTGTCTTGGTGGTATATAGACAGCACTTATGACTAATGTATATGTTTTGGTTTTTACACTTACTAATGTAGCTTGAATCTCTATGGTTTTATATCCCATCTCCTCATAGTGTGATATATTTTCTTTAATTATTACAGCACTTCCCCCATGTGCAGTATTGCTAGGGTGAGTTGTATGATACACTTTATAACCTTTAAATTTAATGTGAGACTGGTTAGTGAAATGCGTTTCTGACACAAGACAGACGTCAATTTTTTCTATGTCTAGAATAACTTGCAAGTCTTGCTGATGTTGCAAGAGACCATTGGCATTCCAAGCTAGGATTCTAAGATTACTGACCATTTTGAGGCATATTGGTAGCTCCGTTATTGCTACTTTCTAGTTTAGTTAATCGCTCATCAAGTTTGTTCAATTTCTCCAAAATTAATTGTAGTGTTTGTTCCATAGTATTTTGACTACTGATATTAATATCAGGTATAGTAGCTGTTTCTGCTACTTGGCTGTATGTCCTTGTCACAGAGTTTTGTGTGACTGTGTTTCTTGTCTGTTGGTTTTGTCTATTTGTACTCAGGTTTGGTATGAGATTCGGTTTCTTAGGTTTATTTTTCAATTTTTGTATTTCCTTAGCAACAAGGCATCCTCTGTAGTTAGCAGGATGCTTGCCTCCACAGTGGATGTATTTTGGCTCAGATTCTTTTGGTTTGGGGCATTCTACAGTAAGATGTTTCCCCGTGCATTTCACGCAACGTGGTTCTTTAGCGCAATATTTTTGCGTGTGTCCATAAGATTGGCATCTTTTGCATTGAGGGACTAACTTTGAGGTTTTTAGTGCTTTTATTTCCACTTCAATCCCAAGGATACTGGAAATTTCAAAAATTTTGTTGATATATTCATCGTGGCTAAATGTGAGCATAAACATGTTAAGAGGTTGTCTTGTTCTCCATTTAAGTTTGTTGCTGGCCTCCAGTGCCTTAAAACCTTTTTTTTGTAGATCAGCTACAATTTTTTGTGGCTCACATGAGAAGTGTAGCCTATTCGCTATTACTCTAATTGGCCTTATTTGTTTGTTTTCGTATGAGTGCCATTGATGCTTTATTTCATTAAGCATTTTAGTAACCAGCCGATAGCTGTCTGCGTCTTGTACATTTATTTTAATATTTTCATTATTTAAAACTTTTATTTTAACTCCTTGTATATTTAACTTTTCATAAATATCATTAAAATTATTTACGCCATTTACCATAATCGGTGGAGGTTTTTTTTTTTTTTTTTTTTTTATTTGTCAAACACACTGTGTTTTTTTTTTTATTACAATCTAGTCAGTAAGACTAATTAGCAATTTTGTTTTAACTTAATTTACTAGAAAAGTCAGATTTAAACTTAGGGTTCACTCAACAGTTCTCCCCGCTTTGTTTAGTCTGTAACTCACAATTGTGTTGTGTTTATAGCATTATTTTGTTTTATGTGTAATTCACTTAGTTTACTAGCTCAAACGGCTTTACTCTTTTTAGTCGTCGAACTAGCATAGTATTGTCTAGAAGCTGAATTGCTTCCACATTCACATGCTGATGGAGTCTATCTTCATGGCTTTTTGCGTACTTTTTTATAGTCTCTGCTACAGTTTCGATTTTTAGATCTCGATGAAGGTCACTATTTCGAACGTACCAAGGTGCATTCACAATGTTTCTTAATACTTTATTTTGAAATCTCTGTACAACTAGAATGTTACTCTCTTTAGCACAACCCCATAGTTGAATACCATATGTCCATACTGGTTTCAGTATTTGTCTATAAAGCAGTAACTTATTATGAATTGTTAAATTGGACTTCCTTCCAATTAGCCAGTTCATTTTTCTATACCTTATCTCAAGTTCTTCTTTTTTTTTCTTAACATGTGCTTTCCAGCGCAATTTGGTATCAAGTGTCATACCTAGATATTTTGCCTGATTCGAATATGGTACTGGAATGTTGTTAATTGTTATTTGTATGTGATTTATATTTTTGTTTGTAAAATCAACATGAATTGATTTGGTTTCATTTAATTTTATTCGCCACTTTGTGGTCCAACTGTGAATTTGGGTGACTGCATCCTGAAGTTTCTCTATGCATTTTTCAATAGATTTTTCTACCGTCAATAAACCAGTATCATCGGCAAATGTTGCTAAGTGACAATTTTCTGGCTTTGGGATATCACAAGTGAATAATAAGTATAGATAAGGGCCTAGTACGCTACCCTGGGGCACGCCTGCTTGAATTTCTCTTAAATTTGAGTATGAGTCTTCCTGTTTTACTCTAAAATGTCTATCAGATATGTATGATTCCAAAATATCCGAATACTGTTTTGGCAGAAACCTTTTTAGTTTAAAATTAAGGCCTTCATGCCACACTTTGTCAAATGCTTGTGCTACATCTAGAAAAACTGCAGAACAAACTTTTCCCTCTTCTAGTGCTTTTTCTATTATATTAGTAATTCTGTGTACTTGATCTATCGTGGAATGCTTGTCTCGAAAACCAAATTGATGAGATGGAATAATTTCTTGTCTTTCTATGATGGGTTTTATTCTTTTAAGCAATAATCGGTGGAGGTAATGGAGCTTTTTTAACCTTAGTTGGGGGTTCTTCATTTTGTGTTTTATTGGAGGGCTCTCCAGTGCCCGAGCTTTGTTGTGGTGGTGAGAGTGAAGTATCCATTCGACGTTTTTTCCAACCTTTTCCGTTTTGTCTGATCCACTCAGTTTCTCTTGCCAGATCGTCCTCATCAGTAATGTAGTCCATGTCAGACTCTTCTTTTTTAGTGACTTTTGTCTCTAAATCTGCAAATTTTCTTTGCATACTTTCCAGTTGACTTCGGAGATAATCCACTTGTACACTAAGTGAATTCTTTTCGTTTTGGGATTTTTTCCAGCCGTACTGAACTGCGATCGAACGAATACTGAAATGTCCCTCTTGAGAGAGCAAAGAATGCAAGAATTTTTTCATAGGTTCCAGGCAGCCAAGCACCTATTTACCGTAGAATTCAATTATCAAACTACAAGTGCCGAACTGCAGCAAACAAGACCGAACTACTTTTTAAATGTATTATTTAGAAAAGAAAATAAAGATATTCAATTCAAAATTAAATTTAATTTAACAGAAACAAGCACGTTATTTCTAAAAACGACCAAAAATATATTTTAGCTAGTTTTTGTCAAGTTTTATTTTATTTATTTTATAAACATGCAAAAGGAAATAAAAAGTCCTCTTACTGAACGTCATAACACTACTGTAACGTGTAAATGTCAAACTGATAATAATATATAATATACTGCCTAAAATAAAAAAACAGTTTTTCCAGTCGTATCAGAGTGTTTTAAAATCAGCTGTACATACCGTGAAGTGACTACAAATGACTTTAGATCATTGGTCATTTTGCGTCCACTATTTTAGGCATAATATGTAGTTGCCCCATCTTACCACAGGGTTTAGTATTATGGACTGTTCTATGAAAATTTACAACTTAAAAGTAGACAAATTTAGAAAGTTATCAGATTTAAAAAGAAGAGATTTCAAGAATAACGACACAGAAGAGAATTTAGGGTCTTTACTGCATTTTCGCGTACCGTGAGCAAATAATGCAAGAATTTTTTCATAGGTTCCAGGCAGCCAAGCACCTATTTACGGTAGAATTCAATTATCAAACCCCAAGTGCCGAACTGCAGCAAAAAAGACCGAACTACTTTTTAAATGTATTATTTAGAAAAGAAAATAAAGATATTCAATTCAAAAATAAATTTAATTTAACAGAAACAAGCACGTTATTTCTAAAAACGACCAAAAATATATTTTAGCTAGTTTTTGTCAAGTTTTATTTTATTTATTTTATAAACATGCAAAAGGAAATAAAAATTCCTTTTACTGAACGTCATAACACTACTGTAACGTGTAAATGTCAAACTGATAATAATATATAATATACTGCTTAAAATAAAAAAACAGTTTTTCCAGTCGTATCAGAGTGTTTTAAAATCAGCTGTACATACCGTGAAGTGACTACAAATGACTTTAGATCATTGGTCATTTTGCGTCCACTATTTTAGGCATAATATGTAGTTGCCCCATCTTACCACAGGGTTTAGTATTATGGACTGTTCTATGAAAATTTACAACTTAAAAGTAGACAAATTTAGAAAGTCATCAGATTTAAAAAGAAGAGATTTCAAGAATAACGACACAGAAGAGAATTTAGGGTCTTTACTGCATTTTCGCGTACCGTGAGCAAATAATGCAAGAATTTTTTCATAGGTTCCAGGCAGCCAAGCACCTATTTACGGTAGAATTCAATTATCAAACCCCAAGTGCCGAACTGCAGCAAAAAAGACCGAACTACTTTTTAAATGTATTATTTAGAAAAGAAAATAAAGATATTCAATTCAAAAATAAATTTAATTTAACAGAAACAAGCACGTTATTTCTAAAAACGACCAAAAATATATTTTAGCTAGTTTTTGTCAAGTTTTATTTTATTTATTTTATAAACATGCAAAAGGAAATAAAAATTCCTTTTACTGAACGTCATAACACTACTGTAACGTGTAAATGTCAAACTGATAATAATATATAATAAATATATAAATAAAAAAACAGTTTTTCCAGTCGTATCAGATTGTTTTAAAATCAGCTGTACATACCGTGAAGTGACTACAAATGACTTTAGATCATTGGTCATTTTGCGTCCACTATTTTAGGCATAATATGTAGTTGCCCCATCTTACCACAGGGTTTAGTATTATGGACTGTTCTATGAAAATTTACAACTTAAAAGTAGACAAATTTAGAAAGTCATCAGATTTAAAAAGAAGAGATTTCAAGAATAACGACACAGAAGAGAATTTAGGGTCTTTACTGCATTTTCGCGTACCGTGATGAAAGTTGGCACAGAGCTAGTAGACAAGGTCAGTAGATCCCGAAACTTCGTGATCTAGTGACCTTAGTAGTTAACACCTAGAGATGCCATTTTAGAAGTGCAGGGACTTGAGGTGGGACAGAAAAAATTGATAAATTAAATATAAAACTCATTTTGCGTACAATTTTTTGTTTCTTTAACCTTATAGCTATGTAGCTTATAATTTTAAAAAAATCTATAAAAATGAAATGTGAAAATAGGATTTTTTTAAGGGGGGGGGGGGGGGCAAAAGGAAGGAAGATAAATTGTTAAAATCTCATTTCGTCTAAAGTGGTCGTGTGGGGTATCGATTTCTAGGTAATTTAGTATTCTAAACCAAAATAAATATAAATTGAGTCAATACGTCAAACACTAACTCTTTACTGATATGTCAAAAACTGACACCTTAACCTGTTCTGTGATTTACGCCAGGGATTATTAGAAATACCTGACCAAAATTTTAATTTACTTCCCCCCCCCCCTCTAGAGAGCTAAGCTTTGGGAGGCTGAGAGGAACTATGATAAAACCATGAGAAAAAAAAATGTTTTGAACAATATTCCGCATATTTTACTACTTTAAAACTTAAATATTATCCAAATCCTTTACAAAAGGAGTGAAATCATAACAAAAACATTTTATGTAAAAAAAGCTTAGTACGCTAAAATGGTATTCCGTAAAAAGAATTGAGATAAAAGTAGAGCCAAGTTCTCCAATACAAATTTCAAAAAGAAAGGTTCTTACTAGTTTGGAAATGTTTTTCTAAACTTGGCTATTACGGCTGCAAATGACTCCTAGGCACAGTACTAAATTGAACATACAGATGTTTGGATGTACACCCAAATTCAAAAAATATTTCCAAACTAGTAAGAACCTTTAATTTTGAAATTTGTATGGGAGAACATGTCTTTACTTTTATCTCAACTCTTTTTACAGAATACCATTTTCGCGAACTTGGATTTTTTTACATGAAATGTTCGGCATTCTTGGGCACCAAAGCATACACTCTTAATGTTTCTAGACTACAAAGAAAAATTGCGTTCCTGGGCCACACCGCATGGCTTAAAATTCGTATCATCATCGTATCAAGTAAGATGACATTAAAGTGGGTGACCGTACATAATTCCATCCTTTTTGAGGTTGGGTGTCAAAAGTGATAATTATTAAGTTTGATGATCATACTTTTTATTTTTTTAAAATTATTAATAGGGTTTCACTTCACATTCCTTAATGTACTATTTTTGCAAAATGCACCCCCCCCCCCTAAAAAAACTGTGCGGTTTTTAATATACCACCTTATCAAAACGATTCCATAACGAAATCGCCCTATTTTGATCCGCGCCATTTTAAAAATGCGCTATTCTAATCAACGCCATTTAGAACATGCGCTATTTTGATAAGCGTTGAATACACGCTATTTAAAAAAGCGCAGTTTTGATACGCTCTGTATTAAAGTATGCTATTTTGATAGGCTCTATATTGACACAAGCTATTTTGATACGCGCTGTTTTGTTAGTCTTAAAAAATATATACAGTGAAACCTCCTATAAGCGGACACGGTTTCGTCTATTTTGTACGCTTATTGGAGGTGTCCGCTTATCAGAGGGAACTGCGAAATTTTACTATATATTTATTAACAGTTTCCGCTGCTTGAGTTTTTCCGATATAAAATTTTTCAGCGATGTTCCTTCTCCGAAACGTTAACAATTTCCAATTTATCACGTAAATTAAGAAGTTTTTTACTAGGCGCCATTTCAAAGAGATCTATTACTACTCAACTGAACAAAAAAATAAAACACAGCAGTCCCGCCGAATAAAATATGTTGTAAATGCGACAGAAGTATTTAGTCTCCGCATTAAAACGGAAAGAGGTAATTCCCCGACTGCAGAGTGCGTTATTGCCAACATACTACATAGTATTTATGCCTATATCGTGCAGCGCTCCGTCCCGTTGCCAGAGGTTCGTGTCCGGTTAGCGGAGGTTTCAGTTTAACCAAAAAAAAATTGTCCGCCTCAGGTTCTTAGAGTGTCCGGTTATAGGAGTGAATTTTACATGTAAAGAAATAGGAAAAAGCTTGATTCCAACAAATTTGTCCGCCTAAAGAAAGTGTCCGCTTAATAGAGGTGTCCGCAAGGAGAGGTTTCTTTACTGTACTTCGTTTATATTTAGAAAAGCCATCTTGTATTTTAAAGAAAAAAACCTTTTTATGAAAGAAATTTATTGATTTTGGTGGTAAGTAAAGGATTGTTACGTGACGCAACCCGGGACACCCACGCGCCCCGAATTTGCAAATCTCAACGTCTTTGCCACAGGCAGTTACACTTTTGTGACATTTCCAACCTCTTTCTTTATTATATGCATACTGAAAGCAACAAAAAAATGGCATTTCTTTGAGTTGTTTTTATCTGTGCGTTATCCTACAGTCAGCATCTTTTTATCCAAAGACAGTTTTACCTTTAATTTTATACCAACATAATTAATTAACTTTTTTATATATTTGTGGTTAGAAAATATGTTTGTATCATGTCAAAGTCACAAAAATGTAACTGCGTATGGCAAGGACTATTAATCAGGTTTTAGGAAAAATCATAACTGTACCAGCGCTCTAGCCGAAGTAACAGATGATATATGGCGGGGAGTTGACGAGAATATTCTATGCTTGTGATGTTGGAATACTCCAAGGCTTTTGACAGGGTCGGCCACCCGCTTTTTCTAGCCTTGTTAAATTACATTGGGTTCGATGGTGGGGCGGTTGACCTGATCAGGCAGTAAAGCTGGGCCATAAGAAGAACTGTCTCTAGCGGCGTCCTGCATGCCTCTGTGCTTTCTCTCATTTTTTTTATTTTGTATACATCACAAAGTTACTCAATACTGCATTACACATGAGTTTGCTGATGACAGGCAATGCTGTAAAATTTTCCCAGAAAATTACATCAATAACGCATGCTCACTAATAAATCAAGACCTTCATGCTATTCAGGATATATCCAATAAGCACTGTATCTCCATAAATGAAAACAACAAAACAGGGCGTACTGTTTGAGCGTAAATTGAAATTGATTGGGTGGATGTATTACCCGAGCCAATATTATTATGGAATGGACAACCAGCTACTAGATCTCACGGAAACTGCTAAAAACCTAGGTATGGTCATGGACTCATCTCTTAACTTTAGCAGCCATGTCTCCACCATCATGGATTTTGCAATTTAAACTGTGAAGATGTGATGAAATTTAATAAGTGATTGTTTTACATTTACATTATCATAATATAACTTTATATATATTATATTCACTTATATTATACTTATCTTAATTACGGATGTACAATCTAATTAAAATAAGCAAAGACATTAAAGCCCTAGACAAGTTTTTAAATAAACTTTTTGGGCAAGCCCTTTGCTTATTTACAAATGGATTAAAATTAATGTATTTGTAAAATTATATTAAAAGGGTAAATAAACAAATCAATCAATCAATCAATATGAATCATCATCAATCATCATGGTAGAGACATACCCATCATTATCAATCATCATGGTAGAGACATACCCAATTTTTTAACACTTATAACATTTTAAAAGAATGTGGCCCTGGAATTCTTTCATACTATACCATTCAACAAAATAGACAATTTTTCCAAAATAATAAGTGCATCAAGTTATCACTAATATAAGGAACAAGCTGTGGTAAAGAAGTCTTTCTTGTTTCACCTGCAAACCTTTTTGTCATCATTATGAACTAGGTGTTCCATATAATCAGTAGAAATAGAGTTAAATTAAATGTTGATGAGATATATGACAGTGATGATGATGAGCTACCACTTTACTCATAAAAAAAGCTGAAAAAAATCAGTAAAAACAGGACAATATATCTTGGTAAAAAGCGACAAAAAACAACAGTAATTATACACTTGCGTGCATAGAAATCGGCCCACCGTAAATGGAACCCCAGATCATGCAGGAACCACCTCCATAAGCACTCCGCTCTTCAAAGCAGCAATCTGCAAATCGCTCTCTTGGTCTTCGGTACACTTTCCTTTTTCGGTCGCTAACATGGAGGCATATTCTGGACTCATCTTAGAACAGAACCATTGTTCCAACGTCCAATTCAGATGACCCCGTGCAAAACGCAGGCGTGCTTGCCGATGAGCTGGAGTAAGTTTTGGACCAATCGCAGGTGTTTTAGGGATTAGATTATTTTCCTGCAGTCTTCGTCTTACTGTCCACTGACTAATAGCCACTACTCGCACCTCACGGAGCTGTCATTGCACTTGAACGGCATTAAGGTGACGATTTCTTCATGTTGACACAATAAAGCGGTCATCACGAGCGGTTGTAAATCGTCTTCTGCCTGTTCCAGGTCGCCTATGAAAGTCTCCAGTCTCCTTACAATGCTGGTACACTCTTCGAACCGCTGCGCGGGTCATATTCAATTGTCTGGCAACAGCTCGCTGACTAAGTCCATTTTCGATTAAAGCAATAACTTGGGCGGTTTTTTGTGGTGTAGTATGCATTAAACTTACACACTTGAACACTATTGACATTTTAAAAAACGAATATGCAAATTTTAGTTGCAAAGGCAATTTGTTATTTTCGTTACAATCACCACATAAACACGTTTCATGTGTATACCGGTTGCTACGCATATAAACAATAAGCCTTCTTAAAAAATTTATACTCACATTAAAGCATATTAAATTGTCATTCAAACAGCATATTTATTTTTTTGATCTGATAAATAATTCTTTTAAAAAATATAGTTAAAATTCAAAGATTTACAGTGGGCCGATTTCTATGCACTCAAGTTTAGTTACATTGCAGTTTGCTAGGCAGACTTTGAAGACAACAAAATAAAAGTTGTGTTCTTAAATTTATGTGATTCCCAAACAAAAGATCTATTTAAGCTTAAAGAAAATGATCTAAGCTACATTAAAAAGTACCAAATTTTACAAATTCTTCCTGAACCAAAGCTGTTTTTAAAAGGTTGCAGACTTTGCTACAAATTTTCAATTGAGATATTTTTATGTCCTTACGTAAATTAAAAAAAGGTTTTACTTGCATTGTTTTTAGGTTTACTTACACTATGATATATATGTTTTAGTTCTAATTTTCTTATATTTAAGCAATAATTAGTAGTTACTATTTTGTTAAGGTTTCAATTTATTTTCAATAAACAAAATTATAAAACACTGCTTTTGTCATTCCCATGTATACTATGTAATTCCCGTGTCAAGTACTTCTACATAAATATAATTTTTTTGAAAAATACTTTTAAAAAATTACTCAATTTAGAGATATTCACCCACTTACCATAAGAATTAAATTTTCACTTAAATAAGTATCGATTCACCAATCAAAAAACAAAATTTTTGTTATGGTCACTATGAGATCTATGAAGAAGGCAGCGGCGTGGCGCGAGGGGTTTGTCGCCCCATCCCCCCCCACGCCCTGAGGGTACTGGCCCTAAGTGTTACTAAGTAGCAGGGCCGGCAAAGGAAAATCCAGGGAGTGCAAAGGCAAATTCAGGGGACGGCAAATCGGCTGTCTAATAAAAAGTAAACTAAAAACATGATCTTTTTTGTTTTTTTGATCGCAAATTTTTATATGTGCACCCTTTTCCACCTTTGACCCCCCTCCACTTAAGGTACGCTACGGCGCTGGAAGGAGGGGATGCTATCAGGGACCCAATTCTTGAAATAAATCCGTATACGGATTCGGCGAAACGTATACGGATATTCGCCATTCGAATTCTTGAAATATCATGAAAATAAATCACTCTTTAAAAAAAAATTACAAAAACAAAAGATGTAATGTCAATCTACTGTCAACCTTACTTCATCGCGGTAAGTTTAGGCGCACATACCGGCGTTAGTTTGGCCAAAATTATACGACAGCAGCGTTGCCAAGTATTGTAGTCGAAAAAAAGTCGTAGACGGAATTGGCATTCGAGTGGCATTCAAGAATATCTATTTTTCCAAGCACTCGAAACTACCATTCGAATTTTACTCGTATACGACAAAAAATCCGAGTGGTTCAAGAATTGGGCCCCTGGCAGTACTTACATTTAAAAAGAATATTTACAATTACCCCTGTTTACTTTATCAGACTCCACCATATCTTTACATTAGCTTGAATTTAAAATCACCAGAAATTTAATACTATTTTTACAGATATGCGAATGCATAAAATGCTAATTACGTACCTACCATAATTATAGCTAATACAAATCATTTAAATGTTTGCCTCATTTTAAATCTTTTTCTGGGAAATTCCACGTTTGTTTATTTTTGAACCAATAACAGCTGATTTAATAGGTACTTCTGTTTTTTCGTCGGCCTTTCAGCCATTTCGTTAACGCGTTTTATATGTATGTCGGGCCTCTGCATCCGCAATAGTCAGTTAGGTGACCAACCATTCAATTTTTGAGGTTCGTATAGGAATACAAGATTCAAGATAATAGGGACATTTTGGGTCAGGCCAAATAAGAATAACGGCAACAGTCAGGGCAAAAAATATAGATTTTGGAACACTTAAGATAACACAACACAAACGTTAATTTAGTAGTTTCACACACCTTCAACTTTTTGTTTATTTATATTTGAAAATTTATTTTTATTAGATTTATGGCTTTTTACAAACCAAACTACCGAATTATAGTAAAAAATTCGACTGCATTAAACAAAACAATAGGAAACTAACCTTAAAAAATAGCGGTATATAGGCATATTAATAGAGTATTTACCAGTGATTTAAATTTTATTATTATTAACTAGTAAGTTTTTTCATAGATAAGTAAAAAACTTTATAGTTTTTTCTGAAATAAATTGAAACCTGAAGCGGTAACATTAAAGGCCGGCCACCGTAAGTACCGGGCGCCGTTACCGTACATAACAAAAAAGGAGAGAGATGCTGCTAATGCGCAGACTCAGTAATAACAATAACGGTAACAAAGTGTAAAATACGCGACCCAAAATGTCCCTTTTATTTCAAAAGTATATTATAATTTTTAAATCCCAATTATATTATTGTTATTGCATATAAATTTCTTACAAAAAGGAGTTCCTTAAATCTAAGATTTGTATTGAACTGCTTAAATTAATCGATATGAACTTATAATTTATTATTACAATAAATTGCACTACTAGGTACCTAGGGGTCGCGGAAATTTCTTCAAATTTTTTTGTTCGAACGGAAAATTGTTCAAAAACATTTTCTTCGAAAGTAATTTTGTTCGAACATAAATTTGTTCAAAAATATTTTGTTCGGACGGAAATTTGTTCGAAAACATTTTGTTCGAACGGAAATTAGTTTGAAAACATTTTTTTCGAACGGAAATTTGTTCGAAAACATTTTGTTCAAACGGAAGTTTGTTCGAAAAAATTTTGTTCGAACGAAAATTTGTTCGAAAACATTTTGTTCGAACGAAAATTTGTTCGAAAAAAATTTGTTCAAACGGAAATTTCTTCGAAAACGTTTTTTTCGAACGCAAATTCGTCCGAAAATATTTTGTTCATTAAAAACAGCAACTGTTTGACTAAGGGGTCTCTTTCTAACATATTTAAAAAAAAAACTTTCCTGAGTTCTTTTGCGAGATCCTAGCGGGTGTGAAACAAAACTGAACCGAACCGATGAACTGAACCGAATCGAAGTATCGCTTTAGTCCGGTTTGGTTTCACAACCTCTAGGATGCCGGTTCGGTTCGGTTTGGTTTCACACACTCTAGGATCCCGGGAAAAAGTCAGGGAAGTTGTTTTTTTTTGAAAATATATGTTAGAAAGAAGTTACCGGGAGTGGCAAGTCATAAGACGCTATTTTGTAGCAGCACTATTTTGAAGCAGTGCCATTTTGATGCGCGCTATCTTGTAGAAGCGCTGTTTTAAAAGGCGCTGTTTTGATGCGCGCTATTTTGTAGCAGCGCTATTTTGAGGCAGCGCCACCCAGCAAACATGGATTACAAAAAAAGTACTTTTTAAGTACTGGCTTTCACTGCTGCCCATAACGGCAAAGTACTAAGTAGGAAGTACTTAATTCGTATTGATTTGGAACAACGGACTGCATCAGGCCAGCAAGTATATATTTTAGTACAAAAAACACTGTACTTTTAAAGTAATGCATTTTTTAAACTTCTTTGTACACAAAAGCATGTACTTTTAAAGCAATGTATTTTCTTCGTATTTTTAGTAAATACAAAAAAAACTGCATTTTTATACATTTTTTTAAAAAACCTCTACTTATAAAGCATTGTATTTTATTAATTTTTTTAGTAGTACAAACCAACTACTTTTATTGTAAATATTGTAGGACATTACTTCACTCACGTCTCATATTTACGGAAAGAAATATTTGATGAGGATATTTCCAAGGATTATGGAACATTCCACATCAATTTAAAAATAAATAAAATCATTCACATTCTTAAGCTTGACATTCCTTAGTATACCTGTAAAATGTTGACTAGTGTTTGCTATGTAGTGGCAAGAACGGCAAACATCAACTTTTTTTGTAAATATTTTATTTTCACAGTAAAATATTTAATATTTTTGTACTAAAATAAAGTGCTTTAAAAGCAACTGTTTAAAAATGCTTTTAAAATGATTTTTCACTGTTATATTAATTTTGCAGTAAAACTTTTAAACTTTTAATAATAAATTAAATGTACTTTAAGAGTACCTTCTTCAAAATGTTATTAAAATGTTTTTTTTGTGAATGTTTTATTTTCACAGTGAAATATTTAATTGTTTTGTACTAAAATAAGGTGCTTGAAAAGCAACTGTTTAAATATACTTTTAAAATGTTTTTTTTGTCATTAACGCTGGCTGCACTTGGCATTCTTTAAAAATAAAGTATAACTTTTCGTTTTATTAAAAATAAAGTACTAAAATGATGCATTTTTTGCACTTTTAAATAATATGCAAATTAGACAATACAAAAATAATACAAATAATGCACATCGTTGCCGATGCCAGCAGTTGCCAGCAGTTAAAGTACAATATTAGTAAAGTACCAGCAGGTCGATGTTTACTGGGCATTTTAATGCACGCGATTTTGTAGCAGCGCTATTTTGTAAGGCGCTATTTTGTAGCAGCGCTGTTTTGATGCGCGCCATTTTGTAGCAGCGCTATTTTGTTGGCGCTATTTTGTAGCAGCGCTATTTCGTGGCAGCGCCATTTTGTAGCAGCGCCATTTTGTAAGGCGCTATTCTCGCTATTCTGTAGCAGAGCCAAAAAAATATTCGAACAAAATGTTTTCGAACAAAGTTCCGTTCGAAGAAAATGTTCTCGAACAAATATCCGTTTGAAGAAAATTTTTTCGATCAAATTTCCGTTGAAAGGAAATGTTTTCGAACAAATGGCCGTTTGAAGATAATGATTTTCGAATAAAATGTGTTTGAACCATTTTCTAACAAATTTCCGTTCGAAGAAAATGTTTTCGAACAAATTTCCATTCAAATAAAATGTTTTCGAACAAATTTCCGTTCGAAGAAAATGATTTTTTCGAAGAAAATGTTATCGAACTATTGCTTTCAAAAAATGGTTTTCGATCAACGTGTTTTCGAACAAAGTTCCGCGACCCGTATAATAGGCAAAATAATGGTTGAAACAAAAATATTTTTTTTAGAACCACTAAACCGATTGTCCTGAGTTGTACCTTATGGCCCGTGGCAAGAATGCGGCTTTCTTACTGATTTAAAAAAATAATGAAAACATGTTCGCAACTTAAGAATAAACGAGCATCTTTGAAGGGTACAATTTCATTTCGTCCGCCATCTTGGATTTTGAGATGGCGGACAAAAAAATATATTTAGTCAAAACTCTGATCCATTTTCTGCCAAGTGCAGTTTGTCCCATTAAAATCGATTGTAGAGTTCAAAAGTTATCGTGAAAAAAAAATTGTCCGGTTTTTTTTGGCCCACCCGGTATAATCTCATTTTTGGTCAATTCTTTCTCTTAACGCACTGATTTTCTGTTCGGAGGTGTTAAAATGTGTGCTTTTTTTTTCGTTTTCGAAAAACTATTTTAAGCAGTTATCAACCGAAGACCCTGTGTTGCACCGGTATAATAAAAAGTTAGTTTGCTTTAAAGACTGAAGACCTTTCTACAGATGCAGCTAAATCTCATCCAGTCGCAAATATGGACATTAATTGTTGCTTATCTTTTTTTTACAACAAACTATTGCACCAAAGATGAGCTTAAATGCATTTTGAGGCAGAATTTCTCACTGGATGGAAATAGAGGATTATCATAGACCTATAATACGAATGGACGCTCATGCTCCAAAATTGATTTCAGAGTGAGATGGGGCTAGTGAGGGCAAAACACGAATTATATTTTATGGAAAAGACCTCTTTTTTGAATTAATTCGAAACTTTGAGTTAGAAAAACGACTTACGAGTTAGGTGCAGGGGACCTGTATATAAAGATATACAAAAATATATATTGAGATGGACTTGCGAGTCCGCAGGTATCAAAGTGTATTTTCTTAGCCCAAGTATATATGTTGCATGTGTTTTAAACGTCATAGAAAGTCCAACAGTGTTGCCGATTATTCTTAAAAACTTATATACAAATTCGCTGTTTTACACACATTTATTGCATAACAAAGGTGGTCTTTCGAGTTCATATATATTTACCTTCATTTATCAAGCCTGAGTGTATAAGTTTTATTAATTTATCATAAGCGTGCTACGAAGCCCAACCAATAGGTATGGAAGTTTTGAGAAATTCGGAAGTTTTGTACTAAATATTCTGTATGTATCCATTAGCAAATTAGAACGGGGTAAAAAACACCAAAAGTATAAAAATATTTAGTTTTATTTTAATCAAAGTATAAGTAATAAAGATTTGACATACATCTACAAAAAAAAGTTGATGACACATCATTTGATGACGAACCGAACCAAATCGAACCGAACCGAACCAAACCATGCCTAAATTTTTAAAGCATTTTTTACATATTTCATAAATAAAAAAATAAAATAGCCTTCTCCCCAATACATATTCCTGGGTGCGCCACTGTAAAATTGAATGTTTTTACAGAATAAAAAAGTTTTTTTTTAATTTATTTCAATTATTTGATTTTTAAAATGATGGCCTTTTAACAGGATTATTCAGTAAGACGTATCTATTAGCCCAGTCATATTAGGTGAAAAACCCTGAAACTTGGAAAAAAGTAGTTGCAAGCTGGATTTTTGTATAATTATTCCTTAGCATTTGGGATACATCACCACATATTCTCTGTCAAAATCCCCCTAGAGCTTCGCTTGATATAAGGCCCCAAACGTCCTAAAAATCAGTTTTTTGCGATTTTCTCGAAAACTAATAATGTTTTTTTAAAAAAAGTGAAGAAAGAAAAAATACGCAAAATTATTCGGTCTATAATGTAAAATTAAGAAAAAAAACCTAATCTAACATTTAAAAAATATATATTTCAAAGAAACTTTTTTTATTTTATTTTTTTCCTACCCTGTAACTTGTTTTAAACTGTTAATAATTTATATTATGCTGGATCCCGAGGGGTCATCAGCTTTCAACAGTACTGTACAAATTTCACAACAGGACCCGACAGTACCACGACAGGACCCAACAGTACGCGACAGGACCCGACAGGACTCAACAGTACTCGACAGGACCCAACAGTACTCGACAGTACACGACAGGACCCAACAGTACTCGACAGGACTCGACAGGACCCAACAGTACTCGACAGTACACGACAGGACCCAACAGTACTCAACAGGACCCAAGTCCTGTTGGACGCTGTACAAAATTTTAGGGTGCCGATGACCCCTCGCTGGATCCCTACTTGTACAAAACACCATGTACTTAAATTTAGTTTTTGTTTCTTTAAAGTTAAACAACTTTAAGTAAGGGTTAGGCCAATGGTCAATTATAGCTGGACCGTCAATGGAACTTTTAAACAATTAAGCACTGTAGGAAAAAAAAGTTTACCTTCTAAGTAGAAATGGTTTTAAAATATGTGCACACTTTTATTATATTTCAAATTCCAGCCAAACTGCTATTGATAGCAAAAATAGTCTTTCACTAAACTTTAATGGGGCAAAGGGGTTCAAACAAAATAAATGTAACCTAAGGGTAGTTTTTTAAGAGTTTGAAATTATAAACATAGGTATATAAAGTTTTACCGAATAGTCGTTGTATCTTGATTGTTACCCAAATGTATATGTATACTAAAAAATGTTGTTTCTGAGATATCTACAAAAAATAATTTATCCATCTACATATAGCCTAATTTTTGACAGCCTTGGCGAAAAATCATGACATAATAATCCGAAAATTGCATATTAATACAACTATTTGTTAAAACGTTATAAGTACCTCCGTTTATAATTTTCAGCCCTTAATAAACCA
This sequence comes from Aspidapion aeneum, assembly GCA_963576565.1. NCBI lineage: Eukaryota > Metazoa > Arthropoda > Insecta > Coleoptera > Brentidae > Aspidapion > Aspidapion aeneum. Next base: position 81,896,180 of record OY755044.1, on the reverse strand, counting down.
CCCTTATGTTCCATTTATTTTGTCTAAACTCCTTTGTCACATTTAAGCTTAGTCAAACACAAGTTTTTCTAACATTTTATAAAAATTACTATTTATTTATTAAGCTGGAATTTCAAATAAAATAAAACTATTAGAGTAGTTCTCTATTTTGTTAATTCACATTCGATTAATTAAAAATATATATAACAAATGACACGAAAAAAATTGACAAAAACCTAAATAAATATATTTCTAGTCCAACCATATTAAAATAATTTTTATATATTTGTATTAAAATGCTTTGAGAAGCCCAAGATTCAAAGATAGAAAAATATCAAATATTTTAAGTTATCGATCTCTATACGCAGATGTCCACATATGGAACAGTGTTGCCTTGTTTTGGGCTTCGTAGTGACCGTGAAATGTACGGACTTCCTAAAACCCGTGTAAAATATTAACTGTATATGGCGTTTATATATAGTTAGACCACTCTGCCACCTGCGAGCCAAGGCTGAACTACAACTGTATGTTTTGAGATATTATGAGTGCTTTGGGTGGCCCGAAGTGTTTTTTTTTTAAATAATTTTCTCCGCATAATTCGAAACGATAAAAATTAGGAAGCCCGATTTGGGCTTCCTAAAGCTGCACTGGGCTTCCTAGGAACAGTAAAGTATAGCGATTCAGGCTTCCTATTGCACGTTGGTATATCTATATGTCTATATATCCCTGGTGGTGCTGCTACCGTGACGTAGGATAACTCTTTAATGAACAATAAATATTTTTGGAATTTTTTGAATACCAAGGCAATTTTCCAACTGTTATTTAGTATCATCTTATAAAATAAAAATTTTTAGATGTATAGTCATTATTTTTTTTTAGCCCACTTCATTTCACAAGTAAAACCAAGCGTAATCGTTTAAAATTAAAGGTAAACTAAACCGAGGACTGGGAAGTAAACAAACGGTTAGCGGATTACTTTCATGCCGAAATGAACACATTATTTTCTTTGTATTTTTATCTTTGTTTAATTAAAAATGAAGCGGACTAAGAAAAATTAACCATTCTACAAGTAGAAAATATTCTTTTATAAGGGCACCACCTTTTTCCACGGGGAAATTAATCCACGAGAGTTTTTGTGGTATAAGGGTATTTATAACCTTACATTTGATTGTAAGTTTTGTTTTGGCAAGCTTTTTTTGAAGTGTAAGGTCCTTAACGTTAATAGGTTACCTATTTTTATACATAACCAATCACCTTGCAGATTGATTGAAGTATTGAACAATTAATTGTAATTATTTATTATTACAGGTAGAAAAGTAAATATGTTCAATAAAAACTGCAAAAAAGTTTTATTAACAATGTTAAAAAATAGTAATAAACTTGATAAAAATAAATTTAAGAAACTTAACATGGACAAAAAAACTGTCTTAAATACAAATTGTCTTAAATACAAATTTTTACAAACACGAGCCTTATATGTCTTATAACTATATAATCATCCGATAAATTGTAAATTATTTTCTACAATTAGTTCTGAAATTAATGAAATACTAAAAATAACAACTGGACCAACATTGTCAACCGTCAAAAATTTTAGACAAAGTTTTACGAGTAGGGGACAATTCGCCGCGGCCGATTCGCCGCCGGACGATTTGCCGCGGGGACAATTCGCCGCGATATTTTTTGTTTTATGATATTATCATTTTTTATTTAGCTTGACTTCATATAATATATTTTTTATTTGTCTGATCATAACTTTTTTCAAACTTTTCCAACTAGGTATTTGGTGGTTAGTATTCATTAAAACTTTTTATTTTTTTTTTGAAAAATAAATAAAATGGCGGATCCAAAATCTTTCAGGTCGCTGATTATTATTTTTAACTTAAACTAAAAAAAATCAAAATGGCGGATCAAAAATGGCGGACTTTTTCATTTATGAACCAATATGCATCAAATTCAAAACTTTAAGGTGTTTTAGGTAGCTGATTATGACTTCTAACTTAAACTTTAAAAACAAATCAAAATGGCGGATCCAAAATGGCGGACTTTTCCATTTATGAACCAATATGCTTCAAATTCGGAATTTTGGGGTCTTTCAGGTCGCTGATTATGATTTCTAACTTAAACTTAAAAAAAACAAAATGGACTCTCCAAAATGGCGGATTTTCCCATTTATAAACCGATTTGCATTAAACTCGGAACTTGGCGATCTTTAAGGTCGCTGATTATTATTAAAAAATCGCGCGGCGAATTGTCCCCGCGGCAAATCGGCCGGCGGTGAATTGTCCCCGCGGCGAATCGGCCCGCGGCGAATCGGCCGCGGCGAATTGTCCCATTCCCAAGTTTTACGTTTCCATAGTTTGGGTCTTTTTAATAACGCCAAAAACCAGCTTGTGTTTACCACTATAACATGCAAAGAATTTTAAAAAATTATAAATGTTGCTCAGTGTATATACCGAAAATTGAACTATACAATTATATGGCTAGAATAGCTCCAAATAGACCCAAATAACACATTTTCGGCGTTATCTCGAAAAAAAAATGAGGGAGAATATTCACTTGCAGTTGGAGCAAAGATCTTGGTTTGATTAAATTGGTTAAATTCATAAAAAATGTTGCCTTTACTAAGGTGCCAGGGGATTTACATGTACATAAATGTAAAATTTCCGACGAAGATTTCATAATTTACTGGAGTATAACAAGATTCCAGGACGGTTTAGGGTGTACCACAGAGGTACATTTTTTTTTAATATTTTCTTATTACAACTCTTTATAAACAAATTACTGAGTTTAAATTGTTTTATTCCCGAAAAACTTTAGACAATAAAATGTAGTCATATGTCCTAGCCCGCGCAGCAATGGCTAGAGAAAATATTATTTTTGACGAATTTTTTTTTTGAGATAACGCGATAAAATTAATTATTTAGGTTTATTTTGACCTTTTTTAGCAATATCGTCGTGATGTCTGTCTGTGTGTTTGCAGTATGTGTGTGTGTGTGTGTGTGTATATAATGTCTGTCCAAAACACGATAGCTCCTAAAGTGCTTAGCCGATTTTAACGAAACTGTTATGGTGATCAATGCTACTAAGAAACTGTTGAAGCCAAGATTACCTTTATTACTAATAATAAGACAGTCTAGTTGAAGAATACAACAGTTTTTTGTAAATATCTCAAAAACAAAAACACCAATCCAGTTTTTTGTTTAGCATATTTAAAATTTTTTAATTTAATTACTTGATAATTTATATATTTTACTAAAATGCTAAACCTATCAAAATAAACACAATTTAAAAACCGTCAACAAAAATCATGACCACTTCGACAGAAAGAGGGGCCATAAAAGTAGACTTTCCTGCTTCTTGGTTTCTTTCCGGTCCCTTTTTTCTATATAAAAAATTGTACGAAAAGGGCTTGTTTTCAGGTCGGTTGAAAAAATGTTCTACAGTAGAGAGATAAAGATAACAAAAAGATTTGTGGCTCATGCCACTAAATTATCTTATGTAGTATAATTTAAGTGCTGGGCGCTAAAAATTTGTTCTGTTTATCTTAATCCAAAATTGGGGTCCGGTTAAAATGAATATGGCAACCGTTAACAGCAGTGGCCAATCATTCCTATTACCTACAAAAAACATTTTCTTTTATAAAACATACATTATTGCAACAGGAAGTATGAGGGGCGGATGTGCCGCTGGCGCGGTGAAGGGTTGGCAATATACACACTAGAACAAACGTTATTAGCATATAATAGTCGTGTCATTGTAGAAGTCCTAGAGTCCTAGAGCATGGTACTTCGTCAGTTGAAACGAAAAAGGGACACTACAAATGAAGCTTTTTGCCAATAATACTGCTTTTATGCTCTCTATTTCTAAGAGGAAACAACTTTAGGACTAGCGTTTATATTGCAACCCCTTTACAGCAACACAAGCCGCTGCTGGACTTGTAGCAAATCACTTTAAGTAGTAAAATTATTAAAAATAAAGTTATTTCTATTTAAATCTAGTAGTTAAATCTAGTTATATTGGTAAGATGTAAGAAAGACAGAAATCGCTACCAAGACTTTATGGACCTCTAGGAAAATAAGTTTTTTAACATATAAACGTAGCTCTCTCTTATCTTCAAAAGAGTTTTTTTGCTCGTTATTTAAGAGACAGGTTTAAGGTTTTTTACCTTACTTAACTATGTCTTTTAGCAAAAGAAATGGGGTTTAAAATTTATTTTTTTAAACGATAAAAACTTTTTTTTTTTCGGCAAATGAAAAATAGCTTATAAATATTTCCCTTTCTTTTTTCAAAAGATCCAAAAAGAATGTTTAAGGCAAATAACCCTCTGCATTCTTCTTTAGCTGTATAAAATACTAAGTAATATTGTCATCATAATCAAGGTCTTCCTCATGAAAAGTTCTCTGCAAGCGTGGACTTCTCGAAGTTACTCTGAATTCAGCAGGAATGTTGTAACATTTGCAGATGCAGCAAGATGGGAATCTGAACCAATCTGAGAATATTCCTCGGCATTCGTTGTTTGGGTCGTAGGCCAACAATCTGGAAAAAGGAAGCAAAAGAAAAGCACCATCGTGTTCTAACAGAAAATAAAAATTTAATTTATTCACTCTTTCTGCTATAATTAAACAGAGATTCTAGAAAACTAGTTCTCAAACTTAGAAACTGTTCTTAAATTACGTAATGCCCAAGGGCGATGAGGGGGTTTTCGTCATGTGTTACACGCAATGTATTTTAAATGTGTTTTTTCTCGAAAATGCGTTACGAAGGGAGGAGGGGCGGTCAAAAATCCTGAATTTTTGAGGTACGTAGGTAATTGAAGAATATTGCACCCCTCAAAACTTTTAAGTAGATTAAAGGGACATTTAGGGTCAAGTATTTTACACTTTGTTACCGTTATTGTTATTACTGAGTCTGCGCATTAGCAGCCTCTCGCTCCTTTTTTGGTATTTGCGGTAACGGTGTCCGGTACTTACGGTGGCGGTCCTTTAATGTTACCGTTATTTTTTAAAGTTAGTTTTGTATTGTTTTCTTAATGCAGTCGAATTTTTTACTAAAATTCCGTAGTTTGGTTTGTAAAAAGCCATAAATCTAATAAAAATAAATAAACAAAAAGATAAAGGACTGTTAAACTACTAAATTAACGTTTGTGTTAAGCTTATCTTTAGTGTTCCCAAATCTATCTTTTATGCCCTGAATGTTACCGTTATTCTTACAAAATGTTCCTTATATCTAAGTAAGTATTTAAAATACCTGTAATTGAGCATAAACAAAAAGTATATTTTTGGAAACAAAATATAACCGACTTCAAAAATTGACAACATTTTTTTTTATTATAAAAAGTTAATTATTTAATCTCTCTGGGACGAGACGAACATGATGATTCCCCCAAAAACATTAAAATCCGTCCATTGGTTCCCGAGAGATTCACAGTCGTACATAAAAAAGGTTCCCGACTAGTATAATAGAACCTCTCTTTTTTCGGGCATATTTTTAATATAAAATCGTAGTGCGATGATGGGCCAGACCACAAAAGTATAATAATCACCCCACGATTTTATATCGAATATATAGGTACCACCAATCAACCCGTTAGGCAGCCCAACCAAACGTATTATCACAGAATATATAGGTTAGTATACTTTGTGGTATTATACTCTGATTTTATCCGACAAAATGACGAAGACTGTTGTTTTTTTTAGTTTAAAAAGAAGGAATATCTCGGACATTACCTACTTTAATGAAAAAAGTAATACTTTGAGACCGTGAATATTCTAACAGTTAAATTTTATCCCAAATTTTATTTAAACAACTGGAAAAAACGTTAAGAAAATAAAACAAATAAAAACGGCGGTTAACAAGCACTTGACATTTCTCAACCAGAGAACGGAAATGTCAAGCTCCAATACACAGCTGCTTGCGCTGGTTTTTTTTGCGCCGTTTTTGCACTTGCGCGGTAAAAACTTTGAGCGGTATTTGCCTGGTAATAGACTGCGCTGTTTTTGACCCTGCACGGTATTTTTTGGACGGAACTGGTCTGCGCGGTTTGTCGTGTACTGTAAATTTTGTACACTGAAGGCCGCAAACCTAACCCAATCTGTCGATATTACTAAATTATAGCGTTTAAAAGTTCATAAATGATTTTTTTTCTTTTATCTCAGAAACCAACATTTTTACTAAAAATTTATTTTATATATTTTATTAAAAAAATTTAGTTAACAGTAATCATCTGAAACACATTGCAAACCGTCCGAAACTCCTAAAATTGATGTTTCGGACGGTTACATTTGGTTCCGGACAATTCCGATTCTTAACATTTTAGGTGGCGTCAACTTTGCCAATTGTAATTTAAATAATTTTTTGACGTTTTCTTAATTTGTTTGCAAGACCTTTTGCCAGAATAGTGATTTTTTTGTTTATTTCGCAGACTATCGATGAAATTTCACCTTTCGGTCATTACACAATTTTTTGTGTCACTTGTCTTTTTTATTATTTTTAAGAATAAGTAGTAATAAAACACAAAAAACAGCCATTTGCTGGAAAAATTTACCACATACATCCACATGAAAAGTTAACCAAAAGTCAACGTTGCAACTACAGTTTTCGTTAGAGAAAATTGTGTTGTTTCGGATGATTAATTTAAGAATAATATTGTTACGGGTTCACAACGACAAATTAAAACTCGCAATTGTTGAAAACGATACGTCAATTTTTCCCATAAATTATGTACAAAACCACGCACTTAAACTTACTAATAACTTGCTAATAATTCACTACTTTAATACGCCTATTAACTTCGCGTTAACATCTAGCGATCACTACCATTGGTTATCTCTGACTGCCCGATGCACAACGTCCGGCCCTATATATGAGGGTCTGCCTACAATTCGAGAATTTTCCATCTTTGTTTGATTCCGAATCATTCCGCCCTTTTCTGGAGCCGGACCGTTCATATACCAGTTCGTCACAGATAACGCAACTAAAACCTAGATTAAGAATACAACCATGAAATACGTCAACCTAATACTACACTAAACCTAAATAAATTCTAATTATAAAATTTAAATAACTTAAATTTGTAACACTATCCTCCTCTTCAGGTTTGATCGTCTCGATCAACATTTCCCAGGTAAGGTTTTAGTCTGTCTAGATGAACAACTTTCATCTTGGACTTCGGGCTTTTCTGGATTCGGTAGACTACATCATTAATTCTCTTAACAACTTTATAAGGCCCTTCCCATGGTGGTATCAACTTAGGTGATCTTCCTTTCTTGCGTTGAGGATTGTATAGCCAGACTTGATTATGCTCTTTGAACCCTGAAGAGTTTGCTTTCAGGTCATACCTCGCTTTCATGCGGTCGTCACTGGCTATTTCTATTCGCTCTCTAACCACTTCATGGATATCGTGCAGCTTTTGCCTTAAACGTTCGACATAGTCATTAACCTCTAAGTGTTCTTCTTCAGGTGAACCAAACATGATATCACATGGTAAACGCAGTTCTCTACCAAACAGGATACTAGATGGAGTAGCTCCTGTCGTATTGTGAATGGCGGTTCTATAGGCCATCAAAAACAATGGAATATATTGGTCCCAATCTGTTTGGTGCTCATCAACAACTTTGCAAAGATGTTCTTCTATTGTTTTATTAAATCTTTCAACCATGCCATCTGACTGCGGATGTAAAGCAGTAGTCCGTGTTTTATGTATTCCTAAAAGGTCACAGAGATTTTGGAAGAGCTTTGATTCAAAGTTTCTTCCTTGATCTGAATGTAGTTCCAAAGGAATGCCAAATCGGCTGAAAACATCATTTGCCAGAACTTCTGCAACTGTAGCGGCCTCTTGGTTAGGCAAAGCAAAAACTTCTGGCCATTTGCTAAATTAATCCATGACAACAAGGATGTATTTGTTGCCCCTTTTAGTTTCTGGAAATGATCCTGCCACATCAATAGCAATGCGTTCGAATGGCAGACCTACGTTATATTGTTTCATTTGACCTCTGGACCTTGTTTTGGGACCTTGGCTGGCTGCACAAGTCGAACATCGGCGGCACCAGTTTTTCACATCTTGAAAGTAATTGACCCAATAAAATCGGTTTCGAATTTTGTCCATGGTTTTATTTATGCCTAGGTGCGCGCCTGATTTTCCACCATGGCATTCGGCCATTATATTGTCTACCATGCTCCTAGGAACCACTACTTGATTAATCACAGTAAGGCCATCGGCACTTTCCCAGGCACGTTTAAGGATGTTTTCTTCTACTATCAGTGAATCCCATTGTGCCCACAGTGATTTGAATATCACCCCTTGGTTTGCGATATCTTGCCATGATGGTCGTGGCTTGTTCTCTTCTTTCAATCGCAAGATAGATCCTACATCTTTGTCGTCAAGTTGAGTGGTTCTAATTGAAGCCGACATCCATTCTTCATCTGGTTCTAATTTTATCTGACGCACGTAGTTAATTCCCTTTTTCTGGTCAATTTCCCTGCAATGTTTACAATCCTCAGGGCAAGGTCTTCTGGACAATGCATCCGCATTATTATGCACCCTTCCCGCTCGGTGTTTAATTTGATAATGGTATTGTTGTAGCTTTTCTATCCATCTCGCGACTTGCCCCTCAGGTTGTTTCATTTTTATGAGCCACTGTAACGCAGCATGATCCGTTCTAATCAGAAACTCTTGTCCATAGAGATATTTGTGAAAGTGATCTACGGATTTAATGATGGCTAGGAGCTCCTTTCTGGTAACACAATAATTTCTCTCTGGTTTGGATAGCTTTTTGCTGAAAAATTCGATGACCCGTTCTTCTCCATCTTGTACTTGGGAGAGTACTGCTCCTATGCCATCGTTGCTCGCATCAGTATCCAATATGAATTTACCTTTTGGAATAGGGTATGCGAGAATCGGACTACAACATAATGCTGCCTTCAGTCTTCTAAATGCTTGGTCACATTCAGTATTCCATCTGTAAGAAGCTTTATCTTCTGTAAGTCTATGTAATGGAGACGCTATTTTGGCGAATCCTTCTACAAATCGTCTGTAGTATGTACACAGACCCAAAAAGCTTCTCAATTCATGTTTGTCACGAGGTTGAGTCCATTCTTTTATTGCTTGTAACATTTTTTCGTCGGTATGGATGCCTTCTCGGGAAACGACGTGACCCAAGAACTCAACTTTTTCTTGGAATAGAAAACACTTTTTTGAGTTTAGTTTAAGATTTGCGTTCCTGATTCTTGGAAATACTTCTCGTAAATTGTCTAGATGATCTTCAAATGATTTTCCCATTACTATGACATCATCCAAATAGACTAAGCAGGTTTTCCAAGTAAGGCCTCGTAGAACGACTTCCATTAGTCTTTCAAATGTAGCTGGGGCATTGCGTAGGCCAAATGGCATCACATTAAACTGATAAAGTCCACTTCCAGCAGAGAATGCAGTCTTCTCTTTATCTCTTTCAAAGATTCCTACTTGCCAATACCCACTTTTCAGGTCAAGAGTAGAAAACCAATATGATCCTGCCAACGTTGTTAATGTGTCGTCTATTCTTGGCAGTGGGTAACTATCCTTCTTGGTCACATCGTTAAGTTTCCTGTAGTCGACACAAAATCTAGTACTGCCATCCTTTTTAGTGACCAATACCGCAGGAGATGACCAAGGACTTGATGACTCTTCAAAAACACCGTCGCTGAGCATTTTATTAATGAGATTGTGAACTTCTTGCTTGGCCATTGGTAGTCTTCTTGGGGGCTGTCTTATCGGTTGGGCATCGCCAGTGTTGATAGCATGTTGAATGAGGTTTGTGCGTCCCGAACTACTCCTAGTTTCGAAGATATTGCTTTGTTCTTCTATAAACTCTTTCGCTTTACTAAATTCTTTTGGAGTGAGATGTTGCCAAGTTGACTCAAATTGCTAAAGTACCTCCATTGGTAACTTGCTTGTATCCTCGGAAGTTGGCTCTTCACATCTTGTTACTTTCTGTACTGGTTCAAATAATGCTACCACCTCCCCCTTATTAATTTTGACACTATTTGGGAAAATATTGGCGACTCTAACCGGGATGTCTTTATCGGTTTTAACTAGTGATTTTGCAACGAGGTAGGTGTTGGGTGTGTTTTGTTGGCTTATGAGTCCGACGCAGCTTGATGTTTTACTTTCTAACCTCCCAAAAATTATGGTATCACTGTTACCGACTAGTCTTGTTGTGCATACTGCCACCACCTTTATTGGTTTTTTATTAATGTGACTATTTGACAAAATGAACTCTTCGTTCCCAAATCTTAGGGTATTAAGTTTATTATCAAACGCAAATCCATGTTTACTTATCAGGTCCATTCCCAAAATAAATTCGTCTTCTATGTCTGCAACTAATACCGAGTGGCGAATCTTCAACCTCCCAGCTGTAGGTCTATGTCTGTCTGCCCCAACACGTCGGCGGATTCTCCAGTCACAGTCTTAAGTATTATTTTCTTTTCTGTTGGTCGAATTTTATATCTCGTTGCAATTTTGAACTTAAGCAATGATATGGCAGCACCAGTGTCTACTGTTATATTAACTTTTCTTCCATTAATAAGTCCGTCGATGTTAAGACTGTCAGCAGTATGTTTTAAGCTCTTGATAGAGTAAATTTTGGGGGCTAAATTCTCATTAGCCAACACCCGCCCCTCTGCGTTGACTAGTTTTAGTTTTCCTGATCTCTTCTTCGGTACTCTGTCCTACTAGATGGTGAGCGAGACCTCATTTGGACACGACAATCGCGTTGAATATGCCCTGTACGTCCGTATCTGAAACACTTTACATTTGGAGGGGATCGTCTGCTTTCTTTCAAAGAGTCAAGCTTCTCTATCAGTGATTGAAACATTTGGTTTAGCGTTTTTAAGTTGACCTCATGTCCATTGCTCATTTCTTCTCCCTCCTGAATTGAAACAGCTCTTACTTTTGGCCTGGACATATTATTTGATGATTCGATTTCAAGGACTCGAATCAACACTTCACTGCTATTATGGAAGCGTTTCTCGACGAAGTAACTTTGCTAAGTCCGAGTCTCGTAATCCGTTAATAAAGCGATCTACCGTGAAGGGATCTCTGTAATTTTCTGGCATTTCTGGGTAAGCTAAATACATCAGCCTCCTAATATCTGCTTCATACTCTTGCAATGATTCTCCTGGTCTTTGCTGACGAATATTTAATTCTGACCAATGTAAATTTCGCAAGTGTTCGTCTCCATACCTTCTTTCTAACGCTGCCACTAAAGCGTTATAATTCTGTTTTTGTTCGACTGGAATGGACCGTAAAAGTCCCAGAGCAGGTTCTCGTAGAGCTACTAACAATGCTCTAGCTTTTTCCTCATCATCCCAACCATTTGCAGCAGCGGCAGCTTCAAACTGTTGTTTGTAAGTAGACCAGGAAGACGTACCATCGAAATTTGGAGGCTTAATGTTTTGGTTGGAATTCACAACACATCCCTGAGCTTTCATTTTGTTGTGTTCTTTTTGGAGCTGTATAAGCTGTTTTGACACGTCCTGGAATTTTTCTTCCATGGTTTGAAAAATTTCTTCCCTAACATTCTGTACCTTTTCTTCAACATTATGTACCTTTTCTTCTACATTCTGCAATTTATTTTGTACCTTTTGTTCCACACTATGCATTCTTTGAGTTATTTCTTCCTTAAGATCTTCGGTTGCAGTCTTAAACTCTTCTTTCAGCTGTTCGGAGTTGCTCTTTATTTGGTCAAAGTTTTCCTGCATGTCGTTCTGGTTTTGTTCCATGGTCTGTCTTATATCGTTCTGGTTTTGAGCCATTTGAGCTGCGAGAGCCTGCATCATTTTAGTTAGATCTTCCTTCTTTGCTGATCCTTGTCTAGTAAGCATCAACTTCCTGATAAATCACTTAAAACGTTTATTTTAGGGTTATAACGCGAATGTCGAAGTCGGTTTTTCAATATCTCTTCCAATTCTTAAATAGAACCTAATGGAATGTTCTGGAATATACTGGTAAATGCTACTCTTTCTGCTACTAGGCAAATGTAGAAGTCACTTTTTGATTATCTCTTTTGGTTCTCGAATAGACCGTCGTAGAATGTTATGGAATATTCTAGAAATTCTTTCTAATTCTTACTTTTGAAATAACTAAACTATTGTCGAAATCGGTATTTGTATATCTCTTCTAGTTTTTGAATAGAACGTCGTAGAATGTTATGGAATCTTCTAGAAATTCTTTTTAGTTCTTACTTTTGAAATTACTAAGCTAATGTCGAAGTCTCTTTTTGGATATTTCTTCTGGTTTTCGAATAGAGCGTCGTAGAAAGTGATGGAATATTCTAGAAATTTTTTCTAATTCTTACTTTTTAACTAACTAAGCTAATATCGAAGTCGATTCTTAAATATCTCTTTTGGTTTTTGAATAAATCAATATCGAACTTCTTCGAATATTCTGGAAAAATCCTTACTGTTTTTCTGTCCAATTAACCTAGCCGGTGGTGCTATGTAAGGGTAGTCTTTGCACTATTCAGTTCTGAATATTCTGGCAAAATCACTTACTGTTCTTCTTTTCAATTGTCCTAGCCGGTGGTACTATGTAAGGATAGTCTTTGCACTATTTATTTCTTTTAATCCCACTTCTGACACCAATTGTTACGGGTTCACAACGACAAATTAAAACTCGCAATTGTTGAAAATGATACGTCAATTTATTCCCATAAATTATGTACAAAAACACGCACTTAAACTTACTAATAACTTGCTAATAATTCACTACTTTAATACGCCTATTAACTTCGCGTTAACATCTAGCGATCACTACCATTGGTTATCTCTGACTGCCCGATGCACGACGTCCGGCCCTATATATGAGGGTCTGCCTACAATTCGAGAATTTTCCATCTTTGTTCGATTCCGAATCATTCCGCCCTTTTCTGGAGCCGGACCGTTCACATACCAGTTCGTCACAGATAACGCAACTAAAACCTAGATTAAGAATACAACCATGAAATACGTCAACCTAATACTACACTAAACCTAAATAAATTCTAACTATAAAATTTAAATAACTTAAATTTGTAACAATATCAAGTAAACATTTTGCGATTTAAAATTCTAGAAACTTCAAGGTTTAATTTAATTTACCTAGATTTCCCTCTTCTTATGGTAGTTTACAAGATGTTTAAAATTAAAAATAAACCCGGGTGAAATTTTTGAAGGTTTTTTCGTAGTTAAAAGAGTGAAACCAACTAAATATTTCAGTGGCTCTGAGAGAATGGATAGTGCTTATTTTCCATCAAAACTTAAAATAAATAATTTATTTTCTTGTGTAACATAAAATTTCGTATTTTGGCCATTAAAAAAAAACTCCCGTATGGATGCTGCAGTATTGCTGCTACATTTTATTGCTTTTCTTTAGCAAGAAATTTAGGAAAAGGGATTGACAATAGGAATAGGTAAAAAATTTAAATAAGTTTTGTACTAAAGTTTTTTTTTTAAATTAAGGCAAGAAAGAGAAAGATGGAGAACCATGATCAAACTGACGACAAAAGAGAGAGAGTGAAAATTACCTGTGTAATCTATACTGCTGTTCGCACCGACACCCTTCTCTGCAGTACATTTGTCTGTGTTCAAAAGTGCACTTTTCCCAGTGGACGTACTGTTCAAAGGGATACATATTTAGCAGAGCCAAGACTTCGCCCCTAGTGTTGTTGGCCCAAAATGGCGCGACTACTTCCTCTTTTGCTGGACAGGCATTTCTAAAAATAAACACAAATATGTAAGCATAACAAACTTAAGACTGCACCAGGATCTTGTGCTGGACAGGCATTTCTAAAAATAAAGACAAATATGTAACATAACAAATTTGACACTACACCAGGATAACAAACAATACCTATAGTCGACTCATTTTGTAAAATTGCCCAACTATACCAATTTTTGCAATGGGTAGAGAAGGTATCGTTTCCGATAAAAAAAAGATTGAGATAACGCCGAAAATGTGTATTCGTATGTAATTCGTAGAAGCTTTCGTTTCTGAGATATTTACAAAAAAATGTTTTGAAGGCTGATGTGGAGTTCACTTGGAGAAATGTGCAAGTACAAGTACTGCTTTTAGTCGTGTTAGTATGCTATGTAGTTATGTGACACATCATAGATTGGAAATTTTACGGGCTATAAAAAATGTCAACCAATTTTGACGTATCTCATATTGGTTGTCCAGAAATCTGTTTTATATAACAAAACATAGATTTTTCGAAAAGTCACAAATTGAAGCTGTCCTGGACAGCTACAAGTTCAAACTAGGAAGCTAAATTATATATTTTTTGGTAGATAGTTTCAATCTCTACAAGATAGGTTTCTACAAGTTTTGTTTAATTAAAAAAAAATCACTTTACTTTTAAGAAACTACCCCTAATTCGACATTCTGTAGGGGTGTTATTTTTGAGACGACATAGATCAGCGATACACCAAATTAAAAATTTGATCTTGTACTTTTGAATGCTCCCACAACGTTTTATCATCATCTATTTCTTAAGGTTGACTTTTTCAGAAATTAAAAAAAAAAACTCTTTGTTTCTCTTGTTTTTTTTTTCGTAGGCAGCTCGAAATCTGTACACCCACGGGGTCCAAGATCTAATGGACACCTATTAAGTGTTGACAGTTAACTGTTTCCTTATAAGGGACTCTTCAGAACACTGCATGGGTAATGTGACATTTTTGTAAAGCTATAGAGACCGTATATGAATCTCATTTTACGATATTGGTAAGAGAAATGAAAATATAATGCCTGGGATACCATATGCTTTCACACAAGTGGCGACATCTACAAATACAAAAAAACTACCAGAGTAAAAACAAAAGGCAGACGATGAAACGAAAAACAGTACCCATGGCCGTGACATAATTTGTCCTTCAGGTCGGGTCAAATTTCATATCGAGTCAGCGGGTCAGCGGAGTGTGAGCCAACAATACTACAAACGTAAAGTTTAGTACCCGTGAATAAAGAAAATAACAATGGTTCGCGGCTAAGCGGACATAGAAACAAAATCTTTCTGCGTGCCCGCTTATCTGCGAAAATTGTTGTTTTCTTTATTCACGGGTACCTACTAAACTTCACGTTTGTTTTAAAAAAAATCACGTTTTTAGATTTGTTTTGGGGGTTGTTGACCCACCTATGGAGGGGTAGATAGGGGTAGAAGCTGAAAAATAGTAGATTTAAAAAACCAAGGTAAAAGAAACCCGAGTTTTAATTTTTTGAAAAAAGGCCACCTTCTACCCCTTGAAGGGGGTGCAGAGTGGTTCTGCACCTCATGTCAAATCTCCACCATGGAATGTTCTAACCTACGGGTTTTTCTGAAAATTTTGGAGTATTAACCAATATTGTATCACAAGTAGGCAAGCAACAAATCATTTCAGAACTGACTAACCCAAAAATGTTAATATTCAACAATGTCAAAAATAAAAGCTGAATGACCTAAAATTATGACAATTTACAAGAATTAGTAGATATTTTATAGGGTTTTTGAAATATTACTATCACAAAAGATGATGATGAGATGGCCCTTATAAATTCTGATAAATCAGGAACGATTTCATTCCACATCTCTGACATTAGATTTCAATCGAAAAAATTCAACATCAAACCAATGCAATGCAATCTCATAAAGATATACAGGGTGTCTCAAAAAGTTCTTTACACACTTCTACCACAGATTACTTGGACCAAAATTTAAGTTCATTTACCTTACTCCGAAATCGCTCCGTTTTGGAGAATACAGGATGCTAAATTTAAAAATTAAAAATCGATTTTTTTTAATAGGTACTATGAACATTTATTGGTACCTGGAACTTTTTTTTTGCAAAGCCCGAATATGGCCTCCTTTTTAGTGTGGACGTTAGAGTGCGCCTCACACTGCACTTCTAATGGTTTAAAATCATAAAAAATATTTTCTCCGTGTACTTTCTTATGTCTTTGTTGTTAAGAGATTAATTTCCTTTGTTGTTAGGAAAGTAAGCTGTTTTTGACATATTTCGGTTTTTAATTTTCGATATCGCACAGAAAATGTATTTTTTTTTAATTTTCTGTTACCTTTCAGGATGAACTTCGGTCAGTAAACTAGTAGTGCCAAATTATTAAAGTAGGTACTTTTAATTTAATATTTTAATCTTTCAACTTTTTTGTCAATATAGTTTGATTATTTCGATACGGCATCGGACACTAAAAACCGAATGATCTTGAAAACGACTTACTTTATGCGATTGTACCTAAAGTAATTTTTTGTTTAATATGTTTAAATAATTATGTAGTAGATATATAAAAAAGTTATGGTCATTTTAAACCGTCAGAATTGTAGAGTCACTGGATTATGAGAACGCCAGGCTTCCAGGATGCAGTCCCAAGCAGCATTTTTCCGACTAACTGCTACATTCTAAACCAAGTTTGACGTTAATTTGAGTACACTATTTAGTCATAGTAAGACTGACTTCCCCAGACGACTAGATACCATACGGGTTAACGTTCTCTGAGACGCCGGTAATTTTTAGGATGGTTTTTAGTCAAACAGTGACGTTGCGTTAAGGTCTTCCGGCAACTGCAGTAAAATCTGCACGTTAACGACCTTTCGACCGCAATCAGTAACTAATTTCTAACCGTTAATAAAACGTTCACTTTTTAGTCCGCCAAGGCTACTATGTGGGTAATATTTTCGTTAAATGGGCAACCCAAGTGGATGTTTATGTCAATATTTTAGACACCTTACGACTACGCCATTTTTCCTTTCTACATGATTTTGCCATGCATGCATGCATGCATTTAAAACGTAAAGAAAAATTATGATGAATTTTTAACGCTCGATCGATTCTGCATGAAATTTTGCAAGTTTGAGAAATTCTGTTTTTTTTGTTACAAAAAATTTCATTTCATCCAAAAACACAACGGATCTGTTAACGGTGCTCCATTCCTTGTTTTTATTTGTTGGTATTCGAATTAGATTTCGCAAAGTGTCCATTTTATACTATAGTGTAGAATATGGTTGATGCTATAACTTGGGTTAAAGTAACGACTATTTTGTGAACAGAAAAAAACCTTTAGTGGACCTCTTAGTTGATTTCAAGTTAAACCATTAACGTTAAAACAACGACCAACTAAGGCCCATGGTTAAATGGATAACGTTGTATAAACCCATGAGGCATGAGTCGCCCATGTAACCATAGTTAGTCGCCTGACGAATTTAAATACGTCGGCAAAACGTTAAATTGCTGCTTGGGGTGACCCTACAGAATTGAAGTGTAAATCGCCCTCTGACGGCCACAGTAAATAGTTGTTTATATTCGAGTTCCGCACTTCAAAAAATCCCTCGGTGTACTGTAGAAAAAAATACGTCCGTTAAAAACTGTTGATACTAATTAAAAAATTTGATTGTAATTTTTTGACTTTAACACTCTGTTTCTCAAACAGTTAGCAATTTTAAATTAAGGAAAGTTGACTTAAATTGACTAATTTTAGTCTAAGGAACCTGTGTAGTATGTAAAGACCTTTTCAGGACACCCTATATCAGTGGCGTATAGAGAAAAAAGTTTCGGGGGGGGCCGAGACAGTTTAGACAGTTACAGGGGGGACCCAAGACCTCATGAGGCCGTATTTTATGCTATTTTATGTTTGTATTCATGAAAAATGTGGAAAATATCTAAAAAAGTCTTAGCTTCGGGGGGGGGGGGGGGCCGCCACTGCCCTATATAGTTTTACCTGAGTTTTGAAGCGGGTTGTTGTATGGCCGCGTGGGCCGCCGGTACTAGCCGCAGAGGTATGGGTAAAAAATGTGTTTTGAATATAATAAATATTTAAAACGGAAATATCTTATTTTGTTTTGTGGTTTTATTTCATAGGTTTGGCTGTGATCTCTAATGCACTGGAGCCCTTGTCGTCTATGTATCTTTGTAAATATAACAGTAAGTTGGGTCTTTGTTTATTAATTTGCAAATCTATTCAGTGGAACCGCAGCCGTCGGAAGTATCCATCCAATAGAAAAGGCTGAATCACTAAGATTACTTTAATTTACATCTAGTGAAAGTGTAAAAAAATCTAGGTCACATTTTTAGCAGTCTTCGTTCATGTTACACCATTTACTATTAGTGCTTTAGTTTTTTTAACAGTTTTTGAAGCAATGTTAGTCGTAACTCTCTTTTCCTTCTAATTTTTTTTTGAGAGTACTGGGTAGTCATACATAGGTAAAAATATGAAGTGAGGCAAAAAATTATTTGACAGTTTTAGTAAACCATAGTAGGCTTGGTAAGGCTCTTTTAAATACTCTGCCAATATATGGGCCCCTAAGCTCACACTAGGTACTATAGTTATGTGAGCTAATATAACTAAAAACTGAAATATATTTTATTCAACTCCACACTAAATTACCTTTTGTTTGATACCACACAAGCCATGTTTTGACTTAAACTCAAATTTTTTAAATCCACCCCCACCCTTAAAAAAAACAAAAACTAAAATGTATTTTGTTGAATTCCGGACTTAATTACCTTTCGTTTGATATCACACACGCCATATTTTCACTTAAACTCTAATTTTTGAAATATACCCCCACTTTTTTTTTTAAATAAATTAAAATGTATTTTGTTTAACTCCAGACTCAATTACCTTTCGTTTGATATCACACACGCCATATTTTCACATAAACTCTAATTTTTGAAATCTATCCCCACCCTTTTATTTGGTTTGTGTTCGGTGGATTTTGTTCATTTTTAAATGGGACCATCTCGGCCCAAGATCCAGCCCAGGTACCAAATTTCATTAAAATCGGCCAAGCGGTTTTTGAGTTATGCGCGTTGGTCGTTACAGACAGACATACAGACACACAGACAGACAGACAGACAGACAGACAGACAGACAGACAGACAGACAGACATACAGACAGACAGACAGACGGCGCAACAAAAAAGTTTCAAAATCATCTGAAACGCAAAGATATATAAAAATTTTTGAAATCGGAGCAACTTTTTTTTTCTCGAAAAAATTAGGATCACCATAGCGCACACTACTATTGTATAGTATATGTGTGAGCTAATAATTAGTAACGTTTTTGTAAGTATATGGACTTACAAAATAGAGAGAGAATAGAATTGTCAAGAAATTAAACTTGCTCTTTCTTTTAGAAAGAATTAAAGGAGATTTGGTTACCGACTTTTGTTTTAAATATAAATTATTGATGTAACTAATTATTCTTGTATGTACCTAATTCTGAATGGTTAAAAATTTAGGGGAATTTCATAGGTTTTTTTTTCGGAGATTAAGTGGCTTTTTCAAATAATTTAACTTGCAAATAATTTAAAAATAAGAACGTTGGAAACTTACACTCCTTTTTGATTAAAATCCACCGTAACCTTTTTATCGGTGTTATCCTCCATGTCCTGGAATAGCATTGTGTCTACCGGAGTATTACCAGAAGCAGGAGCATTCACTTTATGCACATCTGTTTCACTCCCGTTCACTTCACTATCCTGTCCGTCACTGTGATTGACATTAGCATCAGTTTCAATATTGTCTTTGTCGTTTTCACTATTTTCTACACTTATTTCTGCACTTATTTTGTCTTCTAAATTTAACTCTTCAGCAGTTTGATCATTATCATTTGTGTCGTCACTTTGATTATTAATGTGTTTTAAGTCTTCAAAATACTCACTTTCACTTTTTAAAACATCAACTTTTTTATCATTAAAAACAAACCTTTCCGCACTTGTATTTTTTTCACTAAGAACTTCAATAGAATCTTCATCATCTATCCGCTCAATAGGTAAATTTATTGGGTTAGAATGTGTTTCGTTTGTTGGTTTGTTCTCGGGAGGGGTAGTGACTGGTTGCATTTTTGGCGTAGTGGTTGAAAAATGTTCTGGTGAGGCTGTTGTGTCAGTTGTCAATTCGCTGAATTCTGTAAAGAAAATTAGGCCCTTGTAAATTTTTTCTCTGTATTATGTTTGACATATACGTTTTCTTTTATTCAGCACCAATTTTTACTTACCCGTAGAGCTCGTAGTTCCGGTAGGAGTAAACGTAGTGCTTTCGGTAGTCAACGCCTCAGTAGTAGTACCGTCATTCTTTCCGTTTCCAAACTTATTTGTAGCAGCACTATCTCGAGTAATATAAATTGGTTTTTTGCTGGAAGCAACTGTGCTCATGTCTACTTCTAGCTTGAGTTTTAAAGTGGCGTTGGTAGATGGTGTGGTAGTTTGCTTATTTTCTGCCAAAAGGATTAACGATTACAGAATTTAAAGGAAAAACTTACAAGAATAATGATACATTATCTTAAAGTACGTTACTTTTTCTTCGTGCTTGCAAGTCGCTGGTAGCCGCGGGAAAAAGATTCACTTATTTACCAAGACATTCACATATTTATAATAAACTTTACGGATTTATTTTCGTTTTTGAGTAGACGTACTTTTTAATATTATTTTTTTCGAACTAGTGTTTAAAAAGACTGTTAAGTTTCAAACCAGCTAAATTGAAAATAAAAGTTGTGTATATTACGATAGATGAAATGCAGATAGAGTAGGACTAGAGACTCTGCATGTACGACATATTTCAAACCCACCAAAGTCACTGAAACTGAATTTTTTTGAAAATTGAAGAAATAGTCCATGTTGGGTGGAGGTGATTTATAAATCAAACAAGTTCGGTCGTTCTCCACTAATTTTATTATTACAACATGTTTCGAGAGCATACGCTTTCTCCATATAAAAAAATGTTTTTAATTAAATGCTTAATTTTAATCTCAAATTAAAAACCAATCCCTTCCATTGTGGGAGGGTTTACTTAAATACGATAATTCGCAGAAGTTAGTTTTTTCTTTTTTTTTTCTTTTTTTTTTCTCCGCTAGAAGATTTAACCACTTCATTGCACATGCTGCTGTAATTTGTTTCAATTTTAAGCCTACAAGCTATGGACAATGGTGATGGATTAACTCCATCAAGTGTACAACCTGAAGAGCGTATGCTTTTGAAACATGTCGTTGTAATAATAAAATTAGTGGAGAACGACCGAAATTTTTTGGTTATGTTATTTTCTCACCAAGGTCATTGGCGTTTCACTAAAATGATTTAAGCTATCAACGGTGAGTGACATCAACCAACATGCAATATATAAACAAACACGTTTGTCCGTCACCACCGCACAGTAGTTCAAAACCGCATAGAACTGCCGCATTCATTTTCTTTGGGTATGAATTCGTTATTACGGAAACGAATTTCAAAGACTTTTGGCTTGTTGGAAAGCTAAAGCTTTAAGCTATATGACCCCATTGCTAAAATCAACATTTTGCTAAAACTAAAGATGGCAGACGTTTTTAAAAATATGCCATTTTTGACCCTCTTGAAAAAATTTGCGTGCACAGTGGTCATTTTTAGTTTGGGTCTGTTAAAAAGCTTCATCCTTGTCGTGAATATAAAGGTATCACTCGTTAAAATCGATCATGAATTAAAAAAGATAGAATGAAATGAACAAAGCTACAAAAATCATTAAAATCAGCAATATTCACCTATCATAACAAAGTGTTTTTGGTCAGCAAAATCATGGCTATCGTTATTCTGAGTCGGCGCAGAAACTACTTGTCCTGCCACAGTGATTCAAATCCATGTAAAACTGACGCATTCAATTTTGTTTGCCATTAAAGCCATTAAACCTTATTCAAATATAAAACATCCGAATTACAAATAAAATAATATTATAATTATATTTTTCTTTCATTAATTTGACGGTATTAATAATGCTACAGTAATATGTTATACATACAGGAATATGTTACACATACAGGGTCTCTAAGAAGAACTTAACAAGTATGATGAATTGGGCGTTTTTTATTTTATTTTAAGGCATTTCTTTAAGAGTAACTTACCTGTTGTGTTTGATTTGCTTGTAGTAGTGGTAATTCTTGGTGTAGTCGTTCTAAAGCTAAGCGATCTTCTAGTTGTACTAGAAGTGCTAGCCGTGTTTCGAGCAGAATAAATTTTCTTCGGGTTGGTGTTCCTAGGAGGAAAAGTTCTAAGCGTCGAGCTTGGTTTGGTGGTTGTGGATTTATTCGTTGTCGTTGGGGTTGTTCGCTCGGTAGTTGGAGTTTTCGGGGTGGCGGTTGTAGTTCGTTGAGTAGTAGCTCTGTTAGTAAAATAGGTAACTCCTTAGTAAGACTTGTGATAGGTCTGAATCAACTACCATTAATTACAAAATATTAAGTGGCGTAAAAATTGAATTCTCTGCCTTAATTCTTTTTAGTATTTTACTTTGATATTAGTTAAGGGAGGATTTCGGAAAATTCACTTTCTAGAAACATTTTATATTATTTTTGGCAAATGGTCAATTCCCTCTATTTGGACCTCGCTGAATCCGCATATTTCTGTTGCTACCTCGAAATGTTGACAGCGGCTGAGGTATTCAAGATGGCGGCCAACATGGCGGCGAAATTTTAAATTGCCGCTGTTAAGCCCAAATTGACACAGGTGCCCACATAGCACAATCACGTGTTTAACACGTAAAAAAGGCGTGAGAAAAAAAAAGTTGATTTTAAAAGCTGCTAGAAAAAAAACGTTTATTTCATATATGAAAACAAGCTTAATAGGTCATTTATTAACGTTATAAAAAATAACGTTGCTAAAAACTGCGTTGTAATAACGCCATTATTAAATTAAAACAGCACTGCTTTTACGTTAGTTTCAAGTGATGTTTATCAACGATAAAATCACATTAGATTCACGCCTTTTCTACACGAACTTTAAAACGCTACTTGCACGGCTTTTCTACCGAATAATTTTGAGATTTTACTAGCAGCAGCTCCACATATTGTCGGCATTTTTCACTTTGACGAAATCTATCAGGCAGTGTGTAACGTGTCATTTTTACGTTTAAGGCAACGTTACATATTTGTTTATTTAGGTAAATAATCAAGGCTCTTCGACTCGTCTTTCTGTACACAAATTAAGGGTATTTTATAGAGCTAGGTTTGGAGGTTATATAGTGTCCAAAAAGTTACCTTATAAAGGAGACATTCCATCGAATTACTGTGGACACTACGCACATCGCATTATCTGGACATCGTAATTGGAATTTAAGATCACAGGTTTCGGGGAAAAATCACATTAAAACTTTTGATTGTTTTGTTTATCTGTAAAATTTTGTTATTTTCTTTGACGTTCACGGAGATAAACAGCTGTTCTGCTGGGGCATGGCGGCGTTGCCGCATCACAAATGGTTTCAGTAACAGAAAGGAAACATTTAGATGAACATTTCATTCGCTTATGTTTATTTTCGAGGATATTAGGAAAATAATTTCTCTTCCGAACCTCATATCCTTAGCTAGTTTTGATAGCATGAAAACATATTTGGGTCCACGGGTCGACCAGGAACAACCGAGGCTCCGCCCCCTTTGATATCTTTATTAATTTGATAGGAAAAGGATAAAATAAATACGAGTTATGCACTTTTGTAAATGGGAGATAAACGAGGAATAAAAACCAGGACTAAAAGAATAAACAAAATCGTATTTTGATATTATATAAATTTATATATAATCATAGTTAAATAAAGTTAATAACTAACTCAGTCGGATTGAAGGGTTGTGGAGGGCTAGCTAGTGGGGAGCAAACTTAACATCTGAACATTCTTAGGCCGGGTTTGAGCAGTAGTTCAATGTGTATTTTAGGTTTAAGTTCAGAAACAACTTTATTAATGTAGAAATGTTTTACAAAAATGGCGTCAAACGATATAAATCTTAGAGAAAACATATATAAAGAGCAAAGGAAACTTTTGACTAAAACTGTAACTAAAATACAACTAAATTCTACACTTAGTATAGCTTTACTCATATGGGAATTGGTTGAATGTTCAAATATTCCTGGGTTTGCTGCATGCTCTGATCTCCAGTAATTGAATTTACAGTTGATGGTTTCAATGCTGAGCTTCTTATAGTCCGGCTGGTTATTTTCCTCCTACTTGCTTGTCGCCAGGGGTCCGGTAGGCAAATGTTCGGTCTATGTATGGAGGGTGTCTCGACGTCCTTGTTATAAAAATTTCAACCGTGGAAATAGATCCGACAACACCTCAAGGCGCGTTTTACGTATTTTCAATATCCCCTTGGTCGATGCTGCCCCCTATATACCGGTACGGAAGTATTAATGTATTTCCTCATTGGTTAGTTTGAAAACCGCGGGTTTTTTTCCTCCAATCTCGCAAACCGGATTTCGTGATTTTTTGGTGAGAGCGTTTTTTTTTATAAATAGGTTTGCATCCTTATTTGAATTTAACCGGGAAAATTAGGTTGGTACTGTCCCCACCAGATCTACGAACGGTTTCCGGCCAAGTGACGCTCACACCCTTTGAGAGGGATTAAAAGGCGGCCTACGCCATTTCTACGGGAAATAAGAGCGGTAAGTTCGATTTTTTTTTATTATTTTTTTTTAATTCTTTAAGACAATATTTGCCTCCCAAATTGTAATTATTTTTCGTGTAAAATGTACTTTTTCGACAAAAGACGTGGGGAATTTTTGGAGTTTTTTTTTATTTTTTAAAACCACGTTTTGGATAAAAACTATATATTGTTTTTCTCCTTTGTCTACAGCCCTGTCCATTCCATCGACGGGACAGTTGTGCTGGACGCTGGTGTGAAGCCACAAGGCAGTGCTTTGGCCTCTAAACTCCAAAAACCTGTTAAGAAACTGATCCCTGATCCTTTACGATCACGACGCATCAGTCATTTAACCTGATAAAGACACATTAATACTCTGTGAAAGTGTTTACTGTTAAAAAATCTTGTTTATCTTTAAAAAAAAACATAATGTATATAGATAGATATATAGATATTTTGTCTTGCCTTGAGCGCCATCTTTAAAATTGTCTTGAAGTGTTGTAGTCTTAAACTAGTGAACTTTTATAACTTCATTTCGCGTCTCTTTTAAGTTAAAAAATTTTTATTAAAAAAACGTGACCAAAAAGAACACAGAAAGTTACTAGGTTTTAGAAGTTTTAATCTAGTAGCGTTTTAGAACATGTTGTGGAGGACTTTTCAAGTGTGAATTTGGTACATGAAAATAACAAGGGTATAAAACACGATATATACACAGCACCAGAAACTTCAGCAAAAAGTGGATTTTTATAGCTTGATTTCTCCTTGTTTTTAAGTTATCTTTAAGCATGTAGATTTAACAAAATAAATATTACATGGTATGAGGTTCTTTTCAAGTAAAAAAAAAAACTTTATTGTTTTTGTTCACGTTAATTTAATTTTGATGTGATTTTTGTGCTATGTGGGTGTACATTCCAAATATATATTTATATAACTAAAAAATAATATCATATTAATTTTTTTTAATGGTTGCAAAAACCTACAAACCCCCCCCCCCCAAATCTGAAAGTTTCAAGATTTTTTAAATTTTCTTGAAAACTAAGCGTCTAAGAGAAAAATTTTTAATATACTTCATAGAGTCAGATAACAAACTCTCCAGCGACGTCTGTTAATTGAAGTTATTTAAAAAAGTTGAAAAAATACCCATGTTTTCCCAAGATTTATTCGATTTTGTTTAAAAATAAAGTTTAAAGGAAAACACGTGTTACATTTTGTTATAGTCAATAAAATCTCCTTTAAAACCTTATTGGGCATCCGTAAATTAAATCAATTTAAAAAAAATATTTTTGTTAGACATTTTATCTAATTTTATCAGAATGAAACTCGGTGGGGTTTGACTTATAATAAACTCTCCAGCGACGTCCGTAAAAAAATCAGCATTTCAAAAAATGTATTCCACACTTCGTCATAGACAGTAAAATTTTCTTTCAAACAATGTATAACAAAGTGGAAGTTATTCCATACTTACCGCTCTAGTGGTGTCCTTAATTTAAAGTAATTATTTAAAATCACCAAACTAACCAATTTTTTTACCTGTAAGACAATATAAGTTCTCTACTTTAGGGTAAATAAAAGTTATTTACTCTAAGGTGGATAATATAATTTCCTTTTAAACGATGTATCACAAAATGTGATAGAAAATATGTCTACGTCTCCAGAGGCATCCGTAAAATTAAGACACGTTCAGAAATTACAAAAAAAAAATTTTCTAAAATTTTCTTAAAAACTAACGTCATCAGGATAGAATAATGTAACAAGCTTATTTTTTTTAACAGATAAAATATGTAACTAAAATTGATTATTTTGGTTATTTTTAAAAATTTATTTATATAAGTACGTCCCTGGAGACCTACATGTGACATAAACGACACACTATGTTGCAGCATTTAAAAGAAAATTTTATCGTCTACAATAAAGTATATCATAAATTTTTTCCCAAGAAGTGCAGTTTTTCAGAAAATCTTATAAAACCTATAAAAAACATGTTTTTTCTTAATAATCCCAATTTACGGACGCCACTTAAGATCTACTTCCTTCTTCTAACCTTCTCAACCAATACATCATTAGAAAGGGAATTTTGTGCCCCACAAAAAACTGTTCTTTGTAATTTTCGATGAAAAGGTTAGTTTTCGAGAAAATTAAATAAAACTGAAAAAAAACAGGTTTTGGGGGTTTGAGGGGGATTTTCTCCGTCCCTGTCGATATTTGGAGTTGGCAACAGGGATATTTGGATTCAGCGGGGTCAAATTAGGGGAAACGGTCTGTTGCCAAAAAGTAATATGATTTGCTGCTAGACCGCAAACGAAGAGCCTTTTAAAATATTTTTTCTATAAGCGTGCGGAAAAGTCCACTTTTCCGCACGCATTTTAGTGTGGAAAGTGCCACAAATATTTTTTCCGCACTAGTGCGGAAAAGTAAATTTGTTACGATTTTGAGGTGTTCTATAACATTTAGACCGTTCAAAATACATTTGTATCTTTCCTAGCACACGAAATATCCTAAAAATATTCAAATTGACTAAAATTCTGCTATATTTTCAATATTTTCGATAAAATAAAGTTTTCAGCAAAAAAAGTTCAAATTATAAGTTTTAAACCTCCCCGGTATAAATATCGTCATTGTCAATGTCAAACAACAATGAACACTAGTGGTTTTAGATTTGGCATCTTAAATCACCATAGCAACAAAGTACAAACAAACTGTCAAAACAAAGCCAATTTTGCAGATACAAGCGTCTTTTGAATTTTTCAAACAAAAAAATCAGATTTTCAATGGATTCTTCGGACGAAGATCTACCCCAGTCAGTTCTAGAAGCCGCTAGAATGTGAATAATAATAATTGATTTGATTAAAACGTTTTGAATATAAATAATTTTCCTCACGCTTATAGAAAAAATAGTGTACCTAACTCGTGCGTAAAGTGTCTTTTCCGCACTTGATTGCTGGCCAAACTCCGCTATCGCGTCGTTTGAAAAGAGGCACTTTCCGCACTAGTTAGGTAAACTACTATTTGCTCTAACTATATTTTACAATAATGTAAAACTCAAATTATTTAAATTGCTCATTGCGTTTACGTACCTATATCTGGAAGCGGTTTTCAATCCAGCCAATTTGATCAAAACCGCAGGTTCATGTTGAGAGTAGACAAATTTAGTTTTTAGTACGTCCGCTACACTATTGGGATCGTCTCTCAGATATCGAGATTCACCATAGGGGTTTTCTTCCTCAAAGGAAGAATCATCGTCGGGCATTGGTGACAGTTCGTTGTCAATGTCCAACTCTTCTTCATTTTGATGTCTTGAATATCTATATATAAAATATAATATCAACTAAGTAAAATAAAAATGTATTTAGCAATGATGCTCTCCTGTTTTTTTTTACGTTATAATCATCACATACAGCATTCTAAACAAAAAAATTATATTCATCTATTGTAAATATTAACATTTGCTAATATTAAAAAACGAGGGTTAAAATCATCTACCTTTTATGATATGGTTCTCTCCATTCGTTAAAATTTCTTGTGGGCTGGCCCCACTCTTCGTCAAAGGTGTCTGGATCTAGTTCTATTCGTAGTACATGTGCTTGCCGCTGGTCACCATACATCCTGCGCATCAAACCTAAAAATATAATAATCAAACAAGTTTCGTGGCTTATCGGGTAAAAAGAAGTTTTTGTTTCTCTCATATTTTTCCGTGGGTAGCTTGAAAGCTTAACCTCACGAGGGTTCAAGAACTAATGGACACCTAACAAGTGTTAACAGTTAACTGTTTCGTCCTTATGGGACTTCTCAGAACACTGCTTGGTCAATTTGACACTCTTGCGAAGTTAATTAGACGGTTTTATCTCTAATCCTATGTGAATAGTGAGAAAATTCTCGCAAGAAGCGCCATCTACCGAGATACGAGAGAAACCAGAGCAAGAGCAGGCCGAAATAAACTGCTATAAATATTGATCAATGAAAAGATCGATTATAAATAAAAAGAAACAAACTAATCCGTGACCTACGACAGCTCTTCTGCCTTTCAGGCCAGATCAACGCTAATTGCGTTTTTACCCGCCATCAGACACGTGAGCGTCAATTAGCGGAATTTTTAAGCCAAATAATACTAAAAAACGTGAAATTTAGTACCCGTGAATTTAAAAATCAAACAAGTTTCGTGGCTAATCGGGTAAAAAGGAGTTTTTGTTTCTCTCATATTTTTCCGTGGGTAGCTTGAAAGCTTAAACTCTCGGGGGTCCAAGATCTAATGGACACCTAATAACTGTTGACAGTTAACTGTTTTGTCCTTATGGGGCTCCTCAGAACACTGCTTGGTCAATGTGACTCTCTTGCGAAGTTAATTAGACGGTTTTATCTCTAATCCTATGTGAATAGTGAGAAAACTCTCGCAAAAAACGCCATCTACCGAGATACGAGAGAAACCAGAACAAGAGCAGGCGAAAATAAACTTATATACATATGGATCAATAAAAAGATCGATTACAAATAAAAAGAAACAAACGTATCCGTGACCTACGACAGCTCTTCTGCCTTTCAGGCCAGATCAACGCTTATTGCATTTTTACCCGCCATCACACACGTGAGCGTCAATCAGCGGAATTTTTAAGCCAAATAATACTAAAAAACGTAAAATTTAGTACCTGTTGATTTAAAAATTAAACAAGTTTCGTGGCTAATCGGGTAAAAATTAGTTTTTGTTTCTCTCATATAATTTTTTCTTTTATTGTTTCGTTTTTTCAATCAACAAAATACAGCTTTCTAATTAACTAAATTATTGTTTGTATTTAAAAAAGTTTGAAAAAGTTTAAATGAAATGAGCTATTGTTTAACAACGGTTCCGGAACAAAAGTCTAGGGGGTGGGGAGGAGGTGCGCAAAAAAGCGAAAAGGAAATACTCGCACAGGAAAAAACCCAATACAGAAAATCGTGCGAAGAAAAAAGCGCACATAGTAAAACAGCGCACAGGAAAATCAAACAAAGAAAAGTTTTGACGCATGTAATCATAATGAAATAAAAGTCTTTAGATTTAGAATGGTACCTACATTGAGTTGCATAAGGCCCTGAAAGGGCCTTCTACTGTTAGTTGGTTATTTGATCAACATAATTTTGCTCACAAAGGTGTGTAACTTAGGGCAACTTTCTCGAGATACAGGGCATCAAAGTTGGCGCTTTTTACACTTTTTTGATAATAACTTTTTTAATAGTCGTGTATTAGAACAAGAGCAATAAGTGGATAGTAAAATATAAAAAAAATTATGCGGTCAATTTTTTTTAGGAAAAATAATTTTTTTTGGTACAAACTATTATAATGCCATAATAAACCCAATGTTTTTCTTGACATTTAAAAAAAAATAATAATAAATAAGTCTCTACGGAGACATATTAATAAAATATCATTGGTATTTTTTTAAAAAATAGGTAAGCAAAAATTTTAAAAATTAAAGATTATTATTTTTTATTTATTTGTGGAGGTTATTTTGACAGCCTATATCTCCTTAACTTGTAATTTTATCAAATAACTAAATATTACATTTTTTGGATCACAACCTTTCATTTGACTGTGAAAAATTTTCTTTTTTTTTAAACCTTTTTTACCCCACTCCTCTAACGTTAAAAATCCTATATCTTAGAAACAGATAAGTGGTGATCAACCCCCATGGTATATAAACTTTTTTATCAGAAATAACCTCCTCTATCACCTGCTGCTTTATGGCTAATAAGTTATGGGAGACCCTGTACAGATTTCGAATTTAAAACTATGTAAGTTTTAAAAAAAATCAAAATTTAATAGAATTTTGAAAATAGTTGAAATTTGTATATTATTGAAATTAATTTAAACTTTAAAAATTATCAAATAGTTTAAACCTTCGAGAATTTTTATTATTTGTGAACTATTTTAATATTTTGTACTATAAATAAATTTTGTTCAAAACCACTTATGATTCACGTCTAGGTTCATAATTATCGTAAGAGCATAAATGGGCCATTAGGATAGTATTATTGATAGGTCATAGGCCTTTTAAGATTTTTTTTCTTACTCTGAGATCGAAGGTAATATTGACACCGGCACATAAAATAAAAAAGTCATCTGTATATTTGATCCAACCGATTTATTATAAAAAAATACGAAAACCGCTGAAAATCGCAAAAAATTGATGTTTAAAAAATATAGAATATTTTTTAAATAATATTAACATTGCTTTATAAAGTAGTTTGTTTTATTTGTTGGCTTTAAAAATGTAACAGTTTCGCGCCTTCACCGTGTAATATTACAATACTTTGATCAAGTTTTTTGCAATTAATTCGAAATTTTGTTGGTCTACGGGTAAAACAAACCCAGTATTTGGATTCGGTGCATCGAGATATAGAGACCACTTTTTCGTTTTATTTGCCGGAGTTATTATTATTTAAGTAAATGTTTTCCTCTGTGCGCTTTTTTCCGTGTGCACTTTTTTCCACAGGCGATCTCGATTTGAAACATTTTATGTTGTTCGATCAAAAAGATTAGTATTTCTTCAATAAAGTTTATTATTTTTTTTTAGTTTTAGTAATTCTTTGTTTAATTTTAAGAATGCTTTTTTTTCAGTTAAGTTCAAGAAAACTTAAACACTTGATTTGAAAGACACACGGTAAAAAAATTGTCTTAGATCAAAGCAAATTGCTATGAAGTAAAATAATTTGTGCTTTCCTATTCACCAAGAGAATATTTTCTTAATTTAGCACAAAAAATGTCTTGCCTCTTTATTTTAATGTGAAACAGAAATTGTTTTATTATAAATTGGAACTGAATTAATCTAAGACACCGTTTTCTCTGGAAGCAAAATATTACTTATATGAAGAGAATTTGCTTTGTTACAAAATGGAGTATACTGAAACAAAACAATTAAAGAAGAAAAATTAAGTCTCATTTCAAGACTAAACGCTGCGTTGAACTAAAATGAAATATTTTAATTCAAAACAAATTGTTTTAATGTAAAACAATTTAAGAACTTGTTTTCATTGTGGACAAAATTTTTTACCGTGCAGTTTTTTGTTTTGAAATACTGGGTCACGTTTCAAAAGTAGATATCGAGAAAAATAAAATATCGCTGGAAAGAGAAATAGATTTAATATAATTTATAATTATAAAAATATAAAATATATAACTTTTTTTCTGTGTACCCTATTTCACTATATAATAATAATAATAGATACCTTGGTTGTCTTTGACGAATCGTCGCACAGCCCTCCAAGGGTACAGTTCGCCAGCGTCATCGCAGTAGCCGTGCTTCGATAAGTCACAAGGTGGTTGGTAGTTCCTGCCAGTACGGTAGGGGCGACCGCAGGATGCTTGGTCGCCCCCTCCCGAATCGTAGCCGTAACCTACGGCGCCGTAGGCAAAAAGCTAAAAAAAAATATGGGGTAAGAAAAGGTTCCTCTCTGTTTTGTATAATAGTACATTATATACCCAGGGACTAAAGTGATACTTTTTATCCCGAGGCGAAATGTTTGTACAATTCGCTTAGGGATAAAAAGACACTTTAGTCAAGTGGTATATATACTATTTTTTGCAATTCTGGGCATAGTTTCATTCAAATTTTTAATTAAATTTTTCGAAAAGAAAGTCATCTCCACTGCACTATTGATTGGCCTATAAAATGTGACAACCAATAAAGTACCATTCATTCTCTGACGTTAAGTCAGTTGATATTTCTTAGATAGCCTTGGATAATACTTGGTTGTCAGGGTGTTGTCAAGGTACCATAAAATAACTGTTAAAATACAAACAACGCCGTGGAGATTTCTGCGATTTGCTAGTGCGTTCCCAAAAGTAAAAAAAAAATGGATATTGATATTGATACAGCTGCCGCAGAGGCACTGCTGCCCGCTAAATCGGAGAAAATATATGAAAAACAATACAAACACATAAAACAAGCTGATGTTGCTGATGTTACACAGGAGAAGGTACTTCTTGCATATTTCTTCCATCATGCGAAAAATTTGAAGGCTTCAACGGTTTGGTCACATTATTCAATGATTAAATCAAAGCTGATCGTTGAAAAAAGTTTGGACATTGGAAAATATTCAAAATTGAAGGCATTTTTGAAAAGAAATGGGGATGGCTACCGCCCAAAGAAGTCTCGAATACTGGACATGGATCATATCCAGCAGTTCCTCCAGGAAGCACCAAATCAAGAATATTTGATGATCAAGGTAAAGTGAACTGTGTTTACATTATTTTGAACCATGTTAACGTCACTGATTCGAAATATCATTTGTTGCTATCAGGTTACGTAGTTTGTACAAAAAATTGTATTGCTACTTAGTAACTGAAAAATCCTTTTTTTCCAGGTGGCGTTGATAATGGGAGTTGCCGGTGCATGCAGGGGTGTTGAACTGTGCCAGCTACAGAATGAAGATGTTCAAGTCCAAGATTTTCATCTTGTTGTCACAGTTCGAAACACGAAAAATCAAACTGACCGATGCTTCATAGTGAAGAACTCCAAAGAAAGCAACGCTACAGACGTAGTGAAAATCTGTAAATCCTACATGGCTCTGAGACCAACAAATTTGACAATATCGAGATATTTCATTGGCTATAAAGACGGCAAATGTTTATCACAACCTGTTGGAAAGAATACTTTTGGGCTTTTCCCGCGAAAAATAGCTGCCTTCCTGAACCTGCCAGAGGCCGTTTCATACACAGGACACTGCTTCAGGCGTACCTCTGCTTCCCTTTTAGCAGATTCTGGAGCGAATATTGACCAGCTCAAAAGACACGGTGGTTGGAAAAGTGCTACCTTTGCTGAAGGGTATGTTGAGCAATCAATCGAAAACAAAAAAAATGTGGCGGCTAAAATATTCAGTCAAAACTTGAGGACAGATGTCAAGAGTCATAAAAGCCAAGGCCAATCACGTACCGTAACAGTATGCAATT
Organism: Aspidapion aeneum; assembly: GCA_963576565.1. Classification (NCBI taxonomy): domain Eukaryota; kingdom Metazoa; phylum Arthropoda; class Insecta; order Coleoptera; family Brentidae; genus Aspidapion; species Aspidapion aeneum. Next base: position 81,862,916 of record OY755044.1, on the reverse strand, counting down.
TTCCAGAACCCACAATCAACGAAGACAGCAGCACTGATCACACCGAACCAGCAATGTTCGGATCTCCACTGCAAAACATCAACCTCAACCAACAGCGAAGCGAAATCGATTCAGATCCACGATCATTGATTCATTTAGTTGGCTGTAGCGGCGCTATTTTGAATATCAATATAACAAACAATAATAATGTCAAATAACGTAGGAATGTATAGATTAGGCTAGGTTGTTTATTTTGATAGTGTATAGGCCTATTTTTAGATGCTCCCAAATACAAAAATACAAAATTTGAAAAAAACATGAATTCGGGTCCAGGGACTAAAATATTTTAGTCCCCGGGAGTAAAATATTTTAGTCCCCGGGATAAAAAGTACTATTTTAGTCCCTAAAATGAGGGACTAAAATGCGTTTTTAGTCCCTGAATTGGAAAAAACATTTTTATGCACTTTAAGGACTAAAATGTCGCTAGTTTTAGGGACTAAAGTGACCCTTTTAACTCAACGGCGCGGCGCCTTTATTTCTTATAATTATTTTAGTTTTTGCTTGCCCCTATTTTTACCTCCCTAGCCCGCGTAGCAATGGCTAGAGAAGGTATTATTTTCGACGAATTTTTTTTTTTTGAGGTAACGCCGAAAGTTTGTTATTTGGGTGTATTTTGACCTCTCTTAGCAATATCGTCGTGTCTGTGTAAAATAGTGTTCGACACTCTAATGTAAGAGCTTTTGTTTCGGAGATATTTACAAAAACATTTACTGTTTTCAAGGCTGATAAATCATGGCTTCACTTGATATATGCTAATTGGCTAGCTAGGAAGGTATCTGATCCGTCATGGATACATTAGTTTTTTTTTTCCTTTTTACTAAAAATTTTCTACTGTGGCGACAATTTCTTTAAAAAAGACTTAATTTTTTTAAAATTTTTGCCTGCGCTGCCATAATTTCCGTCATATCTGCAAAATGTTTTCCACAACAATTGTTTTCAATTTTCCATTGGTTTTTTTTTATATGGCAAACACTTTTTGCTGTGGCGTTATTTTTGCCGAAAAAAATATTTTGTAAAATTCCATAACTACTTTATGGTTGATGCTTTTAAGATTGTTAGATCTATCAAGGTCTACGAATAGGCGAAGTTTGAGTTTCGTAACCCCCCCAAACTAGATTTATGGACAGGTCAAATATGGGCTGACATGTTTCAAGAAAAGGTGGTACAGGAGTTTGCGCGAACCTGGCGGGGCAATGCCGTGCCCCCAAATACCCACACACATACACCAAACCAAACTGATAATCCTCCTTTTTTGCTTCGCTTAGTCGTTTAAAAATAGAAATTGATGAGGTTCGAAAATTGACGGTTGTAAAAATTAAACAACTTGAGAAAGGTGGAAAGGAAATTTATATGGACAACTTTGTGAAAGCAACAGTGCAGCACTTGCATATAAAAAGGTAAACGACCCACTGACATACTTGCTTGTCTCTGCCGACGAGCAGAATAGTAATTTATACCATTTAGTTTATTTTGATCATCTTCTTTTTCAAAATGATCAACAATATTAAGTGCAGTAATGGAAGCTTTTAAAGTTATAGGAATAGATTTCTCTTTAAATTCAAACCTTATTCAACGACAAGAGAGTATACTGTGTGCTTTTATAAGTTGTTTTTATTTACACAGTGCGGACCTAAATAGACCCCCCCTTCTAACTTTTGAACAGAAAGAAATATTGATTTCTGGTAAAAGGTCTTTTTAATGGGATCTTTTTTAAGGATATTTGAGCTAACTGACAGTCATATAAAAAATTTGACATACCAATAAAAAATTTTAATTGGAAGGAGGGCATGTTATACCTCATTCGAAAGGTATTTTGATTGTCTATACACTTAGAGTAATAATATATATGTTATTACTCTGAGTCTATACAGGACAATTTAATATTTTAAAATCGGGTATTATAAAAAAATCAATATCTCTTTTTGTTAAAAAGTTAGAAGGGGGGAGGGGACTATTTAGGTCCGCACTGTATTTAATAATTTAAGTGTAAAATATAGTAGAAAAAGTTTATAACTTTTAAGGTTTTGCATGCATTGATAAATTCAAATTTATACTAATCAATTATTTTAATGCTTTGATCTTCATTTGATCATGTTTTATTCAGGCACTAAACGTGTCCTCAAACTACCTTCACGTTTTAAGATTTGCCCTTGAACCATTCTTTTTATTCTTTTCATTCGATCTCTAAAAATTAAAATATAAAAGCCATACAAGTTAAATACTATGCCAATTTATGGACACCTAAGCTCACACGATTATAATATAATTTTTGCCTATTTTGGTTCGAGGAAATAACCCCCCATCCACCACCCGGGGACAAGTCCAATTGGAGATCCCCCCCCCCAGTGTAACACCTTTAAACAAAACACACTATAATGTATTTTTTTATCTTCATGCACAGTTACCTTTAATATAGTTTTGGTTCGCAAAAATAACCCCCTACCCGCCACCTGAGCATTAGTCCAATTGGAGATTCCCCTCCCCCCAGTGTAACATCAGTGAACAAAACAAACTCTAATGTATTTTTTAGCTTTATACACAGTTACCTTTAATATAGTAGCACACAAGTAATATTTTTACCAATTCTCTATTTTTGAAAAACTAGCCCACCCTTTTTTTAAAACTTGTGTCTAGTGGATTTTATTCATTTTTAAATCGGACGATCTAGAGCCAAAACCCAACCTAGGTGCCAAATTTCATTAAAATCGGGCAAGTAGTTTTTGAGTGATGCGCGTTGGTTGTTACAGACAGACAGACAGACGGCGCGACAAAAAAATTTCCAAATCATCTAAAACACAAAGATATATAAAAAAATTTGACATGATCACCATAGCTTACACTAGAGTCCCTGTATGTTGACATATTTGGATATATTAAATAAGTCAACATACAGGGACTCTAGATAACACTACCTATAGTATACGTGTGAGCTAAAAAAAGTTATTAATAAACAATTTTTTTTAAACCTTGATGAAACGATAAGACCAAAACAGAGGCCGCATTTTTATCTGCGGATTTTCTTTGAATTTTTGTAATTTTAATTTTATTCTAGAAATCTTTACAGTTTGCGTTGTTAGGATACCATACAAATAAAATAAGTTCTAGTTTTTCAGGAAGCTTAAGGTAGGGTAAGTTTAACGCAAAGCGATGAATTTAGGCTTCATTTTTCTTTTACCTCAATGTCTATATTTCCTAAAATTTTAAATAAAGTACCTAGGTACCTAATAATTATTGAATAAGATAACATCTTTTTAAAATTATAACAACACCGTTATGCCTATACAAAGCAATGTATAATCTTTAAGATCTAAGTACTCGCTCAGGTATCTGTCTTATTGAAAATAATAAAAGCACCGACCGGTCAACTATAGATTATTTGTTAAAGTTACTTTCTGAGATTGAGTAATTACAAATTTTTGTCCATTGAATAAAATATTAATTAATGGTAAGTAAAACCTGGCCAACTATCTAAACTATAGGCCGTCCCAATAACTGCATCTAGCGGTAGGAAGGTACAGTAGACTCACGCTAGTGTGAACACGAAAAAAATCTGCACGTTCACACCATGGAGACTGTTCACACTACGGAAGGTCTATTCTAAATCCGAAATATTATTGGTTAGATATAATAAATCCATACCTATTAACTTTTAAATGTATCTATTCTTATAATTTAGAGCAAATCTATAAGTTTCTGCTAAAAATGATAATTTAAAGTATCGACAAATACTACAATTGCACAATATAAAATACGATGTTATTTTAGTCCAAACTTATCCAGCTGATCAATGAGTGGCTACTGGTCGGTCTCAATGTTTCTTAGGCTCTAACACCTATGAGTTAACAAAGTATAAAAGGCGACTTTATAGAGGTATAGTCAACCACGGACACCGGTGTTTCGGAAAAAGGCATTTCCATCCTCAGCGTGGCTTGCCTGACACAAAGTAGAACAAACTGCCTACAAGATACAAGGTAAATCAAAAAGAATGAAAAAATAGGTACAACCTATTTTTCATTCTACGAGTGAAACGACAGCGAACCAAGGAAACTAAGTCCATGGCGGGACGAAAACGTCCACCGGTCTATAAGGAAGAAAGACATTTGTATGTCTGTAAGGAAGAAATACATTTAATACATGACGTTACCGAATTTCATGTGTTTACTGCGTCTTTTAAAAAAGTTATTATCAAAAATGTTTAAAAAATCGCCAATTTTGATGCTCTATATCTCGATAAAGAAAAAGTTTTGACCCCTGTATTATATGAACTTTTCCATCAGAAATTACCTCCTCTATCACCTGTTGGTCTATGGCCCCTAAGTTATGGGACACCCTGTATAATGCGACGCTGACACGCTCTATTTAGGAGTTAACATTCTCAAAAATTTTCTAACCTCAAAATACCACATGATAAACAGTAGCGCACCCAGAAATATGTCTTGGGGGGGGGGGGCGAGGCCTCATGATGACGTATTTCATGCTATTTTTTGTGTTTATTCATGAAATATGTGGAAAATATATACAAAAATCTTAGGCTTTTCAAAAAAAACTCCTTGCAGCTTATTTTAAAGTGAATTACTATTTTTGTTTAAATACATGTACAGACGCCTTGACAAGTTCGCCAATTTAGTTTATAAAAACACCCAAATATTGCTTTTGGCTTTCTTCTATACTTTTTTTAAATTAAAAAATACTTCCAATTTTTTTCAATTTCATGTTTTAAGTTCTTGGACTAAGAATAACAAAATTGTAATAGGAGTATTTGTATATTTTTTAAGAAAATAACTAAACTACTACTAAATTAGAACAACTTTACATTAATGTTGAGTTACAGCAGCATATGTGCCTGATTTTCCGCGATTTTTGTTACTGTCCCTCCAGTGTTGCCAGATTTGAAGGTTTACCTTCAATATGAAGGTTTTTGAACAAAAAATTTTACTATTGAAGGTTTTTATCCGAATTTGAAGGGTTTTCACTATTTTGAGGGAAAGTTATATATTTTGAAAATTTGCCAATGATTTTACCAAACTTAACTTATATAGATAAATTTGAATACTTTATTTTGAATTTTGGTTTTTATAATTTATGATTTAAGTTATAAATCTTTTATTTGTTTGGTTTTTTTCTCCCATTTTTATTTTAAAAAAAATCATGGTATAGAGTTTTTTTGGTTTGGTGTCGACCACACACCCATGGGCGCACCCAGGGGGGGGGGGCGGTGCCCGGGCCCCCCCCCCAAGCCTTAGATTTTTTAATATATTTTCTACATATTTGATGATAAAACATGAAAAATACCTTAAAATTTGACATCAGGAGGCTTCGGGCCCCCCCCCAACCCCAAGCAGGGGCGTAGTTGCGAAAAGACATAATGACTTTTTTTTGTTTTTTTTTCTTTTTTTTTGGTCGCAAGTTTTTTGAGGGCGCGCTTCGTAGCTGTCGGCCCCCCCCAAGACACATTCCTGGGTGCGCCACTGCACACCGGTTATTGTTTTGAAGGATATTAGGATTTTTGTCACTTAGTTGAAGGAAAATCATCAGAAAAGTCTGGCAACACTGTGTCATTCTTATTTCTACTCTTACTCGATGCCTATTTCGATCCTTTGTTACAGGATATTATTATCTATACATAAACAAAAACTTTAAACCCACATTTTTTTACATCTAGTTTGTATCTTTAGTAAAAGGTGCGTTGTATAAAACAATATTTTTCTGTTTAGTTGGTATTAAAAAATGGAAGTGAAAGTTGTTTTTCTTTCTTTTTATTAATATAAAGAACTGCTTCCTTAGGAGAAAGTAAATAATGAGTCTGGGCTTTAGTCAAGACACGAATATGCATTACTTTTCAGTACTTACCTAATTTATTTTATGGACTTTAGGGAAAGGTCACTTTAGTCCCTAGTTTTAGGGACTAAAGTGACCCTTTTAATCCCTAGGAATGAAAAACTTACTTGTCAAGACACACCCAGATTTAGAGTTAAATTTTAACTATAAAAGACTCTCAATCACTAGGTTGACATTTTATATCAGGGAACGTCCTTAAATTACCAAACGCAAAAATTCAGGATGGAGTTTTGACCCCCCCTCCCCCCTCGTAACGCATTTTTAAGAAAAAACAGATTAAAAAAACATTGAGTGTAACGGAACGCCAACCCCCCCTCCCCCCTAGAGCGTTACGTAATTTAAGGATAGGCCCTCTTCTAGAGAAGGTATCGATAAATGTAATTAGTACGGGGTGTTGTTAAATAACGTTCCATTATTTGTCTTTTATTTAAATTATTTTTCCTATACATACTAAAGTGCATAAAATAAAATATAAACCACGTGACTAAAGTTCCTTTTAATCCTTTCAGTCGGTCTACAACCTTTTCGCCTCGGGATTAAAAGTATCACTTTAAGTGGCGGCTGGTGACGTTACACTTATTAAAATCAATTTAAAAAAAGATTACACAAAATTAACTTTATTTTCCAAAAATTTTCGCCTGCGGCGCAGAGACCAGATCAGAAATATTAAACACCGCAAACACTTTTTTTTCACTTAAGCTGCCGCCACTGAAACTAGGTTCAAAAAAAGGTATTTGGCTTTTTTAGCTCACCATATACTATACTATAGTAGTGTGAGCTATGATGATCCTAATTTTTTCAAGAAAAAAGAAGTTGCTCCGATTTTTTTGTTGCGCCGTCTGTCTGTCTGTCTGTCTGTCTATCTGTCTGTCTGTCTGTCTGTCTGTATGTCTGTCTGTAACGACCAACGCACATAACTCAAAAACCGCTTGGCCGATTTTAATGAAATTTGGTACCTAGGCTGGGTCTTGGGTCGAGATGGTCCCATTTAAAAATGAACAAAATCCACCGAACACAAACCAAATAAAAGGGTGGGGTTAGATTTCAAAAATTAGAGTTTATGTGAAAGTATGGCGTGTGTGATATCAAACGAAAGGTAATTGAGTCTGGAGTTAAATAAAATTAAATTTTAATTTATTTTAAAAAAAGGGTGGGGGTATATTTAAAAAATTAGAGTTTAAGTGAAAATATGGCGTGTCTGATATCAAACGAAAGGTAATTGAGTCCGGAGTTTAACAAAATACATTTTACTTTTTGTTTTTTTTAAGGGTGGGGGTAGATTTTAAAAATTTGAGTCAAACCATGGCTTGTGTGGTATCCAACAAAAGGTAATTTAGTCTGGAGTTGAATAAAATATATTTCAGTTTTTAGTTATATTAGCTCACACGTAAACTATAACTATAGTACCTAGTGTGAGCTTAGGGGCCCATATATAGTATTTTTACTAACTAAGTTTGTTCGCCCCCTAGAGCCCGAAAAAATATATAAGGTCTATAATAGCTAATACAGATTAAGTTAAAAGGTAGGAGGGTAGAGGTAGGACAACCCCACTTCATTTTCTAGCCGATGGCTCCCAAAGGAGCCAGTCCAAGCCTGCCTCGAGCACCCACACTGAAAAATATTTTGGTCATTTTCTTTTATTTGTCAAACACACTGTGTTTATTGTATTACAATCTAGTCAGTAAGACTAATTAGCAATTTTGTTTTAACTTAATTTAAACTTAATGAGTCTTCCTGTTTTACTCTAAAATGTCTATCAGATATGTATGATTCCAAAATATCCGAATATTGTTTTGGCAGAAACCGTTTTAGTTTAAAAGTAAGGCCTTCATGCTACACTTTGTCAAATGCTTGTGCTACATCTAGAAAAACTGCAGAACAAACTTTTCCCTCTTCTAGTGCTTTTTCTATTATATTAGTAATTCTATGTACTTGATCTATCGTGGAATGCTTGTCTCGAAAACCAAATTGATGAGATGGAATAATTTCTTGTCTTTCTATGATGGGTTTTATTCTTTTAAGCAATAATTTCTCATAGAGCTTGGATATTATTGGCAGCAAAGATATTGGCCTGTAAGATGACACGTCATGGAGTGGTTTTCCCGGTTTTGGGATCATAATAACTTCTGCAACTTTCCACAGTATAGGTAGATACCTAAGCCTAAAGGACGCATTAATTAGGTTGCATAGTTTTACGATAGCTTTTCTGGGGAGTTGTTTTATGACTACCCCGTTAATAAGATCATACCCTGGGGCTTTTTTCGAATTAATATTTTTGATTTCTGTTAATATTTTTTTTGGTGATGTAATCTTAATATGGTCTTCGATTTGATGGGGTTCATTTAAATGAAAGTTTTTATCCGGTGTTTCGTGGGGCTGAAATGTTTTTTCTAAATGTTACTCCTTGCCTACTGGTTGTTAGATTTTCATATGGGTGGAATTTGGATAATTGGCCTTTTAAAATCTTTGGTTGCTTTCCAAAGAGAATAGTCGGTATTTTTATCATCTGTAAGTTCATTAAGAAAATGGTTAATAGATTCATTTTTTATTACTAGAATTTCTCGCTCATCATGTTGTTGAGATTTGTTTTGTCCCGAGGATCATGCTTTGCTGCCACTTTCTTCTTAGTTTCCTTTTTTCCAATATACGGTCTCTAATTTCCTTTGGATAGTTTTTTCCCTTAAAAATTCTCTTTGGTTTTGGACTGTTTTCCCAAGCTGCTTGTTGAATATTTGTAACAAAATATTCAACTTCTTTATCGATTTGTTCTGGCATTTGCAATGGCAGTGATAAGTTTATTTTTTCTGACAGACTTTGTTTAAAACTAATCCAGTCAGTCAGTTTATTAACTAGTGAGATATTTGGTTCTTTCTTTATTATGTTTTTACTAAGAGTTAGAATAATAGGTGAATGATCTGAGTGTAAATCAAAACTTTCTTCTATATCTACAAAACTTAAAGATATATTTTTTACTATAAAAAAATCAATTAGATCTGGAATTTTTCCTGGATCTGTTGGATAGTATGTGGGCTTACCAGTTGATATTGGCTCACATTGATATTCACGAATAGCTTGCAAAAGTTCTTTTCCTTTAGAATTCGTCAGTCTAGATCCCCAGTAGGTATTTTTTGCATTAAAGTCACCTCCAATTATAAAACGGTTTCCTAATTTTCTGAGAAAATTAAGATATTGATTTTTCTTTAGTAAGTGCCTTGGTGGTATATAGACAGCACTTATGACTAGTGTATATGTTTTGGTTTTTACACTTACTAATGTAGCTTGAATCTCTATGGTTTTATATCCGATCTCCTCATAGTGTGAGATATTTTCTTTGATAATTACAGCACTTTCCCCATGTGCAGTATTGCTAGGGTGAGTTGTATGATACACTTTATAACCCTTACATTTAAAGTGAGACTGGTTAGTGAAATGCGTTTCTGACACAAGATAGACGTCAATTTTTTCTATGTCTAGAATAACTTGCAAGTCTTGCTGATGTTGCAAGAGACCATTGGCATTCCAAGCTAGAATTCTAAGATTACTGACCATTTTGAGGCATATTGGTAGCTCCGTTATTGCTACTTTCTAGTTTAGTTAATCGCTCATCAAGTTTGTTCAATTTCTCCAAAATTAATTGAATTGTTTGTTCCATAGTATTTTGACTACTGATATTAATATCAGGTATAGTAGCTGTTGCTGCTACTTGGCTGTATGTCCTTGTCACAGAGTTTTGTGTGACTGTGTTTCTTGTCTGTTGGGTTTGTCTATTTGTAATCCCGTTTGGTGTGAGATTCGGTTTCTTAGGTTTATTTTTCAATTTTTGTATTTCTTTAGCAACAAGACATCCTCTGTAGTTAGCAGGATGCTTGCCTCCACAGTGGATGCATTTTGGCTCAGATTCTTTTGGTTTGGGGCATTCTACAGTAAGATGTTTCCCCGTGCATATTTCGCAACGTGGTTCTTTAGTGCAATATTTTTGCGTGTGTCCATAAGATTGACATCTTTTGCATTGAGGGACTAATTTTGAGGTTTTTAGTGCTTTTATTTCCACTTCAATCCCAAGGATACTGGAAATTTCAAAAATTTTGTTGATATCTTCATCGTGGCTAAATGTGAGCATAAACATGTTAAGAGGTTGTCTTGTTCTCCATTTCAGTTTGGTTGGTGGCTTCCAGTGCCTTAAAACCTTTTTTTTGTAGATCAGCTACAATTTTTTGTGGGTCACATGAGAAGTGTAGCCTATTCGCTATTACTCTAATTGGCCTTATTTGTTTGTTTTCGTATGAGTGCCATTGATAATTTATTTCATTAAGCATTTTAGTAACTAGTCGATAGCTGTCTGCGTCTTGTACATTTATTTTAATATTTTCGTTATTTAAAACTTTTATTTTAACTCCTTGTATGATATTTAACTTTTCATAAATCATTAAATCATTAAAATTATTTACGCCATTTACCATAATCGGTGGAGGTAATGGAGCTTTTCTAACCTTAGTAGGGGGTTCTTCATTTTGTGTTTTATTGGAGGGCTCTCCAGTGCCCGAGCTTTTTTGTGGTGGTGAGAGTGAAGTATCCATTCGACGTTTTTTCCAACCTTTTCCTTTTTGTCTGATCCGCTCAGTTTCTCTTGCTAGATCGTCTTCATCAGTAATGTAGTCCATGTCAGACTCTTCTTTTTTAGTGACTTTTGTCTCTAAATCTGCAAATTTTTTTTGCATACTTTCCAGTTGACTTCGGAGATAATCCACTTGTACACTAAGTGAATTTTTTTCGTTTTGGGATTTTTTCCATTCGCTATATAAAACTTATTCATTTTGTGTTCTAGCATGGCTATCCTGAAATAATTCGGCATTATCCATTTTTTCTTGATTTTTTTTGGGCTTTTCGCTAATTTTTAAAACAAGCTTCACAGGTGATGGTACACTTTTTTTGCTTTTAAACATGATATATTATTTATAATAAACATTGTTTATAGATATTTAGCACAGATTTTTCGCGCGCGCGGTTTATTATAAACAAAACAAACCTCGACTTGACCTCGTTAGCACTATTAAGCAGGTACGATGCAATACAACCGTACCGAACTGCGATCGAACGAATACTATATATATATCAATAATATATCATGTGATTATTTACATAACAGATACTGTAAATGTTTTTAGATCACACTACTACTATACTATAGTAGTGTGAGCTATGGTGATCCTAATTTTTTCGAGAAAAAAAAAGTTGCTCCGATGTTAAAATTTTTTATATATCTTTGCGTTTCAGATGGTTTTGAAACTTTTTTGTCTCGCCGTCTGTCTGTCTATCTGTCTGTCTGTCTGTATGTCTGTAACGACCAACGCGCATAACTCAAAAACCGCTTGCCCGATTTTAATCAAATTTGGCACCTAGGCTGAGTCCTGGGTCGAGATGGTCCCATTTAAAAATGATCAAAATCCAGCGAAGTTTTTTTGTTTATAGCGCGTGCAGTTTATAAGATCTTTAGCTCAAATTTTGCGCATATAATAATAATATAATTAATTATTAGACATGTCCAATAATAGTAAAAATCTACAGGGTGATATTTTTCCAGGGTTTATGTCGCTTTTTGCCACGAATTTTTTTTGTTGTAAGCCAATGGTAAATTTTAAAACAAGAATTAAAATTCCTGTTTCATTTACTAATTTTTTTGTCTCTTGCGATTTTTTCACATCTCTAACCGTTTTAGAGAAATTCGCTGTTGCGCCAAAAGCTGCTATCATCAAAATGAAAAATGCTATAGGACGGTATGGTAGATGACGAGTATATAAAAATAAACAAAAAAAATAGAATCTCCAAAACTAAGCATTTGTGGACCTATGTTTATATGAACTTTTTGTCTTGAAATCACTCAAGGAATTTAACATTAAAGTAAGTTCTTGAATTTTGAAACACCCTGTATATAATATAATATCCTCTTTAACGTAAGTTTCTATGTCGTTCATGTCCTTTATTTTAATTATTTAATATCTACCTAGAGTCGGCCGTAGACATTTTATATTTCTGTTATTTTCGATCTCTCTCAACTTTTATTTACAGGCTCTTTCTTTTATTTTCTTTAGTTTTATTTATTTCCGTGTATTCTATCGATGTTCTTTTTCCTTCGTTCTCCAGGTTTCGCCTGTTTTCCATAATTTTCTTTATTTCTTATGATATACAGTATTCTTTCATTTTACCTTTTTGTGCGACATGCTTTCCTACTTAGAAGCTAGGTAGGTATGAGGAAAGTTATTAATAGATATTTTCTGGGTAGATATAATAGGTATTTTTTTATATTGCACAATATCTATTTATTAATCAAAGTAATAACATTCTTTATTATACTGCAGGAATTTCTTTTAACTTTCATAGTATGTTATGATTATCTAGAAGAAAACTTTCATTTTTCATAAACAGTTATCGATGCCAGTCATTGTTCATGCCTTGTGTGATAATATGTGATGAAATTAGCATAATATGGCAGCAATATTAGCGCGACATTTTTCTACTTTCACATTTTAATCTTCTGCGAATATTTTAATACTACTTTATACTTAATATTATTTTTTTACTGGGACCAAGTTACCGAACTCCGAAAAAATCACGTTACAGTAGAAAACAGATATAGATATTACAAATTTCTAACCGTCTAAATTCTAAGTAATTTTTTTAAATGCTGAAAGCTGCTTTTCGATTATTTTTTGGTCTAAAATTTATTATTTTTAATGTATCTTTTTAAATATTCAAGGTTATATGTTATGTTCTTAGGGTAATCAATATTATTGAAACTGCTTTCAGCTCCTATTTGGTCATAGCCATCTCTTTTTATTTAAATCGGGATGGACGTTTTAGAGCTTTTGCGGCAGGCAGACAAAAATCATTGAAATATTTTGTAAAACAGCCAATGTCTTCCCAACAAAGTTTTTTTGCAAATTTTGATGAAATACTTTGAAAGTGATAGTGCGGAGTTATTCATTATTTTCAATTTTCCATATGGACGGTATCTCAAGCAGTGTAAAATGTATAGATTACAGTTTTAAAAGAACCCAGTGCATAAATACGTAGGTTAAAACAAGACATGATGGGGTGGTTTTAAAAAATAGCAATTTTAATGTTTTGTGGCATAGGATGAGTGAGCGATCTTTGTATTAAAACATAAAGAATAGTTCGAAGAGCACTTAGGGCCTATCCTGAAATTACGTAACGCTCTAGGGGGGAAGAAGGGGTTTCGCTTGCGTTTCGCTTTGCGTTACACTCAATGTTTTTTTAATGTGTTTTTTCTTGAAAATGCGTTACTAGGGGGAGGAGGGTCAAAAATTCAGAATTTTGCGTTACCTACGTAATTTAAGGACGTTTCCCTGGAGAGACGAATCGGCAGTTAACTTAATTGATCGCCAAATTTAATTTAAGTTATTTTAACTTATTTTGTTTATGATTTCATTAGTGTTTATTTTATTTAATTTTGTCTCGTTTTTTAATTGTATTTTACTTTATGTATTATCTATTATCGACGCAACACTTAATGTGTATATGTGTGTATTTAACACGGATTACTTATCATTCGTCTAATTTGCTTTGTGCTGTTTATTATATAATTACATTATATTTTATTCTTCTTTAATAATTGACAAAGAATTATATATATAATAAAGTGTTTAATAACTTAACCAGCACCATTTAGATTTAAATAAAAACCACCCATACTTTTACCTCGCAAGCCTCTAACGCGTAAAAATTACCGCACGAACCTATTACCGCGTAAAACCATTATCGCGATACAAATTTACCGCGTTTGTCTTGTCTATGTTAAACAGATTTTTTTAATAGCGGGCCGTTACAAGAAATGCTTAAAATTTAACCGCGGGGAAAAAATCACTCATCAGAAAAATTATTAAGGGGTCTTCACTAACAAGCGATCATTTCACAAAGGTTAGCTTTTATACTAGATCTTGACTCTTTTTAATTACTTGTAAGTTTATACATATACCGCGTGAACAAGTCCACATCTAGGGGGCTCAATTTCTATAAAAGGACACAAAACAGATAGAGTAAAGCATTGATTAATAAGACACCGCGATACGCACGATTCCCGGAGAAAGCGTTCCACCGTTGCCAAAGATAACAATCTGAAACAATTGTTGGGGACGACAATTATTACTTGACGAAAATTAATAACCAGAATAACACTAAAATTGAAAATCATTATTTTAGTTATTAACTTTTAAATTCAAATAATTCAATAAATTATTTACTTTTAGGAATGCCGAATTTTAAGGTATTTTTCTGATTGTGTATCATCCAGTGTGGGTTACTGTTCGTTTTTCAAAAACAAGCTTTTTTCGAAGACAGTTTGATCGAAAACCTAAATTTCGAATGACACCTTTTTCGTAAACAATTATTTTGGATAAAGTTTGTTTCGAATGGCATTTCTTTCCAATGAAATTTAAAAAAATAATAATTTCTTGCTTTTCTGTCCTCTTTTTGGGAGATCGAAATCGGTAATATCTTAACCCTCTTAAATTGATGGCAAATATATCCGAACCTGTCTAATGGGCCCCCCAAGTCTAAGATATATTATTTATTAGATATTTTCCACATACTTCATGAATGAAAAGATAAAATAGCATAAAATATGCCATCATGAGGCCTTGACCCCCACAAAGGCCTCCGGGCCCCCAAGACAATGGTTAGGATAACACCGATTTCAAACTCTGAACAGTAAGATAGGAAATAAGCTGTCTTATGGAAATTTTTTTAGAGAAAAACCGTTTTCCAAAAAAAATGTATTTGAAATAAACGTTAACGAAAAAACGGATTCGGAAAAAATTTCATTTGCAAACAACATTTTCGGAAGAAATGTCATACAAAAAAAATGTTTTCGAAGGAAACGTCATTTGGAAAAAATGTCATTCGAAATTGCGGGTTCCAAAAATAATGTCATTCGAAATTTAGGTTTTAAATTATAATGTCTCTTCGAAAAAAGTGTTTTCGATAACTGTGTTTTCGGAAAACGGACAGTGAGCCACCCCGTTTAGTTAATGCATGCTTATACTGATATTTTCGCTAATCTGGCAACGTTCGTTTTACGCTTTTCTATTCTCTCATGCAATCCTTATGGGCCATAGGAAAATCCTACCCCTAATAATCTACAATTTTTCCAAATATAAAGAATTTGAGTGGAATTGAAAATGGTTGTAGAAAATATTTTCACAATATGGCGAGATATCAGAGCGTACCATTTTTCCTTAGAAAATGGAGACTGATAAAATAGTAGATGCGTAGGTTGAGGCACAAGAATTCTGTTCCACTAAATCCAATCTTTAAAAAGTACGGCTACTGGTGTCACTTACAGGATTGTAAAATAACAGGAATTGCTATCAATAGTCCTCATAATCGGTTCATTCATCACAAGTTACTTCCAGTATTTCCAAATCTTGCGTCAAAGCATTTTTTATTTAAACGTAAAGCGTGCAAAAAAAATTGAACTGTGATGCTACTTTTAAACTGAAATGGCAACTCTGGTCTATGTCTGTCCCATTAATCACCAATACGTCTCATTCCCTCTCATGGCCGTTCATCAACCAAGTTTTTTTTTAATTTAGTTTAAATAGTAATGAATCTTCTTGCCAAATCTTATTATGTCTGTAATGTTTTACCAGTTTTACCAATTGTGTAATATCCGAGATTAGCATGTGTTGGCTATTCTCGGGTAATATTCTGTTTATTTTTGTCCAATTTATGTTATCATCTTCGCTTCCCACTTTATTATTTTCCACACATTTTTTTTTATTTCATATATTTCAATTTATTAACTGAGAAAATAAATAGATGTGAAAATTAATGGAATAACTTAACTATTTATGCTAATTACTCTTACTTCTTGACCAGTTATGAGAAATATGCTTTACAGGAGTTTGGAGTGACTGGATTGAGTCTTTTATGACTGGTAGGGAACAGTACGTAGCATTGACAAACACTATACAGGGTAAAAAACGTACAGTAAACTCTGAAAAGTTATCAGTAACTCTCGGAGTGCCACAGGGATCAGTGCTAGCCCCTGTACTGTTTAGGGTTTATATTGACAAGGTTGACAGTGCCGTACCAGATGGGCGTCCTTCAAAATATGCAGACGACGTAGGAGTCGTTGTAAGACAGGTACCAACAGACTGTTTTATTTAAAAGTCAGACTGCATTGGAAAATCTGAATTCATGGTTTTCTCGGAGCTCGTTAGCATTTAATACTGAAAAAACTGTTATTATTCAATTTCACAATCATCACAAAAGTGTGGAACCTTTAAACATAAACGTGAAAAATCAACGGTTGAGTGGCTCAGACGAGGTTAAATTTGTCGGGTTAAATATGGACAAAAACCTAAACTTCAAAGCGCATTGCAATTCTTTAGTGCCGAAATTGCATTCGCTATCTTACAAATTAAAAAACTTAAGGTATGTCTTGGACATTAAGCAATTAAAAATGGTCTATTTTTGCCGAGGTTGAATCTAGACTGAGATAAGGTATTCAGTTTTGGGGTTGGTCAACAAACGCAGTTGATGTATTTGCAGCACAAAAAAAACATCATTCGTAATATGGAATTCAATGTACCGAGACATGCAAACCTTATTTTCAAAATTTTGAAATCTTGACTTTATCTGGCCCATACATACTCGAGCAGTGTGTATATGTATACAAAAATAAAAACAAATTTATGGAGATAAACTCTTATCATAATATAAATACAAGGCAAAAAGAAATACTTCATGTTCCACTAGCTCGAGGCCAGATTGCCTATAAAAACCCTAATGTTGTCGGTCCGCGGTTTTTTAATATTTTACCTCCTGAAATTAAAATTACCAAATCTCTAGATTCGTTTAAATGCCAACTTAAAAAATACTTACTAGATAAAGGTTATTATAGCATTAATGAATTTTTAAATTGTTAAATGTAGTTTGTCGAATATTTGCTTTTTTTTGTCTTTTACAAAATTTTCTTCGCTTGTTTAGTTTTAGTTTTTAAGCCGGGTACTTATTAACGAACCACGAGCATCGATCAACGAACGCGATCCTTTCGCTAATGTGGACGGCATTGTTCGGGGCTCGCAGCGCGATATCGAAACCCAGTAAATTTGAGACATAAATACACATCTCTTGAAAAAGTTTACCTACATAAATACATTGTTTAAATTAAAAAAAAAACATTAAAAAAAAATTGCCAAATCTATTTGTAATAGTTTATATGTAAGAAAATAGTAAGCTGTCAGTCTTACTTTTTTACTTAAACTGCGAATATCTCAAAAACTAATCTATTAATTTTTGAAATAATATCAATGCTGTAAAGGAATAGAAAAAACTCTTTTAAACCAGGTATCACTTGACCCACTTTCCCTCTCTAAAGTCAAGAGGTCAAAGCTACCTCAACTAGGAGTCGATAGATATAAATATTTTAAGAAAATAAAATAAATGTGTCCAAGGATTTTTTCAAAAATTTACTTTAAATACTCATAATGGCATCCCGTATACGTTTTTTGTGAGCATATTACTTTAAATTAAAATTGATAATGATGATGATAACGAAAATGATTATACGTATGTTTTATCGCTCCGCTTGTTTTGTAAAAAGAGTTTTTGCTTCTTTCTTTCTGGGTAATAAATTTTGTAGTATAAAATGGAAAATAAATATATTTTGTTTACCTTACTTTACTGATAACGGTAATTACCACTAATGATTGGACAAATTTTATTATGTCTGCACGTATTAATGCTAAAAACTGCACAGAACAGATGTAGCTTTACTCAGGCGTTGCGATCTGTATTGAGAGATGTTGAAGGAATAAGAACAATTCGCGCGTTCGCTTAAAGTGCCTCTAGCGGTAGATATTTGGGAATTACAAAATGATAGCGGTAATGACACTCTACCAGGGTACGCGTACAAAATGTTATTTTCTAAAAAAAATTAAGAATAATATTTGCTTTTAACAAACGGCGATACATACTTATAATATATATATATATATATATATATATATATATATATATATATATATATATATATATAGAACATTAAACTTGACTTATAGGGCAATATAATATTGAATTCATATGATACATTAGGTTACTTTGTTTTAGTGGATGCAAACTTATGATAACGGAGTATGACGTTTGGGCCAGTCTTCCAGAAATATTAGCAATAAGTAGCAACTTTAGCATTAAACTAAATGTAGTCCTTTAGAGCAATATTGGAAGGAATTTTACTTGTACAAGAAATTTTATACATAAAATATAAATAAAATGAAAAATAAATATATTTTATTTACCTCACTATACTAACAATGGTATTTACAACTTATGATCGGACAAGCTTAACCAATGCACGTATTAACGCTAAAAACTGCATATAACAGATGTGGCTTTACTCGGGCGTTGCGATCTCTGTATTGAGAGATGTTGAAGGAATACGAGCAAGTCGCGTGGGCTAGCTTAAGACGCCTCTAGCAGTAGATATTTAGAAATTACAAACTGATACCGGTAATGACGCTCTTCCAGGGTACGCGTTTAAAATGTTATTTTATAAAAAAAAATTAGGAAATATTATTTGTTTTTAACAGACGGCGATACTTATATATATATATATATATATATATATATATATATATATATATATATATATATATATATATATATATATATATATAAACATTAACCTAGACTTATAGAGCAATATAATGTTGAAATTCGTATGATATATTAGGTTTTTTTTATTTTAGTGATTGCAAACCTCTATCCGGTTATGATAACGGAGTATGACGTTTGGGCCAGTTTTACATAAATGTTAACAACAAATAACAACTTCAGCATCAAACTAAATGTAGCGCTTTAGAGTAATATTGGAGGCAATTTTATTTGTACAAGAAAAATAACTAATATACTAAACACTAATTTAATTTTGGATGGTAACATGAAAGGGGTACCCTTTTTTAATAATGACCTAATACTTATACATGTTCTCTGGGTTATTTTGTCTGGTTCGGGCAATTTTTTTTAAGCTGCTGCTTGTGCGAGTCGGGCTCAGTGGCGAATCAAGGAGGGGGCAGAGGGGCCTGGCCCTCCCCCCTTCTTGACATAAAACTTATAATTTTTAATTCCAGAAGAAAAATAACCAATGCATAAGCCGCAATTTTTTTTTAATTAAATTTAACTGATTTTACTCAAATTTTCGCCTGCGGCACACTTTATTTGCACATAATGGTAAACTTTAAAGCTAATTCTTATTAAATCCCGCAAACTTTTTTGTGTTTTTTTCCCTCCTTGGCCCCTCCCCCCCGGACATCCTGGATCCGCCACTGGTCGGGCTTACTGGCAAAGCCATTTTGTTTTAGGCTAGTAACATATATACCACGCATCTTCTTTTAAATGTTTTTTACATTGTCTTTGTTTTTGGGATCCCATATAACAGGTCTATTCCTGTAATTTTCAAATAGACAATACTTTTTCATCATTCATGGTATTTTTTTTTATTTGAAGCGCATTGAACGACGACCACCAATTGGCTCGTCGCGAATGGCTTGTTGCGCGCTGCGATCATACCTTTTTCACGTCTACATTAGCGAATTGTTCGAGGCTCGTGGCTCGGTAATGACTACCCGGCTTTAGATTTAGGGTTTTTTTTAAACATTTTTTGACTATTCCTATACAATTCTCTATAAATTGTCAAATAAGGAAAATAAACGTATTCTATTCTATTTATCTGATTAATATAGATAAACTATAGTCAGGTTTTAATAAAAATAGCAGAAAAAATCTTCTGTAGGTATATTACAGTTAGCTTACGTATGTGTACGTGCTTTAACGGTGTGGCTAACAGCAACACGCATGGACCCGCGGCATGCGTCAACATCCGATCAGTTGAGCATGAATGCAAATGAGGCATTCGTTTGGTATCGCACCGAGGCATGTGAATTCTGCCTCAAATGAATACGTGGCTTAATTCGAGGTCCATATGCTTGTCCACACGTTTGGGTTATTTTACGATACTTTTGTGGTTTGTAAAGAATGAGCTTCGAATTGTCTACCCTCTTAGAATATGGCTAAAAATTTTAGTTTTTATTTATATTATTCAAATTCAAATTCAAATTCAAATATATTTCAAATTTTTAGCTCACACATATACTATACTATAGTAGTGTGAGCTATGGTGATCCTAATTTTTTCGAGAAAAAAAAAGTTGCTCCGATTTCAAAAATTTTTATATATCTTTGCGTTTCAGATGATTTTGAAACTTTTTTGTTGCGCCGTCTGTCTGTCTGTCTGTCTGTCTGTATGTCTGTCTGTCTGTCTGTCTGTCTGTCTGTCTGTCTGTCTGTCTGTCTGTATGTCTGTAACGACCAACGCGCATAACTCAAAAACCGCTTGGCCGATTTTAATGAAATTTGGTACCTAGGCTGGGTTTTGGGCCGAGATGGTCCCATTTAAAAATGAACAAAATCCACCGAGCACAAACCAAATAAAAGGGTGGGGGTTGATTTCAAAAATTAGAGTTTATGGAAAAATATGGCGTGTGTGACATCAAACGAAAGGTAATTGAGTCTGGAGTTCAACAAAATACATTTTAATTTATTTAAAAAAAAGGGTGGGGGTATATTTCAAAAATTAGAGTTTAAGTGAAAAAATGGCGTGTGTGATATCAAACTAAAGGTAATTGAGTCCGGAGTTTAACAAAATACATTTTAGTTTTTGTTTTTTTAAGGGTGGGGGTAGATTTCAAAAATTTGAGTTTAAGTCAAAACATGGCTTGTGTGGTATCAAACAAAAGGTAATTTAGTCCGGAGTTGAATAAAATATATTTTAGTTTTTATTTATATTAGCTCACACGTACACTATAACTATAGTACCTAGTGTGAGCTTAGGGGCCCATATATTGGCAGAGTATTTAAATACAAATACAAATGATAACAAACTAAGTGCAATATGGAAGAAACATCTGTGTTTGCACTTTAGTTTGTTGTTATACTAAATAAATATAGTTACAAATTCTAAAGATAAATAACTTAATTATGTATTTTATATAAATTTAA
This sequence comes from Aspidapion aeneum, assembly GCA_963576565.1. Lineage (NCBI taxonomy): Eukaryota > Metazoa > Arthropoda > Insecta > Coleoptera > Brentidae > Aspidapion > Aspidapion aeneum. The sequence continues at coordinate 81,841,965 of OY755044.1, read as the reverse complement.
TTATCTTTTATGTATGTTAAATAGTTTAAAAATAGGATATTTTTTTATTAAAAGTTACATTATTTCAAAGCCGTTTTACAATACTTTAGGCGCTAAACCACATTATTTTGTTGTCAATTAGCCATGAGTGTAGTTTTTTTTTAATCTTTTTGAAAGGTTTATTTTTTAGTTCAGATGGGAGCATGTTAAAAATTTTTGGAGTAGAGTAAAAGAGGTTTTTTTGACATTTTGTGAGTCTAGTATTAGGGATGGTAGCACTTATACTTTGTGCATGTCTTGTAGTGTTATGTTGTACAATATTTAGATATATTGGATTTTTGCATGTGTATCTTACTACCGATTTTATGTATATTTGGTTTATTTGTAGTACTTTTGATTCATTGTATAGATCTTCAGTAGGGTATAATTTGGTTTTTTTTAGTATTACTTTTAGGATATACTTTTGGGTGATATTTAGTGGTTCGATTATGGTTTTACTTGCCGCACCCCATGCAGTTACACAGTAATTTAGGATGGATTCAACTAGGGCGTAATATATTGTTTTTAGCATAGAAATGTTCATCATTTGTCTAAGTTGATAAAATTTATAGATTAGCTTTCTTATTTTACCAGAAATATACTGAATATGTTGTTTCCATCTCAGTTCGGAGTCAATGATAACTCCAAGGTATTTTGATTCGTCACTTTTTTTAATTTTCAAATTGCAACTGCACTGGGTGCGGTTTAAGCAATCGTGTTTGTGGACCGTTATTTCTGTGATTGGCGATGCATTTTTTTTAGTAATAGAGAAGCAGACAAAGTTTGATTTAGATATATTTAATGTTAAAATATTCTTATAAAACCAACTTTTTATTATTTTCATTGCCTTTTCTGCTTTTTGTGCAATTTCTGCCCAATTTTTTACTTTTATAATAATAACTGTGTCGTCTGCAAAACAGATCACGATCCCCAGCTCCCGCGGCAGTAAACTGAGCAATTCATTAACATAAATGTTAAATAATACTGGGGCTAGCACCGTCCCCTGCGGCACACCAAACTCCACCGTTTTTTCTGTGCTCAGGGTGCCATTTATTCTTACACATTGCTTTCTGTTTTGTAAGAATGATTCAAACAAGTTATAAACGACACCCCTAATGCCAATTTTCTTTAATTTATTCAGTAAAATTCGGTGTGACACAGTGTCAAATGCTTTCCCCAGATCAAGGAAAATACCCATGCATCGTTCACTCCCCAAGAAGGCCTGGTTGACGTGATCCGTCAGGCAGACAACAGCATCTTCAGTACTGGTTTTCTGTCTAAACCCGTACTGGTTCTTAGAAAGCAGATCATTGTTTTCCAGGAAGTCAATGAGTCTTAGTTTGATACATTTCTCTATTAGTTTTGAGAGGTTGCTTGTTAACGAGATTGGTCGGTAATTGTTTAATATTCTTTTGTCAGCATTTTTATGTATTGGAGTAATAATTGATTTTTTAAGATATTCCGGAAAGTACCCTGTTTTAAAAATTAGATTTATAAGATGTAAAAGTGGAGGTATTAAGCTTAAGTGGTTATCTTTTATAACTTTTACTGCGATTCCATCCCATCCTGGCGCTGAATCGTTTTTAAGATTGCTAATTTCATTAATTAGTTCATTTTTATTAATTGGTCTTAAGAACATTGATACATTAGCGGATTTTTTCTCAACGTCAAAGCTTACAGTGGGTGGTAGTATTTTATTTGCCATTTTTTTCCCTACTTCACTAAAAAAATTATTAAATGACTCCGCCATCTCTTCACCATCATACCTCTCTTTTCCTGCATCGTCAATCACCAATTGAATTTTCGAGTCGTTTTTTTCCTTTTCGTTTGTTGCTTGTTTTATTAACTTCCATGTTATAATAGAGATAATTTGTCTTTGGGTACATGTCCTCCTTAGCCCTCACCATCTTATCATTTTTCACATGCTTAACTTTTGGCCTTGTTTACTTTATTGGGAATTTTTAAATTTACTGGGGCGGATCTTTTTTATATTAATGTTTGTAATTTGAAATAGCATGATTTTCTAATAAAGATTTATTCAATTCAATCTGGGAAGTTTATTTAAGGGGGGAAATATAGTGACCAGGAGGTATATTCTATGTGTCAAAATTAAATATAGTTTTTGAGATTTGGGGGGCAAAATTTTTCCTTTTTCCCCTCCCGTAGATCCGCGCCTCATTTAATATTTTGTTTTTATCATCAGATAACTTTTCACCAAAAAGTTCTTCTTGATTCACACACATCAACTGTAATACTGTAATGTGAAAATTAATACACGCACTAATAACTTATGCTAATCACTTTCATTTGACTAACATTAACAAGTAGAAATTATAGTTAGGTTTTACTGAAAATGACGGTAAGATTGTTTATTAAATCTGCTTCAGGTATGTTACGGTTGCTTCAAATATGTTTGTCATTTCGAGAACATCTAAAGCTAATAAAAAAATGGTTTTTGATTTTACATAAAATATTTAGTTAGATATTTGCTGACGGTTGGACCAGCCTTCGTGTGGGATAAATAGTTGCGGCAAAACAGTAAAAGTGTTCTTCCTTAGGTTTTAGTTTTTATTATGCTTAATGCTTATGCAAAATGACTTAGTAAATGTCTAAGGACAAAGTCACTTATGATGTCATTCTTGTCAATTTTATAAATAATATACGGGGGATAGTAATTTTTTTTTTATATCTGCACCATTACCGAATTTTTGAACAAGCACTTTTTATTTTGGCACAGATTAATAGTTTTATATAATATTTAATGAAAAAAAAATTTTTTTTTGATTAATTTATTTTATTGCAGGTATTTTTTCTTACTAAATAAAATTGACTACAGCTGTTTTAAGTTATTTTCCATATGACAATAATCAATTTGTTAAATATTTTGGAATAAAATACAGCTCAAAGAATATTTTTATTATATAAAAAAATACTATAACTTTTGGTAAAGTCAAAGGGTCTTTTCAAAAAAAAATTTTTTTTTGCTCTTATATAATTTTTAATTTACTTTTGCCTGCTTATTTTTGTAACTTAGCGACACACTAGAAAAAAAATGTTTTTTTTTCTATGTCTAGTTTTAAAGATATTAATTTTTGTAGCTCTAACTATTCTTATATATACAGGACGGTGACAAAAAAAAAGGTATCAGGTATTTAATTTGATTGGCTAAATCTGCCCCCGTTAATTAAAAGGCGGCATTGTTTCCCTATGTTATTGCGGCTTTTTAACTAACTGGGGCAGATATGACTATTTTAAAAAATTGAGAGAATTACAAAAAAATGTTTTTAGTTTATTTATTTTTTTCTCTATAATGGTAGCAGCTACAAAAAATACCAGCAATAAAAAGGAAATTCTTTACTTTAAGAAGCTGATGGATATCACATGTAAAAATTATGCCGCACTTTCTTATTTCGATTAAATTTGCAATAAGGTGGAGAACGATATCTAAAAAAATAAAATATATATATATATATAAACAACTCTTGCTGCTAGTAATTGACATTTTCATTGTAATTTGACTATAGTTATTCAGTTATTCTCTCGACGGAAGTTTTCGATTTGTTTTTTTATGGCTTTATAAAATGCCTTTGGTTTAAATATTTGACATTTATAATCCAATCTACATGAATACATTTCACCTGTAAAAATGATTAGTAGGCAGCGTTAAATTTTAGTTAGGAAAATGTGCGCTAACGGGAATAATACTAATTACTCTTTGATCATTTAAATTGTTAGAAACAGATATTTTTAACAAGTGCTAAAAGATGTGTTTTGCACAAGCGATAACGCAAAATGCATTTTTTGTTCGTCTATAAGCTTTGTTTCATTAATAAAAAAAAATTGTCTTACTCAGTGAGGTGTACTTTTACGCCCGGTGGTGCATAATACAATAAGCAACTACGGCCAATCGAATGACGTTAACACATTTTTTATTTCTTATCACCGCCATATTGAATTTATACGTCAATAAATAGAACATTAAAAGAGCTTTTCAACCATGTATAACAAGCCTATCTTTGAATGAAGGAAAATGTGAATTTATTTAAAAAACTGTTTTTCACTTGGTTGGCTGTGAGCCAAAGGCCGTAGTTGCGTTTGTTGTCTTACCTACATAACTATCTCATTTATTCGATTTATCTGTTGCCGTTTTAAAATTTCTAAATTACTTAGGATTTTTTTTGAGTCACATTATCAATCAAATTTTACATGGAAAGGTTTCCAAATTGGGAGAAAGTAGATATGTATAAATGTTATATTTTGTGTAATAAGAATGCTGAAAGAGCTCGAGATATGTACTTTCAGAGATATTCAGAAAGACGACAACCAGGTTTTTCAATGTTCAGAATACTAAAAATAATTTAATTGAATATATTTCCTTTAAAAAACAAAATCATCATCGAAAAGCTGATGAAAATATTGAAGCTCTGGTTTTACGAAGTGTCGTTGACAATTCTCGCATCTCCCTTCTTGAACTGGAAAATAATGTTAAAGTACCTAAATCAACTGCACAAATAATTCTTAAAAAATTTAAATATCATCCATATGCAACACATATTAGTCAAGCACTCCGAGATAGTGACTTAGAAAGAAGAACCTTGTTTTGCAATTGGTTCATACAAAAATCGCAAGAAAATCCTCAATTACCGCTTAAGGTTCTGTGGTCCGATGAAAGCAGGTTTACAAACAGCGGGGTGTTTAACAGACATAACTACATGTACTGGGAAAATGAAAATCCGTTGTTAAATCGTAAGGTGCACCATCAAGTTAGGTGAGGTTTGAATTTATGGCTAGGAGTCATTAGAGTCCCTGTATGTTGACATATTTGGTAATATATCCAAATATGTCAACATACAGGGACTCTAGGAGTCATAAACGAACATATACTATTTATCAAATTTTTAAATAATTTGACGGCACCTCGATATCTAGAAATTCTACAAAATTACTTTGACCAAATTTTAGAAAATTTGGCTCTTTAAGATGTAGCAAACATGCGGTTCCAGCAAGATGGAGCACCTCCACATAATGCAGGAATTATAACCGACTATTTGAATCAGCAACATGGAAATAACTGGATCGGAAATCGAGGTCCAGTGCACATTTGCCGGACCTTACCTACGCCTCTTGATTTTTGTATTTGGAGATACTTAAAGGATAACGTTTATTCTACTACTCATAATACGATAGAAAAACTTGAGGCAGCCGTTGTTCAAGCCATAGAACAAATTCCTAAACAAATGGTTAAAATGCATGCATGTCTCTAATTCATCGATGCAGGATTTGCATGAATAACAACGGTGGTATTTTGAGCATTTGCTTATTTAATTCAATGCTTTGATATCGGTTTTTAGTTTTATTTTAAACTATATAATAAATGCAAACTTTTGTTTCAGAAATAGAAGATAGATTTTAAGAAATTGTATTTCTTAGCCAGAGAAAAATAAAAAAATGAGGGCCTTAAGGATTTGCATATAAATCAAATAAATGGAAAAGTTTTGAAAGGTAGTTACGTAGGTATAACAATAAACACAACTACGGTATTTGTTTCACAGCCAACTAAGTGAAAAACAATTTTTGTAATAAATTTACATTTTCCGTCATCCAAAGATAGGCTTATTACACTAGAAGGCCTAGTTGCTTGTACAAAACTACCAAATTTCATTAAATTTATTTGCAAGATGGCGGCGATATTTCAATTTTTCGAAAAACGCAATTTTTAGTTTTCGCTCAAAACCCCTGTAGATATTTTTATTTTTGATACGACATCTGGTTGGGCTTAGAATAGCGCAACTTTTTTCTCATTTAAACATACTCGTATCTCTTAATGTTTCCGACATCCCCATGTAGTTGATTTTATTTGGGACACCCTGTATATATATATATATATATATATATATATATATATATATATATATATATTTAAATAATAATTTAAACAATCAATAAATAGAACAATCGACAATAAACAAATAATCATACAAGTATTTGCTTGCAATTTTAACAATAGCGGGCCTTAAAATAGGCTTTAATGCCCGCGCGTGCTGATGTTCTGTTTTAACGCCTGCTGGCGTTAAAGAATCTTATTACGCTTTAAAATTATTTTGTTCGGACTTCAAATAAAAATTTTAGTACGGTTTTAATGGAGTTCGTTAATTGCAAATGCAAATAGGCTCTACCTATTGATTTGCTTAATGACTAATGAGTTTCTGTCGGCGACACTTGTTATGTGTACTACCTGTTATGGGCGTACGCAGCATAGAACTTAGGGGAGGGAGGGGCAAATGCAAAAAGTTAAAAAAATAAAATGGGTATTTATTGAAATAAAGAAAAAAAACCAAAACTAAAAAACCAACTTACATACACATCTTTTTTCTAAATCTTAACCTATTAAAGTAAAACAAAACTTCTGGGATCTTCAGCAAATCTGCTTAAAACCTCTTCTTATATTTGTTTATTTTTTTTCTGAAACTAATTTCGGGTGTACACTCAGCAGTTAAATAAACTACCACCAACAACCAAATCTTTAAGTTTCACGAGGTTACTCAGAAAATAGTAAGTGACAAAATTGACTCCTTAAAAAATAGCAACAGTAAAAACTGTTATGACAATGTAATCAAATCTCTTACAAACGTCATAATTAAGCCTTTAACCATCCTCATTAACATATGCATCAGTAACAGCTATTTTCCACCTTTATTAAAAACGGCAAAGGTTATCCCAATTTTTAAGAACAAAGGTAGTTCTCGTAGTGACGATGAAAGTAATTATCGCCCAATATCCTTATTACCAATAATTTCAAAAGTCTTCTAAGCACTCATTATAGACCAAGTTAATCACTATTTTGAAAACAGTAATATTTTTGTGAGTATTTTTATTAATACAAGATTGACTAGTCAAAGGATTAAGCACGGTGTTCCCCAAGGATCGGTGATAGGGGGTTTTTGATCTAGATGAACGATCTACCACTCTTTTGTGATCTTGTAGATTTTTTGTTAATTCGATTTGCGGATGATACAACTTTGCTCCAACTTTATAACCTCTGATTTTATCCAAAACTCCATCTTCGACAATAAAGCTAAAATAAACAACTGGTTTTTAGCAAACAAACCAAATCTAAATGCAAGCAAAACTTAATATGTAAACTTCTCATTAAGAATGGCGGCACCTGTAGTATAGTGTGAAGAATCTGTTAAGACTCTTAGGAGTTTATCTTGACAAGGGTTTGACATGGGATGCTCATTTAAATTGGCTTGGTTCGAAATTATCCAAAATTATCTTTCTTATCAGACACCTAGCTAAGAATGTTTTAACTCAGACTCTGTTAACAGCATATCATGGATATTTTTGTTCAAATATGTCTTATGCAATACTAAACTGGGGTCATGCAAGCAAGGCTGAACAAATTTTTAAACTACAACATTGATGCATCAGAATAATTGCAAACCTTAAATATAGAGATTGCTGTAGGAATAGTTTTAAAGAATTACAAATTTTAAACTTTCCTTGTGTATTTATTCTTAACTGTCTTAATTATGTCAAACACAATTTAAACCACTTTACAACACACAGTGATATCCATCCTTTTGAAACTAAGAATAGGAACAATCTGGTGGGTACCTACCATAGACTCCAAAGAACAAGAAAGGGCACAGATAACTATGGCAGAAAATTCTTTAATGCATTACCACAACAGATTAAATTGGCTTTTTATTCCAAAATTATAACCAAATTTTTAATTACAATTAAGTATTTTTTTTCTCTTTATTAGTACATTTTAACCAAGTTTTTAATTATAATTTTAATGCAAATCATTCAAAAAAAATAATAATTTTTTTAACAGTATTATTATTTTTATTTTATTAGTTATTTTGTTTATTGTAGTTTTAGTTTGTACTGTATTTTATAATTTATAAGGAATATCATGTATTTTTATAATGGGATTTATTGGGGAATCTAAATGTATTTTTATAATAAGATTTATTAAGAAGTCGACTCATTACATTTTCTGACTTGTAAAAGCACTTGATCAATGATATGTGTAAATACCAATAAATAAAACTAAAAAAAAACTAAAACATGCATAAACCGCTTAATCTATCCTCTGAAATGATCGTTCTACCACGTTTGGTGATCCGTGGTTCTACGATGTACTGGCAAAATATGTAGGGCAATTTTTATTGATGGAAAAAAAATCCGCTTGCTTTACAACTTGTGTTACTTCCATACTTTTTACCTCCTCTTTATTAATTTTTTTGCCTCTCCACAAGTTGTACAATAATTTAGCCTCATCGTCCAGCCCGTTCAAATCATAAAAATGCGCATCTTAGGTTTACTGAACGACAACTCCAGCATAACAAACGGAGTTGGTGCCAATAGTTCAAAAGCTGGTAGGCTCTCATCGGCAAACCAATGTTTTAAATACATTATCAGAGGCTTCAAATAAGGTAGTAATAAAAAAATTTTCCAGTACTCTGGTGGGTTATTTGCTGGAACGTTCATACCATTTTACTGTCGCCCAACTATCCTTGGCACCTGTAATTCTATTCTAAGGTTTTTAGCATGTTTGCTGGCTTCAGGTAAGAAAGCGTTATTCTTCTTCTGCAGATTCGAGATGATGATGTTTAATTAGATCTAATACTCCTTCAATGTAATTTTCATATTGTAATAAATCTAAACTTTTAGAAAGATATTGGCCACAGGTTCCAAAAGCGAAGAATACTTTGCTACCATGCAGGCACAGGGAAATAATAAATACCCGCCTTGTTAAAGCACTGTAAAGCTGAACTGCCACCTTTCTAGTTGCGGAATTGCCGTTTTCTGATAGTTTTTGAAGGCCTTCAAGGATGCTCAAAAAATTGTCTTTAAATACAGTATTTTTAAGACCATCGTGTCTCATAAAGAAGATTCAAACTAATTCATGGCAAAAACGAATTATATCCTTCACAGTACTTATATTTCGTTAGGAATAAGTGTATCTATTGTATAATATTATGTAGATAGGAATAAGTTTAAAGTTCTAACTTGATTTATTATTTTGTTTAGAAATTAATAAATTATTAAATTATTTTCAACATTTAGCGGGACAAATGCCTCTCCATGTCCCTCGTTGCGTACGCCGATGCTACCTATTTAATCCATATGTTTACAGTTGTTTAACTTGTTTATAACTTGGTTTTCTTTTTGGATTTAATGTAAAAATAAGGTTCTGCATGTTTATTGATTAATTCCAACAGCAAAGTAAGGTTGTGGAGATACTTCATAGCTTATTGTATATCTTGCTGTTTGTTTTCCTTATTTAGGTGGACTGAAGACCTCGCAAGGCTTGGCCTCTATATTAAGTGTTCCTGACAGTCTGCCTCCTCAGTGAGGTCTTTCTTCAGGAGATTTTTCATTCTGCAGAAGGTTAGTGCTGGACACTCGGGTATGATGTGAGCGGTTGTTTCGTTAGCCTTATCACATAGTCTGCAAGTGGACTCATCTCTGTAGATTCCCATTCTGTGCTGGTGTTTCCTCAATGTGCAGTGACCGGTTATTAATTTTGTCGCCTTCGCCTGTCTGATTTGTTTTCTATTTAACTTAAGAAGATCACAGGTGGGTGATGTTCAGATGCACCTAACTGTTCTTCTCTTAGCCCAGTCATATTAGGTGACAAAACCCTGAAACTTGGAAAAAAATAGACGCAAGCTGGATTTTTGTATAATTATTGCTTAGCATCTGGGACACATCCCCACATTTTCTCCGACAAAATCACCCTTGAGCTTCGCTAGATATAAGGCCCCAAAAGTCCTAAAAATCAGTATTTTGCGATTTTCTCGAACATTATTGACTTTTTCAAAAAAAGTTAAGAGAGAAAAAATACGCAAAATATTCGGTCTATAATGTAAAATTAGGAAAAAACCTAACCTAACATTTTAAAAAATACAGGGTTTTTTGTTAAGAAAATATTTTCCTGAATCTCTTTACGCCAAAAAGGTTTTCGAGATATTTCCGTTTTTAGTGTTCGATGCCGCAACGGAATACTGAAATTATTTTGAATGACTATTTTACTAGAGTGTTTTACACTGGCAAAATGTCATAGCAACGGCCAGTTTTCTACTGACTATTGTTCTCAAAGCTTTATTCAATTATTAATTTCAATAAAATAATTCAATTATTAATTTTAATAAAATCGCTTTTTAATTCTGAAACGGAGCAATTTTGGACTAGGTACAGTTCATATTAGTATTTTTGAGACAACTTTTGACAACTTTTTTTCGTTGGCCTATGCTATTTGTTATGGCAAACAGCTGATAACTGTCAAAAAGTTATCTCAAAAATTATGATATAGAGTTTAATTTACATTAAATCGACTTATTTTGACCTCAGGAATATGTGCTAAGATTTTGAACAGACCTTTTAGAGACACCCTGCATATTGAAAAAAATATATATAATATTTTTTTCTTAACCTGTAGTTAATTTGTTTTAAAATTTTAATACTTTATAACATTAAGCTTAATCGCCACTTGTACAAAACACCATGCACTTAAATTTATTTTTTGTTTCCTAAAAGTTAAACAACTTTAAGTAAGGCTTAGGCCAAGGCTCAATAATATCCGGACCGTCAATGGGACAGAAACAAATATTTTTATAGAATTAGGCACTGTATGATAAAAAAAAAGCGTAGATAAAAAAAGTTCAACTTCTGCGCAGAAACAGCTTTAAAATATGAGCAAATGAACTTTTGTTATATTTAAAATTCCAGTCAAACCTCCAGTCAAAATAGTACTTCACTAAACTTTAATGGGACAAAGAGGTTTAAACAAAATAAATGTAGGTATAGGTCATATCATTATTTTTGGGACAACTTTTTACAACTTTTTTTCGTTGGCCTATACTATTTGTTATGGTAAACAGCTGATAACTGTCAATAAGCTATCTCAAAAATTATGATATGGGGTTTAACCTAATTGTGGTTTTTTTAGGGTTTAAAATTTTAGACATGCGCACATCAAGTTTTATTAAATAGTCGTTAAGACATCTACAAAAAATAATTTATCCATGTACATATAGCCTGGTTTTTGAAAGCCTTGGCAAAAAATCTTGACACAAAAAACTGAAAATTGCATATTAATACGAGTATTTGTTAAAACGTTATGTAAGTATTATACCTCTGTTTATAATTTTTAACCCTTAACAAACCACCCTTATGATAGATATCATTGCCCTTATGTTCCATTTATTTTGTCTAAACCCGTTTGTCACATTAAGTTTAGTCAAACACTATTTTTTCTAAAAGTTTATAAAAATTACTTCAATATCTCTTAGCTGGAATTTCAAATAAAATCAAAGTTTGCGCGTATTTTAATACTGTTTCTAAATAGAAGTTAAATATTTTTAGTATTATTTAATTCTTAATTGTATAAAAATTAAATGTTCAAAATACCAATGGGTGGTCCGGCTAGTATTAACTACTTTCCTACTTTTACTTAAAGTTGTTTAAGTTTCAAAAACGAAATTTTAGTAAATACTGTTTGATACAAGTGGGGATCAAGCTAAATATTATAAAGTATTAACATTTTAAAACAAGTTACCTACAGAGTGGGAAAAAAATTAAATATAAAAAAATATATTTTTTTAAATATTTTTTAAAATGTTAGGTTTTTCTCTTAATTTTATAGTAGGGACCGACTGATTTTACGTATTTTTTCACTCTTAACCTTTTTCGAAAAAGTGATTAGTTTTCGAGAAAATCACAAAAAACTGATTTTTCGGACCTTATATCTAGCGAAGCTCAAGGAGGATTTTGGCGGATAATATGTTGATATGTGTCCCAGATGATAAGGAATTATTATACGAAAATCCAGCTTGCACCTATTTGCAGCTATCTTGCTGTGGTTTTGTCTTTTTGTTGATTGGCAGTGCTTGGTTTCGATGTTGTTCATCCAGCCATCTCTTAATGCAGCCACGTATCGAGGTTATTGAAATTCTGAATACAGGCTCTGGATCTATAAATGGTTTTTCAGATCCTCTATTTTCTAGAGAATTTGCGTGTTCATTGCCTGGTACACCTGTGTGCCCCAGGGTTCAAAGAGGTTTTTGGTAGTTCCAAAGATTTGTTGGTATGCTAAAGCTTTGACTGCTGCGTGGCTATCTGAGAGTATTATAATATCCTTACTAAAATATATTTTTTTCAGAGTTTCAGATCTCTAATTTCGACCAAGAATAATGTGTTGTTTTCCCAAAAATATAACCAGTGTGATCTAGAGGATAGGCCATATAATCCTGCTCCTGGTCCACTGTCCGTTTTGGATCCGTTGGAGTAAGAAAACAACTTTTCCAACTGGCCAAATGCGTTCACCATCTTATTTTTCCAATATAATTGGTTTTTAACGGTTTACCTTTATTATTTTCAAGGTGTCACTCCTGATTTCGACCAATAAGTTGTTTACATAATTTGTTTACAATACTCGTATTTTTGGTATGGCCTATTGAGTTTTCGGATACCAGCTGTCATTGCATTTTAGTCTGTTTCCAATCTTTGCTGTGATGACTTTGTCAAGAGGGGTGAAGTTTCCATAGCAGCTGTTGAGGGTGGTGCCCATTGCTCCTATTAAGCACATACGTGCAAGTTTCTGGAGTTAAGAAAGTTCCAGTTTTGCTCTGGGAAAATCGGCGACCACTTTTGTTGGTTATTTTGGGTTCTACCACCGTCGTGTATAGCCAATGCACTATGTGTGGTGCGATTGCCCATCTTTTTCCTACAGATTTTTGATATATTTCATTTTTATTTCTGCTTTAAAAAAAAGTACAGGTAAGATTTTTTCCCAAAAATTGCTCGTGCGCACCTTTTCAAAGTCCAAGCCGTAATTTTTAAAAATTTATTTGGAACTAGAAAATATAAAATACTACACTCTTGTACCTTGGTTTTAGATGTTGATAAAAAATTACAAACGAATTTAGGGATTACGAAATGTTTTACTTTATCTATTACTACTAACGAGTGATGATAAATTAAGCAAAAGTAAAAAAATTAGCAAGTCGGGAAAGAGTAATGTTATAATAATATTTGACCAACCTGCTGACCTCCTTTTCTTTATTCTTCTGTTTTTGTTATTAATTTGTAGCTTCTATTAGGTATAATATTTGTAATTATAAGTAATTATCATATCTTATCAGTAAATCGTCAAATAGGGTTCTTTTAATTTCAGCTATAAAAAATTTGTTTAGATAGGAATAGACCTCTTTGTTTAGGTTAGTAGAACAACTTCCCTTTTTCTTAAAGTAGCCAAATGCCTTAATCCCCAAACATTTTGAGTGGCTGTATGAGATCACAAACGCAGAACATAAAATAATTGATTTAAGAAATATTTTTGTGATATCAAGATTTTATTAAATTTGTGTAATCTGTGTATTACCACGTAACGCTTTATGTTGACCACATCTGGTTCACGTATTATTGACCTAAATAAGTTACTTATTTTCCTTCATAAAAATGGAGGTATGGGATTCCTTACGCCTTCGTCTCAAACTTAAAAGGATGCTATGCAAAGCAGAATTTAAACAATATAAGTTTTATTATTAATTATGTAGCCTTTCATTTTTGTTTTAATACTTGTCGTTAACTTTAAAATTGTTCCCGAGTGCAACCCGGGTTCTTTGTTATTTCTGCAAGTAGAATTATCTACAAACTATTGTAGTCATTTTTTGCCGTTTTATAACTACAGACTATTGTAGTAATTTTTTGCCGTTTTATAAATAACGATTGCGCAAGTTTTTTTAAAGAAAATGGTCCGTCCTGTTGGTATGAGTTATTTCCATCTAAGCTATCCTTAGAAAGAAGAGAATTGTCAATTTGCCTTAAAAAGAAAAAATATAGGTATTTTTAATCTTTTCGGTAGAAAACTAAATTTTTATCATCCAGATAAAAAAAATCACAGTGGTCAACCCTCGGTTCAACCAAAATCGCAAGCGAATTGCTTTCAAAGGGTTTTTTCGCTTCTTGTTAGGATTTTGCTTAGGATTAGAGACCAAGATTCTCAGTACCTTAATAAAAAAGACTTTTTCGGGGCTAAGCGGGCATAGAAAGATTTTGTTTCTCTTGTATTTTTCCATAGGCAGCTCGAAAGATGTACCCCCACGCAGTTCAAGATCTAATGGGTACCTATAAAGTGTTTACAGTTAATTGTTTTGTCCTTAGGGGACTCTTCAGATCACTGCATGGTCAATTTTGTAAAGCTATAGAGACAGCATATACATCTCATCTTACAATATTAGTAAGATAAATAAAAAATAATGCCTGCGATACCGTATGCTTTTCACACAAGTGGCGACATCCACCAAATACAAAAGAAACTGCCAGAGTAAAAACAAAAGGCAGGCAGATAGAACAAAAGGCAGGCAGATAGAACAAAAAGCAGTACCCATGACCGTGACATACTTTGCCCCTCAGGTCGGGTCATTGCTTATTGCATTTTTTAGGTACAAATTACGTCACGGTCATGGGTACTGTTTTTCGTTTTGCCTTTTGTTTGTACTCTGATGGTTTCTTTTGTATTTAGTAGATGTCGCCACTTGTGTGAAAAGCAAACGGTATCGCAGGTATTATTTTTCCTTTCTCTTACCTATATCGTAAGATGGGGTTATATACCGTCTCTATAGCTTTACAAAAGTGTCACATTGACCATTTAGTGTTCTGAAAAGTCCTTTAAGGACGAAACAGTTAACTGTCAACACTTAATAGGTATCATTAGATCTTGAGCCCCGTGGGTGTTCAGCTGTCAAGCTCCCACGGAAAAATTCAAGAGAAACAAAATATTTCTATCCCGCTTAGCCCCGAGAAAATTGTTATTTTCTTTATTCAAGGGTACTAAGCTTTACGTTTGTAGTATTTTGGCTCTCTATAGCTTTGCGAAAGTGTCACATTCACCATGCAGTGTTGCATGTTGTCCCTTTGGGGGCAAAACAGTTAACTGTGAACACTTTATAGGTATCCATTAGATCTTGAACTCCGTGGCGGTACATCTTTTGAGCTGCCCATGGAAAAATACAAGAGAAACAACATCTATCTATGCCCGCCTAGCCTCGAAAAAGTTGTTGTTTTATTTAGGTACTGAGAATCTTGGTCTCTAATCTTAAGAAAAATCCTATTAGATCTTGGACCCGAATGGCATGGCAGCTTTCAAGTTGGCCACGAAAAAATATAGGGGAAACAAAATCAATCTCTGCCCGCTTAGCCGCGAAAAATTGTTATTATTTTTATTCTTAAACATTTGTTTTTACATAAAATAAGCATTTGGGCAAAAATATACTTACATATTTTAATAGTCCTACTCACTCATCAGCATTAAAAAAATCAATCAATATAAAAATAAAGCTATTTCGGAAAGGTGCTAACTTTTTAATATATAACAATATGATTCTAAAAAGGTAAAATGACTGAGAAAATGTATTTAGTTGAGAGGCCTATGGTAACCCGTGGGATAGTTGTGGAAGATTTTTTAAAGTACTCTAGATCGGTTGGTAATAGATCACACAATTTTAAGTCAGCCGGTGTTTGCTTCTAATTTAAATAGATGTTTTCATATTTTTTCTCAAACTTTGGCTTATACCTTTTGCTACATTGGATTTATAGAAAAACTTTAAATACGGTTTTGTTTGCAATAGAAAACGAATTAGGATAATAAAGAAATTAGCTTTATATTTTAAAATGTAACAAAGATATAATTTAAAAAAAAACTAAAAAATAGTCACTTTTGAGTTGCCGGGTGTGACTTCATAAATCTAAGGTTGCGAATTTTTTTAATAAGCTTTATATCTCAACAATGATAAAATATTGTAATTTCTTTTTAATATTAAAATTTCTTTCAAAAGATTAATAGCCCATCGCACCGACTTTTTTCTTCGTTACGCTTAAGCTATGGAACCGAAAAAAAAGTCGGTGAGATGGACCCTAAATAATTTTTAATATTTAAAAAAATATATATATTTGTGAGTTTTTAAGATATAAAGCTAACTTTTTTACTATATTAATCGGTGTTCTCTTGCAAACAAAAACTGTGGTAACAGTTTTTCTTTAAAACTAATTAAGCAAAGGATATAAGCCAAAGTTTGTGAAAAAACATGAAAAAAGCATCGATTTTGAAGATTACGTCACACAGGTTTCCCTACTCAAATTCTCCAAACACCCGGTGATTTAAAATTGTGTGATCTATTACCAATCGATCTAGGGTAGTTTTAAAAAATCTTCCACCACTATCCCACGAGACACAATTTTGGATTATAAGCCTCTCAACTAATTTTAAAAGTTATATTTATAAAACTTGTGTTTAAATAAGAATGTTACAGGTGTTTTTCAAAATTCTTCTTTTAAATATTAGTTTTTTTATTAGTTCTAGATTTCAGCATTTTCAGAATAAGATTAAAATATATTAAATTGTTGTAAATGTAATTTTTAATCATAGGCGCATCGTGCCTTGTGATCCAGGGGGGGGGCGCGTAAATGATGGCATAAGAAAAAATATATTTAAAAAATAATAAAATTTAAAAAATCCTAAATATAAGTATTATTTACTTATGTCTATGTATATTATTATATTTTTTATATTTTCTCCCCCTAACCCCCTAACTAGCCGCCACTTTTTTAACTAAGAATATACATTAAATTTAATTTTTTTATAGGCACATTTTATACATATTTTTTTTGGCAATGATAAATTAAAAAGAAAACACCTAAGTAAAAATAAAAAAGTAAATACTAGGTTTAGCCAGGACCAGATCAGATCTTCCCTAAACGTAATGAATAATTCAGCCAATTGTCTAAATTGGATACCCTGTACATACAGTAAATAAAAAGCTACTTACAAGAAGCGCAAAACAGCGCAGCATCTTGCATCTAAAGCTGTCACTAGTAGGCCACTATGCAACAAAACAGTAATCCTAAATTCACTTTAAAAACCGACTAGACAGGCACTGGTCAGTAATAAGTACCAGGAAAAGCACAGACAAATAGCCACTAATTACCCGTCCACGGCGGTAGTACCAAAGAACACACAACGTGAGACCAGCCGCTGTATCACCAAAGAAAAACGGCCGCACCTGAAGAACATGTCAACAGCTGTTCGCTTTTTCGACCTACTGATGAGGAACGAGTTGTCTCTCTGTTGGTCACTCAGTCAGCAGTCCCGACCGGGTTTTTTGCAGGAAAGTATGAAGAAATTTGAGAAGGAGCGCCGGCCGCATGCAAAAGCGCCGCGAATCGCGTCGTTGATCGCAAAGAAGGTAAATTTCTTTTCATTAGGCCAGTTAAATCATCCTGCTGATTTAAAGACGTTTGTATTAAATAAGGGTTTTAACATACTGTTCATATAGATGGCTACAACTAGATGTATGTATGACATATTTTGAAGATATAGAGACGCGACAAAGTCTTCAAAGTCAAATTTATTTAAATCAAAATCAAAGGATGAAAATATCGGTCCTCTATACTCTATCAGGGCGTGAACGAAAATCATGTTTATTTATATGTTGCATGATGAACGTCAATGAATTTGGCAAGGAAACAACATAACCAAAAAATATTAATTTCAGTGACTTTGATAGATTTGTCGCGTCTCTCTTTAGTAAAAATATGTCATACATACAGGATCTCTAGCTACAACTAAAGACGTAGGAGAGGTGAATGGGTATTACATAAAAAAAACTTTAGGGGAAATGGAGGAAAAAAAGGGATACTGAGGTAAAACGGGAAACCGTAGTTTTAGCTAAACCGCACAAAAATAAAACTTTTTAAAATCAGACATTCTATCCTTTTGACTAGCTAAACTCTCTGCAATATGACTGGTGCCGGTCGGCTGAACTAATTTTGGTTTGGCCCGCAAATTTTTTATCTTGTTACATTGGAGGACAACTGATGAGTGATGGGTTTATGTAGAATGCATAATCAAACACTTTGTATATATAAATCCTTTATTTAGCAAAGCTAATTTACACTTTATATATATAAATTTAGCAAAGCTACTTTGCATGTAAAATTAACCTTTTTTCATTTGCTTTTCAGGCATTTTTTACAAAAATAAAAAAAAGTATATTAAAAAGTTTAAAATCGCTTAAACTAAAAAATATAAATATAACATATATAACCAAGAAATAAAAATTCAAACTTTTAGTCTTTCTTTATTTTAAACACGACGTTTCGGTTAGTAAGTATCTTACACCATTTTCAGGTGTACACTCGTTTATTCTCACGTTTTGGTCAGTTTTTAAATTCGTAAAAAACTCTGTTTCTGTTGAAGTTTTTATTATGGTTTCCTCCGGGATTAAAGAAAAACAATAAATTTAGAAACTCGACATTAATTTTTTTATTTAACAGTTTAACTAACAATTTTATTCAAACCGTGAAAGGTTCGTCAGCAACAAATCAAGACTAAAACCAAATATTCGGTATTATTAGGGTCCATCTCACCGACTTTTTTTTCGGTTCCATAGCTTAAGGAATTTTTAATATAATCATAGTAGACTTGTTGATGTTCTATTAAAGTGACACCGCGTCATCAAAACCTTGATGGGCGGGAAGGGAGTAGAGGGGTACATACAGTGGCAAGCACTTCCTTTAATTTTTTTATTGATATTGATTCCCAAAATAAGGCACTGCAATAATTAGTCATCAGCTTACCATTTTACTTGCTTTTTATTGATGTCTTCTTCTAAACGATTTCATTAGAAAGGAACATATATACTCTTATCTGGTTGTTACGAACATATTATTGATTAAGCCGGGCTTTGACGTTTTCTATACGTTGTTGTTTTGACTGTTTATGTCAAACAAATTATGACGGAGCTTTTTACAAAACAGATTAACGTTTTTGCAACTAAATCTTTGCGCACATATTAATATAATTTTGGATCCTCCTTTCTGTTTCGGATCTTTATTTATTAGTACCTATTTCATCTCTCCTTTAAAAGGTATTAGTGTTTTATCCTCCGAATATTAAACCCCGAGCGGCACACTGCATGTACAAAGTGAAACACTGATTTTTTAAGGCTTCTTTACATAGATTTTGCCGCAAAATTTGGTTTACCATAGCTATGATGCGGTGCCACTTTAAGGGGACAAATTCGATTTAGGCAATTTTTTACGTAAAATGCAACAATGCAAAATAGTTAAATATCAGTGAAAACGTGGCACTACTGAGTAAAGCATTGCCCCCGGTAGGTGCTTTTGTTTAGAGTAATAGGTGATGTCGACTTAGGACAGAGTGTTCCGAATTTGGTTAAAGTACAGTAAGGCCTCCTGTTAGAATTTTTAGGATGACAGTGTCACCTAAAGTCACTAATCAAATACTTTGGCATTTTATTCGTTTCAAAGTAAATGTTTAAATTTTTAGTTCAAAAAGAAATGCCGCTTTCTTGCCAGAAAAAGCTCGCCCGGCCTCTTCAACATCATCATAATAAGTAAGTAGTTATTTTTTAATACAGTAGGCAGATAATAATAATCAGTTGCTTCTGTGATTTTCAAAAAATAAGAAAACGCACGAACAAGTGCCTAATTTTTTTATAATTTTTTTTCATACCTTTATTTTTTAAATATATTCTAGCAAGCTTTAGTTTCTAAGATATTTTGAACATATTTTTACAGCAGCTATGCTTTCTACAGTAGGTTATTAGCTACGAAGGTAGTTGATCCATTTACTTTTGAATTATTCTTTACAGATACAGAATTTCATATGAGCATTCCTATTCATACAAAAGAAAGCAGAATAAGTCGATCATTAAATATGATAAGTAAAGTATATCGAAAAATATTGTAACAAATATTTATCTTAATATTTTCAGGGACGTGAGAGAAGGTTATTTCCGAGAAAAAAGTTTATATAAGATGGGGGTCAACGTACATCTGTTTTTAAGATATAGGATTTTTAAAGTTAGACGAGTAGGGAGAAAAAGGGTTTTAGAAAAAATAATTAAATCTGTCACAGCCAGCTGAATACTCAGGTAATTGTGATTCAAAAATGTGGTATTATTTTTTTTGTTAAATGTACAAGTTGAGAAGATACAGGCTGTCAAAATAACCTCCAAAAATTTAGAAAAAATAAAATATGGCATTTACAAAAATTTATACCAAAAAATTTGTTTTTTCTGAAAAAATTGACCGATTAATTTTTTCAAAAATTATTTTTAATTCAATTTATTGCTCTTGTTCTAATAAACGACTTTAGCCAATTTCATATTTTTACTGTGTGTTTTTAAAAAGTTATTATCAAAAAAGTTTAAAAAATCTCCAACTTTGATGAACCCATGCGGAAACTTTTTATCAGACATGACCTCCTCTATCACCTGTTGGCCTATGGCTCCTAAGTTATGGGACACCTGTAAGTATAAACAATGCAAAAATTAATAATTAAATATTTACACATAAATGTTATCCTACTATTTGGTTTTTCTCGAAACTGAACTAGATGGCCATTACACGTATGATATATCATAAAAATTGCATGTTAAATTTTAGTGATACCTTGGTGACTCATGATGAGGAGTTCGCGGACCAAGGAAGAGAAGGAAAAGTTGCGAAAGCCAACACGGAGACAGGGTGAGTAATTTAATAATTTTTTGTGTTTCTTATTTTTTTAAGTGTAAATAACGTCAAAAAATTCTTTTCAAATATTTTGACCTAAATTAGGGATATGGATTATGGATCCGCCACTGTTTGAAACATATTAATTTAAAAACTTAAAGCAGCTCTATTGCCTTCTACAGTAGCCACTTAGCTAGGAGGGAAGTTTAGTCGATCCATTTCTTTTTGAGATTTAATGTCAAAATTATTCTTTACAGATCCACAATTACATATGAACACTCATATTCACGTAAAAAGGAGACCATCAATAATGATAGGTAAAGTATATTGTAAACTATTATAACAATTAAGGGCCTGTCATTAAATTACGTAACGCTCTAGGGGGGGGGGGTTTGGCCTTGCGTTACACTCAATGTTTTTTTTCATGTGTTTTTTCTTGAAAATGCGTTACGAGGGGGGAGGGGGAGGGTCAAAAATCCTGAATTTTTGTGTTACGTAATTTAAGGACCTTTGCACTGCTTTCTAGCTTTATTTAAAAAATAATTTTGTTTTAGGGACGCATTAAATTTTCCAATTATTGTACCGCTGGTCTTTAATGCAATGGAGCGAATATCGTTTGCAGGCCGTTTGCACCATGCTAATATCTACAAGCAAAATAACGAGTTCGTTTGGGTTTTCTCTATATCAACCAATACATATACAGTACCTTCCACGGTTCCAAGAACTTACTTTATTTTTTGTTAACTGGTCTGTGGCGTAGAGGCGATTTACTGACATTTATTATATTTCTTCACAAACGGGACCACCCTGTATATACTGCCAAAATTTTTTTTTAAAGCTGTTTAAATTTTTTTTTTAATTAAAGAAAAATATCAGGTTTGCTCGTCAACCATAATATTTCTGTTGATAATTGTAAAGTATAAAAAATGAATAGAAATACTCAAAAAAAAACATGGCTTGCTAGAATAAATAATTGGATATAGAGCACCATCGCGCAGATAGACAAATGTGACACTTTTTTATTTAGAAATATATAAGAAACGAAAAAAAATTTACCAGATAAAATCCCCAGTAGAAATGGCAAAAACGGACAAAATTGACACCAAATCGGCATTTTTATTATTTGTGTGGCTTATGTCCTTGTATCTAGAATTTTTTTTGCGAAAGCACCAAAATTCTGCTGCAAACTGGTGAATAATTCAAAATATTTTAAAGAAAATTCGATTAATCCGAGTCAATAAAATATCTTTAAAAAAATGAGATTTTGCTTGTTTTTGTCAGCATAAAACCTTATCGTGTTTCCCCTGTATAGTAGCAAATTTGACTTTTTTTAAATTATTTTTTAGTAGTTAACAGATTTTAAAAACTTTCTGTGGTAAACCGTCTTATTTGTTTTATATTTTCTGCTTTTGAGGATTAAAAAACAAAAAAAATATTTTTTCAAAAATCACAAATTTTTTGGAAAAACTAAATACTTAATTTCAAAAAAATTCTAATACATCATTTAATTAGACATTTTAACAGCTTTTAAAAAATATAGGCAGATATACAGGGTGATCTCGTTTGTGAAAAAATATAATAAATAAGAGACATGTTTGTAGGAATCTCGTATGTCAGTAGATCGCCTCTGCGCCTCAGATAAGTAAACAAAAAACTTGACGAAGTATAGGTTCTTGGAACCGTGGAATGGTACTATATATGTGTACAAAATGTGGTAAAGAGGTACAATTAGTTGGACATCCTAAATTTTTGCCTTGTCTAATAATGAAAACGCCCACGGTAAAAATTTTTGTCAAAATGAAAACACGTTCTTTTCTTGAATAAATTGTTTTACCGTAAAACAATTTGTTTTGAATTAAAATATTTCTTTTTAGTTCAACGCAATGTTTAATCTTAAAATGAGACTTTATTTTTCTTCTTTAATTGTTTTGTTTCAGTATATTCCATTTAGTAACAAAGCAAATTTTCTTCATTCAGTTCTAATTTATAAAAAAAAAAATTCTGTTTCACATTAAAATAAGAGGCAAGACATTTTTTGTGCTATATCAAGAAAATATTCTCTTGGTGAATAGGAAAGCACAAATTATTTTACTTCAAAGCAATTTGCTTTGATCTAAGACAATTTTTTTTTATCGTGCGGTATAAAATATTAAAAGAGAATAATGTTTCTGACAATTATCGATACAAATTATGCAATATTTAGTTTTCTTTTGTTACGGGGTTTTGTGAGTATATGAATAAAGCAAGATAATTTTCAAATTAGGTGTCAGGCTAGACCTGACGTAACCTGAGGTAATTCCATATCCTTAAAAAACCCAATCATTTCGAATTAGAAGTTATTAAAATAACTACATAAGAAAAGAAACCTATATATCCTGCATAATTGTCAATAATTTACAGGTTTTAGTTGTATGTTTTCAGAGAAACCAGCAGATGCCGTAAAAACGATCCTTACTGAAAACTTTTTTAACACTTGAGGTAAGTTAGCAGCCACCTGAGAAACGAAGTGTCTATACCCACTAAGTTTGGAGATAATTCCATTTTTTAGTATTTACTTATTTTAGGAGTTGATAGTGTAAAATATGCTTAATAACAATAAACAATATTAAGAAAATTAAAAACATGAGCCATTTAATTATTAATTACAAAAATAGTTATCAACAACTTCTGTTACATCTAGTCAACAATAAATCCAGATTTCAATAAAGAAAGTCGCATTTAAATCGGTTCACTAATTTGAGACCTAGATACCTACGAACAAACAGACTTGTCCAATATGATAATTATGAACGCGAACAAATTTAGCCTCATAATAGTTAACGGTTCGATTTCGTTTTCTTGGACTTTTGTGCGGGTGTCATAACGTAAGCCTGCCTGTTTTTTAAACTTTGGTGCTATTGAAACTTGGTAAATATAGGCACCGGTACAAAACATCGCGGAACAAAATAGCGGCATCAAAGTAGCGCTTTTTTAAGTTTGTTTATTTATCTGAGAGCAATTTTCCCTTGCTATTTTATCGTAGCGCTGTTTGTCGCAGTGCTATTTTGTCGTCCCTATTTTGTTCCGCGCCATTTTGCACAGCGCTGTTTTTTACCTACTGGAGCCGTAAAAACTAATACAATCTCCAAAGCTTTGAAAAAATAATAATTTCCGGTTTTTGTTTAAATAGGGTGTCCCAAAACTTAGGGGCCGTAGGCCACCAGGTGATAGAGGTCTTGTCTGATAAAAACGTTCCTATAATGCATGAGTCAAAACTCTTTGTCGAGACACAGAGCATCAAAGTTGTCCATTTTTTAAACTTTTTTGATAATAACTTTTTAAAAAAACGCAGTAGAAATATGAAAATGGGTAAAGTCGTGTACTAGAACAAGAGCAATAAATTGAAATAAAAATTGTTGTGAAAAAAATTAATCGGTTAATTTTTTAAGTGTAAACCTCTTTAGGTGCGTTTAGCAGTTTTTGTGGGTAGTGAATTAAACTGAGCCGTCAGGCTCGGCTATGTAACGCTCATTCGGGTGAAGCCGGCTCGAGTCGACTAACTGTGAGATTTGTTGGGTGATCCGTGCATTCAGCGAGCGATATAATGATGCAGACGAAGGCCAGTATTATTAATTTAGCCTTGTTGAAGTTTAGACTTCTGCCGTGTGGTCTTAAACACACACAATTTTTTTTTTAGAAAAAAACTAATTTTTTTTTGTATATACTTTTATAAATGTCATATTAAACTCAATGTTTTTTTTTATATTTTTTTAAAATAAAAACAAGTCTCCGGCGAGACATAACAATAAAATATTATTGATATTTTTTTAAAGAATAAGTAAGCAAAAATTATTATTTTTTTAATTATTATTTTTTATACATTTTTGGTGGTTATTTTGACAGCCTGTATCTCCTCAACTTGTAGTTTAATTAAAAAAAAGAGTACCACATTTTTGAATCACAATTAGCTTTTAAAACCCTTTTTTCCCTCCACTTCTACAACTTAAAAAAGCCTATATCTTAAAAACAGATGTGTTTACCCCCATGTTATATAAACTTTTTTCTCGGAAATAACCTCCTCTATCCCCTGGCACTATGGCCCCTAAGTTATGGGACACCTGTATATGGTAAGCTTGCAGCTGCTCAACGAATATCCAAGAAGTAGAAACCAAACTTTTTTAAATGTTGATGCAAAATAAACTGAATCGACAATAGTATATGTCCCATATAACAAGTAGCTGGGAGTTTATATTCAATGTGGGAATTACCTTTATTATCATTATTATTATTATTATTATTATATATCGTTCAGATTCACCGAAGAATATACCATTTTTGGATCAACATCTCAATTTTATATCTAAGAAATATTCAAATCTTACACTATTACAAAATGGCTAGTTCAATATTCTAAGCCAATACTAAAACACGGGTCATGTGACCTTGATCAGCTAATTACCTTACACCGAAATTTTTTTTACCGAATTTACCTAGTGTTCTGCATTCATTAGAATCACGTGATTTTAATTCTGGTGAATAAGTGATGCCCCCTACTAGCAACATAATGAAGTATACTTTTTCGCTCCGATATCGACTTTACTCCGCTTTTAAACATCCTAATAGATCTCGCTTAGAAAATGAAAAAATATATATTTATCTTGTTTATATAAAAGATTTTGTCAAAATTGTCAAACGTATCTTGTTAGATTTTTTGTTTTTGTTTGTATTTACCTAAAACATAGGAAAAACGAGAAATTATTGTTACAGTTCGCTGTAGGTTATGCAAGGTGACGCAAGATCATAGATTTTCCAAACTTTGTTTTGAAGTGTTGTTGGGATTTAGGCATACATATTTTTTTATCTTTTGAATAAGATAAATTAGCAAAAAACTGCCAAGATACGGTTGCGAAAAATGCTTTAAAAATGCACCCCTCAAAGTTTCGACGCGTGCCGCTTTCTCGTTTTCTAGTTCTATTAGAAAAAAGATTTGGCCAAAAAATGGGATATCAGTGTTGTCAGATGGTAAGTTTTCAGGCGACGTTTGCCCCCTTAATACAACATCAACTATAATAAGGAACACTTTAGGCTAAGTGACGAAAAAAAAGTCGGTGCGATAGGCTATTAGTCTTCAAGATATACAATGTGAGTCAACACCCTCTCCCTCTCGAAATCTTGATTCGACCCATACTGTGACAAGTGATCATATCTTGGCTTAAAGAAAGCTTTTGTCATGATATCTGCAACTTGAGTTTCTGTAGAAGTCTTTTCCACTTTCAGAACTCCCTGCATGACGCGTTCTCTCACAAAGAAATGTCTAGTTTGGACATGTTTCGTCCTTCTGTGGTTCTCTCGATTCTGGGCTTCATTATCAACCAAGAGAGTAGAAGTTTCTTTTAAATTAACAAGTTCTTCAAAAAGTCATTTTACTCAAACAGGTTCTTTTGAAGCTGCAACAATGTCTGCCTTAGTTGTGGATATTACTACAGAAGACTGTCTTTGGCTTAACCAAAAATGGCGCCTCCAGCATGAAGACTGTTTTGGAATCTCCTGCATGGCCTGCATCATTGAACCCTTCTAAATACCTGTACTTGGTTTATAAGAAATACTAAAAAATGTATAAATTGGAATATTGTTTTTACTAACACACAATCTTTGTGACTTGGATTTTTCAAATTTCGAGACGAGCGCTCCAATAGCTTCTCTGTATGATAATGTTAGTACGAAAATTATTTCTGTCTCACACACAAAATAATTTTTCGCAGTGGGTGTTTTAACAGGATTTGCAATTACTTATGTTAAATCTTTCAATTATCAACAAACCAATTGCTTTTATCGCACCAATCCCCAGTACCATGCTTGTCTTAGCAACTAGAAAAATGTTAGCTTTTTCGTTCTGCTGTTGTTTGGTGTTATTGGAGGTTTCTGGTTTTGGAGATCTACCGTCGTCAATCCATTTTGAAAATTGTCTCACTTTATGCCTCTTGTTGGCTTTCTGTGCCATTCTTGCAACATAATACTTTTTTACGAACATTAATTCTTGACATAAGCTAGATTAAAAAGCAGAATATACAGGGGCAAAATTTCTAAGATTTTACAAGTTAGAAGCAACTCTGGTAAATTACAAGCACATTTTCTACCTATCTGATTTATTTTTCTAAAATTTTTCTACAGCTCATTCCAAAGATTTTTTAGTTTAGAAGTGTGTGTAGCCATGTGATCAAATTCTTCTTTTTGTAGTTGAAAAATTGCATGCAAATCTCGTATGTTTTATCTACATCTCTTTCGAACAATTTAAGCAGCTCAGCCCACACTTTTCTGGCAGTTATGAATCGCATAATTTTCTGCAAAGTTTCTTGCATCATATTTATTGTGAAGGCTAGGACTGCATTGCAATCAGCTGTATTAAAACTAGCCAGGTTCTTTTCATACGTTGCCTTTACCTTAGTTGACGCATTGTCTATGCAACTAGTTTCTTTACCTTCCACAACATCTACTACATTGGGAATTTTATGGGAATTTTTCTCTAATCTTCATGTCATCCAATTTGCCTTGCCTTCAAGCTAGCTAATTTGTACCTATCGCAAACTTTCTAGACACAGTCTTTCTTTTCTTTTAACTGTGGTTACCACGCTCTGCTACCACGTTAAAAATTTTATTATGGCTTGCTCCAGAATTAAAGAAAAACAATAAATTTAGAAATTTGACATTAGTATTTTTATTTAACAACTTACCTAACAATTCTATTCAAACCGTCAAAGAGTATGATTAGTCTTCAAGATATACAGTGTACTTCAACAGTTTCTGCCACGCGCAACAAGGCATACGAATCATCAAAAGCGGTTTCGATCTTAATGAAATAGAGAGCATCATGGATGGATCGTTTGTTCTTTAAAGAACATTATTAAAAGTTGTCGTTATTTTAAAATCTAAGATCGCTTACAGAATTAAACTTTACCCTTAAAAAACGATCGTTTATTTTCGTGTACCGGAAATTTTGAGATTTTTAAAAATTATAAAAGTTTTGCCGCGTGTAACAAATACAATCGAGAAGGACAAATCATTGAAATTCCTATAATTTTTTCGAAAATGTTAATTTTTGTTGCAATCATTGTCATCAGCCCTAGTCTGGTTAAAGATATTTGTTTTCTTCCTTAGCGATTCTAATTTGTTATTGATGGCAATATTGTTTTTTACTGACCTATTGACTGAAAAGAAAACTGCTGCAGGAAAGTGGGTCACTGCGGCCAAAGAAGAAGAAACTGCGTGTGTGTGTATGCTTAAGTGATCGTCTGGTAGCCTACTTAAATTACACGCCTCAGCCAACACCACACAAAAAAATCTAAAAATGAAACCTATTTTAAAATATTTGGAGCTTTCTGTCATATCTCGGATTTCGTTCTCATTTTCTTGGCTCTATCGTTTCATTAATCTACTTAATCTAACTATGTATTAATTGTAATATGTTCGTGGTGGTAATACGTTCTTGCAGAGTTCTTATGTTTTTATTAACCCTAGTGCAGGCGCGCGATGAATTTCATACTGCATTTGTAAAATATTTTGTATTAAAACGAAATTTGTTCAAACCGAAGACCCTAATGCAGGTCGGCAGGACAAACAAAATGAGTTTCTGGGTGCCAAGTAGGGTTGGCAGATCTCATTTAGGTGAAAATGAGACTGACGTTAAATAACGAAACAAACAAGCAGAAAAAAACCGGACATGTTTGATTTTAAATTGTTAAAATGAAAAATTAAAAATAATGATAATTGATCGAACATCAATACATATAGGGTGTCCCAAAAATATACCGACAAACTGTAAGGGGTGGAGGGCCCATCAAAACAAGCATTTTTTTTTTCACTAAACACATGTCCGCTATGAAGCCGTTTGGGCTGCTAATGAATATTTAAATATTAATCTCTTATATTAAATTCAAATTTAGATAAAAAAAATATATTTCGTTCTAAAAGTTATTTTGTGCGGAATAAAGTGCCGCAGAAGCCCGCTCGGGTAATCTTTACCAACGCGCCTGGTTAAGGGTTAAAACATATATGACACCTTCTATAATTACTATCTCTATATAAAACCTGAGAGGTGGCCTTTCTGTTTGATAAAACTATGGAGACCGTAGGACGAAAGTTCTTGCCCGTGTGTGCAGACGCGCCTTTAAGTTCACGTAGGTCAGTATTTTTGTCCGTGGCCGACTACATGAGTGATATCTTATTTCGTTCAAGATGGTTTGGTGGCTAATTTTCGTTTAATTGGCTGCTTTTCAAATAGAGGATTATCAGCTAATTTTAATTTTGCAGAGAGCTTTCTTTTCATTTATTGCAACTTTATAAATTTTAACCTTCCTAGTCCATCGTCCGGGAAAGGTGGATTTTCTTTTTCTTTTAAATGTCTTCAAGCTCTTTTTGACTTTCACGTATAATTTGGTAATCCAAAAATCATTGAATAATAGTATAATCATATGTTATAACAAAGACTGTGGTAATACTGAGGCAAACTAATATACCAAATATATGTATTTTTTATACACCAATATTTCACGTGATGGTTTGAAAATATTTCCAAATCTTTGTTAGGGTCTTAAAGTAATTCTTACTCTTAGGTTAAGGTAGTTTTCAGTTTTAGATCGTTTCTTTGCTCTTCATGAACTTGAAATTTGTTTTGTTGGCAGTAATTTACGCGTTAATCTAAAGGTCTGAGAAAGACCACAAATATTGTCGAAACGTCACCAATGGATTAAATAGTAGTTTAATAGGGACTTATTGTAATAAAGCCAGGCCCAAATTGTGCCGGGCACTATATTGACAGTTTCGCATTAAAAACTAACAGTTGATCTTTCAAAATTGACATACCAAAGTCGAATTTAGAAATCCAGTCGTTTATTTTCCATTAATAGTGGCGTCACTATTAATTCCGGCTCTTATAATACACAATGGCCTAATTTTGAAAGAAGACAGCTGTTCTTATAATGCGAAACTGTCAATATAGTGCCCGGCACAACTAATGCCTGGCACTATTGCAATAGGGCCCTATTATCCAAACAACGTTGTCCTTATTTCCACTATACCTGCATTTAGAATAACCAATAAATTAATAAATCCATGCGAATTTAATTCCTTCCTAGCCCATTAGCACACTCCAGGTAAACTCCATGCTATATCAATCCTAAAAAAAGTTTTTTGTTAATAGGTATCTCAGAAAATCAACACCTCTAGTGACTTACTATCGTTATACACTATAAAACCCGAGAGGTGGCTCTTCTCTTCGATAAAAAATGGATGGAGGACAGCTTCCAACAATACTGGATGAATATACCAGAACTGGTTCACTCTAAAGAGTTCATTATAGGACCTTGTCAGAAGAGAGTCAGAAATATCATTGGACTTACCAGACAGGTGATCCGTATAGTGACTGGACTTTTTACTCGACTTTTTACTGCCGACTAAGAGTACCCATGCACAGAATGGGAATAACAGAAGAGACCGAATGTAGACTCTGTATGGAGGATGATGAAACAGTTAGACATGTACTGTGGAAATGTCCGACTATTGCACGTTTACGTCAAAACACTTTCGGTAAACCTCAGATTGATTCAGAAGATCTGAACAGTGTCTCACCCAAACTGATAGCTAACCTTTTTGGAGGATTAGGCTTACAGTGGTGAGCAACCACTCAAAAGTGAGCCACAATAGACCCACTAGTGGTCGCAGTGGAAGGGCTGCAAGGCCCACTCATATATGAATCATCATCATCTCTTCGATAAAACTTTGAAGACCGTAGGACGGACTTTCTTGCCCGTGGGCGTGCATTGGTGTGTGCAGACGTGCCTTTAAGTTCACGTGGGTCAGTATTTTGGTTCTTGGCCGACTACATGGGTGATATCTTATTTCGTTCAAGTTGGTTTGGTGACTAATTTGGCAAAAGTCTAATTTTCGTTTAATTGGTTGCTTTTCAAATGGAGGATTATTAACTAATTTTAATATTGCAGAGAGCTTTCTTTTTATTTATTACAACTTTATGCATTTTTACCTTCCTGGTCCATCGTCCGGAAAGGATGGATTCTCTTTTTTTTAAACCATGTCTTCGGGCACTTTATGGCTTTCACGTATAATTTGGTGATCCAAAAACCACTGAAGAATGGTATAACCATATGTATACTGAGGCAAACTAATATACCAAATATATGTACATATTTTTTATACATCAAAATGTGATGTCCTTTTACCCAGTACTCTGTAGATGTTTTGAAAATATTTCCAAATTTTTGTTGGTTCTTAAAGTAATTCTTACTCTTAGGTTAATAGTTCGGGGCCTAAGACGGTAATTTTGGGGTTTGTCTGCATTTTCGCGTACTGTAATGAAATTTGGCACGGAGGTAGTAGACACCTAGAGATCCAATTTTAGAAGTGGTGCTCCGATAGCACCCAGTGCAGGGCCCAGATACAGGGGCGTACTTGAGGTAGGGCAGAAAAAATGTATAAATTAAATATGAAACTCATTTCGCGAACAGTTTTTTGTTTGTTTTACTTTATGGCTTGTAAATCCACAAAATTTAGAAAAAATAAAGTTGAGAAAACGGTTTTTTTGAGGGGGGGGGGACAAAAGGAAGGAGGACAGACATTGTTAAAATCTTATATCATCTAAAGTGGTCGTGTGGGGTATCGATTTCTAAATAATTTCGTATTCTAAACGCTGCACTTAATAGATATAAATTAAGTCAATACGTCAAACTGTTCACCTGATATATCAAAAATTGACAGCTTAAATGTGTGTAAATGTACCTTTTCTGAGATCTACGCCAGAGAATATTAAAAACATCTAACCAAGCCTAACTTATTAAAATTTGATAAATTAATAAAAAGTGGAGTTCCTGGAATTTTTAAATTTTAATAAACAGGGTGTTCAAAGTTAAGTCGGCATTATTACTTACTTCTTAATAGGGATACAGGGTCGGTTAAATAGACAAAATTGTGGTATTATTTCCTGATTACGATGGTGATGAACGAAATAAAGTCAAATGACGAGTTTGTTTGAATTTGGCTTTAAACAAAAGTTATTTTATGACTTTTTCTCTTAAAGTCAAAATTAATGAAGTTATTAACAACTTTCCTAATCATAGGATATATAGGCTGTGGTATTTAAATCTATCGAAAGCTGTCTTTATTTAGAAAATCGTTAATATTTTTTCAGTTTTACCTTTAGGAGAAAAAGTCCCAGGACAACTTTTGTTCAAAATTAAATTTTCTATCGATTGAAGGTACTATGTAACGGTACTATGTGTCAAAGCGAAAAAAAAATTCTTTAAAATTTTACTTTTTACTGTAACTCATGTACGCGTTTTTCGACTTTTCTTTTGTTTCCAAAATTTTTTATATATTGACAAAAGAAACACCCTGTATTTCCATACAGTGACAAAACTAAGTAAAACATTGTACACCAAATTAAAACGACGTTCCTCTAGTTATAATAAGTAGTAAAATTAAGAAGGTATCTTAAACTGCGTAACCGGTATGAACAAAAGTTTGAGACTACTACTTTTTGCATGATTCTTTTAATATCACCCTGTGTCTTTCAGCATATTACAAAATTACGCAAATCTAAATTTTTTTGTTACAGCCTGCAATAAACCGACAAATTGAGCCTAGTTTTGTTGTAAAATTCCTATTAACGCAGTAGCTACAATAAATAATGTAAAAAACACTAAAATGATAGCAAAGTATTTGATGCCCAGTATATACGTTCAGAAAACGGCAATAATATCAAATATTATTGTATTAAAATTTTTTTTTGTTGGTTTGTAAATCAAAGTATGGATAAATAAAACGTGTCCGTTTTTACATTTATGATAATAATAGGTAATAGACATTGCATATTTTTCTAAAAATAAAAAAGCCCTTAAATTTTTGATTGAAGTGATAATTTTTACTTTTATTATGGATGTGTCTGAAGCAAGTACGTAAAATATATTCATTTGATAAAAAGTACTGTCAGGCCCGTAACAACATGGCGTTTATATAAATATACATAAATTACCTTATTTCAATTATTATAAGTACCTACAAAAAAAAAAGTTTTGTTGTACCTCAGGGTTCGTCCGAGCTCAAATTCTTATTTGTTTTAAGAAAGCATATATGTTTGTATACATAATTTGTAAAAATTGTTTCCGGAACGTTCCTGTTGGGATTTTTATGATTTCTTTTTACCCGTAATAACAAAATATGATAATGCGATTTTTTTTAAATTTCTTACTTAAGAAATAATTGAATACTTATTTTTTAATTATTTGTATTGGGAATTTATTGTATATTTTATTGTTAAAAATATCTTATTTGCAAAACTTCAAAACTGCGCTTTGAAAATGTAAAATGTGCTGTTCTGATAAAAACTATGTGTTTTCCTTATAAATTAGGGTATAGCAGCTGATTTAGTGGCGTATATAAGGGGGGGCTGCCCCCCCTCGAAGCTAAGATATTTTTTGATATGCCATAAAATATCATAAAATACTGGGGGTGGTCTCGGGCCCCCCCAAACTGTCTCTGGCCCACCCCGAAACTTTTTTCTATATACGCCACTAAGCTGATTTATCCAAGAATAAGTTTTTCCTAAACATTACATAATTTCGACCAGCTTTTAGTATAAAATTGTTTAGCCGATTTCAAAAAAATCTGATACGGCTGGAAAAATTCGTTTTTTATTTTAAGCAGTATATATATTATATTATATCGGGTTGACATTTACATTTTACAGTGGTGTTATTACGTCCAATAAGATATAATAAAAAAATAAAGCCAAGGCCAACACAAAAATAGAGGCCACGACCCTGAAAAAATCAGCTGTTCTCCCGGGGTTGAATTTTACATTGGGTCTTATGGGAGGTCAGAGGTTTTTTTATGATATTTTCAAAATGGCACTACAGATTTCCGCAAAATTTCAGTGAAAGATTCTCAGACACCATCCCGATATTCCACCAAAGGTTTGTAAGGAAGCAACATGATTAAAAGGTTAAAATCTTCAAGATTTAGCATTCCTTATTTTGAATTCAAATTACCCGCCATGTACCACATGCCAACTGTTATATTTGACATGTATTTGAATTTGTCATATGTGATTGTCACATTCGCTTCTGCTTTAAACTTAATTTTTGTGTGAGCTAATGAAGCGGCTATGAAAAATTAGGGCTTACTATAGATTTAAAAAGAATTGTTCTGCTAGAGTAAAGTAAAAACAATCTCAAAAACGGCTTTATTTAAAATAAAATCAAATATCCATGAACCGTCATTCCAACTTCAATATTTGAAAGACAATCAGCTGTGTCGTAACGTGACCATCAAAAAAAAATCAGCCCCGGATGTGACGTCAACAAAGTGGAGAATCCTGGCCCGTCCATTTTGATAGCCCTGATAAAGCTTGATAAAAACCAGCTAGCAATATATTTTCGTTTTTGGAAATAACGTGCTTGTTAAAAAGTAGATTCGGGCTTTTTGCTGCAGTTCGGCACCTGAGTTTCGATGATTTAACTCTAAAGTAAATGGGTGCTTAGCTGCCTGGAAACTGTGAAATTCTTGCATTCTATGCTCTCTCGAAAGGGTCATTTTAGAGTACTTAAAGTAGCGCCTCATCTTCGCGAACTTGACTGTCTTTTGGCCTGCCATTTCATCCTTGTTTTTTCAAGTGATTGTTCTTTTATCCATCTTTTATGTATTTATTATTCTGTAACTGATGACAATCGTGATGACAATGTTATTATTTTTCACCTGTCATTGACAGTTTTAAGAGTGTTACAGTTCATATCATTATTTTTGAGACAACTTTTTACAATATTTTTTCGTTGGCCTATGCTATTTGTTATGGTAAACAGCTGAGAACTGTCAAAAAGTTATCTCAAAAATTATGATATAGAGTTTAAAATATCAAGGTTTTGATAAAGCTGATGGTGCCTTAGAATACACTGCTTAAATTTTGAAAAAAGTACTTTAAAGAGTCGTATCAGTTCTTTTTTAAATCAGCTGTACATACAAATTATTGATGCTATAGGTTGTCATAATTCATTTTAATTTAATAGCTTTTTAATTTAACTTTTTTTTTTGGAGTTTTACCTTTTTTTATACTGAGTCCTTCATTCTATTGGATCAATGCCCAGTGTTCCGAAAACTCAATTCAAAAGTGTTGGTAATAAAGTAAAGCAATTAAAAAAATTGGTATTTTAATTTTTATAAAAAAAAAATCATGAGCAGGTTCGGGATTTACAGTAATAGAATAGTAAGTAATTTTTAAAAATATACTTTAATTTTATGAAATGTTCTAATCCATTAAATCTCTTTATCTACTATAAATATTTACCAAAAAAAACATTTGCTAAGGCTTTGTATAATATTTACTTTAAAAAAATAATTGTAACAAATAAGTCAATAAAAAGCGTAAGTAAGGCACAACACTTGGATACGTTATATTTTAAGTACAAAATTTAAAATAAAAACTAAAAAATGGAAACCCTTATATAAAGTAAGTACATATAATAAAACATCAAACATTTAAAGCTAATTTAAATTATAAATATAGGCATATGCGTAGTAAATTTTGGAACGGGAAAAATTGTAAAAAATGAAATAAAAAAATTATTAATGAAGTTGTTTTCACATTTTAAAATTATCTTCTAAAACTAATTTCCAGTTTAATAAGTAGTATTCACAAAAATTTGTTTTGCCCCCTGTCCCACCTTTGCTATGCCCATGACTAAAAGTACTTGATTTGGCATTTATCGGAAGCTAAACGCAAGGTTGTCAATTTGTTTCTATATGTAGGTATTTTTTACAAGCAGAATAATATAGCCACAGGGCATTAAATATAATAAAATGATTATTGAAAACACGATGCTTGTTTTTTTTATCAATCTGAAAGTTAGTAAAAAGGCTATACTAGTTTGCTAAGTTAAACTATTCGGTATATTTTAAATAATAACAAAATAAGCAACAAATTAATTTGGAACAATATCGTTAAAAATATATATATATATATATATATATATATATATATATATATATATATATATATATATATATTTAAAAAAATAATAAAAAGATCTTTTTTATGATAAGTTCCAAATTTTAAACATTTATTTCAAGACAAAGTAGATACGAATTTGCACGGCAAAAAAAATTGTCTTAGATCAAAGGAAATTGCTTTATAGTAAAATAATTTGTGCTTTCCTATTCACTAAGAGAATATTTTCTTGATATTGCACAAAAAATGTATTGCCTCTTGATTTTAGTGTGAACCAGAAATTGTTTTAGTATAAATTGGAACTGAATTAATCTAAGACACCGTTTTATCTGGAAGCAAAATATTACTTATATGAAGACAATTTGCTTTGTTACAAAATGGAGTATACTGAAACAAAAATTAAAGGAGAAAAATAAAGTCTCATTTCAAGATTAAACGCTGCGTTAAACTAAAAATAAATATTTTAATTCAAAACAAATTGTTTTAAGGTAAAACAACTTATTCAAGAAAAGTACGTGTTTTCATTGTAGACAAAATTTTTTACCGTGTGTTTATTCTCAAATATGTAATATAAATTTGAGCACTGTCTCAGTGAATAACGAATCCCTATCCATTGTTAAGACAAAAAAAACGTCCAAGATCAATGGTATAACAGTCCAATTTGAAAAACGGAATAATTAGAACCAGACATTATCAAAAACGTCATTCATCAAAACAGAACATAAGCAAAATCGCCCGCGGTTCAAAAAAAATTGCTAATAATCGGACAAAAACAGGATAAAATTTTTATTTGACGTCTTTCCTCAAAACCGGACAAAATCATAAAGGACAAAGTCACAAAAAGGTCCTGGCTTTTCTTTTGTATTTCATGATAAAATGTGGGGACCCTGAAGAACTAAAAAAACTATTTTTCAAAAGAAATCATTAATTGTTATAGAAATTTTATATCAGAAAAAACAAAATGTACGATGTACATAAATTTTCAGCTGAATAACAAAAAAAAACATTGATTTAATGTACAGAAACACCAATACAATAAACACGTTCATTGATTCAATGAGTTTTAAATTAAATTAATGTATTTTGTTCATTGGCTCAAAATCAATAAAATCAATGAACACATTCATTGGTAACGTACCTTTTTCGTTTTGTGTACTTATCTATAGTTGAATAGTCCACTATTATAATACCGGTCCCAATAGTCACTACTATAATACTAATTATGTACATTAAAGAAAATATTATATTTCTCAAAAATATATTGGGTCAACTTCACTCAGACAGAACTCGTACATTTATGGATTGTTCATACTCGTCTTTTGTCTAGTCTTTTGTCTTGGTTTAGTCATATGTCTTGTCATAAGAAAGTTAAAACCACTGTTTCTTATGGGAGTGTTCATACAATGCTTTTGCTTTTGTTTTTGATTAGTCTTTGTCTTAAGAGTTGCCAATTTTCAATCCTTAGGACAACGACTAAGACGAGTGACAGACATCAGCTGATATTTGTTGTTTTTTTTTACAGGCCGTCCGAAAAGCGCAAGCGCGCGGCCTAAATTTTGAATTTACCGCCATTAATCATGTTTTTAACAGAAAATCTCAACATAACCTCAAAATTTATTTGTTTTTTTTTTATTTTTCGCTTTTGTTCTTTTGTGTCTGTGTTTCGTGCACAGATTAGGTTAAATAAGATTGTTTTGT
Source organism: Aspidapion aeneum (assembly GCA_963576565.1). NCBI lineage: Eukaryota > Metazoa > Arthropoda > Insecta > Coleoptera > Brentidae > Aspidapion > Aspidapion aeneum. The sequence goes on along the minus strand of OY755044.1, from coordinate 81,804,713 downwards.
GTAGAAAATGACTTTTGAAAAGGGGCCTTTTTATTGAAATTGAATTTTTTTTTCAGTGGGTTATGACTAAGGCTAATCAAAAACAAAAGACGAGTATGAACAGCCGATTTTGTTTAAGACAGCTAAGACTAATCAAAGGACAAAGACTAATCAAAAACAAAAGACTAAGACGAGTATGAACAATACTTTAATGTTTGACCTTCTTTTTCTTTATCAAATACTAGGTGAATTTTTTTTTGATATGCTCCATTATGGCTCTAAAAATTACAAGAAAGCGTACGTACACTGGTAATTTAGTACGGTTTTTTAAAACAGAAAGATTTTAACTTTCTAGTGTATTTGAAAGAGGTAAAATGTTGGCCGGCTTACTGCACAGTGATTTGTAAATATTTGGGCGATATTGACCCATTAAAACGATGAGTCTTTTTTTAGGGCAAAAAATGAGGACCGCAGTTTGACAATGGATTCTAGCTAAGAATGAGTCACGGATTAACGATCCGGATGTTGCCGGGCCAGTTTTTGGATGGTATTATTATATATACAAATTATATTTTATATAAATTGTAGACAAATTTCCTTTTTAGCGATATACAGTATGTCCCCGGTTGGAGTTCACAAGAGGAAAAAATCCTTTATTTTTGATTTTACGAAAAAAACTCTTTTTTTATAAAAAATTCTGCTTGTTGAAAAATTAAGATTACCACAATAAAATCTTTGATTAGATGTACAGGGTGTTAACAAATTAAGAAACGTGAAATTAATAAGAGGAGAAACATCTTTATTTTTAATTTCACGAAAAACATCACTCTATAAAAAATTCTGCTTGTAATAAAACTGCGATAACGATATTAATATCTTTGATTAGAAGTACAGGGTGTCAATTGCGTACTGATACGATACATTTCCAATTCCGTAGCACTTAATTAAATAAATCCGTTCTGCTTTTGTAAACATTTTTTAGAATGTAAAACCTATTATACTTGAAAATCAATCAAAAATAAAGAATTTTTTCCTCTTGTCAACTTAATCCGGCGACACACTGTATGGTAATGGGGTACGATTAATCACAAACTCTCCAGTGGCGTCTGTTTATTGAGGTAATGTAAAAAAAAAAATAAAAAACAGATGTTTGTCACAGGTTTTACCCGATTATCTTAAATCAAGTCGATTGTAGACAATGAAATTTCCTTTTAAACGCGGTATAACAAAGTAAGATTTGTCTTCAGGTTAAAACTTCACAGCCGTCCGTAAATTAAATCAATTTTTTTACAAATCACCAAACAAATTAATTTTGTTACAGTTAACCCAATTTTTTTGGAAACCAAGCGCAATCGAAAAAAAAATATGTTTGTTACTTTATTATAGAATATAAAATTCCCTTTTTAACGATATATAAGTCAGTGGGGTAAATGCGGGTCATTTAAAACAAAAATAGATAAGAACATTTTTGTCACAGTTTGACACAGGGTGAAACCACCCGATTTTCCAAAAAACCAAGCTATTTATCAAAAAATGTCTCTTACATTTAATTGTATAAAATAAAATGTTCTTTTATATAACAAGGTAAAAAATAATTCATTTTGAAAAAAAAAATTCGGGGTTCTGGGGGGTTTTTGCAGCTAAAATTTAGAAAAACAAATATAATTTTATTTTTAGGTTAGATTTTACTTATTTGTGATGCATTTCTGTGCCATTGCGGCTTTAGGGCGTCAACTTAGTTAAATTTTCAGAAATTCGAACACGACTATAAGAGGAGGGGGATTAGAAAAAAAAATGGACCGAAAACTGGACCGCCAACATCCGGATCGTTAATCTGTGGCCTATTCTCAGCTAGAATCCATTGTTAAACTATGGTCCTTACATTTTTAATACTCAACTACCTCTAGCGTCTGCAATATTTCTGGAAAAACATGTTGTTTAAATTTAATTTTAAATTACGGTCTTGAAACATTAATTTAGAAATAAATATATCCAATTTTCTGTGGTGGCTTGATTCCAGTATTTGAATTAAGTACTAGCACTTTTCATGGAAGTACCCTCCACTTTGTCAGCGACAACCTGCGAAGTGGCAGGAACAACCGCGTCGCCCGGTCCTTGCGGTACATCGACTCGTACCTCGAAAAGAATCGAACCCGCTCGATCTAAAACGCCTGAGCGGTACTCAATATTCTTGGCCCATGCGCGGCATTCGATTTTAACCATGACGTTTGGTTCCACCGTGATTTGTACGGCCACTAGAGGGCTTAGGTAGTTTTGGTCATTTGTGTAGGGATAGTAGTAGCCTGGGAAGCCTGCCTGTGGAAAATACTGGATTTTTACGATTCGTTCCTTGTCGGCGCTATCCATACCTTGACAGGACACCTAAAGTAAATTCATTAAGGTTAACAAATCTTTTATCGAGATGACATATTCATTCGCATTTGTTCGTTATGTTAAGTTGTCGTCGCGCGTCGCCTACTAAATACAGTTCATATAATTATTTTTGTTGGCCTATACTATTTGTTATGGTAGACAGCTGATAACTTTTGAAAAGTTATCTCAAAAATTATGATATGGAGTGTACGTGGCATCGGAGAGGAATTATCGTGCAAAAAGTTTTGAAACAGTGGTTCGATAAATACGTCATCAATTGGTGACCCCCACCGTGAAATACCGTTCACAGAGGTGTAAATTGTGAACTTTTTGTCAATATTTTAGTAAATACGTTCATATCACTATTTTTTGTTATGGTAAACAGCTGATAACTGTCAAAAAGTTATCTCAAAATTTATGATATCGAGATATATTATTTTTCAGCAAACGTCAAAAAGGTGTTATTTTAGCAATATTTTTAAAACGAGGTTTTACCTTTTCGAAACTTTTTGCACGAGAATTCGTCTTGGATTTCATCATAGTTTTGTTTTCCTGATAACCCGCCCCTATTTGCAACTAAAGGTCAAAAGGGGTTTCGACTAAGGTCACTCATCGTCAAGCAAGCTTTACAGGTAGCGAAGCCTAACTCTGATTTTCTATTTTTTGGTTATAATTTTTGACATGTTTTCCTCGGTTTCGCATTGGCGGCTCGTTGTTACAGAACCGCCAATGCGAAACCGAGGAAAACATGTCAAAAATAATAACCAAAAAATAGAAAGCCTGACGTTAGCTCCGCTTCATATAAAGCTTGCCTTTACGATGAGTGTCCTTAATTTCGACGACCGACGCCGGCGCCGCACAGGAGGTCATTTTACAATTTCTACAGCTGATCTAATCGAAAGATATATTATCAAAATAATTTAATAAAACAAACGCAATTTTTTGTGACAAATCACCAAATAAATTAATTTTGTTACAGGTTTTACCCAATTTTACAAATCTATGTTGATTTTAACATAGTCGTTTTGCTGAGAAGTCCTTAAATAATTTAGTTTTTGTAAATATTGACCCTAGTAACACCGGACGTCCCAGGATCGTACTTTTTAGGCCCCATACCTAAAAAGTACGCTTTAAGTCCTTGTAGGTCCCCAATATTCCCGTACCTAAAAAGTACATGTCTAAAACCTACTAAAATGGACGTTTTAAAAACTGGCAAAAAATAACGTTTTTAAACCTGTAAGGTCCCTCAGAGCCCCAACATTTGAGTACCTAAAAAGTGCGTTTTAAAACGTCCTAAAAAATAAAGTTTTAAAAAAGTGCAATTAAAAACGTTTACAAAACATACTTTTAAGGTCCCTTACATGTCTCCCAGTAGCATCATAGTCATTATCTACATAGGCAGTTCAAAAAAAGTAAATTTCAAGCTCTTTTACGGTACTCAAATTGGAGTGGAGTAAAGTAATAGGGCTCAAAATCAAAGGGCCCAATATGAAAGAACCCATACGTGAAGGCCCATTAAAATGGGACAGAGGCCGTACATTTATGGGGTCTGGAACGATTTTATAACGTCCCCTGACCGTTTTTTAAATGTCCCCTAAATGATTTTTAAACGTCATTTGAAACGCTTTTTAAACACCTCCTAAAACGTTTTCCAGACGTCCCTGGAACGTTTTTTTGTACGACGTCGAAACGCTTTGGAAACGCGTTTATTAAACGTCCCCAAATTTTGCAGAAGGTATAAAAAATTAAATTTGACAAACGTCCAAAAAACCTTTTTAAAACGTTTTAAGAACGTTCTGTTGAAAACGTTAAAAACGTAAAAAAGACCCACAAAAATGTTTCAGGGAACTTTCAGGGACATCTATCGGTCCCTGAGAAACCTAGGCGTACGTGTTGAAAAAACGTCCCCTAGGTTCGAAATGGACATTTTAAAAATGTGTTTTAAAACGTACCTGTGTTACTAGGGGATTAACGCCCCTAGCATAGTAACATGGCGAACATAAATTGTGTATTTTAATTATTTTCTTAAAATGCTGGTTATGGAATTGTATCCAAATTTGCAGCGAAAGTTATGATTTTTTTTGTTTTTTTTTTTATCCCTAATATAATAACTACCATGTGTCTATAAAAGAAATATAGTAAATTAAAGAATATTCCATAATTTATACAGAGCTGCAACGTAACATTTTTTTAAGAGTTATATCAGTTTTTTTGAATTGTAGAATACTTTGAATAGAATATTTGTTGTCATACCTTACAAAAAGTAGGTACAGAAAATTTTGGCTGTCCGTTTTTGCTCGTTATGGAGATGTATTTTTGTCAATATATGTGTTTTCGTTAATAAGGTCAAATACCATTTGAATATTCCAAGTTTAGGTTGTCTTTTGTTAGTCTTCAACTGCAACTCGAAATTAACATACATATTTGCATGCATGGTATTTTTAATTAATAGTCATTACTTGATTATTTATTCCTTACTAACCAATTATTATGTTAAACAAATAAAATGAAAAAAATGTATTTTGATGCATTTTTTATGTTACCTGTTTTAAATCACCAAAAGTGTCATAAATTTAAATAAAACTTTTCTTTTGAGACAGGTTAGTCAGCTAAACTGTATTAAGTCAAAATAATTTTCAGAAATGTCTCTATTTGCATCACCAAGAACGACACAACTCGAAATATTACACTTTTCTAAAAACAATATATCTGCTCCTTGTTCAAAGGCCAGTGCATAACTCAACCTGAGACGCTTCTGCATACCAGGTTATTTCCACCCACGTGTCATCAAAAGAGTCTTAAACGGCATTTAGAGGGACATCTTAAAAGCTAATTTAATATAATCTTTTTGGTACATAAAATCAATTTTAGCATTTCACAGTGGTTTTAACTCAAAAACGGCGAGTTTTGAGTTCTGTCACTTTTGTCGCCGGAGTGCGCTATGTGCGCCGTCGTCGGCATCTGACTTTATATATTATTTTATGTTTTATTTTCGTTACTAACATTTAGTCGCTGAACATGTTTAGTTGGTTTCCAAAATTTTCCGAGTTTTGCATAGTGACCGAACCGCTGGCATCGCGCCGGCGGCCTAGTTACCGTGGTTAATTTGCCCCCGGTCCAACTCTTTCTGGCGCCGACCCGATGCGCTGCAGGTCGGCCCTACTCGCCGTGCAATTTTTTAACAAAAAAATTTCAAATGGCGGATCCAAATGATGAATTTTCTTCTTTATAAACCGATATGCATTATTTAAGTTTGAGGTGGTTAAAGTCGATGATTTTTATTTTTGAATTCAACTTAAAAATAATTAAAATAGAGAGTTGAAAATGGCGAATTTTCCGTTTGTGCACCGATATGTATTAAATTTGGCACTTTGGGTTGTGTAAGGCCGTTGGATTTGATAATTAAAGACCCAAGTGGATAAAGGTGCTATGCCGCATTTTTATCCACAGTGGCGGCTCGTGACAGTAAAGTTTGTGAGTTCTGCCGATAGGGTATAAAAAATGCTATTTTTTTACAGTCTCCAGATCACATGTCTATTATAAAAAGTAAAAAGTTTTGTTTGGCAAAAATTACAATGCCTAGGAAAAAATAGCGTTTTTACAAAAGATTTAATTCACATTCAATACCTTAGCATAATATGTACTCACCAATGTTTTGCCTGCACGTATTTTCTAGACATCTGAGAACTCGTACTCGTACGCTTTTGGGCAGTACCCGAATAAGTTTATATACTTAAATGTATTTAAATTTAACTTCACGTTTAACTCCCAAGTTTTTTATTGCATCCGCATATCCAGTCGTTTCTGGCATTTCTCTTGTAAAAATCCTTTAATACGATTTTCCCGGCTTGAACCACACTTTTCTATTAAAATATCGGGCAATGGCCGTCCTTTTTCTTTCAGTTTTAGTTTTTCTTCATAAGTAAAGAGAGTTAATTTTTTTACATTAATTAAATTATCCACCACATTCATTGTGACACAATTATACAAAAACAAACACGACCATAACCTCCCGCTCATGCGTTTGGCGTCTTCTAAATAAATAAATGCGACCGCAAGCACGCAACGCTGAGCCCGCCCGCCCGGAATTGTACTGGAACTGCAAGTTTTGCAGCTCTATTTTTGCCTAGATTTCGCTATCTAAACCCGTGAGCAAGTGCGGTGCAGGGCGAAGGAAGGGGATCCTAGCCGAGCACAGATCTCGTTAGTCGCACAGCTACGTTGTGGTGCAATTTAGCAGCGCACCAATGCCAATAACTTCATTTGACCGACTGTGAAATGCGGCCTTCGGCGACGGCGAGCGGCGTCATCCTCAACACACGTACGCGATTTGAAGGCCTACTATACCAACACCGGATCGAAAATATACTGCTATTCCAATAATTTTAGAAATAAAATAATTATATTAGAAAAATAGCAGCGGCTGAAAAATAGTCAAATAATGTGAAAATTTTGGGGGTTCTGCAGCTCTGCAGCCCTTATGCACTAGCCGCCCCTGTTTATCCACCAAATCTAAGAAAAAGCGCTATTTTTTCTTGCAAAGTTTATTTTTGAGGTATACGTATCATAGGAAATCATTGATTGGTGGGACCTAACAACCGTTAATATCGAAAGAATAATTTTGCGACATAGCTTGGGTCTTCAATTATGAAAAAAAATAAAATGGCGGCATTTTTCATTTATGAGCCGACATGTATTGATTTTCATTTTTGTTACACAACTAACGTAATTTTTCAGAAAATGGAGCAAGAGGTTTTTTTCTGGAATAATTAATTGGCGAAGTAAATATTCTATAGATTTCTTATGACCACAAAAAATAACATTATTTTCACTAAAAATTTTGTAAACTGAATAATTTGTTAAATTTTGTAAATCCATAATTTTAGGTTATTATTTTACGTTCTAATTTAACACACAAACAAAGTACCATGGGTGATGCATGGCCTAGTAGGTTTTTTGGTAATATTTATGTAAGGAATTCAGTTTATGGTTAAGCAATGAAATTATTAAGTTTTCTACATAATGTATTATCTTAACACCCTACCCCCTCCCCTTCTATCTAGCAAGTTTGACCCTTAACGCATTAAAGTAAAATGCATTAAACGGAATTTAAAACACAAAAAATAAAAACTATTTTAACTTAATTATTATGAATTTTTTGTATTGATTCGTAGTATTTTCCTACAAAATTATTGATTTTTAAAGTATACGCCAAATTAAATCGATATGTTCTTAAAAGGTGGCAGCTAGGGGCAGTCAATTTTTTTAGATTATGATAGTAGACATCTTCCTTTATTAGATTTTATAAATAGTTTTGCGGGCGTTCCTGGGCCATTTTTTATACGACCTTTTATAAAAAAATTTATTTAAAAAAACATGGTATTCTTTATATAGGTGTAAACTCACCATTAATGTAATAATCAGTATGAAAATATATAGCAAATATAAAGCGCCATTTACCCAATTAAAAATAATAATAAAAAGCCTATAAAATTTTGTGTTACATAATTTATAATACAGGTAGTATAAATTTTCCTTGAATTTTGTCAAGTTAGGAACTTTTTACTTTCACCCTGTATAATAATTGTATGGACAAAAATTTTAAAAAAACTTTCTTAGATTGAAATAAACAACTATTGACAAATGCAACACTATAATTTTTATTACAGGAATTTGATTATAATTTTGTACCCAATGTCCAACATGTAACACAGAGCCATTCCACCGTGCGGCGGCAAGACGGTAGCGGCGAACTGACTTAAAGCCTGACCCCCCTCCCCGTAGTTCCGACCCTGCTGTATATACTAAACATCTCTTCGGGTTGACGATCCAAGCAAGTTCTTCACGCTCATTTTGTGTCGATTAACGCGTTCCTAGTTTGACACTCTGTAGGTGACCAAATGAGGACGTTTTTCCAAATACGCCTCCGGGCCTCCAGGACAAAGACCATTTAAAGCATTGTAGTGTAGAATTTTAGTATTTAGATCTATTTAAAAATAGCTTATTTTAAGTCAATTATTAATTATTAATTAACTTCAAAAAAGGACACAAAAAATCTAAATATAAATATTATGTGTAGGAGGATATCAGTTGACAGATTCTGAACTTCTTAAAAAAAGTCATCTACAACTTTTTAAATTATGCTACTTACCCAAATTTGCTCCTTGTTTGTTTCCCGGTCGATGTGTTGTTGCAATTCCAGGGGCATTTCACTGGTGTAGTTCGTGTAGTAGTCTGGTTTCCAACCAAAAATTCTGTTGAGTTTTAGAAAAACGCAAGGTGACGAAGTATTGTATCTAAAAAGAGCATCATATAAAGTTTTAATATTTAAAATATTGCAGAACCGCAGGAAGATGGAAATACAAGGACTGCTGCGTCTGCCTCTACGTAGCACATCTGGACATGGGCGCATCATAGTTTGGTTGACTAGATACGAACCATCTGAAATACTATCATGACTAAAGACGTCTCCTCAAAAATGATTGTGGGTGTTGAGGTGGCTTTTTGTACACAGCCCTCTAGAAAGGGCTAGGAACTAAGGTCACTGTATAACGAAGTTCCTTCTTCGTTATATAGTGACCTTACTAGGAAGCGCCTGACAGAACCCCCAATGATTATCGGTTGGTTAAGCAATGACGAATCGCCGCGGCGGATTTGTTAGCAGACCAACTCGCCACCGATCTAATTCGCCGCTGGAAAAACTCACCGCCTTTTATTTGCAATTTTGTTTTAAATGGTTATAATTTGACTTCATCTATTTGTTTCTTTATTTGTGCTTATCTTTAAAATATTCCAACAGCTTCTTCAAATACTTTTAGGCTAGCTATAGATTTTATATTTGGTATGTGTATGAAGTTTCGGTGGCAATGCAATCCAATATTTTCAATCATAAGAAGTTTTAAATATAGCGAATCCAAAATGGCGGACTTTCCTTTTTATGGACCCGTAATATGTATTAAATTTGGAACTTTGGGTTGTTTTACACCAGGTTTCCACCTATGCGTGCCCACCCCGATTAAAAAAATACGGGACATGGCTTTGCACCGGTTTTAAATGCAGTTTCACCTGATGCTGGAACTAAGCTTTACACCCAGTTCCCACCTACGACTTTCTCGTGGGTGCCCGCTCACGCGTCACATGATCTCAATATGAAATGTTATGTGACGTGTGCATGGGCACGCACGAGAAAGTCGTAGGTAGGAACCGGGTTTTAGGTCGCAAATAATGGTTTTTGAATGAAAAATCAAAATTGAGTATTTAAAATGGCGGACTTTCCCATTTATGAACCGATATATCTTAAACTTAGAAATTTGGCAGTGTGTAAGGTGGCTGAATATCATTCTAAATCTAAATATATAAAATATTTTTCATTAAATTAAAAAAAATAAAATGGCAATATTAAATTTAGAAATTACATTAATTAATTAAATTTTACAAATATAAACTGATTTGTATTATATTTGGAACGTTGGCTCCGCCATTCTCCTTTGACTCAATAATAGTTCAAAAATCATAATCAGCGACCTTAAACAAATTTCAAATACAAATTAATACATATCAGTTCATAAATGAAAAATTCCGCCATTTTTATTTTCTTTGATATAATCCAAAAATGACAATCAGCAACCTTAAACACCCAACAGCAAGAGGGAAGCAAGATGTTTCGCAAGTTTGTATGTTGGTGAGCCTATAGTACTGACAATGGGACGAAGAGATACATCGTTTTTGTGGATTTTTGGTAGTCCATACAATCTCGAAGTCAGGGCTTCACTTTGGCATAGCATCTTCTTCTTGACTCCAATGAACAAAATCTTAATTAAGTGATTCACTTTTTTAATTGTGAGTTGTGTAGGATCTCTTTTTAGGTTCTTGTATGTTGAGGGTTCTAAAAGATCGACCAACTTTCTGTTGTAGTCATCCCTGTTCAATACTACAGTGGCGTTTCCTTTGTCGGCAGGCAGTATCAGAATGTTTTCGTCCTTGTTGAGATCCTTAATGGCTTTTTCTTCCATCCTTGTAATGTTGCGTTTTGGTGGTATGGCTTTTCGCAAAATCTGTGAACACTCCGTGCGTATTTCTTCTGCCTGATCTTCGGGAAACTTTCTAATAGCAGATTCTAAGTTGGCAATTATTTCCTCCTTGGGAACCTCCCTAGGTGCAACAGCAAAGTTCCCCCCCTTAGAGAGTACTAAGACTTCATTTTGAGAAAGCGGGCGGTCCGATAGGTTGATGACAGTTTTTGTAGAATCAAGGATGGGCTACTGGTTATCCCGTTTATTGTTGTCGTCAGTTAGTCTCTGGTATTTGTCATCAAAGAATAATGAGTATTTGATGACAAATACCAGAGACTAACTGACGACAACAATAAACGGGATAACCAGCAGCCCATCCTTGATTCTACAAAAACTGTCATCAAGAGACTCCACCCACTTTATTGAGAAGATGAAAAACATCGTCATAGACGAGAAAGACATCTTAGTTAGCTTTGATGTTGTGTCTTTGTTCACGAAGGTACCTTTGGCCGAGGCAATGAGGGAAGTGGAACACATTTTTCCGAAGGACATCACCGACCTGTTTAAAATCTGCCTAACGACATCATATTTCACCTTCAATGAACAAATTTATGAACAGATCGATGGAGTATCAATGGGTAGCCCTTTATCGCCAGTGATTGCGAACTTTTTCATGGAGAAACTGGAAGAGAAGGCGTTGAATAATGCCCCTCATAAACCCAAAGTCTGGTTTCGATATGCAGATGACACTTTTGTCGTTTGGCCTTATGGTAGAGACAGCCTTAATGAATTTCTCAACCACATTAACAGTATACACCCCAGTATAAAATACACATTGGAAACAGAGAACAACAGAGAATTAGCATTCCTTGACGTACTAGTAACGATGAAAGGGGGACGACTAGGACATACCGTATACAGAAAACCTACTCACACAGACCGCTACCTAAACAGCACATCTAACCACCACCCGTGCCAACGAAAAGGGGTAATAAGAACATTGGTAGAAAGGGCGAAAAGAATCTGCGAACCAGAACATCTAGACAAAGAATTAAACCATCTTAAAAACGCCCTCGTAGCAAATGGATACACTCAAAGCGACATAGATAAATGTATACGACCAAAGCCGAGTACTAGAAGTAACAGTAGCGGTGGACTGATCAGCCGTGAAGTTACTTCAAGAGCCTTTCTGCCCTACATCCCTAGAGTGACAGATAGGATCGGACGTATTCTGGGAAAACACAACATAAAAACGATCTTCAAACCATCTAAGAAGAACGAGAACCACCTCAGATCTGCGAAGGATATAAGGAACCCACTAAGTTCTTCGGGGGTATACCGCATTCCCTGTACCTGTGGAAGTGTCTAGATCGGAACAACCAAACGGTCCGTAAACACAAGAATCAAAGAACACAAAGCCAACTGTCGACTCGGACATACGGAAAAATCCGCAGTTGCAGACCACACACTAAACAATGAAGACCACCGAATAAAATTCGAAGACACACAAGTTCTCTGCGCTTCCTCTTCATACTATCCAAGACTCTATAGAGAAGCAATCGAAATTCATAAACACCAGCAGAACTTCAACAGATCTGAAGAAACTCTTAAAATTAACAGAACATGGGTACCGGTTCTTAAAAACACTAAACGGCTCGCTTACAATAACAAATCTGAATCAAGGGAATCTGACCAATCACCGACCAGCTCTGATATACGCCCCGCCCACCATAGCGTATATAACCTGCGCCCGCGACAGACTAACCACCAGTCTTCGAGAAGCCGACAAACAGTCAACATCTCCTGAAGATGCCATCCACTCGAGATGGCGAAACGTCGAGAACGAATTTCCAACGACGACGGCCGAACAGCCCGAAAGCACACCCACCAAGGGTGTCCCATAACTTAGGGGCTATAGGCGAACAGGTGATAGAGGAGGTCATGTCTGATAAAAAAGTTCCTATAATGCATCCCAAGTAACATTTCTTTATTTATAGCAGAAGCTAAAAGGTTGCCAGCGCCTTTCCTTAAAACCATTAATTTAATTTTATATACCCCTTAGACCTCCTAAATGGGACTCCCCAATTGGTGTTGGCAACCTATGGATTAAACTCACTATAAAACCATAAGAAATAAACTCCAGCTTCGCCCTCTAGCGGTTCCACCAGTATAGAACCTTTTAGAGCCTAAAGCTATTATGCCAGGTTCTAGAAGCAACTCAGAAACGTCCTCTATCCTATTATAAAACTAGATTTGGTATCCTGGCGATTCTGTTGAATACTATAATACCTTTAAAGTCAAGAAGTTTTCCTATAAAAGCTATGGCGATATTTTAGATTCACAATGGCTATATAAAATAATTTAGGTCACAAAATTGTCAAAAATGTCAGAGTCCCAAAATTATTTTATCACATAAGAATATACCGAGTTTGTCGTTTTGTTGTTGATCAAATTGCCTGCCAGATTCATTTTTCTGATAAAATCGTTTCTGAAAAGCTCTCAAAACAAGCGCGTCAGCACAAGAATGCTTTTTAATAGTTTTTTGATAACAAAATAACGAATATTTAAAATGAAAAATAAATCATTTAGACTATTCACCATTAAAAAAGTCTGTTTGGTTTACATAAATCAAAATTAAAGTAAAATTATTGTTAAAAAACACTGATAAAACGACTAGATAAATATTTTCTCTTTACAATATTTATTAAATAAATTTATATACGCCATTTTGTTGTTTTATAGTGGTCACTTGGTTTTATTTGTTACTGTATCGCAACAAGGATTTTTGAGTGCCCTTATGAAACCAACAAAAAAGAACAATGTAAACATAGTCAACATAACCTCACTTAAAACTTAAATTTTTTGTATTTGTTTTTAAAGTGTTTAAAAGCGTATAATTCAACACTTTTAAATGTTTTTTAACGTGCAATTTCGACACAATCGAGAGGGCCAGAGCAATAATATTCGTTGTGCCTGCAGGTTGGAGGGCAACCTCTTATACAGGCCTTATCTAGGCATAGGTGTCCTACCCAGGAGGACGGAAACTCAACAATTATTGATTATTGGGCTTTAAATAATCAATCTTGCAATAGGTAGGTACCAATCTGTACCTAGGTATATCTATTATTTTTACAAGAAATACCTAAAAAAAAATAAAACACGAAATTATGCTATGGGTAACTATAAATACAAAAGAATTAAGTTTACCTTTAAGCTTTCCTATAAAACCTTTTTAAAATGCCTAAAAGTAATGGCAAAAACCAAAAGTCTAAAGTTTATATTTACCACTCTTAAAAACCTTAAGGAAACTAGGTTCTATATGGCCGCCTATCTAATCATATTTACTTTTAAACTACTGGTAACTATAAAAACAAAAGGATATAAGATAACCTTTTAGCTCTATTATAAAACACTTTTGTGATGACCTAAAGTAATGAAAAAAACTAAATGACCAAAGTTTATATTCATTTCTTTTTCAAAACTTTAGGTAAAATGGTTTTATAAGACCCTCTTTATAAATCAGAAATCAATAAAACCAAAAGTATCTAAAAGGAACAGAAGGAATATCAGTTTTACTATCCTCCCTTTATAAATCACTTTTTGGTTGTATAACACCCCTTTAGGTAATTGGCAATATAAATTACCTTTATGTAGCCAAATTGATCCTAAAACCCATAACAGCACCCTCTAACTAACCTAGGAACCAAATTAGTAAAACCTTGAGTGGTAATAATGTTACTTGGGATGGGTCAAAATTCTTTCTTTCTCGAGATACAGAGCATTCAATTTGGCAAATTTTTTAAACTTTTTTTGATAATAACTTTCTAAAGAAACGCAGTAAAAATTTTAAATTAATTAGTCTGTCAATTTTTTTTAGAAAAAACTATTTTTTTGGTATAAAATATTATAAATGCCATATTAAACGCAGTGTTTTTTTTTTATATTTTTTGTTAATAAAAACAAGTCTCTAGCAAGACATAATATTAAAATACTGATATTAAAACAAAATAAGTAAGAAAAATTATTTAAAAAAAAAATATAATATTTTTGGAGGTTATTTTGACAGCCTGTATCTCTTCAACTTGTAATTTTATCAAAAAAAGGAATATAACATTTTTGAATCCTAATTAGCTGAATATTCAGCTGGCTGTGAGAGATTTTCTTTTTTTTTGTAAAACCCTTTTCCCCCCACTTATTTAACTTTAAATATCCTATATCTTAAAAACCGATCTAAATAACCTTCTCTATCACCTGCTGCACTATGGCTTCTAAGTTATGGGACATCCTGTATATAACTAGCAAAGTACAAGCTACAAATTATGATTTTCTTAACTTCTTAGAAGTATCACGATCTACATTTCCTAAAAATGAATAAAATCCCAAAAACTTTGTGAATATTGAGGATTTCTAAAGTATGTAGGTAATTTCAGAAATATTTTGTAAAAATCAAATTACAAAATACAAATAAATAAATATATAAATTTCACATAAAACTTGAGACATTACAAAAAATAAATATTTTTTCACAAGTTTGATCCAAAAATATGTGCTAATGCAAGTAGGCTTAATTTTTGGTATATCTAGTTTATTAGGCAGTCTGAAGTGGTTTATATTTTGTGAATATAAATTAAATTATTGTAATTTTACCTGCATTTTAAAGAATAAAATTAAAAATGTTTCTGATAATCCCATGTAATTTTACAAAAAAATGTGTAAGAAATAAAACTAGTGTGGTAATTTTTTTAAATAAAATTTACATACAATAAGCAATTTTGAAAAGTAATACACAATCTCTTTTTCTGTGTGCAACTTTAATTTAGAGCTCTTCATTTCATGCTTTACCTTCGATCTAGACGGCGAAACGTACCCTTTCTTTTGGTCACGTAACTTTCAATTTAACTCTCTTGCATATGATCACATAAGTAAAGTAAATCGATCACTACACCAACAGCATTTATTTTTTAAACTAGTTATTTGGTCGTTCCATCTAACCAAAAAAAGTTTTCAAACCGTTTTCGTTTTATATTGCACGCACATTTCGATTTCTCGTACCGTTTTATGATGATGGAACGGACTTAATATCCATGGGTATGTTAACTTTTATTAAATTATTTGGATTTGCTTAGCCGCGCCAACGCAGATTCTACTTACCCATAGGAATTGTCTGAATTACAAGACTTGAATGGTTCCGTATTGGTTAAACAAACTTTGCCCGGTTCCTTGCTCATGCCAAAATCGCAATTTTGAAAATTCTCACCATTCTGCGGTTTCTTGTACGGCTCCAGGAATTTATCTATGAGATTAACCTAAAAATAATAATTTAAAAATTAACTTTGCTTATATTTTTGTAGATAAAATGAATAAAACAAAATTATGTATATAGGAGTTTTTTTTAAACGGCCAAATTCCAAATTTGTTGTCAAAAAATAAGAATTGAAATCAGGCAAAATTAAATATGGTATCATTGTTGTTAAAGCTTTAACTTTACTAATAATTCAAAAGCCCCTAATAGCTATTTGTTGTTTTTGGTGTAAAAGCTGTTTTTGAAGAACATGTCTTTTTTTGTAACCGTCCGAAACACCTCTATTTTAAGCGAAATTGAAAGTATAAGACAAAAAACGTTTAAGAAAACTAATAATATTTAGATCGTTTGTGAATTCTGAACCAGACGTTAGAATCTGATTAAAAAACATGTGTCTTTCATTCCTTGATATCTGCTTAATTGGATAATATATATATATATATATATATATATATATATATATATATATATATATATATATATATATATATACAAATAACAGCATTATAAAAGACAAATAAATGTGATTTCGGCCAATTACACAAGAGGTTTCGGACAATTACACAAATCAAATTAAGTCAAGCTTTATTTTGGTTTAATTATGTTGTTTTTAAGTATATATTTTTTTTAATTTACTTGATTTTTTAAAAATAATAATTGAGAATTTTGAGTTTAAAATTATCCCTTAATTGTAACTCTGATCAAGAAATTCGTCAATTAAATAAAAAGCTTTAGTGATAAGAAAATCCTTGCACTTATTTCTAAATATGTTATAGTTATTATTAAGTTTTATATTGATTGGCAAATTATTATACAATTTTATACCGTTATAAATAATGGATTTTTTAAATAAAAAGGAATGTGTTATAGGTAATATAAGATTATTAACTTATCTCGTTGAATAAATATTTTGGTTTATTTCAAAGTAATTAGATAACTTATAAAACATTACAATTAATAAATTAGAATAATAAGTTTAGAACTAATATCGTTTTTCATTAAATTATTTGTTTTTTCTTCATCTGTTAGATGCTTTACAATAAGTCGGATCTTGATTTCGAAACGCTTTTTGCTTTTGCTATGAAATATATAATTTCCTGGTAAAGTAGTTTTAGCGCGGTAATGGGTTGCGCTTTATTTTGCTTGTGCGGTTTTCGTACTTGCGCGGTAAAGACCTTGCGTGGTATTTTTAGCGCGTTAATGGGCGGCGCGGTTTCTTATTTTACGCAGTTCAAAACTTGCGTGGTATTGGGCTACGCGGTTTATTCTTTTGCGCGGTATTAATTTGCGCGGATATAGGCAGCGTGGTTTTTTACATAAATAAAATGACTCTGGCATAGTAAATGGAGAAATGTAAGAAACCTAACTTGTAGAGGGAATTAAAAAACATTTTAATTTATTATGACAATTTTACTGACTTTAATCATATCGGCTTAGGATTTTGATGGAACAAGCAAAGTTCTACTTTATCTTACCCATTTTCCAGTTTGGACGACATCTGTAGTGTTGTACTGAATAATCGATCCCTCTTCTGTCCTGTCGCTGATTGGTCTAAATCCAAGTCCTGGACTTTGGCCTAAAGAGAAGATAAAATATTTTAGTACTCTTTAAAAAAACAAGGCACGTATTAGATACGTCCAAATCACAGCGTTTATGTCGCTGCCTGGGTAGCTATTCTGGGTCTTAAACGATGTGACATCACAGGCTTTGACCAATAGCATACTCTGAGCAGTGAGCGGTCGCGTGTGGTGCCAAATGACTTTTCTCGACCAATTGCAAATCGTCCGCTCTTCAGAGTTAGTGAATTTTATGCGTTTAAAGTGAAATCTGTTCTACTGCGCCGTACCGTCTAAACGTTTTTCGGTCCGATCGTTGGAGAAGCTTGCGCAATGGAGATCTTTTCGCATAGCACGTGACGGCTTGAAGCTTATTTTAAGCTTGCCACTGGCCAAAGCATATGATGGGAACTATCACATCGTTCAAGACCCAGAATAGCTACCGTGGGGCTCTATTCCCCTACTTGAACGATGTGATTAATATCATCACATCCTTTGGCCAATAGTGGTCGTGTGTTGTTCGAAATGACTTGTCTCGACCAATGGCATAGTCGCGCGCTTTTCACAGTTAGTGAATTTTACGCGTTTAAAGCGAAATCTATTCTCCTGCCCTGAACTTACCGACTAAGGATTTCTCGGTCGGATCATAGGAGAAGCTTGCGCAATAGAGGTTTTTCGAATATCTCGGAGATTGTTCAAAGCTAACTGATGGCCAAAGCATGTGATTGGAATCATCACATGCTTTGCCGAACTCGAATACTTACCTATGAGACTACTGTCTAACTGCCACTTGGGCGCCTTTTTGTCCAAAGTGGCGAAAAGACCCTGCATACAGATGGCAAATAGGGCGGCCAAAATGGCGTAGAAGATGACGTAGAATAAGAGAAGTTGACCCCAGCTTTTACCGGTTCGGCCCAGGAACTAAAAAAATAATAAAACAATACAGCATATCTCAAAAGATATCAGAAAAAAAGCTCATAATATTATTTGGTCGTGCCCTATCTATTCGCCTGCAGTCTGTTATCTGCATCGGGCAAACATGAAAAAAGATAAAAAATGAATTTTATTAATTTTATTAAATATTATTATGTTTGCATTTTGTTTGTTATTATGCAATTAATTCGCATTATATTCGCAAAAAAAAGTATCATGTGGCGGGATGGGCCTTGAAATGAAACAGCGCTAAACAAAACAGTAGTGTAAGAAAACACCGCTCTAAAAATTAGCGCTGTAACAAGAGAGAGTTTAACAAAAGAGCCCTGTAAGAGCGCTATACCAAAAACGGGCATAAGAAAATAAGGCGTAACAAAATAACACTGTACTAAAAAAAGACTGCAACAAGAAGTGCTAATTAAATTTAAATCTAACCAGATTAGTAAATAAAAAAATTTACCTGACCACAGGATAGTTTTTTTATATACTTACCTAACCAGGTCAGGTTTGGTTAAGACCTAACCAACAAACCTAATAAAAAAAATACCTGACAAGATTAGAATAGTTCCTTTTGGTATACTTTTAATCAAATCAGGTTTTAATTTAATTAGCGTTTTTGTTACATCGCTGATTTATGACGCGCGTTTTTGTTACGTGCTCTTTTGTTAAAGCGTTCTTTTGTCACCGCTGTTTTGTTAAGCACTGATTTATTAGTGAGCCGGTGGAGTGTGAGCTGCTACTTCAACACCTATCATAATGAAACTGCTATCCCAAATCAAGCGTACAAGTCTTAGACATTAGACACTTAAAGTGGATATGCACTTCGTATCGCGTTAACGTTGTAGTGGCGAGTTGAATCCCGTAATTTGATTGGTCAGGCGGGCGTTCGATACTGTGCCACAGAAGAGTTACTACTTCTGTGACTGTGCCTACGGGGCTGGCTGAAATAGGTATGGACGACAACGCGTTAGATTTGTGAAGTGCATATCAACTTTTACACCAGAATTTTTTTATTTTTTTTTTGTTTTTTTTTTGTTTATACTGGGACTTTCCATCCAATCAGTTTCGGAAAGTTAGAGCAAGGTTAAGACATTTTAAACAATCACAAACAACCAAGTAACTAGCCAGGAATCGAACCCGGACCGCCGGCGCCGGCGTGTGAAGCAAAGGTTGCTTACCACTATACTACGGACGAAGACGTATTGACTAAAAGGTCTAAAATGCTAAAGTACTTCCTTAAGATTCGGTCTAGATTTTGGTTAAAAGTTTAACTTATATTTTTGGCTTTTAATATGTATATAATATTTCATAAATACCATACAATATTTTCGTTGGCACAATGTCATTGTCCGCAAAAAACTTATAAATAAATAAAAAAATATAATATTTTGGTTTAGAAATGGCAGCCATAGTTAAACAACTAAACGTCACTAAGAGATGTCCAATAAAATCGGTTTAGGTCAGTGTCAGCTGTTCGCTATATTTTACATGTTAATTATTTAAACAAGTTAGCGATGATAAAACCGATTTTCAATTCTTTTGGTGTGTTACTTAAAACAGATTGTAATATATAGGGTGTCCTCAAAGTTGAATAATTTATTCTAACAGGTTGTAGAACTCTTTAAAATAAGTAATTTGACCAAAAATCATTTATATAAAAGTTGCAGAATAAAGAAGTTATTAACAATTCAAAAAACTAAAAATTTAAAAACTTACGCGTACAAACGAGGTGCTGCGGCTCCATTTTGTTGGCACTCCCCGTAAGGTAATATTATGTCCACTAGTTCATTGTTTTCATATACGTATGCCATTTTTATCGCATAAAATGTCCAAAAAACAAAAATATCAAGCACTTTAGGGAATTATTTACTACTGGTTAAATCGAAATTCTTACTGAAAACCGTACAATGAATGAATAAATGATGAGTAATTTGTATTCTACAAAAAAATGAGGCATACCCAGTATCAACAGTAAACAAAACACTGATAAAAAGTCAAGTCTAACAGTCTTTAAATTTTACGTTTTTAGAATTGTTAATAACTTCTTTATTTTGCAACTTTTATATAGATGATTTTTGGTACAATTACTTATTTTTACGAGTTCTACAACCTGTTAAAATAAATGACTCAACTTTGAGAACATCTTGTATCTTGCGCTTTTTACAATTCTTAAATATTTATACGTTTTTAATACGGTAACAGTGGCGGATCCAGGGGGGGGGGGGCACTAGGGACACTTGCCCCCACCCGAGAATTTTTTGAATATACAAAAAATGAGTAAAAAGTAATGTTTTTGCTAATAAAAACTCAAAATTTTTGCCTGCGGCGCATGAAAGTGTCTATTGTTGTTATCATCGAAATTACAACCACTGACTAATTCAATAAAATGCTGCTTAAAAAAATATATATCGTTTTTTACCAACAGAGAATGTCACCTAAAGTGCCCCCCCCCCCCCGAGAAGCACCTCTGGATCCGCCCTGGTACGGTAATGCATCTACAGATATAGTTTTAAGCTATTCATCTATTATTTAGCTTTAAAAAATTTTGAATAGAGGTTTTTTTATCGATCATCGATTATTTCTATAGTTTTTGGAACTTTAAAACACCCCTCAAGGGTGGTACTACAATTTGAGACTATTTTTAACGGGAATTTTTATGTGGTCTTTTGAATTTGTAATTTCTGTAAGTTAAAACTCACTGGGAAATGCTTATTGTGCTATTGCACCTTAGCGTAAACCAAATTTTTGCCGTAATTTAACCTATCAGTATTAAAAAAATACACTTTAACCAGTCGATATCAAGTTCATAGACTTTAGCACTAGACCTTGGTTTAAGTGCTAAGTTTTAAGATCTTAGGAAATACTGGTGTAAGAGTCTATTAATTTTTAAATTACCCTTACCAACCTGATGTGTATTTTTATCATAAATCGCCTTCTGGAAGGCTTGCCACTTGGTCAGCTGTTGTGGTCGCTGATACTGGTATTCCATGCCCCCATTATTGGCCACAACCATAATTTCGTTTTCAACGCCGCGACGGGATTACTGTTCCTTTAATGAGTCTAAAAGGAAAAATTAGGGTGCTTTTGGTAAGGTTTTTGTCTTTATTCTGCGCGGGCGCACTAGCGCTCTGTTATCGTATTAAAGGTAACGACAGGCGCATACGTAACAAACTAGACAATAGAGTTTAAAAGCAAAAACTCTGCTGTGAAAGTGTTGTCATAGCTTAGTTTCTGCTTTGAAACAGCTAGCTCTGAATTAGAAATTATCTTAGCTATAGAACCTTTCTGATCTCTTTATGGGTAAAATGGCTGACTTACCCAGGGCTTGTGCATTTATAGTTAAATATTTGCTAAAAAGCGTGCTCAATTTAGTTGGCTAAATAACATATATTTTAGTTTTTATTGCTATTATTTAGCTACAAAAAAATCAATTTAGCAATTTTGTATTTAACAGCAGTTCTTCATGCCCGTTTATTGCAGAATATGCCTTAAAGTACATTTTAAAAGAATCCAATATGATTTTTAAGTTTCCACGGGAACAATGTTTAAAAAAATAAAAGTCGATAATTTTTAGTATTTTTGCACGGTTGGCGAGATTGACCCTTCATGTCCTTTAATTCCAACATATTCCTCAAAATTACCGTTTAAAAGAATCTAATACGATTTTTAAAGTGGTCAAGGGAAAAATGTTTAAAAAATGCAAACCGATAATAAATATTAATTTTATTATTCTTGCACGGTTACCGAGAGTGACCTTTTATGTCTTTTTATTCCAGAATATGCCTTGAAAGTACCTCTTAAAAGTACCCAATATGATTTTAATGTTTACCTTTAGAAAGAATCTAATATGATTTTAATGTTTCCACGGTAACAATGTGTAAAAAAATAAAAGCCGCTAATAAATATTAATATTAGTCAAACAATTTTTGGTGGCTAATCGGGTAAAAATAAGGGTTTTTTGTTTCCCTCATAATTTTTCGTGGGTAGCTTAAAAGCTTAACCTCACGCGGGTCCAAGATCTAATAAGTGTTGGCAGTTAACTGTTAAGCTTAACCTCACGGGGGTCCAAGATCTAATGGACAGTTAACTGTTTCCTCCTTACGGGACTCCTCAGAACACTGCTTGGTCAATGTGACACCATTGCTAAATTATGTAAACGGATTTGTCTCTCACCTTACATTTCTAGTGAGAACACAAAATCATACACTCCACAAGAAGCGCCATCTATCGAAGTACGAGAGAAACTAAAACAGCAGCAGGCGAGTAAAACTGCTATATCATCGATCGATGAAAGTATCGTTTGAAAGAAAGAATCCATCACGTGACCTAGGACACACATTGTCTTGCTAGGTCAGATCAACGCTAATTGCGTTTATTCCGCTATCAAAACGTCGGCATAGCGTCAGTCAAAGGAGTTTAAAGCCAAATATTTAAAAATGTAAAATTTAGTACCCGTAAATTAAGAATCAAACAAGTTTTCGTAGCTAATCGGGTAAAAATAATGGTTCTTGTTTCCCTCGTATTTTTCCGTGGGTAGCTCGAAAGCTTAACCTCACGGGGGTCCAAGATCTAATAAACACCTAATAAGTGTTGACAGTTAACTGTTACGTCCTTATGGGACTCCTCAGAACACTGCTTGGTCAATGTCAAGCAAGGGTGTCACATTGACCAAGCAGTGTTCTGAGGAGTCCCATAAGGGCGAAACAGTTAACTGTCCATTAGATCTCGGACCGCCGTGAGGTTAAGCTTTCGGGCTACCCACGGAAAAATACGAGGGAAACAAAAAACCCTTATTTTTACCCGATTAGCCACGAAAACTTGTTTGATTTTTAATTTACGGGTAATAAATTTTATATTATTATTATTAGTATTTTTGCACGGTTGGCGATATTGACAGTTCATGCCGTTATGTTCTAGAATATTTCTCAACATTACCACATGAAAAATGTTTAAAAAAATAAAAACCGATAATAAGTATTAATTTTAATATTTTTGCACGGTTACCGAGAGTGACCCTTTATGCCCTTTTGTTCCACAATATGACTTGAAAGTGCCTCTTATTAAAAGTACCCAAAAGGATTTCAATGCTCGCACGGAAAAAATGTCTAAAAAAATAAAAACAGATTTTAAATATTAATTTTATTTTTTTTGCAAGGTTAAAGAAATTGATTGATTGATTGATTGAAATGTTCTTTCGTTCCATAGCATGCCTTTAGAGAACATTTTAAAAGGAAGAAAGTTCAGGGTCTCCACCTCCCTTGTCTAGTAATCAGGTAAAAACGTATGAATTCGCGGCGTTAGGAAACTATTTTGTAGCTAGAATTGTTGGCGCAGATTTCACACTACTGATACCTTCCTAGCCAATTAGCAGACTTCAAGTGAAAATAACTTCCAGTTTGACAAATTTGGTGCAAATTGAAATAAAGGTTAAATGCAATCATTACACTCATTAATTTTGGTTTGGAACTGTTTTGCAATTTTTTACAAAGTTTTATTGTTTTTTTTTTAGTTTTTTTGATATTTCCCTGTAAAGAAATGGTTGCAGATTTATCAAAACGTTTAGGGAGCAGTGTACTTAAGTTTTAAATTTGCAACTTTGAGGATATGGTGACAAGTTTTGGTTCTTTTAATTTTTTAAATGTTCCGGGTCGCAAAAAGGGGTGCAAAATGAAATTTGTCATAAGCTATGTAATCTCTACCTTATATTAAAACCACAGCCTACCTAACAACGTAGGCTGTGTTAAAACGTTGAAACTTTTGCATTGTTTTCTGGGTACCGGGTTATATAACGGGCTATAAAGTAAAGACTTCTGGAAAGTTAAGAGGGCGCTTTAAGAAAGCGCTGAAAATTGTTTTATGACTATGAATGTAAGGCCCGGGCCTTAAAAGCGGACGAGTCATTGGGCTTTTTTATCAGACAACCACAATTTTTTATAATAATGATGAAAATTTTGCCTTTGGAATAAATGAGTAAAGTATTAAAAGAGCGAAGTATCAAAAGAGTGAAGGATCAAAAGAGCGAAGTAAAAAAAGAGCGAAGTATGAAAAAGCGAGTATTAAAGGAGCGAAGTAATAAATGGAGAAAGTATTAAAAGATTAAATTAGCGAAGTAATAAAAGTGCGATGTAATAAATGTGCGAAATAAGAATAGTACGAGGTAATAAAAGAGCGATTGTAACAAATGAGCGGGTAAGAAAAGAGCGATGTAATAAAGGAACGAAGTATTAAACGAGTGTAACAAAGGTTTGAAAACATTTTCTTCGCATGGAAATTTGTTCAAAATATTTTTTTCGAAAACAGTTTAGACTAGACCTGGCTTGCCAAACGTAACACACGTTTTTATTACTTCATTCTTTATTAAAGCGACCCTTTCTTACTCGATCATTTGTTACATTCGCTCTTTTATTATTTGGTACTATTGTTACTTTGCACTTTTATTACATTGCACTTTTATTGCGTCGCTCATTTATTACATTTGCTGTTTTATTACGCGCTCAATTGATACCGCCCTTTTGTTACTTCGCTCATGTGTACTTTACTCATTCGCAAGGTGTGATCAGCTGAACCAAATTAGTACACCATTCTACAGGACTTTTAAATAAATTATTGGCTCTTAAGTGTATTGTAGTGTGCTGTATAGTGTCCTGTATGGTGTCCTCTCTAATAAATAAAATATCCTGCAAATAAAAAGTTAAGGGTAACTTATATGGTGCAAAATATACTGAGGTATAAGAAACTGATAGAGGTATGCAGAGAAAAATTTGAAAAGTTTCTTTTGAAATTATATAAAACTTTTTCATTTGATACCATTTTTACTGAAAATACCGAACCGAACCGTTCCTCCCGCCCCCGCTCGAGAACAACCACCTATATCCCGCTGAAAAACGGATGAAATTGAAGCATTGCCCCGCGCGGCGCTGATGCCGGCTTGTAATTATTTACGCTAAAAAAGTTCACCCAATTAATCGCTTGTTGTTAACCACAGATAATAAAAAGAACTAGACAATTATGTCGTAAGGAAAGATTTAATTCTTTTGAAATAAATCTATTAAAAATACTGTTTGTTGTCTAGTTTTGGAAGAGCACTGCCTCGTTACCCTCCGTGTAGCACCCGCCACTGTTCTGCAGTAGTATTTTTCGCATTCTCTTGGTATTGGTATTAAATCTGGGGCTCAAGCTCACCCAAAATAACTTGGCTAGTGGCGCCCTCAAGTTGATGGGTAGTGGGAAAGTATTACAAATATTAAAAAAAAAAATTGAGAAATCATTTTATTATGTCGGACAATAGTACATTGAAAACCTAAAGACTGAGCACATTAAATAATGAGCATGAAGTTAGCGAAGCACCCATCGCAGATCGAACCGTGAGTAGGTGGATAATTTGCCGTTAATTAGTTGTGAAAAATTAATTTTGTCGCTCTTATTTTTGACCGTTTTTTAGGGTGCTTCGCTAACTTCATATGAAGTTAATTAACGGCAAATTATCCCCCTAGTCGCGATTCGATTTGCGATGGGTGCCAACATATGAAGTTAGCGAAGCACCCAAAAAAACGGTCAAAAATAAGAGCGACAAAATTAATTTTTCCACAACTAATTAACGAGTAATTAGCGGCAAATTATCCACCATATTCGGTTTCGATAGGTCATGCCTAAAGCCATTTTTGACAAGGGTGCTTCGCTAACTTCATATGAAGATAGCGAAGCAACCAAGAAAACGATCAAAAATAAGAGCGACAAAATTAATTTTTCCACAACTAATTCACGACTAATTAACGGCAAATTATCCACCTAGTCGCGATTCGAATTGCGATGGATGCTTCGCTAACTTCATGCTCATCATTAAATCCTGAGGTGAAATTGTTCTAGCCCGAGCGTAGGTCTCGTCAAAGTTTAGTGTGTTGTATACTTACTTACTGGATTTTTGAGGTTGCTTTTAAAAAGTGAATAATACCCATGCTCATTTAATTGTAGCGACAATATTATTGACATTTGTTTTTTTTGTTAGATAGAAGGCTTTAAACCTTTCACAGAAGAGGATATTGACTATATGTTTTTAAAGTTCGTTGGATGGTACTCCTAAAGACTGCCTTAAAGAGGGTGGTGTCTGAAACTGTTCACAATATTATAGAGAAAGTGAATTTGCAGCAAAACGATGCATCTTAGCAAAAAACGATAAAATTAATGTTTTATAGTACTTTTAATTTCGCTTCTTGTAATGTATCACTTAGTATCCTAGCTTTGATAGTTAGCTGTACAAGTCAGCTAAAATATAAAATTTTCTAAAAATTCCATGTTTTCTCTCCAAAATCGATTTTTTTCTTAAAAATTGTAAAAGATATAACAATAATCATAAAAAGCGGAATCAAAAGTACTATAAAAAATTGTTCTTAATGTTTTTCGCTAGGATGCATCGTTTCGCTGTAAATTCACTTTTTGTATAATCTTGTGAACAGTTTTAGAAACCACCCTTTTTGAGGCAGTCTTTAAGCATACCTTCCATCGAACTTTAAAAACATAAAGTCAATATCCTCGTCTGTGAAAGGTTTAAAGCCTTCTATGTCACAAAAAAAACAAATGTCAATAATATTGTAGCTACAATAAAATGAGCATGGGTATTATTTTAATTCTTTTGCGAGTGGAAATACTAATAATCTTGGTATATCTCAAAAACTACTTGATTTATAAAAAAATGTGTAATAACAAAACTTATTTGCCTTTAAAAAGGGAGTATAATAAGCCTTAAGAAATGTAAATCGGATAACTGAGTAGGGAGATACGCTTAAACAAAAAAATCTATCAATTTGGCGGCCATTTTCAAAGATGGCGGCCAAACGACCATGAGTTCGACCACGACCACCAAACTTTTTTTATTCATCTATGGGTGCTTAACAATGCCCCGCAGTCAAACTGAGCGCACATATTAGGTCACACGTGACAGGAGCCAGCGATTAGACTAACTAGAAAAATTCAAAAAATTGATAAAATTTCGAGAAGAGGATCAGCTAGGATTTATATGAATATCGCTCTGAAGTCAGGAAAGAGTCCATATTCAAAATGTCCAATTAGTTCTTGGAACCATTTTTATGTAACCTATACTTCGTTCAGGCACACGTACTGTGCTCATTCCTTCCGGAGCCGAAAATTGCATTGCAATGCAAAAATATTGTAATAAAAAAATATAATTTTTCTATACTATTAAAACTAGAGGCCCTCGATACATTTGACAATTGTTTTGGCCTCTAATTAAAACCTACTGCGACATTACATGCAGACCTAATATCACACCTCACCTATGTGTATTTTAACGTGTATCCAGATTTGGCATTGCTTAGTTAGTTTCTTAGATACGACGGGTGGGCCTTATTAAAGGGCGGGCCTTAAACCCCTCAGTTACCTTATTTTTCACTAAATTCTCATAAAAATCTTCCAGCGGTCCCGGAACTATCGTGGGCCAGACAGACACATACAAACGGACGGACGTTTGAGGTGGGCTAAGAAGATAAAAATGGGGAGAAATTTGGACTGGTTTAAGGCTTAAAACTAACTTTGAACTAATTTTTTGAATAACATTTTTCGTATAAAAAATTACCTTGGTCAGAAAATAATTCTAGAAAAATACTTCTTACACTAAAAACGTTCACATTCATAAACTAAAAATAGGCGTCGCGACGCGCACTGAAACACACATATTGAAGAGTTTCAGTAGTTGATGATTTTCTCTTTCTTTCATTCTCTCTCTCTTCAAGCAGGGCCGTCTTGTGTCATGTTTGGGCCCCGAACACTTCTGATCAGAGGCCCTTTTAACAATCTTTGTTAGAGGTATCCTTTAATAGTATATTATATAACAAGAGAAGAAAGTGAAAAATTTTACACGAGCGTGAATGTTGTGAACAAGGCGCTAGCCGAGTGAAACAACACGCGTGTGTAAGAATTCTATAGAGTTGTGTACGCTATATTTCCTACGAACACTGTTGAACTATACTAATTTTTGTAAAAATTGGTCTTTAATTTTGCATAAATTAAATGATACTGCTTTTCCACACATGTATGGAACAGTACTCTGCAACACATGTGCAGAAAAGTGTGGTGACAGTTAATCATCGTACACTACACTACACTTACACTGTTGGACAAAAGTGGAGAAACTTTTTAAAATTTTTAATGTTATTATTTTTATTTTTTTGCTTGCTCAGTCTAGATATACTTTTGGTGCTCACCGTACAAAACAAATTGGTAAACAAATGTTTTATCTCTAAATTGTTTTGGCCGTTTAATTAAAAAATAATGATTTTTTGATGGACAAAAGTGGAGAAACAAAAAAGTTTATAAATATTTTTCACTAATTTCTGTATTTGATTTTGATCAGTCTATCTGTTTTATGTTGCTATATCAGAACTAAAATGCCGCGCGGTATAAATTTGTCAGAACAATTAAAATAAAAATTTTTAGATCTTTGTAAAAGTGGTGTCAAACAGGTGGATATTGCAAAGCGTCTTCTGGTTCACAAATCAGTTGTTTCAAAGACAATATCAAACTACAAAACTCGTGGTACCCTGAAATCCCTTAAAAAATCAGGAAGACCCAGAAAAACTGATAAAAAGTTAGAGCAACGTATTAAATGAATTGCACAAAAAGATCCCAAAAAATCTGCGGCATCAATTTTAAAGGAACTAGGCGATGTGGCAATATGTTCCAAGACGGTTCAGAGAAGATTGATAGATGAAGGTTTATTTAGTAGAAGATCTGCCAAAAAGCCAATGATTTCCAATAAAAACCGGAAGGCCCGATTGATATTTGCCAAAAAATATTTACACTGGACTGTAGAAAATTGGAAAAAAGTGCTGTTTTCTGACGAAAGTAAATTTAATTTATTTGGTTCTGACGGAATGCGTTGGGTTCACCGTCCTGTTGGCAAAAGATATGATCCCAAGTACATTGGTGTGAAACTAGCAGCCACCTTACAGCAGCCAAAGTGTGAAGTTAGCAGCCACTTACAGCAGCCAAAATGTGAAGTTAGCAGCCACATTTGGCAGCCTAACAAAAAGTATATTTTCAAAAATTATTTCATTGAGAAGCTGCAAAAACCTTGGAAAATAACTTTTTTTATTAAGAAATGGAGAATTTGAGAAATTTGGAAAAAAATTAAAAATCCAAAAATATTTAAAAGTCCTCTTTAGAAATATAGTTACACAATAAAACTTGGTAGAGTGTTTAAGTTGCCTACAACTAATCATCTGTGGAAGCGGCTGCTCCTTGTTCCCGGTTTAACATGTTCAAATTGAAAAAAAAATGGAAAAACAGAAAAAAAATCAAAAGTCACCTTTAAAAACATAGTTACGCAATGAAACTTTGTAGGGTGTTTAAGTAACCCACAACTAGTCATGTGTGTAAGCGGCTGCTACTTGTTCCCGGTTTAACATGGTGAAATGGAAAAAAAAATGGAAAAAGAGAAAAAAATCAAAAGTCACCTTCAAAAACATAGTTACGCAATGAAACTTGGTAGGGTGTTAAAGTAACCAACAACTAGTCATGTGTGTAAGCGGCTGCTACTTGTTCCCGGTCTAACATGGTGAAATGGAAAAAAAAAGGAAAAAGAGAAAAATTCAAAAGTCACCTTCAAAAACATAGTTACGCAATGAAACTTTGTAGGGTGTTTAAGTAACCTACAACTAGTCATGTGTGTCAGCGGCTGCTACTTGTTCCCGGTTTAACATGGTGAAATGGAAAAAAATGGAAAAACAGAAAAAAATTCAAAAGTCACCTTCAAAAACATAGTTACGCAATGAAACTTGGTAGGGTGTTTAAGTTGCCTACAACTAGTCATCTGTGGAAGCGGCTGCTCCTTGTTCCCGGTTTAACATGGTGAAATGGAAAAAAAATGGAAAAAGAGAAAGAAATTCAAAAGTCACCTTCAAAAACAAAGTTACGCAATGAAACTTGGTAGGGTGTTTAAGTTGCCTACAGCTAGTCATCTGTGGAAGCGGCTGCTCCTTGTTCCCGGTTTAACATGTTCAAATGGAAAAAAAATGGAAAAACAGAAAAAAATTCAAAAGTCACCTTCAGAAACATAGTTACGCAATGAAACTTGGTAGGGTGTTTAAGTAACCTACAACTAGTCATGTGTGTAAGCGGCTGCTACTTGTTCCCGGTTTAACATGGTGAAATGGAAAAAAAATGGAAAATCAGAAAAAATTTCAAAAGTCACCTTCAAAAACATAGTTACGCAATGAAACTTGGTATGGTGTTTAAGTGACCTACAACTAGTCATGTGTGTAAGCGGCTGCTACTTGTTCCCCGTTTAACATGGTGAAATGGAAAAAAAATGGAAAAACAGAAAAAAATTCAAAAGTCACCTTCAAAAACATAGTTACGCAATGAAACTTGGTAAGGTGTTTAAGTAACCTACAACTAGTCATGTGTGCAAGCGGCTGCTACTTGTTCCCGGTTTAACATGGCGAAATGGAAAAAAAATGGAAAAACAGAAAAAAATTCAAAAGTCACCTTCAAAAACATAGTTACGCAATGAAACTTGGTAAGGTGTTTAAGTAACCTACAACTAGTCATGTGTGCAAGCGGCTGCTACTTGTTCCCGGTTTAACATGGCGAAATGGAAAAAAAATGGAAAAACAGAAAAAAATTCAACAGTCACCTTCAAAAACATAGTTACGCAATGAAACTTTGTAGGGTGTTTAAGTAACCTACAACTAGTCATGTGTGTAAGCGGCTGCTACTTGTTCCCGGTTTAACATGGTGAAATGGAAAAAAAATGGAAAAACAGAAAAAAATTCTAAAGTCACCTTCAAAAACATAGTTACGCAATGAAACTTGGTAGGGTGTTTAAGTTGCCTACAACTAGTCATCTGTGGAAGCGGCTGCTCCTTGTTCCCGGTCTAACATGGTGAAATGGAAAAAAAATGGAAAAACAGAAAAAAATTCAAAAGTCACCTTCAAAAACATAGTTACGCAATGAAACTTTGTAGGGTGTTTAAGTAACCTACAACTAGTCATGTGTGTAAGCGGCTGCTACTTGTTCCCGGTTTAACATGGTGAAATGGAAAAAAATGGAAAAACAGAAAAGAATTCAAAAGTCACCTTCAAAAACATAGTTACGCAATAAAACCTTGTAGGGTGTTTAAGTAACCTACAGCTAGTCATGTGTGTAAGCGGCTGCTACTTGTTCCCGGTTTAACATGGTCAAATGGAAAAAAAATGGAAAAACAGAAAAAAAATCAAAAATCACCTTCAAAAACATAGTTACGCAATGAAACTTGGTAGGGTGTTTAAGTTGCCTACAACTAGTCATCTGTGGAAGCAACTGCTACTTGTTCCCGGTTTAACATGGTGAAATGGAAAAAAAATGGAAAAACAGAAAAAAATTCAAAAGTCACCTTCAAAAACATAGTTACGCAATGAAACTTGGTATGGTGTTTAAGTTACCTACAACTAGTCATGTGTGTAAGCGGCTGCTACTTGTTTCCGGTTTAACATGGTGAAATGGAAAAAAAAATGGAAAAACAGAAAAAAAATCAAAAGTCACCTTCAAAAACATAGTTACGCAATGAAACTTTGTAGGGTGTTTAAGTAACCTACAGCTAGTCATGTGTGTAAGCGGCTGCTACTTGTTCCCGGGTTAACATGGTGAAATGGAAAAAAAATGGAAAAACAGAAAAAAATTCTAAAGTCACCTTCAAAAACATAGTTACGCAATGAAACTTGGTAGAGTGTTTAAGTTGCCTACAACTAGTCATCTGTGGAAGCGGCTGCTCCTTGTTCCCGGTTTAACATGTTCAAATGGAAAAAAAATGGAAAAACAGAAAAAAATTCAAAAGTCACCTTCAGAAACATAGTTACGCAATGAAACTTGGTAGGGTGTTTAAGTAACCTACAACTAGTCATGTGTGTAAGCGGCTGCTACTTGTTCCCGGTTTAACATGGTGAAATGGAAAAAAAATGGAAAATCAGAAAAAATTTCAAAAGTCACCTTCAAAAACATAGTTACGCAATGAAACTTGGTATGGTGTTTAAGTGACCTACAACTAGTCATGTGTGTAAGCGGCTGCTACTTGTTCCCCGTTTAACATGGTGAAATGGAAAAAAAATGGAAAAACAGAAAAAAATTCAAAAGTCACCTTCAAAAACATAGTTACGCAATGAAACTTGGTAAGGTGTTTAAGTAACCTACAACTAGTCATGTGTGCAAGCGGCTGCTACTTGTTCCCGGTTTAACATGGCGAAATGGAAAAAAAATGGAAAAACAGAAAAAAATTCAAAAGTCACCTTCAAAAACATAGTTACGCAATGAAACTTGGTAAGGTGTTTAAGTAACCTACAACTAGTCATGTGTGCAAGCGGCTGCTACTTGTTCCCGGTTTAACATGGCGAAATGGAAAAAAAATGGAAAAACAGAAAAAAATTCAACAGTCACCTTCAAAAACATAGTTACGCAATGAAACTTTGTAGGGTGTTTAAGTAACCTACAACTAGTCATGTGTGTAAGCGGCTGCTACTTGTTCCCGGTTTAACATGGTGAAATGGAAAAAAAATGGAAAAACAGAAAAAAATTCTAAAGTCACCTTCAAAAACATAGTTACGCAATGAAACTTTGTAGGGTGTTTAAGTAACCTACAACTAGTCATGTGTGTAAGCGGCTGCTACTTGTTCCCGGGTTAACATGGTGAAATGGAAAAAAAATAGAAAAACAGAAAAAAATTCTAAAGTCACCTTCAAAAACATAGTTACGCAATGAAACTTGGTAGAGTGTTTAAGTTGCCTACAACTAGTCATCTGTGGAAGCGGCTGCTCCTTGTTCCCGGTTTAACATGTTCAAATGGAAAAAAAATGGAAAAACAGAAAAAAATTCAAAAGTCACCTTCAGAAACATAGTTACGCAATGAAACTTGGTAGGGTGTTTAAGTAACCTACAACTAGTCATGTGTGTAAGCGGCTGCTACTTGTTCCCGGTTTAACATGGTGAAATGGAAAAAAAATGGAAAATCAGAAAAAATTTCAAAAGTCACCTTCAAAAACATAGTTACGCAATGAAACTTGGTATGGTGTTTAAGTGACCTACAACTAGTCATGTGTGTAAGCGGCTGCTACTTGTTCCCCGTTTAACATGGTGAAATGGAAAAAAAATGGAAAAACAGAAAAAAATTCAAAAGTCACCTTCAAAAACATAGTTACGCAATGAAACTTGGTAAGGTGTTTAAGTAACCTACAACTAGTCATCTGTGGAAGCGGCTGCTCCTTGTTCCCGGTCTAACTGTGTGAAATGGAAAAAAAAGGAAAAAGAGAAAAAAATTCAAAAGTCACCTTCAAAAACATAGTTACGCAATGAAACTTGGTAAGGTGTTTAAGTAACCTACAACTAGTCATGTGTGCAAGCGGCTGCTACTTGTTCCCGGTTTAACATGGCGAAATGGAAAAAAAATGGAAAAACAGAAAAAAATTCAAAAGTCACCTTCAAAAACATAGTTACGCAATGAAACTTGGTAAGGTGTTTAATTAACCTACAACTAGTCATGTGTGCAAGCGGCTGCTACTTGTTCCCGGTTTAACATGGCGAAATGGAAAAAAAATGGAAAAACAGAAAAAAATTCAACAGTCACCTTCAAAAACATAGTTACGCAATGAAACTTTGTAGGGTGTTTAAGTAACCTACAACTAGTCATGTGTGTAAGCGGCTGCTACTTGTTCCCGGTTTAACATGGTGAAATGGAAAAAAAAAATGGAAAAACAGAAAAAAAATCAAAAGTCACCTTCAAAAACATAGTTACGCAATGAAACTTTGTAGGGTGTTTAAGTAACCTACAACTAGTCATGTGTGTAAGCGGCTGCTACTTGTTCCCGGGTTAACATGGTGAAATGGAAAAAAAATGGAAAAACAGAAAAAAATTCTAAAGTCACCTTCAAAAACATAGTTACGCAATGAAACTTGGTAGAGTGTTTAAGTTGCCTACAACTAGTCATCTGTGGAAGCGGCTGCTCCTTGTTCCCGGTTTAACATGTTCAAATGGAAAAAAAATGGAAAAACAGAAAAAAATTCAAAAGTCACCTTCAGAAACATAGTTACGCAATGAAACTTGGTAGGGTGTTTAAGTAACCTACAACTAGTCACGTGTGTAAGCGGCTGCTACTTGTTCCCGGTTTAACATGGTGAAATGGAAAAAAAATGGAAAATCAGAAAAAATTTCAAAAGTCACCTTCAAAAACATAGTTACGCAATGAAACTTGGTATGGTGTTTAAGTGACCTACAACTAGTCATGTGTGTAAGCGGCTGCTACTTGTTCCCCGTTTAACATGGTGAAATGGAAAAAAAATGGAAAAACAGAAAAAAATTCAAAAGTCACCTTCAAAAACATAGTTACGCAATGAAACTTGGTAAGGTGTTTAAGTAACCTACAACTAGTCATGTGTGCAAGCGGCTGCTACTTGTTCCCGGTTTAACATGGCGAAATGGAAAAAAAATGGAAAAACAGAAAAAAATTCAAAAGTCACCTTCAAAAACATAGTTACGCAATGAAACTTGGTAAGGTGTTTAAGTAACCTACAACTAGTCATGTGTGCAAGCGGCTGCTACTTGTTCCCGGTTTAACATGGCGAAATGGAAAAAAAATGGAAAAACAGAAAAAAATTCAACAGTCACCTTCAAAAACATAGTTACGCAATGAAACTTTGTAGGGTGTTTAAGTAACCTACAACTAGTCATGTGTGTAAGCGGCTGCTACTTGTTCCCGGTTTAACATGGTGAAATGGAAAAAAAATGGAAAAACAGAAAAAAATTCTAAAGTCACCTTCAAAAACATAGTTACGCAATGAAACTTTGTAGGGTGTTTAAGTAACCTACAACTAGTCATGTGTGTAAGCGGCTGCTACTTGTTCCCGGTTTAACATGGTGAAATGGAAAAAAAATGGAAAAACAGAAAAAAATTCAAAAGTCACCTTCAGAAACATAGTTACGCAATGAAACTTGGTAGGGTGTTTAAGTAACCTACAACTAGTCATGTGCGTAAGCGGCTGCTACTTGTTCCCGGTTTAACATGGTGAAATGGAAAAAAAATGGAAAAACAGAAAAAAATTCAAAAGTCACCTTCAAAAACATAGTTACGCAATGAAACTTGGTAGGGTGTTTAAGTTGCCTACAACTAGTCATCTGTGGAAGCGGCTGCTCCTTGTTCCCGGTTTAACGTGGTGAAATGGAAAAAAAATGGAAAAACAGAAAAAAATTCAAAAGTCACCTTCAAAAACATAGTTACGCAATGAAACTTTGTAGGGTGTTTAAGTAATCTACAACTAGTCATGTGTGCAAGCGGCTGCTACTTGTTCCCGGTTTAACATGGTGAAATGGAAAAAAAATGGAAAAACAGAAAAAAATTCAAAAGTCACCTTCAGAAACATAGTTACGCAATGAATCTTGGTAGAGTGTTTAAGTAACCTACAACTAGTGATGTGTATAAGCGGCTGCTACTTGTTCCCGGTTTAACATGGTGAAATGGAAAAAAATGGAAAAACAGAAAAAAATTCAAAAGTCACCTTCAGGAACATAGTTACACAATGAAACTTGGTAGAGTGTTTAAGTAACCTACAACTAGTCATGTGTATAAGCGGCTGCTACTTGTTCCCGGTTTAACATGGTGAAATGGAAAAAAATGGAAAAACAGAAAAAAATCAAAAGTCACCTTCAGAAACATAGTTACGCAATGAAACTTGGTAGAGTGTTTAAGTAACCTACAACTAGTCATGTGTGTAAGCGGCTGCTACTTGTTCCCGGTTTAACATGGTGAAATGGAAAAAAAATGGAAAAAAAAATGGAAAAAGAGAAAAAAATTGAAAAATCACCTTCAGAAACATAGTTACGCAATGAAACTTGGTAGGGTGTTTAAGTAACCTACAACTAGTCATGTGTGTAAGCGGCTGCTACTTATTCCCGGTTTAACATGGTGAAATGGAAAAAAATGGAAAAACAGAAAAAAATTCAAAAGTCACCTTCAGAAACATAGTTACGCAATGAAACTTGGTAGAGTGTTTAAGTAACCTACAACTAGTCATGTGTGTAAGCGGCTGCTACTTGTTCCCGGTTTAACATGGTGAAATGGAAAAAAAATGGAAAAACAGAAAAAAATTCAAAAGTCACCTTCAAAAACATAGTTACGCAATGAAACTTTGTAGGGTGTTTAGGTAACCTACTGCTAGTCATGTGTATAAGCGGCTGCTACTTGTTCCCGGTTTAACATGGTCAAATGGAAAAAAAAAATGGAAAAAGAGAAAAAAATTCAAAAGTCACCTTCAGAAACATAGTTACGCAATGAAACTTGGTAGGGTGTTTAAGCCGAAAAGAGCAACCTTGGCTCTTATCTGCTTTAACTAGGTACATACTTTACAAGTAGTAAACTCTGTAAGCATCACCCCCCAGTTTAACATAAATAAATATACAAAAAATTAAGAACAAGAAAAATATAAAAAATCACCTTTATAAATATATTTAGACATATAAAGCTTGTAACTACAAATTAACTTTTAAGATCGCCTTAGATAGTTATAGTCTGGGACCTTTTTTAGAATTTATTTGTAACTCAGCAAACATCGATAGTATGAATTATTGAGCAATTCTAAGGAAAATTAGTTATATGATAGGGATGGTTTCCGGTTTAGACAGAAAACGCATTCGAAGATATAATAATAACTTTTTTGTGGCTTTAAAAATATAAAATAGTATAAAAATAGTACTAGTAAAAGGTATACTAAATTAAGATGATGAAATGAGTGCCCTTATTTTTTAGTTGTGAAAGTTTATTAAATGATGGGTTGTTTTATAACTAGCTTAAAATACCATCTGTCTACTATTTGAAATCCCCAAAGCCTTGCCAGACTTATCAGATGTTCGTCAATATGGCACATTCAATTATGTTAATGTTCCTAATACCGACATACAAATAAGAAGAAGATGGCTTATTTTAGCATAGTGGTCTCGTTTTTTTTTTGTTTAGAGACCTTGCAGTTTATTTCAATATTCGTCATTAGACATGGTAAGTAATAAATTTAAAATTCTAGAAAGAGATATTTTTCATCGAAAATGCACTTTTTCCCCTCGCCCTGAACCTCGTGTGTCATTGGCATGTAAATTCTAAACTACAAAATAAATTATTTGCGGTCGTTAACGAGAAAAAAATTAGAAGAACTTAGAAGCGTATTTTTTGATAAAATTTGAGAAAACCTGAATATGTTAGATTTCGGGGGGTCTGGGGGGGTTTTTGAAGAGGTAGTTAGTTTGGTAGGAGGTGTTTGACCCCTAAGCTCGCTTACCGTTTTTTACGTCACTAAATTTATACAAAAAAATATAAATATATAAAAAACGTGCCGTTTAAAGCACTAAATTTAAAAAAAAATATTATTTTTTAACTTACTTTAAGTTAAATGTTACTCCCACTCCATTACAATATTTAAAAATACATTTAAAGAATGGATGTTGTAGCTGATAAAATTCTCTACAAGATATGTTCTTAGAACTTTTACCCTAGAAGAAAGTATTTCGGAGCTTATGCCGTCTAAAGTAGAAAAAATCTGAAAATTTGCCCAAGCACGTGATTTTAGTCATTTTTGGAAATTACCTAGCTCCGTTACTACTGCTCGCAGGACAACTATAGTACCACCCGATTGTAGATAATTATATCCTCTAAAAAATTTCATATAACTCTTTTTGCGATTTAGTGTACTGGAACGAAATTAAAGGCAAAAAACTAAAAAAAGTGCCAATTTTTGATGGTTTTTTTAAGATGGCGGAGGAAGCACAGGGGTGGGGGTGACGAAAACACAGATTTTTAAGTACCCTACTGAGCTTCACAATATATCCAAAATTCAGAACTACCGGACCTTTTGTAGGGTAACCCCCCTATTTTGACCTCTATTCATTGAACTATTATGCCGCTTTATATAAGATAACTTTATCGGCTTTTTGTAGGGTAAAACTCCTCTATTCATTGTACCATAAACCCTCTATTTTATTATAAGCGGGTTCTGTATAAGTACGACCCTTAAAATTACTATTTTGGAATTTCCTGTTATATACAGTCGAACCTCTATAACTCGAACCTGAAGGGACAACCAAAACAGTTCGAGTTATGGAGAGTTCGAGTTATAGAAACTCGAGTTAAAGAGGTTAAAATACGTGTAAAAAGTGCAGGGGCCACTTAAAATGTTCGAGTTATAGAGAGGTTCGAGTTATAGAGGTTCGAGTTAGAGAGGTTCAACTGTAATTAATTTGCGAGGGACTACCGTTTGCTACCTGTGTCTTTGAAGTGAACTTTCTAGTTCTCAGACCCAGCTTTATTAGGGTTACCACCTTAAAGGATTAAGAAATAACAAAGAGCTGCAAAAAAAACCGATTAAAATATCCGGAAAAACTCATGACATTTTTAATACATTCATTGCTTCAACGAGAAAATGAGCTACCCCAAGACCTATTCATTGAACTATTATGCCGCTTTATATAAGATAACTTTATCGGCTTTTTGTAGGGTAAAACTCCTCTATTCATTGTACTATAAACCCTCTATTTTATTATAAGCGGGTTCTGTATAAGTACAACCCTTAAAATTACTATTTTGGAATTTCCTGTTATATAATTAATTTGCGAGGGACTACCGTTTGCTACCTGTGTCTTTGAAGTGCACTCTCTAGTTCTCGGACCCAGCTTTATTAGGGTTACCACCTTAAAGGATTAAGAAATAACAAAGAGCTGCAAAAAAACCGATTAAAATATCCGGAAAAACTCATGACATTTTTAATACATTCATTGCTTCAACGAGAAAATGAGCTACCCCAAGACCTAAGTCAAAAAAGTACACCTAAATATCCATTGGTAATGAAATGAATGCAAAATTTTCATCATGTAGGCGGAAGTGCTTTACTAAGTCACTCTAGACGCGCATCTCACAAGCATCCCAAAAAAAATTGATAAATCGTGCTTAGAACTAGATGTATTTATAGAAAAAAGCAAAAGCTACAAAAAATCATATCATCAGTTATTTGCGTTTCCTGAAAAGTTGTATTTATTGTGTCGTTTTGTAACAAAATCTTATTATGTGAGAAATGGGTTTTAGATTTTTCAGATGCCCTGTGCA
This sequence comes from Aspidapion aeneum, assembly GCA_963576565.1. Taxonomy (NCBI): domain Eukaryota; kingdom Metazoa; phylum Arthropoda; class Insecta; order Coleoptera; family Brentidae; genus Aspidapion; species Aspidapion aeneum. The sequence continues at coordinate 81,765,438 of OY755044.1, read as the reverse complement.
AATTTAAAAGATTTCAAGAGAAATGTTTAAAAACCGTATGACTAAATCAGGTATAAATTCTCATGATTTTGGTATATGACATTCTATAAGATTTTTTGTTTTAGAAGAATTCTTCCCTAAGGAAGAGGCCAAGGAGCCCGAAAAATCTAAAATATTTGTTTTTTTTTTATGTTTTTATCAGTGTTAGCTTTTTAATAAGGGTTAATGTTGAGTTAAGGGTTAATGTTGAGTAGCTGGACTGTCAGCTAGACTTCGCCCTTTGAAAAGTGCTTTTTTTTAATTTACTAACTACTTATTAAATTTCCAGCAATATTGTACATGGCATTTTTTTCAATAAAGACAATTTATTATTATTATTATTATTATTATTATTAATTTGACAATAGAATTCGCCGCGATATGTTTTTTGAAAATAAAGTAGTTTTTATGGAAAATTTTAAAAAATGGCGCGCAGGTAAATTTAATAACAGATTGCGATTGATGTAATTGTATTTTTTAACTGGAATTAAAAAATAAGATATATTTAGTGGTAGCTGAAAAGTAGGAGTGTTCCCACGCCACCTCCTGTATTCTCAACGGGCTACAGAAATACACACCTCTATTTACATTAATTTTCCAACATACTGCCAGATCATTGTGACAATTGCCTGGTCTAAAAAGTAGATATCTCACGAACTGAGCAATTAAAAATGCTGAAAACAATAACAGTGGCGAAAATAATAAACACCACTATGTAATTTTTTTCCACAATATACACAGAGACGTCTTCATAAAAAGAACCGGATTGGTTTTGGGCGGACAGGTGGCAGCCCTAATCGGGATCATGTATGCAAAAAAATGCATTTTGGAAACAGAGCTGTGTAACTTTGGTAATAGTCGGGGAGGCAGTAAATTTTTTTGAAACTTATTTTCTTAGTAGGTGTGAATTAGTAGGTATGTTGGTGATAATAATCAAAAAGTTTTCAGTTTGGCGATGATTTTACTAAATATTAAAAAATGGCATGAGTCTTCTTATTTCTAAATCTTTCATACTAAGGGCCGCTTTATCAATAGAGGGTTAGCCCTGACCCGTGGGTTAAAAAAAGATGACTGACATATTTACTATCAAAGATAACTTACGGGTCAGGGCTAACCCTCTATTGATAAACCGACCCGAAGAATAAGAGATTACGAACATTATAAGAAAAGAAATGTGGCTCACATTAAGTAGTGGCAACTACGTCTAGCTGAAAATTTGTGGATCCGAATTGATGCTATAATACACGCACGATAAAATAAGTAAACTAAGTCTGGCTGATTTACAAAGTTGATAAATGCATCTGGCGGCACGGCGTCTTGAAAATTGGAAAATTAGTAGATTTTTTTAATTTAAATTCCTAGTTTTTAAATTTTTTAACATGCTAGGTTATAGCATATGTATATTGAGAAAATTAGCCTGGCTGTTAGTGAAAATCACGAAAGCCTTGCCAGATTAAGACACTACGGTCCAATCAGAATAGTTAATTCTTTTCTCGTTAACGGTCGCGGTTAAAAAAATGCAAGAAACCAAAATGTTTTTAGATAAAACAAATAATTTATTTTGTAGTTTAGAATTTACATACCAATGACACACCAGGTTCAGGGCGAGGGAAAAAAAGTGCATTTTCGATGAAAAATACCTCTTTCTAGATTTTAAAATTTATTACCATGTGTAATGACGAATATTGAAATAAACTGCAAGGTCTCTAAACGAAAAAAAAAAACGAGAACACTATCCAGATCGAAAACAAGGCAGTCATGGAAACTTTTAGTCTTAAAATAAGCCACCTTCTTCTTATTTGTATGTCGGTAATAGGAACATTAACATAATTGAATGTGCCAAATTGACGAACATCTGATAAGTCTGACAAGGCTTTGGGGATTTCAAATAGTAGACAGATGGTATTTTAAGCTAGTTATAAAACAACCCATCATTTAATAAACTTTCACAACTAAAAAATAAGGGAACTCATTTCATCATCTTAATTTAGTATACCTTTTACTAGTACTATTTTTATACTATTTTATATTTTTAAAGCCACAAAAAGTTATTATTATATCTTCTGATGCGTTTTCTGTCTAAACCGGAAACCATCCCTATCACATAACTAATTTTCCTTAGAATTGCTCAATAATTCATACTATCGATGTTTGCTGAGTTACAAATAAATTCTAAAAAAGGTCCCAGACTATAACTATCTAAGGCGATCTTAAAAGTTAATTTGTAGTTACAAGCTTTATATGTCTAAATATATTTATAAAGGTGATTTTTTATATTTTTCTTGTTCTTAATTTTGTGTGTATTTATTTATGTTAAACTGGGGGGTGATGCTTACAGAGTTTACTACTTGTAAAGTATGTACCTAGTTAAAGCAGATAAGAGCCAAGGTTGCTCTTTTCAGCTTAAACACCCTACCAAGTTTCATTGCGTAACTATGTTTCTGAAGGTGACTTTTGAATTTTTTTCTCTTTTTCCATTTTTTTTTCCATTTGACCATGTTAAACCGGGAACAAGTAGCAGTCGCTTACACACATGACTAGTTGTAGGTTACTTAAACACCCTACTAAGTTTCAATGCGTAACTATGTTTTTGAAGGTGACTTTTAAATTTTTTTATCTTTTTCCATTTTTTTTCCATTTGACCATGTTAAACCGGGAACAAGGAGCAGCCGCTTCCACAGATGACTAGTTGTAGGCAACTTAAACACCCTACCAAGTTTCATTGCGTAACTATGTTTTTGAAGGTGACTTTTGAATTTTTTTCTGATTTTTCATTTTTTTTCCATTTCACCATGTTAAACCGGGAACAAGTAGCAGCCGCTTACACGCACGACTAGTTGTAGGTTACTTAAACACCCTACCAAGTTTCATTGCGTAACTATGTTTTTGAAGGTGACTATTGAATTTTTTTCTGATTTTCCATTTTTTTTCCATTTCACCATGATAAACCGGGAACAAATAGCAGCCGCTTACACACATGACTAGTTGTAGGTTACTTAAACACCCTACCAAGTTTCATTGCGTAACTATGTTTTTGAAGGTGACTATTGAATTTTTTTCTGTTTTTCCATTTTTTTTCCATTTCACCATGTTAAACCGGGAACAAGTAGCAGCCGCTTACACACATGACTAGTTGTAGGTTACTTAAACACCCTACAAAGTTTCATTGCGTAACTATGGTTTTGAAGGTGACTTTTGAATTTCTTTCTCTTTTTCCATTTTTTTTCCATTTCACCATGTTAAACCGGGAACAAGGAGTAGCCGCTTCCACAGATGACTAGTTGTAGGCAACTTAAACACCCTACCAAGTTTCATTGCGTAACTATGTTTTTGAAGGTGATTTTTGATTTTTTTTTCTGTTTTTCCATTTTTTTTCCATTTCACCATGTTAAACCGGGAACAAGTAGCAGCCGCTTACACACATGACTAGTTGTAGGTTACTTAAACACCCTACAAAGTTTCATTGCGTAACTATGTTTTTGAAGGTGACTTTTGAATTTTTTTCTGTTTTTCCATTTTTTTTCCATTTCACCATGTTAAACCGGGAACAAGTAGCAGCCGCTTACATACATGACTAGCTGTAGGTTACTTAAACACCCTACAAAGTTTCATTGCGTAACTATGTTTTTGAAGGTGACTTTTGAATTTTTTTCTGTTTTTCCATTTTTTTTCCATTTCACCATGTTAAACCGGGAACAAGTAGCAGCCGCTTACACACATGACTAGTTGTAGGTTACTTAAACACCCTACAAAGTTTCATTGCGTAACTATGTTTTTGAAGGTGACTTTTGAATTTTTTTCTGTTTTTCCATTTTTTTCCTTTTCGCCATGTTAAACCGGGAACAAGTAGCAGCCGCTTCCACAGATGACTAGTTGTAGGCAACTTAAACACCCTACCAAGTTTCATTGCGTAACTATGTTTTTGAAGGTGATTTTTGATTTTTTTTTCTGTTTTTCCATTTTTTTTCCATTTCACCATGTTAAACCGGGAACAAGTAGCAGCCGCTTACACACATGACTAGTTGTAGGTTACTTAAACACCCTACAAAGTTTCATTGCGTAACTATGTTTTTGAAGGTGACTTTTGAATTTTTTTCTGTTTTTCCATTTTTTTCCTTTTCGCCATGTTAAACCGGGAACAAGTAGCAGCCGCTTGCACACATGACTAGTTGTAGGTTACTTAAACACCTTACCAAGTTTCATTGCGTAACTATGTTTTTGAAGGTGACTTTTGAATTTTTTTCTGTTTTTCCATTTTTTTCCATTTCGCCATGTTAAACCGGGAACAAGTAGCAGCCGCTTACACACATGACTAGTTGTAGGTTACTTAAACACCTTACCAAGTTTCATTGCGTAACTATGTTTTTGAAGGTGACTTTTGAATTTTTTTCTGTTTTTCCATTTTTTTTCCATTTCACCATGTTAAACCGGGAACAAGTAGCAGCCGCTTACACACATGACTAGTTGTAGGTTACTTAAACACCATACCAAGTTTCATTGCGTAACTATGTTTTGAAGGTGACTTTTGAATTTTTTTCTGTTTTTCCATTTTTTTTCCATTTCACCATGTTAAACCGGGAACAAGGAGCAGCCGCTTCCACAGATGACTAGTTGTAGGCAACTTAAACACCCTACCAAGTTTCATTGCGTAACTTTGTTTTTGAAGGTGACTTTTGAATTTCTTTCTCTTTTTCCATTTTTTTTCCATTTCACCATGTTAAACCGGGAACAAGGAGCAGCCGCTTCCACAGATGACTAGTTGTAGGTTACTTAAACACCCTACAAAGTTTCATTGCGTAACTATGTTTTTGAAGGTGACTTTTGAATTTTTTTCTGTTTTTCCATTTTTTTCCATTTCACCATGTTAAACCGGGAACAAGTAGCAGGCGCTTACATACTTGACTAGTTGTAGGTTACTTAAACACCCTACAAAGTTTCATTGCGTAACTATGTTTTTGAAGGTGACTTTTGAATTTTTTTCTGTTTTTCCATTTTTTTTCCATTTCACCATGTTAAACCGGGAACAAGTAGCAGCCGCTTACACACATGACTAGTTGTAGGTTACATAAACACCATACCAAGTTTCATTGCGTAACTATGTTTTGAAGGTGACTTTTGAATTTTTTTCTGTTTTTCCATTTTTTTTCCATTTCACCATGTTAAACCGGGAACAAGGAGCAGCCGCTTCCACAGATGACTAGTTGTAGGCAACTTAAACACCCTACCAAGTTTCATTGCGTAACTTTGTTTTTGAAGGTGACTTTTGAATTTCTTTCTCTTTTTCCATTTTTTTTCCATTTCACCATGTTAAACCGGGAACAAGGAGCAGCCGCTTCCACAGATGACTAGCTGTAGGCAACTTAAACACCCTACCAAGTTTCATTGCGTAACTATGTTTTTGAAGGTGACTTTTGAATTTTTTTCTGTTTTTCCATTTTTTTTCCATTTCACCATGTTAAACCGGGAACAAGTAGCAGCCGCTTACACACATGACTAGTTGTAGGTTACTTAAACACCCTACAAAGTTTCATTGCGTAACTATGTTTTTGAAGGTGACTTTTGAATTTTTTTCTGTTTTTCCATTTTTTTCCATTTCACCATGTTAAACCGGGAACAAGTAGCAGGCGCTTACATACTTGACTAGTTGTAGGTTACTTAAACACCCTACAAAGTTTCATTGCGTAACTATGTTTTTGAAGGTGACTTTTGAATTTTTTTCTGTTTTTCCATTTTTTTTCCATTTCACCATGTTAAACCGGGAACAAGTAGCAGCCGCTTACATACTTGACTAGTTGTAGGTTATTTAAACACCCTACAAAGTTTCATTGCGTAACTATGTTTTTGAAGGTGACTTTTGAATTTTTTTCTGTTTTTCCATTTTTTTTCCATTTCACCATGTTAAACCGGGAACAAGTAGCAGCCGCTTACACACATGACTAGTTGTAGGTTACTTAAACACCCTACAAAGTTTCATTGCGTAACTATATTTTTGAAGGTGACTTTTGAAATTTTTTCTGTTTTTCCATTTTTTTTCCATTTCACCATGTTAAACCGGGAACAAGTAGCAGGCGCTTACATACTTGACTAGTTGTAGGTTACTTAAACACCCTACAAAGTTTCATTGCGTAACTATGTTTTTGAAGGTGACTTTTGAATTTTTTTCTGTTTTTCCATTTTTTTTCCATTTCACCATGTTAAACCGGGAACAAGTAGCAGCCGCTTACACACATGACTAGTTGTAGGTTACTTAAACACCCTACAAAGTTTCATTGCGTAACTATGTTTTTGAAGGTGACTTTTGAATTTTTTTCTGTTTTTCCATTTTTTTTCCATTTCACCATGTTAAACCGGGAACAAGTAGCAGCAGCTTACACACATGACTAGTTGTAGGTTACTTAAACACCATACCAAGTTTCATTGCGTAACTATGTTTTTGAAGGTGACTTTTGAATTTTTTTCTGTTTTTCCATTTTTTTTCCATTTCACCATGTTAAACCGGGAACAAGTAGCAGCCGCTTACACACATGACTAGCTGTAGGTTACTTAAACACCCTACAAAGTTTCATTGCGTAACTATATTTTTGAAGGTGACTTTTGAAATTTTTTCTGTTTTTCCATTTTTTTTCCATTTCACCATGTTAAACCGGGAACAAGTAGCAGCCGCTTACACACATGACTAGTTGTAAGTTACTTAAACACCATACCAAGTTTCATTGCGTAACTATGTTTTTGAAGGTGAGTTTTGAATTTTTTTCTGTTTTTCCATTTTTTTTCCATTTCACCATGTTAAACCGGGAACAAGGAGTAGCCGCTTCCACAGATGACTAGTTGTAGGCAACTTAAACACCCTACCAAGTTTCATTGCGTAACTATGTTTTTGAAGGTGATTTTTGATTTTTTTTTCTGTTTTTCCATTTTTTTTCCATTTCACCATGTTAAACCGGGAACAAGTAGCAGCCGCTTACACACATGACTAGTTGTAGGTTACTTAAACACCCTACAAAGTTTCATTGCGTAACTATGTTTTTGAAGGTGACTTTTGAATTTCTTTCTCTTTTTCCATTTTTTTTCCATTTCACCATGTTAAACCGGGAACAAGTAGCAGCCGCTTACACACATGACTAGTTGTAGGTTACTTAAACACCCTACAAAGTTTCATTGCGTAACTATGTTTTTGAAGGTGACTTTTGAATTTCTTTCTCTTTTTCCATTTTTTTTCCATTTCACCATGTTAAACCGGGAACAAGGAGTAGCCGCTTCCACAGATGACTAGTTGTAGGCAACTTAAACACCCTACCAAGTTTCATTGCGTAACTATGTTTTTGAAGGTGATTTTTGACTTTTTTTTCTGTTTTTCCATTTTTTTTCCATTTCACCATGTTAAACCGGGAACAAGTAGCAGCCGCTTACACACATGACTAGTTGTAGGTTACTTAAACACCCTACAAAGTTTCATTGCGTAACTATGTTTTTGAAGGTGACTTTTGAATTTTTTTCTGTTTTTCCATTTTTTTTCCATTTCACCATGTTAAACCGGGAACAAGTAGCAGCCGCTTACATACATGACTAGTTGTAGGTTACTTAAACACCCTACAAAGTTTCATTGCGTAACTATGTTTTTGAAGGTGACTTTTGAATTTTTTTCTGTTTTTCCATTTTTTTCCATTTCACCATGTTAAACCGGGAACAAGTAGCAGCCGCTTACACACATGACTAGTTGTAGGTTACTTAAACACCCTACAAAGTTTCATTGCGTAACTATGTTTTTGAAGGTGACTTGAATTTTTTTCTGTTTTTCCATTTTTTTTCCATTTCACCATGTTAAACCGGGAACAAGTAGCAGCCGCTTACACACATGACTAGTTGTAGGTTACATAAACACTATACCAAGTTTCATTGCGTAACTATGTTTTTGAAGGTGACTTTTGAATTTTTTTCGGTTTTTCCATTTTTTTTCCATTTCACCATGTTAAACCGGGAACAAGGAGCAGCCGCTTGCACACATGACTAGTTGTAGGTTACTTAAACACCTTACCAAGTTTCATTGCGTAACTATGTTTTTGAAGGTGACTTTTGAATTTTTTTCTGTTTTTCCATTTTTTTCCTTTTCGCCATGTTAAACCGGGAACAAGTCGCAGCCGCTTGCACACATGACTAGTTGTAGGTTACTTAAACTCCTTAGCAAGTTTCATTGCGTAACTATGTTTTTGAAGGTGACTTTTGAATTTTTTTCTGTTTTTCCATTTTTTTCCATTTCGCCATGTTAAACCGGGAACAAGTAGCAGCCGCTTGCACACATGACTAGTTGTAGGTTACTTAAACACCTTACCAAGTTTCATTGCGTAACTATGTTTTTGAAGGTGACTTTTGAATTTTTTTCTGTTTTTCCATTTTTTTTCCATTTCACCATGTTAAACCGGGAACAAGTAGCAGCCGCTTACACACATGACTAGTTGTAGGTTACATAAACACCATACCAAGTTTCATTGCGTAACTATGTTTTGAAGGTGACTTTTGAATTTTTTTCTGTTTTTCCATTTTTTTTCCATTTCACCATGTTAAACCGGGAACAAGGAGCAGCCGCTTCCACAGATGACTAGCTGTAGGCAACTTAAACACCCTACCAAGTTTCATTGCGTAACTTTGTTTTTGAAGGTGACTTTTGAATTTCTTTCTCTTTTTCCATTTTTTTTCCATTTCACCATGTTAAACCGGGAACAAGGAGCAGCCGCTTCCACAGATGACTAGTTGTAGGCAACTTAAACACCCTACCAAGTTTCATTGCGTAACTATGTTTTTGAAGGTGACTTTTGAATTTTTATGTGTTTTTCCATTTTTTTCCATTTCACCATGTTAAACCGGGAACAAGTAGCAGCCGCTTACACACATGACTAGCTGTAGGATACTTAAACGCCCTACAAAGTTTCATTGCGTAACTATGTTTTTGAAGGTGACTTTTGAATTTTTTTCTGTTTTTCCATTTTCTTTCCATTTCACCATGTTAAACCGGGAACAAGTAGCAGCCGCTTACGCACATGACTAGTTGTAGGTTACTTAAACATCCTACAAAGTTTCATTGCGTAACTATGTTTTTGAAGGTGACTTTTGAATTTTTTTCTGTTTTTCCATTTTTTTTTCCATTTCACCATGTTAAACCGGGAACAAGTAGCAGCCGCTTACATACTTGACTAGTTGTAGGTTATTTAAACACCCTACAAAGTTTCATTGCGTAACTATGTTTTTGAAGGTGACTTTTGAATTTTTTTCTGTTTTTCCATTTTTTTTCCATTTCACCATGTTAAACCGGGAACAAGTAGCAGCCGCTTACACACATGACTAGTTGTAGGTTACTTAAACACCCTACCAAGTTTCATTGCGTAACTATGTTTCTGAAGGTGACTTTTGAATTTTTTTCTGTTTTTCCATTTTTTTTCCATTTCACCATGTTAAACCGGGAACAAGTAGCAGCCGCTTACACACATGACTAGTTGTAGGTTACTTAAACACCCTACAAAGTTTCATTGCGTAACTATGTTTTTGAAGGTGACTTTTGAATTTTTTTCTGTTTTTCCATTTTTTTTCCATTTCACCATATTAAACCGGGAACAAGGAGCAGCCGCTTCCACAGATGACTAGTTGTAGGCAACTTAAACACCTTACCAAGTTTCATTGCGTAACTATGTTTTTGAAGGTGACTTTTGAATTTTTTTCTCTTTTTCCATTTTTTTTCCATTTCACCATGTTAAACCGGGAACAAGGAGCAGCCGCTTCCACAGATGACTAGTTGTCGGCAACTTAAACACCCTACCAAGTTTCATTGCGTAACTATGTTTTTGAAGGTAATTTTTGATTTTTTTTTCTGTTTTTCATTTTTTTTCCATTTGACCATGTTAAACCAGGAACAAGTAGCAGCCGCTTACACACATGACTAGTTGTAGGTTACTTAAACACCCTACCAAGTTTCATTGCGTAACTATGTTTTTGAAGGTGACTTTTGAATTTTTTTCTGTTTTTCCATTTTTTTCCATTTCACCATGTTAAACCGGGAACAAGTAGCAGCCGCTTACACACATGACTAGTTGTAGGTCACTTAAACACCCTACCAAGTTTCATTGCGTAACTATGTTTTTGAAGGTGACTTTTAAATTTTTTTCTGTTTTTCCATTTTTTTTTCCATTTCACCATGTTAAACCGGGAACAAGTAGCAGCCGCTTACACACATGACTAGTTGTAGGCTACTTAAACACCTTACCAAGTTTCATTGCGTAACTATGTTTTTGAAGGTGACTTTTGAATTTTTTTCTGTTTTTCCATTTTTTTTCCATTTGAACATGTTAAACCGGGAACAAGGAGCAGCCGCTTCCACAGATGACTAGTTGTAGACAACTTAAACACTCTACCAAGTTTCATTGCGTAACTATATTTTTAAAGAGGACTTTTAAATTTTTTTGGATTTTTTATTTTTTTCCAAATTTCTCAAATTCTCCATTTCTTAATAAAAAAAGTTATTTACCAAGGTTTTTGCAGCTTCTCAATGAAATAATTTTTGAAAATATACTTTTTTGTTAGGCTGCCAAATGTGGCTGCTAACTTCACATTTTGGCTGCTGTAAGTGGCTGCTAACTTCACACTTTGGCTGCTGTAAGGTGGCTGCTAGTTTCACACCAATCCCAAGTACACCAGATCCACGGTGAAGCACGGAGGCGGGTCGATCATGGTTTGGGGTTGTGTTTCAGGGTATGGTACGGGACCACTGTTTGTTATTGATGGAATTTTGGATCGGTTTGGATACTTTGATATCTTGAAGAATCAAATGTTGCCATATGCAGAAGAAAATCTACCGGTTAATTGGGGTTTTCAACAAGACAATGACTCAAAACACAATTCTACAGTGGTAAGGGATTGGTTTCAAGAGGAACAGGTCACTTTAATGGACTTTCCCGCGCAAAGTCCTGATTTAAATATTATTGAAAACCTTTGGGAGCACTTGGATCGTGAAGTTATTACACAATAAGCAAGATTTAGTAAGAATTTTAAACGAAACTTGGAAAAATATTTCTCCAGATATTGTGAATAAATTATTAGAGTCAATACCAAAAAGACTTCAGGAAGTTATTAATTATTCCACGCATTAATAATTTGGTAAAAATGTATCATTTCTTTGTAACAAAAAAATAATTTTTATTAAGTTTCTCCATTTTTGTCCAATCATTTTTAAGAATATATATTTTTTTATTTTTCAATGCAATATATTTTTTTTAATTTTGATTGTATTAAATTCTTTGTTTTATTGCTATTCACCTTATGTTATAAAAAGTATATTCAAATACGTTAAGCAAAACTATATTATTAAAAAAAAGTTTCTCCACTTTTGTCCAACAGTGTACATACATGTGCGAAAAAGTACTTTTACATCATTTTCATATGTGGTCGTAGGAAAAATAAATGGATCTATGACAGATCTGATACCTTCCTAGCTAGCCTATTAGCACACTTCAAGTAAAGCTATGATAATCATCCTTGAAAACAGTTTTTTTGAATATCTCAGAAACTAAAGCTCCTACGAAGTTTTTGGTTATAACACAAATTATTGAGCCAAATGTAGTCTACTATATTCCGAAAACCGCATATTGATGTGATGCTCCGTTAAAAAGTTAGCATTTTTAAAATTTTTTAATTGTCAAAAACCTGTCATTAGCATTAATGGATTTTGACCAAAATCTAATCAGCTCGTTATAGTGTCGAACACTATTTTTTCTAAAAATTTTACGTGTTACGGACAGAAAAAAATACACACATACACACATTTTTGGCGTTATCTCAAAAAATTTTTTCGTCGATAACAATACCTTCTCTAGCCATTGCTGTGCGGGCTAGGAAGGTAAAAATGAACTCCACTAAGTTATCTATTTGTGAAGTACATTAAGCACATAGTTTCCTATATTATCCACACACACAGACAACAATAATTATTACCTACTGGCAGATTTTCTAATTGTTTTTTTAACAGTGGCGTGCTCAAAAATTGGTTTTCGGGTGGGGCTTGAGCAAGTATCAATATATTTTTAGCTTGATTTTTGAGAAAAATTTAATGTTTAGGGGTCATTATTCGGTGGCTCTGGGGGGGGGGGGTCCTTGAAACCTCTAAGCCCCCTCTCTACGCACGTTAATAGTTTTATTATGTTTTAAATTAAATAAATTTTTTAAGTCAAATATTGAATCAGTGCCGATTTACGAACAAAATATAAATAAATTAAATTTTTTCCTGTACACAAAGTCGCGGGCGTCATGGCAATTTTTTTAATCTTGGATATCCCCACATAGCACAAAAATCACATTAACGGTTAATTAACGTGAACAAAAAGAATAAAGTTATTTTATACTAGAAACCAACCTCATACCATGTAATATTTGTTTTGATAAATCTACATGCTTAAAGATAACGTAGAAACAAGGAGGAATCAAGCTATAAAAATGTAAGTTTCTGGTGCTGTGTATATAACGTCTTTTTTACCTTCGTTATTTTCATGTGCCAAATTCACACTTGAAAAGTCCTCCACAACATGTCCTAAAACGCCACTAGATTAAGACTTCTCAAACTTACTAACTTTTTGCGTATTATTTTGCCACGTTTTTTCTCTATATGTTTTTTAATCAAAAAAAGAATCGAAAGCCTGTTCGAAAAGCTCTCTAGATAAATAATTGTTAAAAGTAATAACTTTCTGCGTCTTTTTTGTCACGTTTTTCTTATCAACTTTTTTTTACTTAAAAGTGGCGCGAAAGTAAGTTCTAAAAGTTCACTAGTTTAAGACTACAACACTTCAAGACAATTTTAAAAGATGGCGCTTAAGGCAAGACAAAATCTCTAAGCATACATTGTTTTCTTTAAAAAATAAACAAGATTCTTCCACAGTAAACACTTGCACACACTATTCGTGTCGTGTTCGTGACGGATCAGGGATCAGTTCATTAACTGGTTTTTGGAGTTAAGAGGCCAAAGCACTCCCGGATAGATTTCGTCAAAGTGAAAAATGTCGCCAATACGTGGCGCTGCTTCTAGTAAAATCTCAAAAATAGTTGTTAGAAAAGCCCTGCAAGTCGCGTTTTAAAATTCGTGTGGAAAAGGCGCGAACCTAAAGTGATTTTGTTGTTGATAAAAATCTACTTAGAATTAACTTGAAAATAACGTAAAAATATTGCTGTTTTGATTTGATAATGGCGTTATTACAACGCCGTTCTTAGCAACGTTATTTTTTATAACGTTAATGAATGACCTATTAAGCTTGTTTTCATATATGAAATAAACGTTTTTTTCTAGCAGCTTTTAAAATCCACGTTTTTTTTCTCACGCATTTTTTACGTGTTAAACACGTGATTGCGCGCTATGTGGGTCACTACTTTAAAAGTTTTTTCAGGGGAAACACAAACCTCACTCTCAAATTTTTTAGCCCCGATCACGGATCACCAAACGAAGTTCCGTGTCCACGAGGATTTTTTCCACATTTTAGGTTCCTTATATTTTGCGTTGTCATTATCAGTTGAAGTAGCACGTTAGATTATTTAATCAATCTTGAATCACAGCTGGCCTTTTACTGTTTTTAAATATTCGTACTAATCCAAGTTATTATTTTTTGGAAGTTAAGTACACTAAGCTTAGGATTTTCTCCCGCAAAAAATATTTTAATAAGTAATTTAGGTATAAAAATTTTAATTTTCTCTTTCCATGCCTTATTATTCTTAATAAGTAAAGTGTTTTAATCTATTCTAAAAGGGTTTACGTACTACGTGCACGTATTAAAACAACGATAAGTCTCTACTTACATTTAAGACGCGGAGTGGGACACCGGCGTCTCTACTACGTTATAGGTTATGTGAAAAGCTTTAAAAGCAACAGTGTGTTACGCACGAAGCCGGCGGACGATGATGTTGTGACCCGAAGCCAAATAAAACTAAAATTCCTGCTGATGCCGATGCCGTCGCTGCTCGGTGTCGGTAGGTTGACATTGGCGTACCAGAATGCAGTCAAAAGCTCCAAAATGACCAATACAGTTCACACTTGGTCGGTTTTTGCATGGATATTCCGGTTTAAACCTATACGAAAAAACTTTAATGGCATAAAAGGCTACTTATAATCTAATCCGAACAGTAAAAAAGACTAGAATTAGTTTTGGGAAAATGCCAGAATCTTAACTAGAAGAAATCGTACTGGTCCGATTAGAGTTGGATTTGATAAATTACACGGCAAAGAAAACACAAATACAACCCAAGTAACATTTCTTTATTTATAGCAGAAGCTAAAAGGTTGCCAGCGCCTTTCCTTAAACCATTAGTTGCAATGTTTGGTCGCTAGCACGTGCCCATTACCCTTATATACCCCTTAGATCTCCTAAATGGGACTCCTCAATTGGTGGTGGCAACCTATGTATTAAACTCACTATAAAACCATAAGAAATAAACTCCAGCTTCACCCTCTAGCGGTTCCACCAGTATAGAACCTTTTAGAGCCTAAAGCTATTATGCCAGGTTCTAAAAGCAACTCAGAAACGTCCTCTATCCTATTATAAAACTAGATTTGGTAATCTTGGCGATTCTGTTGAATACCATAATATCTTTAGAGTAAAGAAGTTTTCCTATAAAAGCTATGGCGATATTTTAGATTCACAATGGCTATATAAAATAATTTAGGTCACAAAATTGCCAAAAATATCAGAGTCCCAAAATTATTTTATCACATAAAAATATACCGAGTTTGTCGTTTTGTTGATGATCAAATTGCCTGCTAGATTTATTTTTCTGATAAAATCGTATCTGAAAAGCTCTTAAAACAAGCGCGCCAGCTCAAGAATGCTTTTTAATAGTTTTTTGATAACAAAATAACAAATATTTAAAATTAAAAAAAAATCATTTACACTATTCACCATTAAAAAAGTCTGTTTGGTTTACATAAATCAAAATCAAAGTAAAATTATTGTTAAAAAACACTGCTAAAACGACTAGATAAATATTTTTTCTTAACAATATTTTTTAAATAAATTTATATACGCCATTATGGTTTTATAGTGGTCACTTGGTTTTATTTGTTACTGTATCGCAACAAGGATTTTTGAGTGCCCTTATGAAACCAACAAAAAAGAACAATGTAAACATAGTCAACATAACCTTACTTAAATTTTTGTATTTGTTTTTAAATTGTTTAAAAGCGTATAATTCAACACTTTTAAATGTTTTTTATCGTGACACAATCGAGAGCGCCAGTGCAATGATATTCGTTGTGCCTGCAGGTTGGAGGGCAACCTCTTATATTGGCCGCCTAAACAGGCCTTATCTAGGCCTGGGTGTCCTACCCAGGAGGACGGAAACTCAACAATTATTAATTATTGGGCTTTAAATAATCAATCTTGCAATAGGTAAGTACCAATCTGTACCTAGGTATATCTATTATTTTTACAAGAAATACCTAAAAAAAAATAAAACACGAAAGTATTTACTTACATCTGTTAGAACCCTTAAGGAAACAAGGTTTTATAGGGCCGCCTATTTAAATAATATTTAATATACAGCTATGGGTAACTATAAATACAAAAGAATTAAGTTTACCTTTAAGCCTTCCTATAAAAACTTTTTAAAATGCCTAAAAGTAATGGCAAAAACCAAAAGTCTAAAGTTTATATTTACCACTTTTAAAAATCTTAAGGAAACTAGGTTCTATATGGCCGCCTATCTAATCATATTTACTTTTAAACTACTGGTAACTATAAAAACAAAAGGATATAAGATAACCTTTTAGCTCTATTATAAAACACTTTTGTGATGACCTAAAAAAATGAAAAAAACTAAATGACCAAAGTTTATATTTATTTCTTTTTAAAAACTTTAGGTAAAATGGTTTTATGAGACCATCTTTATAAATCAGAAATCAATAAAACCAAAAGTATCTAAAAGGAACAGAAGGAATATCAGTTTTATTATACTCCCTTTATAAATCACTTTTTGGTTGTATAACACCCCTTTAGGTAATTGGCAATATAAATTACCTTTACGTAGCGAAATTGATCCCAAAAACCCATAACAGCACCCTCTAAATAACCTAGGAGAAACCTTGGCGTATGTGAGTTTATTATTCGTATATTATAACTTTAATTTTATTTTTTAGGACGTGCCGTAAATGTTATATCAACAAAAACATTTCATGTAAAAAAAGCTTAGTACGCGGAAAGTTCTCCAATACAAATTTCAACATGAAAGGTTCTTACTTGTTTGGAAATGTTTTTTTAAACTTTCCTATTAAAGCCAAACTACTTCATCTTCAATTTAGTACTCTGCCTAAGAGTAATTTGCAGCCGTAAGAACCAAGTTTAGAAAAACATTTCCAAACTATTGAAAACCTTTCATTTTAAAATTTGTATTGGAGAACTTGGCTTTACTTTTATCTCATTTACCATACCATTTTCCCGTACTTGATTTCTTTTTACATGAAATGTTTTTGTTATGATTTCACTCCTTTGTGAGTTTTAAAATAGTAAAATATGAGGGATATTATTCAAAACTTTTGCATGCCTCTAGCGTTCCTCGAAGTGGGCAGTTTTACTTTTGCATAACTTTACATTTATAGGGGGAGAAGTAAATTAAAATCTTGGTGTTTTTGAAATTTTTTTCTATAGTTTTACCATAGTTCCTATCGGTCTTCCAAAGCTCACCTCTCTAGCGTTTCTGGAAGTGGGCAATGTTACTTTTACATAACTTTACATTTATAGGGGAGGGAAGTTAATTAAAATTTTGGTGTTTTTTTATTTTTTTCTATAGTTTTAGCACAGTTCCGATTGGCCTTCCCAAGCTCAGCCCTCTAGCGTTTCTGGAAGTCGGCAATGTTACTTTTACATAACTTTACATTTATAGGGGAGGGAAGTTAATTAAAACTTTGGGATTTTTTATTTTTTTTCTATAGTTTTAGCCCAGTTCCTATCGGCCTTCCCAAGCTCAGCTCTCTAGCGTTTCTGGAAGTGGGCAATGTTACTTTTACATAACTTTACATTTATAGGGGGAGGGAAGCAAATTAAAATTTTGGGGTTTTTAAATTTTTTCCTATAGTTTTGTCATATTTCCTATCAGTTTGCCAAAGCTCAGCTCTATAGTATATCTGGAAGCGGGCAATGTTACTTTTACATAAATTTACTTGTATACATAGGGGAGGGGAGTGAATTAGGATTAGAGTTTTTTGATTTTTTCCAAGGTTTTGGTCTCAATTTCTATCAGTCTGCCAAATTTCAGCTTTGTAGCATGTCTAGAAGTACAGTAGAATATTGATGATACATGAGTGAGTGAGTGAGTGGCATTATCTACGTTTTTTGAAATTTCGTAACTACTTTATTATTTCATGGAAGTCCATGAAACTTGGAGGGGTTGTTAACTTTAAGAAGGTCTATGACTGTGCACAGTTTGAGTTTCGTAGGTCATTCTGAAGTGCGTGCCCCCAGATTAAAAAACCATTCTGCAAAAAAACAAGTAAAATTGGAGTTATTGTGTACAAATAAAAAACATACATTTAAAATTTAAATGTTGACATTTTCATTTGTCAAAAATTTAATGTTTAATAATATTGTAGATTTTTAAAAAAATTATGATAATCTGTTCTTGTGACCTTTTAAAAACAAATCATCAAAAAAAAGGCCTCGACATTCGGTATTTAAATTCGATTAATCCTCCTGCTCTAAATCCGTTCGGTAACTTCCAGCAGAGGTAGGGGAGATAAATCTGAATCGTTCGGTAAATGAATCCAATAATCCAGATCGATCGGAGAGAAATCTCCGAATTTCAGACGGTTCTTTCAGATTAATCTGTTTGTTTGAGGTTATGTTTATTATTTTTTCTGTATTTATCGTAAAAAACTGCCGTTTTTTTTAATAAAAATGAAGAATTTGGAACTATTTGAACCAGAAAGTGGATAAACGTATAGCATACAGGTATTTGACGAGAACTCTATCTGTCCGCTCGGCAATTAGATACAATTTGCACCGACAAATCTGCAACCAACTGATCAAAAATCCGTCGGATCCGCGATTTAATCGGATAAAAATACCGAACCTACCTATTATGACTTATTATCAAAAGATAGTGGCTTTTTTCCATATTTTTAAAATGGCATTAGGCTTGCGAAATTTCAGCGAAATATTCTTAGAAACCATCTCGACATTCCTTCAAACTTTTGTGAGGAAGAAACGTGCTTAAAAGCTTCAAATGTTAAAAATTTCATTTCATATTCTTAGTTCAAATTTCCCGCCATGCTCCGCTTCAGATTGACTTTGTCAAGCTGTATTATGACGTTGCAATAAAATTAATCTAAACTTCAAAAGTAATAGTTTCATTAATTTCAAAGCAAAATTACACTGTAAAAACAATTTTGTTATAAACCGACACATTTCTAGGTTATACTGGCGTGACGTGACCATTAAAAAAATCCAGCCTATGATTATGACGTCAAGAAAGTGGTAGATAGCCTGGTCTGTCTTAAAAATTGTGAAAAAAAGAAATTGAACCATCCGGCGACCTGCGCAGCGGTGCCGGCGCCGGGGCCTGACCGTGTTTGCGATCAATTAATTACGGTTAGGTTTGACACAGATTTTGATCTCTCAACAAGAGGACAGGAGAGCTATGATTTAAGAGAAAATATCAATCAAATTTAAACAAAAATTCTTTCGGCGAATTGTCCACACAGCGAATCGGATCGTGGCGTATTATCCCCGCAGCGAATTGACCTCGGCGAATTATCCCCTACCCACATCATTTTACACCATTTTAAGCCAAGACCTCCCTTAATTTCTAGCTCAGTTGCTACATAAAAAAATTTGAGGTCATGTCCATTATTTTTTGTAAACATTAGTTGATTTGTAGAAATTTCTTTAAATTGTGGAAGTTTGTCGGTTTTGTTGTGCGGGTTTAGTGTCGGCACTGTAAAAGATATTCTGATCTCCAGTTTTAAGAGCAATCTCAGGCATTACTGCATTTTTCATTTATAAATTGTTTTACTTTACCTGGCTGCAAAAACTACGACCAAAACACCTGCACCGTCTGAAACACTTTGGAATTATAATTAGGTAAGTATCAGATTTTTTTTAAAGCAATAGCCAGATATCCAACAGCTCCTCTACTTTCCCTAGTTTTTTAATTGATAAATGCAAAATGTAAACAAAGAAAAAGAATGACGTCAGCATAGCTGTTCTGTCCTGTGCAAGACATACAGGAAATAATGCAATCAGGTTGAGCAGCGCTGGAAAAGTAAAGCACTACGCGACAGATTTCCTGCCGTTCTGGAACAAGAAGCCGTCCAGTCCCCACTCTCTCTTATCTCTCTCTTATCGAACACAGTATGTCTGGTTGTAGTACTCTAGCTCTACCAACACACTATGTAAGTAAGGGCCATGGATTTGCACCGGTTTTAAACGCAGCGTCACCTGATGATTTTTTTGAATCAGGGTGGGCATGCATAGGTGGAAACCGGGTGTATTAACGAGCAAAATTTTACATCAAGCGGTTGGTCTAAAGCACAACTTTGTAAACGAGCCCGTGGCAAACCATAATTACAGATCAGCGGAACATAACAGACCAGACCTGATTACCTACCACAAAATAAACAAAACAGCCCAGATTATCGATTTGCCATATTTCTGGATGAAAACGCAGGAAACAATTGTCAATAGAGCTGAAGAGAATTTGGCAGTTAAGGCACACCGAAATAAAGCCCATCATAATCATAGCCAACCGGTTAGTACATACAAAGATTATTACGAACTTGAATCGGTAATTGCAGCCATTGTCGACAATTTCTATTTTAAAGGCCGCAATAACTTAGGGAATAACATGCCGCCTTTTAACTAACGGGAGCAGATCTTGTCCGGAAAAATATGTAGCCATGTACACGCCGTTAAGCATTGTCATTTACTTGCCCGATTGACGGTGTTACCCAGGAACACCTGTTAAGTATGTGTAATAAAAATAATATATTAAACAAAAGAAAACAAATTATTTGGTGCGCCACGGGAAAAGAGTCAGAGGCACCTACGATTTCCTAGGATCAAAAATTAAGTATTCCAATTTTTATTAATTTTATTTTTCTTAGAAACCGTTCGCTACGCTACTGAGTTTGTAGCCTGCTTGACGACCACGGTTATAATTTTTTTTCACGAATTGTAGCAGGAATAACTAGGCTTCGTAGTATGATTACGACGTTGTCGATTAGCATAATTTTCTTTTGTAAACAATCTATGTAAGTAACTAGTACATTATTTATTTATTTTTTCTTGCGGAATCCTAGAGGGTGCTGCGATATAAAAAAACAATTTAAAAAGCCTTTTTTTTGCTCTTTCGTACTTTTTTATAAAAACAAATAGCAACATGGCAACAAACAAGAAAACCACATTTAAATTAGTTAATCAACTAAAAACAACAGTGTGGTAAATTTTATAATTTAAAAGCAAGTTTTGAAATTACTTGAAAGACACGTATTATAATATGCACTATTTTATCCATAAGCTATTTTATCCATAAGCATGCTGTAAAGTCCACTTTACCGCATGCTAAATATGTAGTCATTGCCATAGGCAGTTACACTTTTGTGACACTTTTGAGCAATATTAAAAAAATCTGAAAAATTGCATGTT
This sequence comes from Aspidapion aeneum, assembly GCA_963576565.1. Lineage (NCBI taxonomy): Eukaryota > Metazoa > Arthropoda > Insecta > Coleoptera > Brentidae > Aspidapion > Aspidapion aeneum. The sequence continues at coordinate 81,744,766 of OY755044.1, read as the reverse complement.
TTTAAGTTGTTTTTATCTGTGCGTTTTATTTGTCAACCTACAGTCAAAATCTTTTTATCTTGAGACAGACAGTTTTACCTTTAATTTTAAACCAACATGACATATTTACTTTTTAATAAATTTCTGGTTAGGAAATATGTTTATTTCATGTCAAAGTCACAAAAGTGTAACTGCGTATGGCAAGGACCAAGGTCTGTCCTTGAGCAAGAACTATGAGTGCGTTCGAGTAGGCAACCCGGGCGCCCCGAGGTCCATTTTTCCGTTCGAGTTGACGCTCGGAGCACGCCCTTTTGCGTTCAAAATGCCACCGAGCGAACCCTCGGGGCACGCTCGATATGACCCGAGCTTGAGGATGGAGAAAAGCGGGCTTATTACATAACCCTACTTTTTTATACTTTCGAACTTTTGTTTACATTTTTTTACGACTGTTTTTTTATTGTTTTTTTTTGTTAAATAGAATACATGGACGATGGACGCAGTTCAGTTTGCGGTAGATTTATGTTTCCAAGATTCTGAGGAGTATGAAGAAGAAAGACTACCCGAGGTTGCTTCAGATTTGCCGCGGTGCGGAGCACTAAGAATTATCCGCGATTGCCCAGTGAGGCTTTAACCATCGGCCAGCGGTTGTGTAACCAAATTCTGGTGGGTAATGGCAAAGCGGCGAATATAAATAAGGGTACAGGAAAAAATCGCGTAGGAAAAAAGCGTCCAGAAAATATTTATACAGGATAAGAGCGCACACATAAAAAAACACACGCACCAGTGGCGTGTCGTATAGGGGGCCAGGGAGGGGGGGGATGAACACCCCCTCCTCCCGCCCCTCTGCGCTTGTCGCCCCTGGCGTCCTTTGAGAAAAAAATAGAAAAACTAAATTTAACGCAGAAACAAATGGTGCCCCCCACAGGAAAACTATACCTAAAATGAGAAGTTTTGACTAATAAAAAAATCATGATATAAAATAAAATCAAATTAATAAATTGTTCTTTGCCCATAAAAAGAGGGGAGTTATATTGACTATTTCCTTCAGAAAAATATTGACAATTAAAATAAATATGACTGGCAGATTTGGACCAAAAGGGAACGAATTACAGCGATAATTTGCACTAGAGCAAATTATTGGTAATTTGCACTAAAACAAATTATCGGTAATTTGCACTAGAGCAAATTATCACTGTTTTGCTCCATAAAAAGCCCATTTTATTTAAACTTATTTTTCAAATTTCTGTCGCTTTTTTTCATTTATGTACATCCAAATTGGACACTTTTGATAGTAAACGCCCATTTCCAGAGGAGCTAGAAAAAAACTAACATATGTTACGAGCCCGAATTTTGTAAAAAAATTAATGTCGAAAACCGTACATCGACATCTTGAACTACTTACAAGATATAGGGTAAAAATTAAAGATAATAAATTAATCATCTGAAAATGATTTTATTTTTTTATTTTTATCTGTATAAACCTAGCATAAAACCCCCACAAAAACTTGAAACAGTCCAAATGTGCGAAAGATACCCTATGCATAAAACGCGTGATCTAAGTGTCTTTTTATCCCTCAACAAATTGTAGCCTTGCTACACTCATGTATAAACTTAAAGGCGATTTTAATCTAGGGTTTTTTATTTACAAACAGTTTTAAATTGCAAAAATAAACAAACATTTTCTGCCAAAAATTTAGTAAAAGTAACACACATCTAATGATTTAAATTGATTAGACTTTTAGAAAAAATCCTACTTCTATTCTAAAACTTTCAACTATTTAAAAAAGAAACTCAAGCATATTGTCTGGTAGGAAAATTCAGCTCTCAGAGCAAACTCTTGATTTATCAAATCATTTGTTTTGATTGAATGAAGTTATTAATTATATTTACTATCACGAATAAAAAATTTGTTTGCAAATAAGCAGAAAAAAGCGGGAAAAACTCACTATTGCAATGTGTATTTAATGAAGCGCGCTGAGCAGAGGTCCACTAGTGACGTAAGCAAGGCGCCACCTAGAATCGTAGGACAACAAAGGTACCTTCAGATTGAAACGTCGGGCTAGACGCCTTGCCAAGCAAATGACGTCATAGGTAAATCGCCGGACGTCTTGCCTTTTAGAACGGTTTGGGTGTAATAAACATAACCCTAAAATATGTTTTTGTAAAAATTGATAAACTTGATCAGATTTAATAATTTGTTAACATAAATGCAAACAAGTGCTTTTTCTGTTTTGAAATATGGAAATAGGGAGACTTTTGGGGTATCCGACTTTTGGTGGCTGACAGAGTTTTATTAGACAAATAAAGTTTTATTTTAGATTTAAAAGTTTTATTTTCTGTAAATTTAATTTCTTTATTGTGCAAGCAATACAGGATTTGAGTTCCTCTGCTCAACACTTAAAATAAATAAATTTAAAAATTAAGTTATATGTAAGTACAAACCATGTGCAATATAAATGTATTAGCGTTTGACAGTGAAAATGCGAAAGATGACAAATTCTCATGTTTTTGCTGGAGCGTTGAGAAATATTCAGTTATATTATATCAAATATTATATTAAAAATATCATGAGCATGAAGTTAGCGAAGCACCCATCGCAGATCGAATCGTGACTAGATGGATATTTTGCCGTTAATTAGTCGTGAATTAGTTGTGGAAAAATTAATTTTGTCGCTATTATTTTTGACCGTTTTTTAGAGTGCTTCGCTATGACGTATCGAAATCGAATATGGTGGATAATTTGCCGCTAATTAGTCGTGAATTAGTTGTGGAAAAATTAATTTTGTCGCTCTTATTTTTGACCGTTTTTTAGTGTGCTTCGCTAAGTTAATATGAAGTTAGCGAAGCACCCTCGTTAAAATGGCTTTAGATATGACGTATCGAAATCGAATATGGTGGATAATTTGCCGCTAATTAGTCGTGAATTAGTTGTGGAAAAATTAATTTTGTCGCTCTTATTTTTGACCGTTTTTTAGTGTGCTTCGCTAAGTTAATATGAAGTTCCCAACTAACATTTATAGTAGCGGCTACATGTTCTAAAGGCTTTGATACTTTCTTATAGTACAAATGTGGTGATCCCAACCAAAATTTCTTACTTTTTAGTTCTAACAACTATTTAGTATCAGGAAATAGTAGATGTTTCGTAAAAACGACCCTCTAAACTACTTCATAGGATTGTTTCTTGATAGTCGATTCTGATAGTCTTCTCTACCACAATAGGACGTTGCTAAAGTTTTACTTTCTTTTTAGTCGTTATTTCGTAGTCGCCCTGACTTTTATATCCTACTTAATTACCACTAGAAAGTTAAGCTTCATTGGAGTCCCAAACAAGTGTATCCGACAACTACATTATAACTTTAATTTTTACCACAAAAGTTTGTGTCATCATAGTAACTTCTGATGTAACAATGTAGACAAAATAACTTTTTGGATCAACTTTAAAGCCGCAACTACTTTCAAGTAACCTTTTCGACTATCAGGGAATATAGTTTGGGACGCCATGTTTTTATGTAAGAAAGAAAATTTAATATTTTTGTTGTCGTTTTATGAGCTCATATTAAAGAGCCATACTATTTTATAAACAAATTAGTTGAAGCTTACCAAAAATGCTCTTCTTAAGCACCATTTGTTGGAGTTAACTGTCGATTATGAAAACATAACCTCCAAAATCACAACACAAAAATTCCATCAGCTACCAGAAAACGGCTCAATTTTACGGGCGCACCGGTTTTTTGCAATATATATAATGCATGTTATACAAAAAACTTTGCGTCGCACTCGAATTTTGATCCTCTGCTCGTAAATTCTCACACTTTTGAATAACATAGTTCATATTATAACCATAACCAAACAAAAAAACTAAGCGAGTCTGTTTACTGTTGTGTCCACCATATTGTGTAACAATTCTACCAAAAAGAAACGATTATATTATTTGCAACTACATCGCAACTTTTATGCCATTACGGAAAAAAAACAGCCTCTACGACGTAGTAGATACCTGGCTACGACGTAGTAGTGTAGTTGTTACTACAGTGACTTTAAACACTTGGCCAAGTAGTTATAACCAGAAATTGGTTCCCCACTTAGGGAATTATAACGTCGCTGTATGGTATACTGAGACGTAGCGGGAGTACGTTGCGGTTACTTTTAAGAAATTCTTTCTAGTTGGGGTTTCGTCGTTACAACTTTAATTGTTTGTTGGGTTAGCGAAGCACCCTCGTTAAAATGGCTTTAGATATGACGTATCGAAATCGAATATAGTGGATAATTTGCCGCTAATTAGTCGTGAATTAGCTGTGGAAAAATTAATTTTGTCGCTCTTATTTTTTACCGTTTTTTGGGTGCTTAACGACTAATTAGCGGCAAATTATCCACCTAGTCGCGATTCGATTTGCGATGGGTGCTTCGCTAACTTCATGCTCATTTAAATATCTTTTAAAATAATTTGAAAGCGCAAAATAATATCTAGGTATAATATATTATGTATATTCTTATAACAACTTTTTCCAAATAAAAAGAAACATCCATTCTCTACAATCTCCTAACTATAATATAAGCAGTCAAAATGAACTTCTGTAAAGGATCCATTTGCATCTAAAAGAATGTTTTCCTAAAAGGAGTGCTGCTGCAGAAGAGTCCTGCTTGAAAATGTTTAAAAACTGCTTGATACTCTAAAAATAACCCACACTGCCAAGGGTTATTTCTAAGACAATAATTGTCTTCTAAGGGTAAAGCCCATCACAGACAAAAATGCATAAGCGCATAGCATGGCACATAGTGGTGCAAAGCCAATCCGCGATCGAATAGCCGCGGCCATATTGGATTTGCGTAAGAAAAGTCCATAAGGTTGAACTTCTATGCGCCATGCTATGCGCTAAGCATTTTTGTGTGTGATGGGCTTAACAACGCACAAGTCGCAATTCGTGGTTGTAGACCGTACCGCGTAACCGCGCGTGTGCGTGGATTGCTCTGTGGAAACCGCGAGGGCGGTAATTGCAATAATGGAAATCCACGCGATTCCCGCGTGCACCTAAGGTCACTATATCACGAAGTTCCTTGGAACTTCGTTATATAGTGATCTTACGTGCACCGCATCTGATGGTAACGCCCGCTCGTCCGCTTCGTTACGCGGATGCTAGTGCCTTGTAGGTCTTATACTCCTATCAAAATAATATCATTTTATGTAAAAAAAAGCCAAATACGCGAAAATGGTATTCCGTAAGAAGAATTGAGATAAAAATAAAGCCAAGTTCTCCAATACAAATTTCAAAATGAAAGGTTCTGACTAGTTTGGAAATGTTTTTTAAACTTTGCTATTACAGCCAAACTTCTTTATTTTCAATTTATTACTGTGCCTAAGAGTCATTTGTAGCCAAGCGCGGATTTGAGGGGGGGGGGGTAACGGGGTAATTATCCTCCCTAGAAAAAAAATAGGCACTTTTTTCTAATGAAATAAGGGAAAACAGGAGACCCCCCTAGAAAAAAAAATTACATTACAAAAAAAAAATTCGTCGACTATTACCCCCTTAGATTTTGACCCAGATCCGCGCTTGTTAATAGCCGTAATAGCCACGTTTAGAAAAACATTTCCAAACTATTAAGAATTTTGAAATTTGTATTGCAGAACTTGGCTTTACTTTTATCTACAAATTTTACGGTGCCTATGAATCCTGTGTTAACATGCATCGAATCACCACATCCAATTAATAACGAAAAATTTTAAATTTACAGCGGAAATTCCGTGTTGCTATTTTATTATACAGAGCAAAACTTAAAAGTCAACGAATCTGAAGTTCTCTGACATAGTAAATAAATTCACCAATGCAGATTTAAAAGACATGACGTAAACAAAGATTATAGATTATAATAAATATGACGTAAATATGATTAGAAGTATAAACAAACATGATAAACAAAATATTAATTTTTTTTTTCAAGTTTAGTGACTAATATCGCTTGTTCTGCAAACTTGAAAATTAAAAATATTAACAAGCTTGCATAAAAATTATTGGTAATTTTTAAACACTCGTTATATTACCCGCGAAAAATCTGCCCCTTTCTGATACTGTCTCGTATTCAAGAAATAATTTGTGTCACTTTTATCGTCAAAATAAGTGATAAAAGTGCTATTTTTTTCTTTAAGATGCATAATAAAGCTTTGTGCTAATGATATCATTATATCTAGGTCAGTAAAGACTTTGGTCTTAAATTCAACTGCAGTTAAAGTACTATCTGGTATGGTGTCGATGTTGATTCGACACAATTTTTCATTTAATTAACTAGAAAACAATATTTTTAATAACTCTTTTTAATTGCTTTAGAAAAACCGGATACAACAAAAGCTAAACTATAAAATGAGATACACATATTTATATTCGTAAAAAAAAAATTAAAAAAAAATATTCGAAAAAGTACTAAAGAACAGAATAATGAAATTTTTCAATAAATTTAAAGTCTTGTCAGATGGTCAATACGGTTTTAGAGAGGGAAAATCAACACAGGATGCAATACTAAATTTAACTACAAAAATTACAGATGCATTTAACACAAGTAAGGGTAGCCTTTGTGTTTTTGTTGACCTCTCTAAGGCATTTGATACGGTCTTCCATCAGATCCTGATAAAAAAACTGGAAAGGTGCGGTTTGAGGGGAAAGGTACTTGAGCTACTTACAGATTATCTGACCAACAGAACTCAGTATGTAGAGATTGATGGTGTCATTAGCGAGACAAGAAATATTTCTTATGGAGTACCTCAGTGTACCGTTTTGGGTCCATTACTTTTTACCATTTATATAAATGATATGTTAAAATTAAAAACTTTGGGTAAAATCATAAGTTTCGCTGATGACACTACCATCTTTTACACAGCGGATACTTGGGAGGGGCTGGGAAACATCTAGCCGAACAAGATTTTAAAACCATAAAATGTTGGTTTCAAATAAACAAACTTACCCTAAATTATGACAAAACAAAATATCTACCCTTTGCCATTTATCAGAACCATTTGCCTAACTTTGGACCTTTAAAAATCAATGACAATGAGGAAATTCTAGAATCATCCTCTATTAAATACTTGGGAATAATTTTCGACAGGCACATGAAATGGGATTTACAAATTAAGAACGTTTTAAATAAAATACGTGGACTGTTGCCTAAATTTCGGTATCTTAGAGAATTTTTAGAGAAAGATCAGCTCAGAATGCTTTACCTCTCCCTGGTACAATCCCATCTTTCGTATGGAATTTTAGGTTGGGGTGGAGTTGCTGACTGTCACTTAAAGGCTTTGAGTAATACGCAGAAATGGTTTCTGAAGCTAATTTATGGTAAACGAAGAACCTACCCCTCGGACTTGCTTTTCCAGGAGACCAAAATCCTAGATATTCGCCAGCTTTATTGCTTGGAATTAATAAAAAATATTCAAAAGGGTAAAATCACGCTAAAGCAAAGAGTAAAGACATATTTCACTAGAAGAGACAATAACTTTCAATACAGCATTCTTTCAAAAACTACATCACAGCGCTCTGTGGAATATTTTGCTCCTAGAATATATAATACTTTACCATTAAATATACAAAATACTACAAAATTTCATAAATTCAGGAAGCTGGCTAATACATGGATTTTGGAAAATAGAGATAAGTGTAATGAATTAATTAATTTGAATTACGTAAGATAAGAAATATGCTACCTAATACACTTACTAGTTATCTGGTACTTAGTATCGGAAGATACAATTCAGAATTACTTGTGGTATATTGTTTTGTTTTTCGTTTCTTCTTGTTTAGTCAACAAGCATGATTATGCTTTTATGACTTTTTTTACGTTTATTGTCCATTTTTAATGTAATTTTCTGTTTGAATTTGAATTTGAATAAACGTATTATTATATATCAGGGACTTCAAATAAGTCACTATAAAAACGATCTTTTATATTTTAGTAATGGTTTGTTCTCGTTTTTATTTATGTTATCCTTCGAAAATATTTTCTAAGACATTTTCCATTTGAATTGAGACTTCCCTGATTCTACTTAGCTCTACGGATGTCAAAATCAATCTATTTCGAACATCAACATTATATCAGGGCCGGTTCCAGCTTTCTGGGACTTAGTCAAGATTATAAAATTTTAGTTTCTTTTAGTACAGATTTTGCTGACCTAGTAATGTATACTTGGTACCTAGGTAAGTGGCAGAGCCTAAACATAACTTAAAATAAATTAATAATTCAGTGGTGGCTCCCCCAATCACGCAGGTGAAGCGTTTTCCAGGCTAAATAATAGTCTAAGAATTTAAGACAAGACAAATAATTAAAAATCGCAGCCGCGCCGCGTTAGCAAAACCGAACGAGCGGTTGTTTACCTGATTACCTATTATACGGTAAAAGAAATTGTCTCAGATCAATGCAAATTGCTTTGGAGTAAAATATTTTGTGCTTTCCTATTCACCAAGAGAATATTTTTTTGATTCAGCATAAAAAATGTCTTGCTTTTTTGTTTTAATGTGAAACAGAAAATCTTTTATTATAATTATATATGAAGACAATTTGCTTTGTTGCAAAATGGAGTGTACTGAAACAAAACAATTAAAGAAGAAAAATACTGAAACAAAACAATTAAAAAAGAAAAATAAAGTCTTATTTCAAGATTAAACGCTGCCTTGAACTAAAGAGAAATTTTTTAATTTAAAACAAATTGTTTTAAGGTAAAACAATTTATTCAAGAAAAGAACGTGTTTTCATTGTAGACAAAATTTTTACCGTGTAACCAATGGGCCGGCCTAGCGTACAGACGTCGCATGCTTTCGCAGGGCAAAGAATCAGATGTTGGATGCGTAGATTACTGAAATAGTGTCTGGTTACAGGCGTATTTTGATACGTTCGGTTCTGATTCGCTTTTAACTTAAAGTATATTGCACAATGTTTCCTGTATACAATGCAGTGTGTGGTTTACTGGAAAAACCAATTTTCGAGGTAAAACGACGATGACAAAAAATACCTTTTGAACTCTGAAAAGCCGTCCCCTATTAATATAAATAAACGAGCTAAAAATAGCAGTAAAATTTACATTAAATTGCAATTGCCTCGTGTACCTACTGATGAACCTAACTGATCTCGCTTATTTTTCTGAATTTAGGTAGTTCTTTATACAATATAGGTATTTCCATTATTAGCATATACATAATTATATTTTTTATAAATGTGTGTAAAAAATGGGGGCGTGACCTATTGCGAAAGTCAGGAGCCACCACTGGATTAACTTAATGTGTAAGTAGAACCACTTAAAAAGCTCTTACCAAAATATGACCTAAAATATAATTAACAATACAATTATATTTTTAAAAATTTCAAAGCAGTGAGAATTGAAATTGTTTAGAATTTTAAAGATAAAAATCAACAATAAATATTTATACCTATTATCATTATACTGACACTTAACCACTTTAAGTTTATACCTAAGGTGTTAGCCTTTCCTATAGAAATCGAGATATTTATAACTATTTTTTTGCTTTGTTTCGTGTATTTTTTACCTTCCTAGCCAGCGCAGCAATGGCTAGAGAAGGTATTATTTTCGACGAATTTTTTTTTCAGATAACACCCAAAAATGTCTTATTTTTGTGTATTTTGAACTATCTTAGCAAAATCGTTGTGATGTCTGTCTGTGTTTGTGTGTATGTCTGTCCGTAACACGGTAGCTCCTAACTGAACCGATTTTCGTGAGACTTTCATAAAAATACTCTGCCAATATATGGGCACCTAAGCTCACACTAGGTACTATAGTTATAGTGTACGTGTGAGCTAATATAACTAAAAAGTGAAATATATTTTATTCAACTCCAGACTCAATTACCTTTCGTATGATACTACATACGCCATATTTTCACTTAAACTGTAATTTTTGAAATCTACCGCCACCCTTTTTTTAAAATAAACTAAAATGTCACACATCCCATATTTTCACATAAACTCAATTTTTTTAATCTAGCCCCCCCCACCCTTTCATTTGGCTTGCGTTCTTTGGATTTTGTTCATTTTGAAATGGGACCATCTTGACCCAAGGCCCAGCCTAGGTACCCAATTTCATCGAAATCGGGCAAGCGGTTTTTGAGTTATGCGGGTTGGTCGTTACAGACAGACATACAGACAGACAAACGGAGCGACAAAAAAGTTTCAAAATCATCTGAAACGCAAAAATATATAAAAAAAATTGAGATCGGAGCAACTTTTTGTTTCTCGAAAAAATTAGGATTACCCTAGCTCACACTACTGTGTGCTTAAACGCGTTCGATACTGTTATAGTTTTTGCAAAGTCACCTGAAATGCTCCTAATACGGGGTTCTATCGATTTCATGAAATTTTGCTTCAATCTGCCCTTCAAAAGTTATCCAAATTCATATAAAATCTTCCTGGTATAATTTCAAGCCTACCACGAGAAAAGGCGCGCTCTTTGCGAGCCGAGCTCGAAGTATTTGTTTTCTGACCGACCCAGTACAGGTAGATAGATGGCACCTGATTGGCAGATTTTTTTGAGATGCGCTTTTAATTGCTTTGTGTAGGTATAGGAATAGAAAGTTTTATTTCTTTAGTTTACGCCATAATTAAATGAAATAATTTTCATGAGTATATCTACCGCCGCCCATGTCACTTTCTTTAAAGGATATGCCGATGGTCGGCTTTAACCTTTGTGCAACTGACTTTGCAAAAACTATACGAGCTGATTAGATTTTGGTCAACATCTATTAATGCTAATGAAAAAATATTCAAACTTTTTAACGGAGCATTGCATCAATATGCAGTTTTCGAGATGTAGTAGAACGCATATTTATAAATAATTTGCGTTATAACCAAAAACCTTGTAGAAGCTTTCGTTTCTGAGATATTTACAAAAAACTATTTTCAAGGCTGATGTAGCGTGAAGTATGCTAATGGGCTAGGAAAGTATGCTCCACCATCCTGATGATCGGCTGGATGCATAAGCTCAACGATTTCTTGTATTGGCAACGATGTTTCAGTACCTATATCCCGTGCGTATCTTGCGCTTTGTCATCGAAAGTAATTATTACCTTCCTAGCCCGCACGCATATTGGTAAACGACGTCCATGATTGCGATTCGGTTGTAGCTCGAACGCTGCCGTAACCGTGTCAATGAAGCCCTATTCTACATTGACACGGTTCGGTTACGTTGGCGATCGATTCACAACGGTTAGGTTTCACATTCTCTAGGATCCCGGGAAAGAGGTCAGGAGAGTATGTTTTAAAAAAATATATGTATGTTAGAAATTTACGAATTCTTTCTTAAGAAAGATTGTGGTTCTGAAATCCAGACTGATTTTTAACCTCGTTTTTAACGAACATTTTTGCGATCACGGGTGTTAGTTACCCAAGCGATTTACCATATCGTCTGCTATTTACCAGAGATGTTCGGGCGAAAGCCGACTGGCGATCATGGGTGTTGTATACAAATATGCAGCCCGCGCACAGCAATGGCTAGAGAAGGTTGAAGAAAAATTTTTTTTTGAGAAAACGTCGAAAATGTGTTATTTGGGTGTATTTTGAGCTACCCTAGCAGTATCGTCGTGATGTCTGTCTGTGTGTGTGTAACTCTGTCCGTTACACGATAGCTTCTAAACCGCCAAACCGATTTTCATGAAATTTTTAGGTAAAATGGTATTCGATACTGTAGCAAGCTAATTAGATTTTGGTCGAAATTCATCAATGCTAATGACATTTTTTTGACAGTTAAAACGTTTAAAAAAAGCTAACTTTTTAACGGAGCGTCGCATAAATATGCGGTTTTCGGAGTGTTGTAGCGCTCATTTTTGTATATTTAAAAACTTGGTAGGACCTTTCGTTTCAGAGATATTTACAAAAAAACTGTTTTTTAAGGTTCATATAGCATGGAGTTTACTTGCAGTGTGCTAATGGGTTAGGAAGGTACCAGATCCTTCATGGGTCTATTTATTTTTTTTAAGGTTTATTTTACGAAATTTGGGTAAGATACTACTTAATTGTTCTCAAAATTGCCTTATCATTTTTACCTTCCTAGCCCGCACAGCAATGGCTAGAGTTTTTTCAAAGAAAATTTGTTTTTAGGTAACGCCGAAAATATGTTATTTGTGTGTATTTTGACCTAACCTAGCAATATCCTCGTGATGTCTGTCTGTGTGTGTGTTTGTGTGTGTATTTTTTTTTCTGTCCGTGACAGGATAGCCCCTAAACCGCTTAATAGTATTGGACACGCTAACGAGCTGACTAGATTTTGGTCAAAATCCATTAATGTTAATGACAGGTTTTTGACACTTAAAATTTTTTAAAAATGCTAACTTTTTAACCGAGCATTGCATCAATATGAGGTTTTCGGAATATGGAAGACGACAGTTGGCCAAAAACTTCGTAGGAGCTTTAGTTTCTAAGATATTTACAAAAAACTATTTTCAAGGCTTCCCTTGAAGTGTGCTAATAGGCTAGCTAGGAAGGTATCAGATCTGTCATACATCCACTTAATAAGTTACTATCTTTTTTTATTTGTAGAAAATGGGTGAGTTCGTAAAGGCATCGATGAGCTCATCGATGACAACAATCAAGTTTTTAAATTAATCAGTGCAATTCGTTGAAATCCATCGGGTTCGTAAATTATCTGATGAATTTCACTAAGGCACCAATTGATGACATTAATGCTCACCGACCCTGAGAGTCAGTGAGCAATCTTCGATGAATGTCAATTACGTCAAAATCAGCTGTTTTTTGTGTTTTTTTTTCGGCTGTGTAATTTTATATCTTTTTTGTTGTTTTTTCTGTTAAATCCTCTACAGTGTGGTAAACAAAGTTTCGATGGTTATAAAAGATATAAATAGTGACTCAAGACTCGGATGATGAAGATATGGCGTTAATTTCAATTTCAATTTCTTTATTTATAAACGAGTTAAAATTGTTATAAAATCATTTACATTTTACAAACTTATTATTAATTTATTCTAAAGAGCAGAAGAACTTAATCTCGAGAGCCCTTTACCATTATTATTTTATGCTAAGTTTATATGCTAATATGAATTTTTAAAATAATTAAGTTTTAGTTGTTTTAAATTAGAGTAAATTTTTCAAGTAAAATTCCTCATCCTAATCCTAACCTAATCTATACAAAGGCACAAAAGCCTACCTTTACTAGGGTTACCAGATGAAAACGTCTCTAACCAGGACCAGCCGTCAAGAAAATCCGGACAAAATCCGGACGTCAAAATTTTTTCGATGCCACACATAAAATCAACTTTTTTTTTATTGAAACAATAACTAATAAATAAAATATTATATCTACTATTTTATAGGTACAGGGTGTCCCAAATTGGGCACTTTTAGGGGGTTTAAGGTACTTCTAGGGGAGACAGAGAAAAACTGACCACGCATTGCGAGGCTCAAATTTCAAGAGAAGGCTTATAGTGAAAACCGTATTTTAAAATATCGTCTCGTCTTTGAGCTACGGGGGCTTTTTGAAAAGTCTGCATTTTGGAAGGGGGTCTATAACTTCGTTATTAGTGGAAATTTTGATTTAGAGTAAATTGCAATTTTATAGACTTTGTCACGGGGAATCCACCCGCTAAATTAAATTTTAACTGTCACTTTTAGTTTTTGAGATATTTTTTCTTTTTTTTCTTATGGAATGGCCTATATTTTAATTAATTTTCGAATTCGTCATTGAATTCTTTTCAAAATGATGCATCATATGTTATAGTTTGATTGAGTGGTTTCGGAGATAATTAAAGTTTTTCATTTTTGTCTAGTGTGCGTTGAATGACGTCATGCGCCATTGACATGAAAGCCTTGCTGTCAAATACTACTTCAATGCTCCTATAGTTTTGTTGTCTTATACTATGCAAATCAAGTTGGCCTTGCATCTTGGCGTTTTGTCATTGTTTTCAATTGTTTAAATAATTTGACATTACGCTTTGATATGAAATTATTTTGCACAAAAGCGTTTTTAATGTTATTTTTAAATATGTATCAAAACGATGAAAAATATGACATGCTAAAATGTTACTGGGAAAGTAATGATAATCGACAGGACGCTGGAAACTTATATCTTCAAAGGTATCTCCAAATACGTTAATATGCTTTAAGGTATTTGGGTATCCCGAACGAAGACAAAGTTGAAAAGGAATCTTGTTCTGTATGGCTCTTTTTCAAAACCGCGGGCCAACATATATGACGTTAGGAGAGACCGTGAGGTAGAGGAGATAGGCATTAATAATAATAAATAAATAAATAAATCGAGGACGTATAGTTGGCCCCTATATATATATAATGAAAATTTAAATCAAGAGCGGTATTTAGAAAACATTTTACAAGATGTGGTTGAGCCATATATCGAAAACTTGTCGCTGGTAGAGAATATGCAGTGCTACTTCCACCAAGATGGCGCACCACCGCATACGGCTGGAATTATTACCAATTAGTTGAATAATACCTTTCACAACCAGTGGATTGGATTAAGAGGCCCAATACCATGGTCAGCAAGGTCTCCAGGCATCACCTTGTGTGATTTCTGTTTATACGTCAAGATTTGAAACCGTCTGTGCTTGAGGCAAAATGGGCGCCATTTTGAACATAGGTTGTAAAATAGTATGAATATGATATAAAAATTGGTATTTATAAAGGTTAATTAGTATTAGCTTAAGTTACTATAGGTATATAGTAGGATGGTTATTTTTTCTGTTGATTTATGACGCAATGATTATTGATAATTTTTAATAATATCGAATTTCTATTGAGTCTGTAATTTTTGTTTCTTTTTATAACTAGGCTTTGAAGCTGAATTATTATTTTTGACTGTGTAAAATAATAAAAATACTGGAGTGCCTTGACCTGCTTCAGCAGAAAATCATAGCACACTAGAAATAAGTGAAAAAGCTGAATATCTCCGAAACCGCTCAATCAAACTATGACATATGATACATCATTGTGAAAAGAATTCAATGACGAATTCGAAAATTAATTAAAATATGGGCCATTCCATAAGAAAAAATGCAACTTTATGTCATATCTCAAAAACTAAAAGTGACAGTTAAAATTTAATTTAGCGGATGGATTCCTCGTGACAAAGTCTATAAAATAGACCCCCTTCCAAAATGCAGACTTTTCAAAAAGCCCCCGTAGCTCAAAGACAAGACGATATTTCAAAATACGGTTTTTACTATAAGCCTTCTCTTGAAATTTGAGCATCGCAATGCGTGGTCAGTTTTTCTCTCTCCTAGAAGTACCTTAAACCCCCTAAAAGTGCCCAATTTGGGACACCCTGTACTTTTCACTGCTTTGTATTTTATTCAACAGCGTTGAAAGAGATAAAAGCAGCCTATTTCTTTCTTTGGTCCACCATTTTTCGTGGGCAGGCAGATTGTGATCATCAGAAGTAGAATTGTCTGATATGTACTTTTTTAAATTACAAACTTCATCAAAAAAATTGTGTGTGCTTAAGACCAGACGGCAGAAGTGTAAACTTCAACAAGGCGAAATTAATAATACTACTTTAAGCGGGGTCTTCACATAACGTTTTACCTTACGTCTTGCCTGTCAGTCAAAAGGGTCAAGTATGACGGTTGAAACCCTAACCTTAACAAAAGCTTAAAAAAACTTTAAATAACATTAAAACACTTATAAAATATGACAAAACAAATCCAGTTTTTTATTTTGTTTTTAAAATTTTGATATCATCAGACCGCGGCATGCCAGGATTGAGGCTTACGTTGAAAATGTTGTTTCCATGTATTAATGCAGAGAATCTTTTAGAAAATAAATCAAAATCGAAAAAAGCGAGGTTTAGATATCTGATTCATCGCGTTCTTTTTTATTTTCTGGTGTTCATCGGACTCAACGAATGAAAATGGCAAATGAACGTCAAACGTCATATGTCAAAAAACCGATGTAATCGGTGAGCAAAATTAGATTACTTTACAAACTCGCCCAATATTTGATACCCAAATAAATTTTGTCTGGCCCGTCATATGCCTAGAGGTTCCTATAAAGAAATAAGGCATCTGGATTACATAAAAATATACATAAATTTATTTAAAATATGAAATATCTATGTATGTATATTTGAAAGTCTGGAAATCTCCAATAATTAAAAAACATTTCTTATACAGTACTTTTTTTTTCCATGTGTTATAGGGATTTACACGGTGAAATTTCGACCCTATGTTAACTTTTGTTTTGTATCTAGTTAAATATTCAAATTTTGTATACAGTTAAAATAAATAAGAACTAAGTCAAAATACTTAGGCTTAATTATTATCAATGTCGCTAGTTATTGATAACCTTTCTAAAACTTTTTCTCAGGAATTATAATAAATATTTATAAATGTTATCCCTTTCGTTAAAATATATAATTAAAATAAATGGATCCATGACGGATCTGATACCTTCCTAGTCCGTTATCACACTCCAAGTAAACTCCATGATATATCTATTTCCGACACCAGTTTTTTGTAAATATCTTAGAAACGAAAGCTCCTATGAAGTTTTTGGTTATAACGCAAATTGGCTCTGCTACAGAATAGCCCCCTACAAAATAGCGCTGCTACTAAATAGCGCTTACAAAATAGCGTGCATCAAAATAGCGCCTTACAAATTAGGGCTGCTACAGAATAGCGCATTACAAAATAGTGCTGCTACAAAATGGCGCTGCCATAAAATAGCGCTGCTACAGAATAGCGCGCATCAAAATAGCGCCTTTCAAAATAGTGCTGCTACAAAATGGCGCTGCCACAAAATAGCGCTGCTACAGAATAGCGCCCATCAAAAACGGGCTGCGAAAAAATAGCGACATTTAATAGAAACAACAACATTAAAAAAAGTGCCATTAAAAACAGCAACTGTTTCACTAAGGCGTCTCTTTCTAACATATTTAAAAAAAAAAAAAACTTCCCTGACTTCTTTCTCGGGATCCTAGCGGGTGTGAAACACAACCGAACCGAACCGAACTTAACCGAACCGAAGTTTCAGTTTAGTTGGGTTTGGTTCCACAACCTCTAGGATGCCAGGAAAAACTCGGTTTGGTTTGGTTCGGTTCGGTTTGATTTCACACCCTCTAGGATCCCAGGAAAAACTCAGTTTGAAAAAATAGGTTACCGGGAGTGGCAAATCATAAGACGCTATTTTCAACCAGCGCCATTTTGATGCGCGCTATTTTGTAAGGCGCTATTTTGTAGCAGCGCTGTTTTGATGCGCGCCATTTTGATGCGCGCTATTTTGTGGCAGCGCCATTTTGTAGCAGCGCTATTTTGTAGAAGAGCCAACGCAAATTATGGTGAAACATATGCTCTACTACATACTGGAAAGTTAGCATATTTTCAAGTTTTTAATTGTCAAAAAACTCAGTCATTAGCATTAAAAGATTTTGAACCAAGTCTAATTAGCTCGTGACAGTCTCGAACACAAAATTGCATAAAAATCGGTTTTACGGTTTAGGAGCTATCGTGTTTCGGACAGACATACACACACGCACACACACAGACGTCACGCCGATATTGCTAAAATAGGTCTAAATACACCCTTATAACCATTTTCGGCTTTATCTAAAAAAAAAAGTTTTGTGTCGAAAACAATACCTTCTCTAGCCATTGCTGCGCGGGCTAAGAAGGTAAAGATTTTTGCATAGGTAGCGTAGTTTAAAACGCACTTTAAGTAATCAGATTTTCTAAGTAAATCTTTTACAAATCAGTTACAGGCTTGCGTAGATACTAATATGTACTTGATAAATGGAAATGCAAACAACTCTGGGTTTAAGAATTCAACCATAATATACGCAGTTATATTCGGTTTTTTTTATAATGGCGTTCCGTCATTGGGCATTTTACCATTTAAACGGCGATGCGTCCAATTGTAGATTCCCCCCCCCACTCCCTCCAGTGTAACTCCACTGAACAAAACAAATTAAAATGTTTTTCTTTCGGCTTGTCCCGTGGATTTTTTTCATTTTTAAACGTGACCATCTAGAGCCAAAACCCAACATAACAAATTTTACTCAAATCGGGCGAGTAGTTTTTGAGTTATGCACGTTGGTCGTTACAGACAGACAAACAGACAGACAGACAGACAGCGTGGCAAAAAAGTTTCAAAATCATCTGAAACGCAAAAATATACAGGGTGTCCCGGATAAAAGCAACTACATGGGGATTTCGGAAAGAGTAAGAGATACTAGTTTGTTATTCCTTTTGACCACTATATTGAGTTTATACGTCAATAAATAGAACATTAAAACAGCTTTTCAACCATGTATAATAAGCCTATCTTTGTATGATGGAAAATGTGAATTTATTTAAAAAACTGTTTTTCACTTGGTTGGCTGTGAAACAAAGGCCGTAGTTGCGTTTGTTGTCATACCTACGTAACTATCTGTGAAAACTTTGTCATTTATTTGATTTATCTGTTGGAGTTTTAAAGTTTCTAAATTACTTAAGATTTTTTTTGAGTCAGATTATTATTTTTTATAAATTTAACATGGAAAGGTTTTCAAATTGAGATAAAGTAGATATGAATGTAATATTATGTGTAATAAAAATGCTGGAAGAGCTCGAGATGTACTTTTAGAGATATCCAGAAAGACGACAACCAGATTTGTCAATCTTTAGAATACTTAGAAATAATTTAATTGAATATGGTTCCTTTAAAAAACAAAATCGTAATCGACATCTCCTCGCATCTCTCTTCGTGAACTAGAAAATACCCAAATCATTTGCACAAAGAATTTAAAAAAAAATTAAGTTTCATCCATATGCAACACATATTAGTCAAGCACTCCGAGATGGTGACTTAGAAAGAAGAACCTTGTTTTTGCAATTGGTTCATACAAAAATCGCAAGAAAACCTTCAATTTCCGCTAAAGGTTCTGTGGTCCGATGAAAGCAGGTTTATAAACTGCGGGGTGTTTAATAGACATAACTACGTGTACTGGGCCGATGAAAATCCGTTCTTAAATCGTGAGGTGCACCATCAAGTTAGGCGGGGTTTGAATGTATGGCTAGGAGTCATAAACGGACACATACTATTTAACATTTTTCATAATAATTTGACGCTACCTCGATATCTAGAAACTCTAAAAAATTACGTTGTTCAAATTTTAGAAAATTTGCCTCTTCAAGATGTAGCAATCATGCGGTTCCAGCAAGATGGAGCACCTCCACATAATGCAAGAATCATTACCGACTATTTGAATCAGCAACATGGAAATAACTGGATCGGAAATCGAGGTCCAGTTGGCTGGCCTGCATGTTCGCCGGACCTTACGCCTCTTGATTTTTGTATTTGGGGATACTTAAAGGATAAAGTTTATTCTACTACTCATAATACGATAGAAAAACTTGAGGCAGCCGTTGTTCAAGCCATTGAAGAAATTCCTGAACAAATGGTTAAAGATGCATGCATGTCTCTAATTCATCGATGCAGAATTTGCATGAATACCAACGGTGGAATTTTCGAACATTTGCTTATTTATTTCAATGCTTTGTTATCGGTTTTTAGTTTTATTTTAAATTAAATAATAAATGCAAACTTTTAAAAATTAATAAATAAGGGCTTTAAAGATTTTCATATAAATCAAATAAATGGAAAAGTTTTGAAAGGTGGTTACGTAGGTATGACAACAAACACAACTACGGCATTTGTTTTACAGCCAACTAAGTGAAAAACCATTTTTCAAATAAATTTACATTTTCCGTCATGCAAAGCTTATTACACACGGTTGAAAAGCACCTTTTATGCTCTATTTATTGAGGTATAAATCCAATATGGCGGTCATAAGAAATAACAATGTTGGCTATGGTTTCAAAAAAACTAGAAGGCCTAGAAAAAAATTGTTAACATCAATCAATTGGCCGTAGTCGGTTGCTTATACAAAACTACCAAATTTCATTAAATTAGTTTGCAAGATGGCGGCGATATTTCAATTTTGTTAAAAACACAATTTTTAGTTTTTGCTCGATATTTTAAAAACTCCTGTGGATATTTTTAATTTTGATACGGCATCTGATTGGGCTTAGAATAGCGCAACTTTTTTCTCATTTAAACAAACTAATATCTCTTACCGTTTCCGAAATCCCCATGTAGTTGCTTTTATTTGGGACACCCTGTCTAATTTTTTTTGAAATCGGAGCATAATCGGAGTAACTTTTTTTCTAATTTTTGACAATTTGATCATAATAGCTCACACTTCTCGTAGTATACGTGTGAGCCAAAAAACAAACTATAATAGGTACTTTGGTGCTTGTGGCCAACTCTAAGAGGGACTACATCTGAAAGGCACTAACGATATGTAACATTTAACAAAACTCACCAATGCACTACAAACATTTAAAAGATATTAAGCAATGGAGAACTAGTATTTACAAACTAATGAAATTTATTTTGGTAAAAAGATTTTGACATATTCAAAACTAAATTTTATTAACAATAAATTGACAACTTCATAAATTATAAGGCAGCTGAAGATCGCATCATTAACATTTCCCCTCGAACTAAAGCTTATAGTCAGTTCTGAACACTTTGAAATGATTTGTTGCTTGTCTATTTCTGATATTGCGTGATACACCAAAATTTTGAGAAAAAATCATAGAATACGAATTTCTAAAGTGGAGATCTGATATATGGTGCAGAACCACTCTGCAACTCGAGTTAGTTTCACCCACTATTTTTGAGCATATTTGTACATAATGTAACTAAACTATCTACCCCTCCTAGGGGGTCAGCAAGCCTCAAAATAAATCTGATAACGTGATATTTTAAACTTTTTTAAAATTTCTGGAAAAAACTCCCTTGTGAAATCGCAATAGGTAACTGATATCCTTCCGATCAGGTAATCAACACTAAGCAAATAGCAGGACCGTTTCTCGTTTTACCTTTTCTTATTTGCTGTACAAATCCAGCATAACATCGCTTCTTAAATTATGAATCAGCCCACATAGCACAAATTAAAACAAAGTTAAAAATACACACTTTTTTAAGTTTAATAGGTCGCTTTTTAAGGTTGTTTTTAAAACCACGTGAAAATCACGCCGAAATAACGTGGTTTTGAAAATAACGTTAAAAAGCGAAGAATCTTCCTGAGAATCCATCAACGACTTCATGAGACAGGTACATTGAAACCAAGTGGAGGACCAGGAAACCAGTGACAGTAAAAACGGTAGAAATTGAGGAACATGTTCTACATATGATAGAGGAAGACCCAGGTACTTCCACGAGGAAAATTGCAGATACGTTAAATATTATTAGTAAGACCGTGTGGACAATTCTCAAAGATAACTTGTTGTATCCATACCACATACAATGGTTTCAGGCACTTCTTCCTGCTGATATTCCTCCCCGCCTTGAATTTTGTCAATGGCTTTTGCATCTAACTATTCAAATTCCTCAACTGCTCTCGTTGATTCTTTTTACGGACGAAGCACATTTCTCACGAAATTCAATAATGGATTTCGATAAAAACCATTTATGGGCTAACGAAAATAGGCATGAGATACGTGAAGATCGTTTTCAGCAGCAGTTTTCTTTAAACGTTTGGGTTGGGATTGTTGGCGACTGGATTGGACCGGTATTCTTACCAGGAAGACTAATATCCTGTTTCCACCAATGCATGCCCACCCTGATTCAAAAAACGCATCACGTGATGGGCCATGGATTTGCACCGGTTTTAAATGCAGCATCACCTGATGCGTTTTTTGAATCGGGGTGGGCATGCATTGGTGGAAACAGGGTATAAACGGCGAGGTTTATCGAAACTTCTTGCAAGAAAACCTGCCAAGTTTTCTTAATGATGGCAACGCGATATGCAATGTGGTTTATGCACGACGCGACGGTGCACCACCGCATTTTAGTGTGACTGCACGTGAATTGTTAACAGCAACATATGGAGATCGCTGGATTGATCGGGGTGGACCTCACTTATGGCTCGCTCGATCCCCGGACTTAAACCCTCTGGACTATTTTGTATGGGGCCATCTAAAGGCATTAGTTTACGTCACACCAGTGGAAAATGTGGACGATTTAAGAAATCGTATAATCGCAGGGTGCAATACGATAAGGAACACGCCTGGCGTGTATCCTCGCAGGTGCTGGTAATTTTCAGCAATTTTTGTAGAATAATGCAGTTATTAAATTAATTACTATCAGATTATAAAATACATGTTTTTTCGAATAACATTTTTCTCATCCTCCATTTTCGCCAGTAAGGGCTTTAAAAAAAAAAATCAATTATGGGGACCTTTAACTTTTGTTTACGGATTTCCTAATTAGTTGTTGTTGTTTAAAATGTTATCTTTTATCGTAGAGCTATTGCGATTCCGAAGGGCTAGAGACGGTTCTTGCCGTACTATTTATACTGATTTTTATCTCCAAAAACAAAAACACAACTAAATTGGCGAAGTCGGTGAATGTGAGATCGGCTTATACCATTTATATGAGAAATCGAATAATAAAGAGGAAGTAATATGTCACGACGAGGGAATGGTTATATCGTGCTTGTCCCAAGGCCTATGGGAACAGTGTACCCGAAGAGTTGGGCTGTTGCGAACCCGTATAACTGCTACTATTATTAAATTAGAGGACTCTGAATCTGTTGAAGATTAATCAATAAGAATAGCTGTTTTACACAAAGAATATGAGCCAATGATAATGGGTATCAAAAGTTATAGCTACTTGACTTAATCAAAATGAAACTTTTACAGAATGCAAAGGCAGCGAAAAAAGAAATCGCAATCTATAGTAAGAAAATAAAATGCACTTATAGTGGAATAAACTAGTATCTAAATTCGTTGTGATTAATGCAACAGATATGGAAAATTTGCAAAATATTGTGTTTGTAAACTAAAAAAGGAGACTATAGAAAGTAACAGCAGGGACAAAGATAATAAACAATAACAATAAATTCTCAATATGTTTCCAAATTGAGAGAATATCGTCAATATAATGTCCTAAAAAGCATTATTTTATGAAGCTATTATTATGTATAATAAAAGCGGCAAATAAAGAATCAAATTACGCGACCGACCCCATAGGGTCAACACAATGATTAAATTACTGTCTCCTTAATTAAATTGTGTTGTGATGCTTTCAGTTTGAATGCATATATTTATTTATTATTTTGCTTTTGGATTCCTAGTTCACTTAATAGATAAACACTTCATTTGAAAGGGTATCTTCACTAAATTTAGTGGTTAAATTAGAGTCTGATAAAATCTACCCTTCACTCAACCAAAACCCACTATACAGGGTGTCCCGAATAGTTCTATACACACTCTTAGTATAGATTTGTTAGATTAAAATAAGTCGATTTAGGTCAGCTTACTTAATTCTCTATAAGGTTCGTATTTTTTAATTTATCTTTTTTCCAATGGGTAACAACCAACTATGCAACCAAGGTAGCATCAATCACTGTTATACCATTTTAATTGTCATTTGTCACTTCCCCTCTTAACTAGCTTGACAGGCATGCATCATGTACATACAATAAAACATAAAACTTACTCATCTGCTCAATTCATAAACTTACTCAAAGGTTACTCACAGGGGGCCTCATCCCGCCGTTTCATGCAACTTCACTTTATCATATATTCAATAATAATCAAATCAGATATAAGTTTTGGTACTTCTTTTAATCTTCTTTCTTCGGCATGATACACCAAAATAGTATGAGGGCTTCCCCTGGACGCTTAATTACCGCTAAACAATTAGCATCCCAACATCCAAGTGATAAGGATATCTTTTACTAAAACCTTCCACCTTGATGTGTCATTCAGAAAGCATGTAAGAACCCATAAAGGTTACAGTACCTCTAATCTGAAGGAACATCGGCAGGCACTAACAGCCTCTTGGATTTTTCTAAGTGGTGCGATATAATGTGCACGGCCTTAACAGTGATCCGCAATTATGCGCTACACTGCCGACCAATGGTCTGCCATTATGCGTTACACTGCCCTTTTACAAATTGTCTTACTTTTCACTACTGAACTACATTCTCTCTTTTTAAATTAAACTCTATGGTTGCTTAGCAACACCTAAAAAATATTTTTCTATGTGATTACGAGTAGATGATGGCATATCTTGCACCCGATATCTGTCATTTGGTGAAACTTTTTTTAAAATTTTGTGGTTACTTTAGTACTTTGCCCCTTTGCATATTTATTCATTTAAATCAGCACAAGATCAGCAACTTTATACTTCTTCGCTTTCTTTCCAGTTTAAACAAATTTCGTATTTGTTGATTATCTTTGATTTTGGATGAAACTTAATTTTTTAATGGTTCAATATCTTTACTTACTTGCTTTAAATTCAGCTCTGCTGTTAAGAAACAATCTTGTTTTGCTCTTGGCGTATAGCCCATTAAAAGATGACTTGGATATTTTTTTAAAATTTGGTGCACTGTATTGCTAATTAAGAACTGTATTTTCTTAATTTGATGGTCTCATTTTTCTTCGCTTTCACAGGTGATTGATAATGCTGATAATATTGTTCGATTAAGTATTTCAACTTAACCATTGGGTATTGGGGTTGCTACAGAATTTAAAATTAGTTGAGTCTTATGTTGTTTGCAAAACTCCTTAAAACTTTTAGATGTAAAGGTTGTGCAACGATCAGTAATTGGAATGCCATAAATATCAAAAATTGATTCTAAAAATGTAATAACAAATTGACTCTATGGATTTTACGGGCTTTAGTAATACATATTTTGTAAAAGCATCGATGAAAAACGATTAAATGTATGTTGCCTTTAGGGGTTTTCTGAAATGGCCCTAGATGTTGGATATGTATATTATGAAACGGTACAGATATTTTATCTATTGGATGAAAATTACCTTCTCTACGACGTTTATTGTGAAGACATTGGATTCAACTAACGATATACTTTTAACGTAGTTACGCACTCGAGGAAACCAGTATTTTTCACAGAGTTTCATAAGAGTTTTCAAAATTGCAAAATGACCTGCATCATCATAACACCACTTAACTTTTTGTTTTCCGAATTCTTGAAGTACGACCCGTTGAATTCTTTAGGCAGTTATTCTGTTAACTCTCCTTTTAGGTGAGGCGTAGTTTTTATATTATTGATTTTTCGTATTCACTTTTTGGTGGCTT
Organism: Aspidapion aeneum; assembly: GCA_963576565.1. Taxonomy (NCBI): domain Eukaryota; kingdom Metazoa; phylum Arthropoda; class Insecta; order Coleoptera; family Brentidae; genus Aspidapion; species Aspidapion aeneum. The sequence continues at coordinate 81,719,683 of OY755044.1, read as the reverse complement.
TGACAAGATATTAAAAATTAACTTAATTTTTGCATCGGTTAACCGTGCAGAGAGCGGGTTTTTCAGTTTTTAAAATGTAATTTTTAATCGGAGGCTTTTCAGATAGGTTTGGATTGCGGCTAAGTGCATCTGCAGGTTGCATTCTCTTTCCAGGATGGCACTTTACAATAGTGTATACGTGTATTCTTACACTTGTAACCACCAACGTGCTATTCTTCTTCTATTCTTTTGATAGTCGATTTCCAATTTTCATTTTAGATTTTGACCCTTTGTATAGTTCTTTTATCGCTTTTATGTATGTATGATTAATATTAGTTTGCTCTAATACTGTCCATAATTTTTCTACTTGGATGGTACCATGAGTCTCTATATTTCTGGCACTCCTTTTCTCAATTACTTGTAGACAAAAAACCGAACCGTTACCACAACAAAATCTGTCTTCACGAAACCCACTTTGCTCTTCTTCTTCTTGTTCATGAAAATCATTCTCTATTAGATCTTTAAGAATTCTACCGTACAATCTACTTAGAGTATTGGTTACTGAAATATCTCTGTAATTGTATTCGTTGATTGATAATATATGTGAGATTTTCTAGTAGTTTGTCTGATCCATATTTGAGCATTTCAGCGTATATTCCTCCAGGTCCGCTTGCTTTTCTGGATTTAAGCTTTTTAATGCTATTCTTTATCATTTATTTTTCGATGATTACTTCCTCTAGAGGCTGACAGATATTCGAGTCTCGTTTCCTGCAGCATTCCCTTGTAGTGTTCTATAGAAATGAATTTTGATACTTCAAAACTCTGTCACCTACGTGTGTATTTATATCGCATTTGCGCTCAAACATTTCATTCTTTTCCGTGCGTAACAAATTTCTTAGCACTCTTCTAGTTTCCCTGTAGATTTCTAGGTCTCTTGGCTCTTTGGTACTGAGCCATTTCAAGTATATACGTTTTTTCATGTTTTCCTCCATCCACCATATCTTATTGCTATTTCTATTATCTTAGTATCCAACAGCTTCTTTGCTTGCTTCCTTCAAGTTTTTTATTATGTTTGTATATCTCTTCAAATGAGTGTTTATTAATTTTTCATCTAACATTGTGCGTATTTTCGATTTCTAGACTTCTAAAGTTATATTTTTGATTTTCTATGATGCATTCTAGGTTTTCAATTTCTCCAATACTTCCGTCTCAATTTGTTGTTCTTAAAGGGAATAATATTTTTGCTTTTGTCAGATGTTGGTCAGATCCACAGGTAACACCCCGAAGCACTTAATATCACTTTAATTCCGACCAAAGTTGGTTCAAAAACAAACAACAAAAAAAATCGAAAAATTGTATTAAAAATTGAACATATCTATTACCCCTAGTTATGGAGAGGCGTGCCTTTCGAACGGACTCTGGAGACAATAGGTTAAGGATTGAAAAAGGAAAAATATATTTCGAAACGTTGCCAAAAACTTGATAGTTTCTTTTTTGGTCCTGTCCTCTAACCCACGAATAGTCAAGTAAAAATAATAAAACTTGGATTGTAATTAGATAACTATAAAAAAAATAGTAAAATCAATTTTTTTGATCTAAAATCCGAATTTTTTACCCCCTGTATAAAAATACAGAATCAACTTAAATAAAACTATTTAAAATACATTTTTTAGTTCAGTTGATCAAGTGCTACAAAAACACTAAGAATAAAAACATCCGTGATACACGAGCAACGACTCTGTATAGTTTTCAAAAGATTGAGGCGCATTTTAATATATTGTTCCAAAAGGAAACCCTCAAATTATTTTTTAAAAATCAGCAAGATTAAATCTTCCTGGTGCAAAAACCGGCCAAGTCCTAAAATTCAAATTTCTGGGAAATCACAAAAAACACTTTCTGAATTTTAAAATAATTTTGCAACAAATTTTGGTTCTAACATAGATATTATTGGGATTTGTTATATGGGCCAGTATAAAATTGATATTTTGTAAAAATCACACTAAAAATGATTTTTGAAAATTTGGACTTGTCTTAAAACTTTATCTGTATAATTTAAAAACTCAGGAAATAAAATGCTTTGCCCGGACGCGTCATCGCTATTATTCAGAGCAGTTGTAGCCTGAATCGACTTTACGTTAGGCGTAATTTCAAAAGATAATAGGGACTGGAATAAAACCTGACTTTATTTTAGAGTCGGCTTTATTCTGAGAGATTTACAGCTCAAAATTGACATACCATAGTCAAGTTTAAAAATGAATTCGCTAACTTTCATTTAATAAAAACAGGCACTAATAAATCCGGTTCTTAAATACACAAAGGCCGAATTTTGAAAGAAAGCAGCTGTTTTTTACACAATACTGCCGATTTTAAAATAAGGTCAGGTTTTATACCGATAAGTCCCTAATATTTACCGTGATTTAGAGCACGACTTTATTATAACGATCTGAGACACAGTATAGTATCTCGGCCAATTTATAATGCGATTCAGACGACACACTAGAATTATTAAATCACTGTTATATTAAAATAGATCCCAAACTTAATCGAACCGACCCTAATCAAACCTAACCAAACCAAATCGAACCAAACATATTTTTTCAAAAAAAAAACGTTCTTGACTTATTTCTCGTTATCCTTGAAAGTGAGAAACTAAACCAAACCGCACCAAATCGAATCGAACAAAAGCGAACCGAACCGACCGAACCCAACCGAACCAAACCAAAGCGAACCAAACCGAGAATCCTCTAGGATCTAGGGAAAGAAGTCAGGGAAGTTTTTTTAAAGAATATGTTTGGTCCGATTTAAATCGATTTGGTTTGGTTATGTTTCATTACGGTCGGTTCGGTTTAGTTAAGTTTGGTTAGGTTCGGTTAGGTTTGGTCATCAAGTGCTTTATTGTCATAATAATCGAAAATTACATTGACAATGCTTGGTATCTATTTTAATATTACAGCGATTTAATAATTCTACTGTGGCGTCTGAATGGCAGTATAAATTGGCCGAGACACTATACTGTGTTTCAGATCGTTATAATAAAGTCGTGCTCTGCATCACGGTAGATTTTATCTTTTGAAATTACGCCTAACGTAAAGCCATGTATACTGCGATTCAGACTACAATTACTGCTCTGAATAATAGTACATTATGCCTTTACGCTGAGCGGACTCACTGTATAACTATCTATTTAATTAGATTATAAAAAAATCACATAGCAAGTTACAGGTTAAATCGGTGAAATAAAATTTAATTTTTTTTTCTAAGAAAATTTATTCGAATTTTACTCAACATTTATAATAGGATCTGGCAGTGCACAATTTACTTTTTGGTAAAATGTCATTTAAATACTTTTATTCTAATAAATAAATATTAACATTTACAAAATTTGAGCAATAAAATATATGAATTAAAAACACACATTATAAAGTTTTTATGTTTTCTGTACATAGATAAATCTTATTCTTTAGGAAAATTTTCGGTATTTCTAGTGAAGATAAAATAATCACAAATTATAGAAATTATTTTCTGGTGCAAATAAAAGTAAAGCAGGCGCAACAAAAATTATATTTTATGAAACATCACTTGTAGCCTAGGGAATAAAGAATATAATTTCATAAATACCGTGGAAAAGTACAACATTTATAACTTAGCGTCTTAGTCTTTTTAACGTGGTTTGGTAGTTGTGGAGTCAAAATGCAAATATTCAACAACCACTGGATCAAATGTCAACATATCGTATAATTTTAAATTCAGAAAAGAAAAGTCTATTAATTTTAACTTCAATATATAGGGCGTTCCTTAAGAGACTTACCATGTTTGTATATTTTTACTTTTCGATATTCATTTGTTTTGTTAGATAATATTCCTGAAGGACCCACCCCCCTACCCCCGAAGCTAAAAGATATTTTCCACATATTTCATGAATACAAACACAAAATCGCATAAAATACGGTCTGGGGTCTCGGGTCCCCCCAAAACTGTCTCGGGCCCACCCCGAAACTTTTTTCTATTTACGCCACTGATAAGAGCAGACCTTGGTTGAAATATATGGAAACACCCTATACCTACAATCTTACCCATATTCTTTCAAACTAATTTTTAATATATTTTTAAGTATACAGCTAGCGAAGGCATAGTTCCGGAGTTGCCAACTTTGAATTAAGGTTTGTCAGTACATTTGTTTTAAATTGTCAGGACATTTGATCCAAAACCAGGACAGCCACAAATTGTTATTAAAAACTAAAACATAAAATATCTGAAATTTTTTTAAATTATCAATTTTAAAAAACTTCTTAATTTTGCCAAGGCATGACATATTTAGTAGTTGACTGATAACTTCCTATCTATAAAAATTATAACAATCCATAGTCCATGGATTTGTTGACAAATACCATAAAAATATTACACTTCCGGTTACCAGTTAGGAATTTTTACGATGCTTGTCAATATCCTAATACAAAAAAACATAAGGAGACACTCGATCATAGTTACTTTCCCCACCACCCTAATTACATCATATAGGTATATTCTCCATCTCCATCTCCATTGGGGGTGGCAATATTGAAAAATATGATAACGTTAAATATTTTTGCACTAAATCCACGGACTAAGAAATGTAAATTATATGACAAATCAAGTTTTTTCTTTTGAAATCGGATTTGATTGAAGATTTTAAAGATTCGAGCGGCATTTTATTTTTCTATGCTCAAAAAATCAGGAGATTTGATGTCCTGATACAGATGTTGTAAGAACGCAGGACCTTTTGCTAAAATCAGGCCAGTCCTGAAAAATCAGGATGGGTTGGCAACCCTATATAGATCCAAGATTTACCCTGCGCCTGCTTAGACCGTTATCAAAGAACAACTTGCCTGACATCTATCTATAATATACCACAATAAAATTAATTAAGGATGCTGCGGGACAGAAATGTTCATGCTTTTACCCCCATTTCTGAGGTAAAAAATTTTACGTAGTTTAAAGGTGAATTCTGCAATGCAATGTCTCCAAGCTAAAAATACCTTAAACTTTCCAAAAGTTTCCAACATGAGGGCATAATAAAATTAAAGTATTTAATTTAAATATTTTGGGTCACCTAAAATATCTTAATTTTAATTTTGCGACAACGCAATAAGAGCAAAAACAACCGCATATCGGGTACAGGCATATCGTCCTTAAGTTTACAAAATAGTTTTGTATTGTTTTTATGTATATTTTTACTTTCTATTTCTATAAAGTTGTTAATAGAAAAAGTATTACATTAAGAAAAAACCAATAGTTCTTGTTGTCCTAAACAAAATCTGGTAGGGTGTTGACATCGAAAGCCAAAGGTTCTGGGTTCAAGTCGCGGCCGAAGCACAGGAAACTCTTTTTTTATAATGTTTTGTTCTTTTGGTCTAAAAAATCCGATTTGCTAAGTAATAAATACATTTGGAAAAATTTGTACAATGTCAGTTGCAAAATATAAAAATTTCAATTACTTTGTGTTAATAAACAGTACGACATCTCTATTTTTATAAGCACCATATAGCACTTTTTCGGAACAAAACCTATTTATGAGTGTTACTGAACAAAAAAACAAACTTTTTCTACGACTGTGCGATTTTAACCACTTTTCCGCACTTATTTAGTTTAGAAAGTGTCACCATCGCCACTTTTCCACATTCAGTGCAAGACATTTTTTCGAGAAATAAAATTCTTAAATTAGCTCCCCTGTTCTCCTTTTGGAAGGTTGAAATTGGTGTTTTCCTAACTTTTGTCAATTAATCGTAAGCGTATCCTAACCAGTCCAGATATGACCTGACCTTTTACCACCAAAAAAAATGTTCTTACTGAAGTCACAGGTTAGGATACATTTGCAGTCAATTTACAAAGGTTAGAATAACACCGATTTCAACCTTCCAAAATAAGGACCGGAAAACTAATTTAGGAAAATAATTTTTCAAAAAAATGTTTCAGTTTAGTTTGGTTTGGTTTGGTTTTACATTCTCTAGGATCCCGGGAAAGAAGAAAGGGAAGTTTTTTTTTAATATGTTAGAAATAGATCCCTTAGACGAATTAGGAGAGTTTTGTTAAGTTTGAAAAGCCAGGTCTAGAAATGGTTTTTTCGAAAAAATTGTTTTTAAAAAAAAAATTTTCGACCAAATTATGGTTCGCAGAAAATATTTTCGTTTCGTTCGAAGAAAATGTTTTCAAACAAATTTTCGTTCGAAAAAAATGTTTTCGAACAAATTTCTGTTCGAAAAAAATGTTTTCAAATTATTGCTTTCGAACAAACGGTGTTCGAACATCGTGTTTTCGAAAAAATTTCCGCGACCCTTAAATAGCACATTAGTGAGATATTTGCTGGATTAAACGGCCGGCCTCGTCGTATAAATTTTCCCGCGTGACCTATTTACAAAATAACACACTAGTCACATAAATAACTACAGTCGAACCTCGGTAACTCGAACATCTATAACTCGAACCCCTCTATAACTCGAACCTTTAAGCGGTCCCTGCACTTTTTACATGTATTTTAACCCATGTAACTCGAGTTTCTATAACTCGAACTCTCCATAACTTGAACTGGTTTGGTTGTCCCTTCAGGTTCGAGTTATAGAGGTTCGACTGTATTTTAAAAGCCTAAATATCTAATAAGCTTTAATGCTGAGGTTTTAAAAACGTATATTTTTTGTCAAACTGTTATGCACGGGAATAGCCCGAGCTGTACACCCTAGACACTTGGGAAATGAGGGTAAAACCATAAAAATTTGTACATATATTCAGTGGAAAAATAAAAACTTTTTGACCCCTAGCACCTTTATTTTGCTTTACCGTGGAAAGGGTAAGGGAAATTTTTTAAAAAATAGCGGAAACAAATTGTCAAAAATGGGTATAACCTAACCCATATAGTCAAGGTTATACTCGTTTGAATATAATTTGTATTCATTGATGGAAAAAAAAATGGTTTCAAGATCACTTGACCTTACACGACCGTGAAAAGTTAAGATTTATTTAAAAAAACACAATTCTTAAGTATTTTGATTAAAAAAAATCACCAAAATTCGAGGTTTATCAAAAGCAAATAACCTAATCCATATAGTCAAGGTTATACTCGTTTGAATATAATTTGTATTCAGTGATGAAAAAAAAATGGTTTCAAGATCACTTGACCTTACACGACCGTGAAAAGTTAAGATTTATTTAAAAAAACACAATTCTTAAGTATTTTGATTAAAAAAATCACCAAAATTCGAGGTTTATCAAAAGCAAAGCAAAACACTTTTAAACTATAAACAAGGCCTGTAGAAAATGCATTGACTTCTATACCAGGGCTTTATACAACTCAATGAGAAAATGACATTTTCCGAGAACCCAACATTGGTGTATGCTACTCCCAGACGAATTGAGTGAAAACTACTAAATTTAAAACAAATATTAAGGAAGTCAGGTCTAAAATTTCCCCCACCCCTTCCACGGTGAATCAAAAATTCGTATTTTTCCACAGAATATGTGTACAAATTTTCATGCTTTTACCCCCATTTCCCACATAGTTGGAGAAATTGGGGTTGTACAGCTCGGGCTAGGTCATTTTTAAAAAACCGTACCATAAAATTGCTTCAGATCAAAAATTACTTAAAAATTGATTACGGCGATAAGGTCAGTTGTAGTAGACAGTTCATCAGAATGCCAACTAAAAGCCACTGGTTATGTGAATGTAATGAACCACCTAATAAACTATTTTTTTCTTAAACTCCCAAGAACTAGAACTCTATAAATGCCTTAAACGATATGCGGTTTTGCTCAAACATCAAGCTGACAAAAGGAAAAGTAGAATATAAGCAAAAAATATACAGTTAATCATCAGTTAATTTTACTAGAATTCGTAATGGGCAGGTCCAACCTACAGCATAACAAAAAGATAAGCCGAGAAACGAAGTAAGTGATTTTAACATACATAGAACATCGTTTTTGATCAGAATAAACTAAAACTGTGCGTAACTGTGCAGTAGACTTATTGGCAATGTCAAAATAAGGCTAGCAGAATGCAAGTTTATTTAAATAAGTATCAAGTTTATTTAATACTCGAACTTAACGTTGCTGGGCACAAGAGGTATAGGAACATACGTTCTATACACTGTCGCTTGTTTTTAACCTCAGTTTTAAACATCAACTCATTAAATGAGGTTGTTTAGGTTTTTGTCATATTTTTAAAAAAGTACTAAAAATGGAAAATCCTACCTCCGAATGGAGGTGTGTGCTGCAAAAACATCAAGAAGTGTCCTCCTCGAAAAAAATACCGACGTGTTCGAGGGTTACCTTAAAAAAACACCCTGTATTTATAAACTAAAAAACAACCCACCAAAGGAAAATACCTAAACCTTAAAAACAAAACGTTTAATTAAAAAAAAAATCCAGCTAAGCTAAACATTTTCAAAAATCCATCAAGTAAAGCCAAGTTACATAAATACTGCATAACTGTATGTTTAGTAAAAAAATCTAGCAAACTGGTAATAAGTTCGCCTTTAAGCAAAGAACTTTGTCACAAATTAATAATGTAAAGTTTTGCATGCTCGCAATAATCAATGGCAAAAGCAGGGCTGTTAATGTGGATCACTATTAATGAGTTTTGGGAATCCCTATCCATAGTCGTAAATAACAAAAACAAAATCGTCCAAGATCATAAATGAAAATGGTATAACAGTCCAGTGGCAAAAACGGAATTTTGAATAACCGGAGATTATACATTATACATCGAAGTTTAGTATTAAGTCTTTTATCAAAACCGGACAAAATCAAAAAGGACAAAATCATAAAAAGGGGTCAAGCCTAGCATGAGCAACTTTCTCCTTTCTTTCCAAGTATACTGGTTCAGTCTCTCTTTCTCTCATACAAATCGGTCTCACGGAAGTTTGGCGGCAAATTTAAATCGGGAAAAAATAATATTGTGGTTTTTGGATCCAAAAAAACATTTAAAAAATATATCGTTTTTTTTTCTTTTTTATTAGCTCCCCTGTCCTTCTTTTGAGAGTTCGATATTGGTGTTAACCGAAGCGAACCTCTTGGTCAATTAATTGCAAATAAATTCTAACCTAGGGTCCAACACCTTTTGTAAGGATGGGCCTTTGCCGTATGTACTATAGCAGTCCCTATGTAGATACAACGTTTTCTTTAGAGATGGCAGAGAAATTGAAGTGAAGGACGCTTCAATTGCATAACAATATCAGAACCGCTCTTCTTTAGGTAAACGTCACAAGCTAGGCCCGACACCTGATTATGATTTTGTCCTTTTTGATTTTATCCGGTTTTGATAAAAGAACTTCAATTTTACTCTTGTCTTGTTTTTAAGAATTACATTTTTGATAATGTCCGGTAATTAATAATTCCGTTTTTAATATAGGACTGTTATGCCATTTTCCTTTATGATCTTAGACGCTTTTTTATTTGCCCTTTATAAAAAACTAGGGGGGCCCAGTTTTACTATGGCTACACACAGTGGCGTATATAAGGGGGCTCCGCGGGCGCCCCCGAAGCTGAGACTTTTTTAGATATGTTCCATATATTTCATGAATACAAACATAAAATAGCATAAAATATGGCCTCATAAAGTCTCGGGCCCTCCCCAAAACTGTCTCAAAGATATACAAAAAGTGAATTTGCAGTGAATGGATGCATCCTAGCGAAAAACGTTAAGAATAATTTTTATAGTATTTTTAATTCCGCTTCTTCTGATCATTGTCATTATCGTTTACAACATGGAATTTTTACAAAATTGTATATTTTAGCTGGGTTGTACAGCTAACTATCAAAGCTAGGAGCGTTACATCAGAAGAAGCGAAATTAAAAGTACTATAAAACATTATTCTTAACGTTTTTCGCTAGGATGCATCATACCATCCAACGAACTTTAAAAATATATAGTCAATATCCTCTTCTGTGAAAGATTTAAAGCCTTCTAAGTAAGAAAAAAAACAAATGTCAATAATATTGTAGCAACAATAAAATGAACATGGGTATTATTTTCACTCCTTTGCGAGCGAAAATACTAATAGTCTTGGTGTATCTCCAAAACTTCGTAATTTATCAAAAAATGTAATATGACAAAATTTGTTTCCCTTTCAAAAAGGAGTAAAACAAGCTTGAAAAAATTAAAATAGGACCACTGCGTAGGGAGATACGCCTAAACAAAACATCTTTAATGTGACGGCCATTTTCAAAGATTGCGGCCAGTGGCGGATCCAGGATTTCCGGGGGGGGGGGGGAGTGGCCCAAGTGGCAGCAAACATCAAAATATATTTTTTAAGCGGTTTTTGATAGATCTGAGGTGTGAAATTTGGTATTTATAATAGATTTATGGCGCCACAGGCGAAATTTTTTTGAAAATTAATTAGAATTTGTGACAAATTTTAAATAAGTGATGCTGCCAAACTAAAAAATAAATTATATAACTGGAAAGGGGGGGCTGGCCCATCTGGCCCCCCTCTGGAACCCCCACTGATTGCGGCCAAACGACCATGCGTTCGACCACGTGACCAAATTTTTTTTATACTGCTAAAGCCGCGTAGTCAAACTGAGCGCACATATTAGGTCACACGTGACAGGAGCCAGCGCCTAGACTAACTAGCAAAAAGGCAAAAAATTTATAAAATTTCGAGAAGAGGATCAGCCATAGGATTTATATGAATATGGCTCTGAAGTCAGAAAAGAGTCCATATTTAAAATGTGCATTTAGTTTTTGGAACCATTTTTATGTAACCTATACTTCTTTCAGGCACACTGTGTTAGAGACACTGTATGCCAGTGGCGTATATAGAAAAAAGTTTTGGGGTGGGCCCGAGACAGTTTTGGGGGGCCCCGAGACCTCATGAGGCTGTATTTTATGCTATTTTATGTTTGTATTCATGAAACATATATAATATCCATAAAAATCTCAGCTCAGGCCCCCCAGGCCTCCCCGTATATACGCCACTGCTGTATGCTGTATGTATTTTTAGAAGAGAGACTCGAGAAACCTATCAAAATATGTCGGTCCACTATACTCTAAAATTTTTTAAAAAGAGACCTACCTTACTCCCTTGTTTATTGATGAGTGTCGGGAAATACAAAAAATTGAAGATTGTTCTGGGTGATGAGATATCTTTATTTTCGTCGAAAAGTAAATTTTCAAATAATTTGTAAAAACTACGTTACTCTAGTTGCTGTCGTTTCTGGGATATATACATGGTTTTTTTGAAAAATCACAAGTGCGTGAGACAATGAATATGAAGGTATATGATCTGTAGTGTAATACAAGGCAATAATGATAAAAAAAATTGGGAAAAACATAAAAAAACAATTTATCAGTTTTTTTGACTTGAGCATTTGCATTAAATTAGTATGTTCTTGTGTCTGTCTGCAAGTTTAAACGCAGCAAATTCAGTTAATTAGCAAATAAATGCAGTTTTTAATCATTAAACCAACTGAAAATTAAGTTTCACGTCTAACATTGCATAGTTAAATACCTAAGGACTAGAGACCCTGTATGTATGACATATTTTAAAGAAAGAGAGATACGAGAAACTCTTCAAAGTCAAATTTATTTTAAGTCAAAATTAACTCTAGCGATGTTTAGAGAGAGACGCACCTTCGATCCTTGTTAACTCATAAGCGGCGGAAAATAAAAATAATCGATTTTTAACAAAAACTATACAGGGGGTGCGGGCAAACGTTTTTGTTTATATGTTGTATGATGATTGATGTCACTCACCGCTGACAATTTAAATAATTTTAGAGAAACGCCAAAGAAATTGGCAAGAAAATAACATAACCAAAAAATGTTAATTTTAGTGACGTTGATGGGTTTGTCGCGTCTCAAGGTCTGTAGAGGCAGATCTTGGTCGCGTCTCTTTTTTGTAAAAATATGTCATACATACGGGGTCTCTACTAAGTGCAGTATCATTTACAAACCTGTCAGTTCTTGGGAAATTGTGCGGTAAAAGTTTTCTATTAATAGGAATATGAGACATTTCATAGTAATAAAATAAATGATAATTAAGTTGGAAAATTGCTGTAATTTTAAAATAAAAAAAAGGTACCTAAGTAGATTTTATTGAGGGTCTTAAAGTAAAAACTGATTTTTTATGATAGGATTTTCTTATACAAACAGACTGGGTTTTTACGTCAAATTCAGTGCTCTTCATCGAGCTATATGAGTAAATAAGATAATTTTGTTTCAAATCATTTAGCAAATAATAAAGTGTTATAAGAAGAACATAGAGTAAAAAAGCACATTTGCACATCTATCGACATTAGTATCCGTAATAAATTTTAATTCTTTAATAGTTAAAAAAAGTTAATAGGCAAAGGTATTAACGTAACACATCGATGACCAACGAAAATGCCAATAACAGAAAAAAAGTTATAATTCAGTTAGGTATAAGCATAATATATTTGAACTTATAATTGATCAAGATGAAACTATCTCCTCAAAAATCATATAGGTTTTTAACTATCAAAATGACAATTGGGACATTTTGGATCGCGTATTTTACACTTCGTTGCCATTATTGTTATTGCTGAGTTTGCGCAACTTGTCGCTCCTTTATTGTTATGTAGGATAACAGCGTCCGGTACTTATGACCTTATTTTTATAACTGTTATTTGTTAAAGTGAGTTTTGTATTATTTTAACATTTTTATTTTAAGTCGAATTTTTTATTAAGATTCGGTAGTTTGTTTTGTGAAAAGCCGTACATTTCATACATATAAGAAAATAAAATAGCACATTTCAAGTGAAGCCATGATATATCATGACTTTAAAAACAGTTTTCTGTAAATATCTCAGAAACTAAAGCTCTCACGAAGTTTTTGGTTATAACACAAATTATTGACCAAAATAAGGTCTATTATATTTCGAAAACTCATTGGCGTAGCTAGCCTTGCTTTTCAGGGGGGGCCGTGGCCCCGGTCTATCTTGAACAAAAAGCAAACATAGGTTTTAAAGAGTCGTGCAAAGTGTGCAATGAATAAAAAAAAATACGCGCATTAAATGTTCTAATATTTTAATATAACAAATTTAATAATACATTTACCAACTTATTTATATGTATACACAGGAAGTATGTAATTCAGCAATTCTACAAAAAAAGTTTTCTACATCGCTGACTGAAAGCGTCTACCACACTGTCTAAGTCGACCTCAACATCTTTTTCTATGAATAACAATGACAAACCTGAGTGCCTCTCTTGAGTCATAGTTGTTCTAAGCCAATTAAAAACTCTCCTCATGGCAGAGAAAGACCTCTCGCAAGTTGCACTTGAAATTGGAAGAATACTCGCAACTTTAAAAAGTTGGTAGAGGTTTGGATAGGTGTTTTCTGCTATATGTTGTTTGATAGAATCATGACCAACAGTTTGATTTAACCGAAAAATACAATTCTTTAAAACGGTCATTTCTGCTCTTAGAGTAGAAGTATTAATATTAAAAATTTCCCGGTATTGCTCGACGAATTTATTCCATTTAACGACGTGGGAAAATTTAATATGAAAATGGTTATGAAATTGTCACCAAAATCGGAAAATTTTCATGACACTAAACGCTAACCTCAAAAAAACTAAAAAGATTATTATACTTATTTTAGAAAAACAGTTTAAAAAGGTCTTTTATAACCTTACGACATCTACAACCCGATTTCGGAAACAGAGGGGCAAAAATCGCTGTCTTTATTAAAAGCGAAATTTAACTTACACTTCTATAATATTTTACAAGATGTCGCCAATATGTATGAAATATTCAATATGCATAATTATGTTTAAATTTAAAAAATATTTTCGGGAAATTGCATAAGTGCAGAAAAGTTACCGATAATTTAAAGAGAAAAAGCCTAATTCCGCAAGACAAGGGCTTTTTCCTGAAATGTAAACATTATCTAAATGATTTTAAATTTTAATGCACCTATTTTATTTGAATATTTCCCGAATAAAAATAGAAAAGTATGTATTTTCAGCGTCATGTTCTTTTACTAGTAGTCGGTAGGGGAGGCCTAAAATATCTTAGGGGGGGCCTGAGGGACTTCAGGGGGGGCCAGGCCCCCCCTGCCCCTCCCCCCTAGCTACGCCAATGCGAAAACTGCATATTGATACGATGCTCCTTTAAAAAGTAAGCATTTAAAAAAAAATTTAATTGTCAAAAAACTGTTATTAGCATTAATGGATTTTGACCAAAATGTAATTAGCTCGTTGGAGTATAGAACACTATTTTACCTAAATTTTATGAAAATCGGTTTAGCGGTTTAGGAGCTATCGTGTTACGGACAGAAATAATGTAAACACACACACACACAGACACACACACATACAGTCATCACGACGATGCTAGGATAGGTCAACTTTAGGAGCTATCGTGTTACGGACAGAAATAATTTAAACACACACACACACAGACACACACACATACAGACATCACGACGATGCTAGGATAGGTCAACTTGAACTGTTTTTTCTTCCTAGCCCGTGAAGCAAAGGCTAGAAAAGATATTATTTTCGACGAAAATTTTTTTTTGAGATAATGTCGAAAATGTGCCATTTGGGTGTATTTTGACCTATCTTAGCAATATCGTCGTGATGCCTGTCTGTGCGTGTGTATGTCTGTCCGTAACACAATAGCTCCTAAACCGCTGAACTGGTTTTCATAAAATTCTTAGATAAAATAGTGTTTGCCACTCCAACGAGCTAATTAGATTTTGGTCAAAATCCATTGATGCTTAGTACAGTTTTTGACAATTAATTTTTTTTTTTAAATGCTAACTTTTTAACGGAGCATCACATCATTATGCGGTTCGGTTCGGTTCATAGTTCGGTATATAGTTGACTACGTTTTGCTTAATAATTTGTGTTATTACCAAAATTTTCGTAGGAGCTTTAGTTTCTGAGATATTTAGAAAAAACTGTTTTCAAGGCTGATATATCATGGCTTCACTTGAAGTGTGCTGATTGACTAGCTAGGAAGGTATCAGATCGGCCATGTATCGATTTAGTTTTTCCTTTTTTTGAGCTTTGCACATTCTATCTTTATTTGTCCTGGAAATTATCCCTATTGAGAGTAACGGTAACAGCTGGCAAAGCTGTTATTTTCGTTGACCCAAAACACCCTAGTGTTATATATTACCAAAACTGCAGAATTCTTACTTTAAACGCGATAAACTCAGTTTCAGTTATTTTAAACGCGATAAACTTAAAGCCTTTTTCCTCGAGGTTATTTGTCACTCATTTAAGTTACTCGAAGTGACCTCACGGGTACTCGGAGTAACCGCTGTATGACGTCAGACAATCAGCTGTATTGTTATTTTACGCTCCCTTGTATTCCATAGAAAGAGAAGGATGGGTGAAATTAAAAGCTGAGCACTATTTTTCAAATAGTTAATTTAACAGGGGGTGATAATTTCTTGACTTGTACAAGTTGGAAGACCTGTTATTCGGGACTTATTAGGGACTTATTGCAATAAAGCCAAGCAGTAATTGTGCCGGGCACTATTCGGAGAGTTTCACATTGAAAACTGACAGTTGATCTTTTAAAATTGACATACCAAAACAATTATTTTCCAATAATAGTGGCGGCACTATTAATTTCGGCTCTTACAATACATAAAGGCCTAATTTTAAAAGAAGTCAGCTGTTATTATAATGCGAAACTGTCAGAATAGTGCCCGGCACTATTATTGCCTGACTTTATTGCAATGACTCCCTAATAAGTCCCTAATAACAGGTCTTCCAACTTGTACAAGTCAAGAAATTAAACTATCACCCCTGTTAAATTAACTATTTGAACAATAGTGCTCAGCTATTAATTTCACCCACCCTTCTTTTTCTATAGAATACAAAATTAGGCCTTTGCATGGGTATTGTAAGAGCCGGAATTAATAGTGCCGCTAACAATTGGATTTGATATGTCGATTTTGAAAGATCAACTGTCAGTTTTCAATGGAAAACTGTCACAATAGTGCCTGGCTTTATTGCAATAAGTCCCTATTAATTCATGGGAACCTAGCTTTAAGAAGACTACTACGAAAAATTTAAATAAATAACTTATCAATGATGAATCTGCTTCATTTTCTACCGTTAGCAAACATAATTCGTTGTTAATATATAATATATTAAAATCAAACATTTTGAAAAAAAACCGATCTTAACCTCAAAATATTTCAGCAACCACGTCTGCTAGGCTAGTTACACTGTGTGGTTACTCGTGACGTCATAGTTAGTGTTATTCAGCGAAGAAAAACAGAAAACCAGTAACCAGGTTACCTGGTAACTTGTAGTTACTGCGTGGAAAAAGGCTTTTAGTTTCAGACAACAGAAATTGGTTTGAATGCGTTCAAACCAGCGATACCCTACGGGTGTGTCGCAGCAATAAGTTCGACGTAGGGTATTAAAAGTTTCGTAACGATTCTATACATGTACAGGTCGATACTGATACGGACAAATAAAAAGAGATGATATTTTAGTCCAATGTCCTGAAACTAGTGTAGTTTTTAGGAAAAGCCCATAAATTAGTAAACTCATTTTTTTTCGTAGGTTGAAAGCTAAACTTGCCAAAAAATATTTATGAAAATAATTGCAAAGATTTTCCTTAATAAAATCAGGCAAAGCTACTATTGTATGTTTGCTGGAACTAAGATATTTACACTGTGCTGGAAAGTGAAACTATGAAAAAGTGCGAAGTTTGAAACTGATCGGACATTTACGTTTGGTTCAAATTGACTTACAAAGAAAGTGAAATAAAATATTTAAACAAATTCGACAGGCCACTTTTAGATATTTTGTTTTAAATTTTTTTAATTTTTTTTTGTAACTTTCTATTTTTACATAAAAAGGCAAGTGCTAAACTAAAATAACGCAATTTCTTTTTTAAATGCAAAAACCCTGAATTAGTGCACATAATAAGTATATATACTTACCTAAAAACACCTTTTACAAAAATTACGTTTTATTGTACTTTATTAGGGCTACCTACATATACATATGGCTTACAGCGGTACACAAATTTAGTTTTCTGGGGTTTCTGTTTATGTTTATTTCTACGTTAGTTTCATCCATCTATCAATGGAGTACTCAAGGGCAGCGATCCACCTGCAAATAAAAAGTTATAATTAAAATTATTGAAACAAATGTTGAAGCCTCACTTAAATAGTGGGGACTAATTATTGCAATAAACCCAGGCATTTTTGGACAGTTGATTGTTTTTCTCTGGTTTTACGTTATAAGACGGGACAGCTCGTTTTTTAAAATTAAGTCTTTGTGTATTATAAGAACCGGACTTAATACCGACTTTCTTTGTTTAAGATAAATAAACGTATTTTTCTTAAATTCGACTCTTAGGTCAATTCCAAATAACCAACTGTCAGTCCACAATGTAAAACTCTCAAAATGTCTCAATGTCTCAAAACTGTCGTGCACTATTGCTGCCTGGCTTTAATGCAATAAGTCCTTTCCATATGATTCAAGTAAAACTTTTCCAAGGCAATTTTTTTTAAGTTGTTTTTAACAGAATAATTTTATTAGAAACAGTTATAACACATACAGAAAACAGTGTATAAGTTTTGACTATTTTTCAAGTTTTTGACAAAACCCGTTTTTTAATGCTCAAATTCGCCACCGATATAATTAATACAAAATCTATTAATTTTTAAAAGAACTTGTCATTTTTTGTCATTGATCTTGGTAACGATTTTGATGGTGATAATTTAGTGATTCTTTTACTTTACTCATTATTATTGGAGGGGATCCCCAAATATCTAATTATAAAATCTAATCATCAAATTTGCTACTACAAAATTAAATGCGCCACACTGCGAAGTAGCGAATTTGAAGGTAGCGAATCTGAGGATATCACATGGAAAATCAGCAACACAAATTTACCTGCCAATCATTAGATATCTTAAACACCTAACTTAAAAGTAAAACAAAAGCAATTTATAAATAATTGCCAAAGCAGTCCTTCCTGAATGATATCGGTAATAATGCGGCTCGGTACTTGATTTTAAATAAAGATACCCACGTGTTTTTCTCTTTCACATCAAGTAGAATCACGAAAAAAACAGTACATCAATATTTTTCGTACTTTGTCATTAAAAAAATTATTGTGCCCTATCAGTTTTCCGTGCGATTAAATATTAAGCGTTACCTACTGAGTATGCGTTAAATTTTCTACGGTAGGCATTTTTAGCTTAGCTCTCACCGGCTAGGAAACGGAATGCTTCATTAAATTCCGTTTGCTATACAGCCAGCGCGATTAGTCGCTCTCACTGTAGGAAACGGAGTGCTACATTTAATACTCAATGTCTTAATTTATATATTTTTAGGTTTTAGCCTACTAAAAATGAACCTATTACCCACCTACCTACATACCTTATTATATGCAATTTCCTATTGAACCTATTACCGACCGATCTGCATCTATAATGTGAAAAATGGGAAATGCAAAAGGTCTCTTTTATCTTGGGCGGTAAAAAACCGCAGTATTAGTTTCTCGGTAAATATATACAGACTGTTCCAAATTAAATGTCCACCATTGTAGTGCGAACTTCGTTATTATTAAAGATATGGTTCAAACTAGTAGCATTTTCAACGTCCTATAAGATCGTAAAATAAAAAACGTTTTTAAGATTTAAAAAAAAAACAAGCTATTTTAAATTGTTGCTGATTTTTGAATTTTTTCGATACATTTTTTAATTTTACCAACATTTAAAGGACGTTGAGAATACTAATTTGGAACGGCCTGTATACCTAGTAGTTAAGTAGTTAGTAATTTGGAAAAAAATATTGAGTGGCATAATAGGTTAAATGTTTTTAAATTTGATTTTAGTTTTTAATGCTCGCATATTCCAGCGGCGGCTTCTGTCAATACACATGGTAGTGCCAGAATTTTGAGTCAGTAAAAAAAATTGGGGTGTTGCGCCCCAATGCCGACCTGAATTCCGCCATGAGATGGCTCAAAATGTATCAAAAAATTCTGCTGAAATAATTGAAATGTTTTGTAAAGTGCGTAAATTAAAAAATCCATGCTCCACGCATAAAAGCAATGCGAGTAAGACGACTAACTGACAGTGGCGGATCCAGGGGGGGAAGAGGGACTCGGACACCCCCCTCCCTTTTCCAGATAAAGATTATTTTTTAGTTCTGCCCCATCACTTATTTAAATTTGTTAACAAAATCTACTTTAGTTTTCAAAATTTTTTGCCTAAGGCACATTTTACCGTGGCCCTACTTCACGAGCCGCCACTGGTATATTCTTTTGTATAGATACTAACCGTTTTCTATCTGCGTCTGACTCAGTGTGAAAGTAGAAATGTTTCTTATCAGGATCAGGAGGCAGAATTTCAAAGGCATGTTTTTTGCTTGCAGAAGCCTGCTGCACTCTGTACCCGTGAAGGTAAGCTACTCCTGCAAATAAAATATTTTTATTTAGTTACCTCTAACTAATCCGAGAAGTCGCGTACTGTTAAAAAAATTGAATATGGTTTGTTCATTAAAATAAAATTGTGTTTAATATACAGGGTGTAATTTAATGATGCACCAAACTTTAAAGGTTGTTGGGGAAAGTCAAACGTAGACAAAAAGTTTTAATAACATGTGGTCAAAAGTTTTTTGTTTCTACGTATTTGTGAAGTTTGAAGAGTGGGGCAAACTGTGAATTTTAAACATTTTACCATGTCAAATTATTTTGTCATGTATCTTATGTTGTTGTTGTTTTATTGTTTTATCCAAAAATTTATAGATTATGGAGGAGCAGTGTGGCCAAATAACCTTAGCAATAGATATCATTTGTCAATTTTTAAAAAAAATTAATTTCTTTTGCTATTATATTTACGAAAAAATATTAAATATAATATATTAACGCCCCATAATAATTAATGAAAATAAAAGTATTAGCACTACATTTATTCATTTTTTTATTTGTTAAAAAAAAACAGATCTTTGATAATATTGAGTAATGTTTTAAATAATTTTAACACTCACTTATGCATTACTTATTGTAGTGCATAATTCAAAAAATTTCGATTGTCTGCTATAATTTTTAAAGAACTTGTTATAAGTTGTTTTAAAAAAATGTTAATTTTGACATCCTGTATCCAGTGGCGCAAATTTTTTTTTGGGGGGGGGTCCTCATGATGTAATATTTCATCCTATTTTTTGTGTTTGTTAATGAAATATGTAGAAAATATCCAAAAAATCTTAGGCTTGGGGGAAGGGCGGGCCTTGATGAAGAAAATAACAAAAATGTTTAAGTTATGTATTTTCATCCCATTTACTGAAACCAACTGGACTCAATGTGTGGTCACACCAACCATTTTAGCCAATTTCTATTTTGGTTTAGGAGCAGTTGTTGTTGGTCTTATAATCACAACCGAGCCTTTCTATTTAAAAGAATGCCGTCCAGACTTGGAAGTTGTTTCGGCGCTGTGGTTGTAAACTTAACCCCTAAAATTTTATTTTTTAAGAAATTAAAGTGTTTTGTGAGGTTTCTGAATGAAATGAAAGTACGAAAGCCATAATTTTTATTATAAACGGAAAAAGTTAACACAACAATTTATGGTTTTAAATTTCAACTGAAACCGCAATGACGACATTACGGTACATATCTGTAATGTATGTTAAAATAAAGCCAACCAGGAACAGGACCAAACCTAAATAAAAAATATCTTTTTTGGGGCGATGCGATAGATTAATAACATAATGGGCTATACATATTTAGACATCTGAACGTGCATGTTTTTTTTATATATCTACTTATGTATAATGAACATTTTTTCGCACTTTTTATTTTTATTTTAGGGATAAAAGTGTTATTTTATCTATCCCTGATATAACGTAACAGATCAGTGTTAAAAAGTAACAATCTGGATACTAGCTTACAGAACAGTCTGTCTGTATGTCTGTTGGTTCTTGTTGTTTGTCCAAGTTTTCCAAAATGCCTCCACAAATTTCCGAATTTTTTAAGGCTGAAATTTTGCCCAAGTTAGATGTCTTGAAGCCGCTCACTATGGACGAAACACATTGACGATTGTGCGAATCAAAAGAAATTATGAAGAAGAGGGAAATGTTCGGCGAAACCAAGGTACTGGCTTGACCAAAATGAGCACGTTCCAGAAAGATCAGCAACTAATAGAATGTTTAGAAGAACATCTTTTTCCAACGTCTCTGAAGCAAGAATTGCCTCTAATTTTCCTGCTTCACTTACAACGCGTCGAAGGCGAATAAGGCATTCACACAGTGATCGAAAACAAATTTTAGCTTCCAAGAAAAGTAGATTTCGGGAAACGAAGATTCAGTCGGAAGATTTTCTGTGAATGTTTGGATTTGGTGGACTTTTGCAAGAGGACATGAGGCTCTTTTTAGAATCCTTGGTAGGTTTAATTCTCAGGCTTATCTTACCATTATGAGAGATGTCACGCTTCTTTAAGTCATAATTCTTTACCCAAATGGTTTTGTATACCAGCAAGGCAAATGCCCTGTTCACACAGCCCAAACATCACGACAGTGGTTCAAGAGAACAATGTCGAAGTTTTGCCATGGCCAGCTAAAACTCCCGATGCCAATCCAATCGAAAACGTGTGGGACTCATCAAGAAAATTAACAAAAATGAATATTACTCCTAGAAACTCGAACCACCTTATGGAACTTATTATACAAGCATATGAAAACTTCATTCAGGCAAACCCAAATTTGTTTAAAAATTTAGACTAACAAGACTAAACTAGCAAGTATTATCCAGGCCGATAGTGCAATGACACGTTATTAGAGAATTATTGAAATAAAGCCAGGCTATAATAGTGCCAGGCACAATTTTGACACCTTTCATCCCGGCAGAAATGCGTCGGGCCAGAGCCTTTCCTGGGGCTTACAAGAGGGCAAATGAAGTCGGCCCTAACAAAGTGGACCCAGAAAGAGATACAAAGGGAATGGACCAACACAGGAAACGCCAGACAGGCGAAGGAGTATGTGACGGATACAGCAAATCCCGTAGGGACTGGCTGCTCCATAGAACATGAAGGTGGGAGTCCTAACCGGACACTGCGTCCTACAGGGATACCTGGCAAAGATGAGAGTGAAGGAGGACGCGACGTGCGAGCGATGTTGGGCTGAGGACGAGACCTCGGCGCATTTTCTCTCATCATGTGAAGCATACAAGGAGGCAAGAAGAGAGGTATTCGAAGAGGAAGCCTTTGAGACGGAGGACCTTCTGAATCTGAGGTGGCCCGATATTCTGGCCTTTGTACAGAAGACGGGCAGATTCCTTAGCGAAGGGAGGACGCAGTAGGGGGGATGCCCGGGGGTTGGTGAAAAGTGCGCTTCATGTGCCTAGTCGCCAGGCCTAAAGCCTACCCCACACTACTACTACCAGTACTACTACTACTCTTGGGTAGCCTAAAGTGATATTTTTTTTTACCTATTTATGTATAGATATTAGTCAAGTAACATGAAGTCAGACTGAAGGGGTATATATTGCTTTATTTAAGATAAAATTCAACCTTTCAGCATTGGTCAAAATTTTGTGGTATAAAAAGTGTAAACTTCAACCAATTTTACTAGTTTTGGTAACATTTATTTAAAGTTGCAAGTAATACCTTAATCATTTTTGCCTGCCAATTTTTAGCTTAAGCTTCAAAATTATCTGTCAAAGTTTCATAAGCAGGCTAATATAATTTAAGGATTTTCTTTTCACTTGATTAAGTCGCAATATAATTATACAAAATTGAGTTTTTAACAAAAGGTTGCTATTCTAGTATTACAAAGTAATCTAAATTTACAATATTTGCGGCCTTTTTTATTTTTATTTACATATTTAACATAATCTCAAACTTCTCCGTACATGTTTTTGGGTTTTTGCCAGACTTTCAATAAAACCCGCCTGGATAGCTTGTTAAAATTTAACCTTACTTGTTGCTTGGTTCAAGGTGGTTTTTAGAATCTTTTCATGAAAATTTTCAAGTTTTGTAAACTCTAATCTCTTGTTGAATGGTAGAAGCAATAGCAGTCCTCGAACAAGTACCATTTTCAATGTAAAAATATAACTAAACTTTACGTTTGTAGTATTTCTGGCTCAAACTCCCCTGAACCGCTGCATTGACCGGACCTGAGAAACAAATTATGTCACGGTCATGGGTAATGTTTTTTTGTTTCGTCGCCTGACTTTTGTTTTTACTCTGGTAGTTTCTTTTGTATTTGGTAGATGTCGCTTCTTGTCACATTGACCATGCAAAGTCCTTAGGGGACGAAACAGTTAACTGTCAACTCTTAATAATTGTCCATTAGATCCTGGATCCCCGTGGGTGTCCAGCTTTTGAGCTGACCACGGCAAAATACAAGAAAAACAAAGTCTTTCTATACCCGCTTTGTCACGAAAAATTGTTGTTATTTTTAAATTCACGGGTACTAAACTTTACGTCTATTGCCAACTGTCTCACGCCCTGTTCTCTAAACTAGTTTGAACCCCGCTGTATCCATTAAAATCGACTGAGCTTGTTTCTTTATCACTTTTTGGTAGACCTCAAGATTCTGTGGCCTGTGCCACTGGAGATACCTATCTTCCCAAAAACGCCACAACCGAATGACTCGACCCCCCAAAAAGCCACCGTTCCTTCATCGTTACACTTCTACGTTCGTCCTTTTGTTTCACCGCTAACTTCCACGTCCTTGCAAAAGTCCAGCATGGAACCGTTCTATTGGTCAATTATCGTAAACCACAAAATGGCTTCGATTTGTGCCGGGTCAGCATAACCTAGTTTTTAGGTAACCGGTGTAAGGAACGCATTACGATATATGCGTAATTGTTTAGACTAAATTGCTTCAATCAATATTTTTGGAATAATCGTTACAATATAATAACATATTACTTTCCTAATAAACGCATGTATAGAGTTTTAATACCTAAAATCGTAATATCGGAAAAAGCGAGAAATTTCCAGCTTTAAGCAGCCGCACGTGTAGCAGTGAAAGCGAAATCAAACAAGTCGATTATTTGTATTTTTAGACATCAAGGATAAAACCAGAGGGGAAGATAGAAAGGGCCCCACACAAAATGCAAATAAAAATATCGCATTGCAAAAGCTCTTTACAAACATTTTTAATATTTTTAGCTCACACTACTACTATACTATAGTATTAGCTCACACTACTACTATACTATAGTAGTGTTAGCTCACACTACTACTATACTATAGTAGTGTGAGCTATGGTCATCCTATTTTTTTAGAGAAAAAAAAAGTTGCTCCGATTTTAAAAATTTTTATTTATCTTTGCGTTTCAGATGATTTTGAAACTTTTTCGTCGCGCCGTTTGTCTGTCTGTCTGTATGTCTGTTTGTCTGTTTGTCTGTATGTCTGTCTGTAACGACCAACCCGCATAACTTAAAAACCGCGTGTCCGATTTAAATGAAGTTTGGTACCTAGGCTGGGTCTTGGTCCATAATGGTCCCATTTAAAAATAAACAAAATCCACCGAACGCAAGCCAAATAAAAGGGTGGGGGTAGATTTCAAAAATTAGAGTTTATGTGAAAATATGGCGTGTGTGATATCAAACGAAAGGTAATTAAGTCTGGAGTTAAAAAGAATTTTAGTTTATTTAAAGAAAAGGGTGGGGGTACATAAAAAAATTAAAGTTTAAGTGTAAATATGGCGTGTGTGATATCAAACGAAAGGTAATTGAGTCTGGAGTTAAACAAAATACATTTTAGTTTTGAAAAAAAGGGAGGGGGTAGATTTTAAAAATTGG
The DNA here is from genome assembly GCA_963576565.1 of Aspidapion aeneum. Lineage (NCBI taxonomy): Eukaryota > Metazoa > Arthropoda > Insecta > Coleoptera > Brentidae > Aspidapion > Aspidapion aeneum. Next base: position 81,694,979 of record OY755044.1, on the reverse strand, counting down.
AGTTTAAGTCAAAACATGGCTTGTGTGGTATCAAACGAAAGGTAGTTGAATCTGGAGTTGAATAAAATATATGTCAGTTTTTAGTTATATCAGCTCACACATACACTATAACTATAGTACCTAGTGTGAGCTTAGGTGCCCATAGATTGGCAGAGTATTTTTATTATAATATTGAGGGATAATTTAAGAACCGACTATTTTTGGCGTTTCTTTAGCTTCGAAGTAGGACATTTATTATTATAGTATTTATAGTTTTGAGAAATCAGGAATAATTTAAGCTAGGAATTTCAAAACTTTCCCTAATTTTTTTAAAATTTTTAAGCAGAAGCTACAAGAGCTACTCCCATATAGAAAGTGGTTATTTAGTGACGGCCCATGAGGTTTTGGACCTTGTAGTCAGAAATGCTCGCCGCTAGAGGCAAATCCGCCGAACGCGGAAGATTTTAGGGGTGAAACGTCCAATATTTAGGATAAAGCATTCTGGTATTCAAAAATCTAATTTACTTGTTTCATTAACTATCGGCTTTTTGAATCATAAACTAAAACTAATGAGTATATGATCCATATAAAGTGGCAACCGGCAAGCTTTGCAACATTGAGGGGCAGATGGCGCTGAAATAAATTCGTCTAGTACGCAATATTCAGGGACTACTAGTACGATTTAGTTGCATGTGCGAGTTCCGAGGTTCATGTCTATCATATAAATGCCATTAGATCATAGTACTTGTCTCTGAATATTGCGTACTAGACGAATTTATTTCAGCGGCATCTGCCCCTCAACGCGGCAAAGCTCGCCTGTTGCTACTCTATATGGGTTCATTCATATACTCATTGCTAAAACACAAATCGTGTACTTTTTTCCGCGTGCGATTTTTGGCTCACAAATAATATACTAACATATTAGTGTGAGCTATGGCGACCGTATCAAAAATTAAAAAACAAAGGTGCTCCGATTTAAAAAAAATATATATGTGTGTGTGTTTCAGATGATTTAATTTTTTTTTTGTCGTGCCGTCTGTTTGTTGGTCTGTCTGTGGGTTCATTTAGGTAGGTAGATTTAAAAAATTTGAGTTCTGTTCAAATTATTACTTGCGTGGTACTATAGTAAAGGTAGTGATATATGAAGATAAAAAAATACATTACTGTTTGTATTGTTCAGTGGTGTTACACTGGAGGGGGGGGGTCGTTAATCGAACGCGATCCGCGTGGCGGTTAGGTTATTTTCGCGGACCAAAATAGGTAAAAATTACATTATACATTAATCGTGTGAGCTTAGGTGCCCACAAATTGGCACAGTATACAAGATAGACTAATAGCTACCAGCCATGCATTACATATTTTTGTCGACCACTTAGGGGGTTGGGGTAATTACCCCATTTACCACCACCTCCCTCCCCGTAGAGCCGCTGTGTCGGTGATCAAAATTCATTTGTTTCTGAATGATTCTGTCTAAATTCCTGTAAACATATATAATTAAGTATGGGTCCCCGTAGTCACCGCAAAAAATTGTGTTCTTTGCCGTAGTATAGCGGGTCACGACGCCGCTTGCCATCAAGTTTAAATTAAGTTGTAGGACCACTGAGTAGGATAAAAGTGTCAATATAAAAAAAAAATGTATTTTCGAATAAGTTTAATGTATATTCTTAAAATCAGAAAGAAACGAGGAATCCCAAAATTTAAATAAAAAATTTAAAAAGATCGCAACTTTCATATTTAAAACTTTTTTAGCATGCATATAAAGAGTGGAAAGGCCAAAGGGGGAAGGCAAGTATGGTGAGACACCCTGTACTTTACAGTTTGATTTTATTTGCCATATCAATTAACTTTATCGGTATTGCCGTGTAAACAGTCCGCACCTTTATCGAAAATGAAAAATCAATATCATTAGGGCAAAACTAAGATAGCATTACACGAGTGTGTAAGGACTTTTCAGTGGCTTCCGATGTTTTAGGAGATTGTTATCCACAGACCTATTAGTCCGGGGCCATAGCGTCGTTTCGCTTTTTGATGAAGATTTTACAACACCTCTTTTAATCGATTACTAATGATGATCTAAAATTGTCTCAGTCAAAAAGTAAGGTTAGGGAGTTAAAATATTTTTTTAATTTTGAACGGTTTAAGCTAAAGTAATGAAACTTGTCACGCACATCGGCCTTCACGTACTAATTCTTTGGCTGACCAATATAAATTGCAACAAAAATTAGCTTTTTTTAAATTTGCAACGATTTCATTTGATAAAGTTGCTTGAACAGGGGCGGCTAGTGCATAAGGGCTGCAGAGCTGCAGAACCCCCAAAATTTTCACATTATTTGACTATTTTTCAGCCGCTGCTATTTTCTAATATAATTATTTTATTTCTAAAATTATTGTAATAGAAGTATTTTTTCGGTCCGGTGTTGGTATAGTAGGCCTTCAAACCGCGTACGTGTGTTGAGTATGACGCCGCGCGCCGTCGCCGAAGGCCGCATTTCACAGTTGGTCAAATGAAGTTATTGGCATTGTTGCGCTGCTAAATTGCAACATAACGTAGCTGGGCGGAACCCCTTCCTTCGCCCCGCACCGCACTTGCTCCTGGCTTTAGATAGCGAAATCTAGGCAAAAATAGAGCTGCAAAACTTGCAGTTCCAGTACAATTCCGGGCGGGCGGGCTCAGCGTTGCATGTTTGCGGGCGCATTTATTTATTTAGAAGGCGCCAAACGCATGAGCGGGAGGAAATGGTCGTGTTTGTTGTTGGTTTTTGTATAATTGTGTCACAATGAATGTGGTGGATAATTTAATTAATGTAAAAAAATTCTCTTTTACGCAATTCTATGGTTGAAGAACGTCTAGTGGCTCTGACAATGCTGTCAATGGAAAAGAAAATTGTCACGGAAAATATAAACTTTAACGACAAAGTTATTGACAAATACTAACCAAATATACAGGGTGTCCCAAATTGGGCACTTTTAGGGGGTTTAAGGTACTTCTAGGGAGACAGAGAAAAACTGACCACGCATTGCGAGGCTCAAATTTCAAGAGAAGACTTATAGTGAAACCCGTATTTTGAAATATCGTCTCGTCTTTGAGCTACGGGGGCTTTTTGAAAAGTGTGCATTTTGGAAGGGGGTCTATAACTTCGTTATTGGTGGAAATTTTGATTTGGAGTAAATTGTAATTTTATAGACTGTCACGAGGAATCCACCCGCTAAATTAAATTTTAACTGTCACTTTTAGTTTTTGAGATATGACATAAAGTTGCATTTTTTCTTATGGAATGGCCTATATTTTAATTAATTTTCGAATTCGTCATTGAATTCTTTTCAAAATGATATATCATATGTCATAGTTTGATTGAGCGGTTTCGGAGATATTCAGCTTTTTCACTTATTTCTAGTGCGCTATGATTTTTCTGCTGAAGCAGGTCAAGGCACTACAGTATTTTTATTATTTTACACAGTTAAAAATTATAATTCAGCTGACGGCCTTCAAAGCCTAGTTATAAAAAGAAACAAAAATTACAGACTCAATAGAAATTCGATATTATTAAAAATGATCAATAATCATTGCGTCATAGATCAACAGAAAAAATAACCAACCTACTATATACCTATAGTAACTTAAGCTAATACTTATAAATACCAATTTTTATATTTTATATGATATTCATACTATTTTACAACCTATGTTCAAAATGGCGCTCGTTTTGCCTCAAGCACAGGCGGCATCGCTTTTCAAATCTTGACGTATAAACAGAAATCACACAAGGTGATGTCTGGAGACCTTGCTGACCACGGTATTGGGCCTCTTAATCCAATCCACTGGTTGTGAAAGGTATTATTCAAATAATTGGTAATAATTCCAGCCGCATACGGTGGTGCGCCATCTTGTTGGAAGTAGCACTGCATATTCTCTACTAGCGACAAGTTTTCGATATATGGCTCAACCACATCTTGTAAAATGTTTTCTAAATACCGCTCTTGATTTAAATTTTCATTATATATATATATATATATATATATATATAGGGGCCAACTATACGTCCTCGATTTATTTATTATTATTAATGCCTATCTCCTCTACCTCACGGTCCCTCCTAACGTCATATATTTTGGCCCGCGGTTTTGAAAAAGAGCCATACTGAACAAGATTCCTTTTCAACTTTGTCTTCGTTCGGGATACCCAAATACCTTAAGGCATATTAACGTATTTGGGGGATACCTTTGAAGATATAAGTTTCCAGCGTCCTGTCGATTATCATTACTTTCCCAGTAACATTTTAGCATATCATACTTTTCATCGTTTTGATACATATTTAAAAATAAAATTAAAAACGCTTTTGTGCAAAATAATTTCATATCATAGCGTAATGTCAAATTATTTAAACAATTGAAAACAATGACAAAACGCCAAGACGCAAGGCCAACTTGATTTGCATAGTATAAGACAACACAACTATAGGAGCATTGAAGTAGGATTTAACAGCAAGGCTTTCATGTCAATGGCGCATGACGTTATTCAACGCACACTAGACAAAAATGAAAAACTTTAAATATCTCCGAAACCACTCAATCAAACTATAACATATGATACATCATTTTGAAAAGAATTTAATGACGAATTCGAAACTTAATTAAAATATAGGCCATTCCATAATAAAAAATGCAACTTTATGTCATATCTCAAAAACTAAAAGTGACAGTTAAAACTTAATTTAGCGGGTGGATTCCTCGTGACAAAGTCTATAAAATTGCAATTTACTCTAAATCAAAATTTCCACTAATAACGAAGTTATAGACCCCCTTCCAAAATGCAGACTTTTCACAAAGCCCCCGTAGCTCAAAGACGAGACGATATTTCAAAATACGGTTTTCACTATAAGCCTTCTCTTGAAATTTGAGCCTCGCAATGCGTGGTCAGTTTTTCTCTGTCTCCCCTAGAAGTACCTTAAACCCCCTAAAAGTGTCCAATTTGGGACACCCTGTACATATAGTTACACTATAGTTTGCTTTCTTCAGTGTTGTTACATTGTTGGGGGGCGACCTTTTTCGCAGACCAAAATGGGTAAAAATTACATTAAATACATTAATAGTGTGAGCCTAGGGCCCCTAAATTGGCAGAGTATTTTTATTTGTCCCTTCAACTTTAAACGTAGTCTCTATTTTCTGGTACTTTTATATTTAAACAACTTTAAAAAAAAAAGCTGGCTTGGTATGTGATTGACCATTCGAAATGACTTTTAGGTGGCAAAATTTTGCAGGTTCCTAATGATTCTAAAGCCGATCACACACAAAAAAACATAACGCGTAAGAAGTTCAACCTTATGGACATTTCTTACGTAAATCCATTATGGCCGCTGCTATTCGATCGCTGATTGGTTGAAAGCCTGCTATGCGCCATGCTACGGATTACGTAAATTGTGTGTGTGAAGGCCTTAATCAAATAAAACCTCGGTATGGCAATTTTACTGCTATTTTTAAAGAGTGGGGAGTGTGGTTGAAAACAACTGACAACCAAGCAGAAAATATTATAACTTAAAACTAAAATATTGCGCGTCATAAGGTACTCAGGGAAACAGAAACCGTAAAGCTAAATTTATAATCCTGTTCGCGCGCATAGTGAAACGTCACGCGGCGCCGGCCGGAAGGCATTTTTCTATCTAGCATACGTGATCGCAAATCGACTCATACCGAGCGTTGGATTCTAAACTTCTAAACCACATTGGAGAAGGAAAGAGAGCTGTCCAACAGCACAACTTATCGCCAACCAAACCAAACTGCACCTTTCGCTGTTATAAAATATGAAACCAAATGACAGCAACACAACCAAACTACAAGGACATATCCAAATGACATAACTTAATCAAAATGACCTAACCAAACCAAAATGACATAACTAAACCAAAATGACCTAACCAAACCTAAAGTTAATTAATTTTGTTAATTTTCGATATTGTGCGTGCGATTTGCCCATTTATCACCCACTGTGCCAGCGTTAAAGTTGCTATATTAATAATATTATACCACAGGTTACCCAACAAACCTGGGTTAGACTGTCCCAGGTGTTATTTGGAAATGTCCTAAATGCTTTAAACACATTCGATCTGGCAACCACAATAACGAATGTTTTGAAACTAAGCTGTCCGCAGTCAAATAGAACATTATTGACACGCTTGAGTCCAAGGTCCAAGCTACAGAAGAACGCTGAAGAACTGCTAAGTAACCATAATGCAGTTATGGCACCCCCAATGCTATCTTACGCTAAAACAATTGGTTGCAAAAAAACGCACAAATATTGTCGTTAAGCCCATCGATGAAAATCAATCTAGCGAAAAAACCAGAACAGATATTCTGGAACAATTAAAACCAGTTGAGAAAACTTACAACTTGAGCAAGTAAAACAGATTTCTAATGGAGGCTTTTGCTTTTTGCCGACTCTAACACTGCAGTGAAATTATGCCAACTGGGCAGTGAGAAGAGGCGTTTCCCAACCAACTGATATTGATGTCCTGGTCCAAAACTTGAACTTGAAATCTCAAAATGAACGTATGTCAAAAATAATCATTGTTTTAGAACCATAAGTTTTCGAATAAGGTACGACAAGTGAAAAATTAAAAAATCTAAAATTCGAAAGAATTACAACAACCCCACTTGTTGTTACCTACCATCTGAAAAAAAAAGTTGTATGTGAGTACCTTCCTTTTCGAGGGTCCGACCAAATATTTTCTGCGGTAGAAAGAAAACTTGTAAAAAGCTTAGTTTTTCTCCCAAAAATCTTCCGTTTAAAGTCACTACTCTTTATGTATACGCTTCTTCCATATAATATACAGGGTGTCCCAGAACTAATGGTACATAGTTAAACTGTAGATTCCCTGGGTAAAAATATTACGATTTAGCCATACTTACCTTAGTTCAAAAGTTCGTACTAACCGAGATACAGGGTGTTTAACTTTATTTTTTCAATTCGATTTTCTTTAATAACTTTTTTACTAATTATTATTTTTGCAAAAAATAACCAACGTGTAAGTTTGTTTAAAATTGGCAAGACGATTCCGTTGAAAATTTTGATGTACAGTGTACAGGGTGTTCCCTGGACCACTAGCATTGTAAAAATGCATAAAAAAATTCAAAATGCTGGAGAGGCGTTCAGAAATGCAAATCTTTATTTTAAAATCAGACGTTCGTATAATAAGCGAATAAACAAATGTTTCAGGTTAACGGTGGCCATTTTGAACATTTATTATAGATTTTTTTTTGTTTTTCATACATAAATTAGGCATATCACTCACATGCAATAAAAAATTTAAATGCTAGTGGTCCAGGGAACACCCTGTACACTATATATCAAAATTTTAAACGGAATCATCTTGCCAATTTTAAAAAGTTTACACGCTGGTTAGTTTTTGCAAAAATATTAATTATTAAAAAAGTTATTAAAGAAAATCGAATTGAAAAAATTAAGTTTAACACCCTGTATCTCGGTTAGTACGAACTTTTGGACTAAGGTAGGTATGGTTAAATCGTAATATTTTGACCCAGGGAATCTACATTTTAACTATGTACCATTAGTTCTGGGACACCCTATATAATATCATAACTAACTGCGCCAGATAAAGCTTAAAAATACATTAAAAAACTTACCAAATGCATTTTTGGCATTTGCATCTTGGTAGAAGTACAAACAAGCATCTTTCAGTACGCAGTATCGTCTACTCCAAGATTTCCATTGGGTGCCCAATTTGATAAGGTATCCAAAACAGTCGGGTTGGGTAATAACACTGGGTGACAACATCAAGTTACGTTTGGTTTCTTCTACGAATTCGTCTACTAACTGACTGTCGCCAATGGCTTTATGAATCACTTCAACCTGCAAAACGAAGGGACTATTAAATATGCTTTAAAAATTATTTTTAATATATAAGACAACGATGGATTAGGAACCGAAGAAATACAATGGACTAACCCAGACGTCTGAACTAAGCTTCAGGAAAGAAAATCATCAAAAATTAAAGTTAAAAGTTAAAGTTAAACTATTAGGTCAGAGAAAAATTGTTCTCGAAATAAATCAGAATTTAGCAAAAAATATTGTAGTTGCCGTTTATTAATTAATTATTATTTTTTTAATATTTGTTTCTTTATTTTTGATTATTTATTTATTTCTTACACTTAGACTTACCCATCTATTTCTAGCATTGGCAGTGTCAGCAGCCAAGTGAAGAGGCACGCCATCTTGTCGTTGTATAACAAATCGAAACGGTTTTGAAAGTCCGTCCTCGTCGTCGCACAATTTTTTTATTTCGTGATCAAACAGCATAAGCACACCTACTGGTTGCTTCTCCTATAAGAGACAAAAATAGCTAAGTTAATCATTCCCGCTTCTAAGCCCCAATTATTTTATAATGACCGATTTGACATGGCGTGAGGTGTATATAAGATTCGGCTACTTTTATTTTCTAGGATGCCCAGGTACGGACTTAAACAATCGTAAATTATGTCGCTTACCACAAAAAACTGTATAATTTTTAATTTTTGAATATACCAACAGAATCTTGTGTTTAAAACGTTAGAGTACAAAACAATATGGATATCTGCTTCGTTTTGGGCGGTAATTGTTGAGAAACAAAGTAGGGTTTTCGCCCGTTGTCGCTTTCTCTGTGTTCTTAAATTTCTAATTACTAATTTACAAGTTACAACGGTACTGTTAAGAAACTACCCATAATTTTACTCCATGTAGGGGTGTTATTTTTGATACCATATTGATTACCTAATCCCGTACTTTTGAATGCGCCTACTAAATTTTGTCAGCACTCAATTCTCATATATGGTTGTTTTTTGGCAAAATTAAAAAAAAACATTTAAAAAAATCACGTTTTTAGACCTAATTTGCGGGTTGCTGACTCCCTATAGGGGTAAATGGTTAAATTATGTTGGGGAATGCTGAAAAATAGTGGATTAAACAAACATAAGTGAAACTAAACCGAGTTGTCAATTTTTGAAAAAACACTACCCCCACCCCCCTTGAAAATGTTCAGTGTGGTTCTGCACCATATGCCAGATCTCCACCATAAAAATTCGTATTCTACGATTTTTTCTGAAAAATTTGATGTATCACACAAATTAAATCCTTGGAAGCACAGAATTCAATAAAAAAATAATACATGGAACATCTGCCAACATAAATTCCATGAAGTAGCGATACGAAAGAACTAGCTGTACCAAAAAAACCTTAGAAGACAAGAACCTGGACGAAAAATTAAAGTCTTATTTACGAGAGTGAGAAATCGACAAGTCTGTACTCTCACAGCGGCAGCACCGGCACAGGCTGGAAATCAAAGGCACACCACATCACACTGAGATCGGAAACTCTTATTCATATTTTATACCAATACCGTCTGACATACAAAAAAAGCAAGACAATAACCTGAAGAAACTGCTGTACCATAGAATAAAAAAAGACAAAATAAGAACAGTGTCAGAATTTCAGAGAACACTTTTTAACAGAATATAAAAACTAAAGAAATTGTTGCTGGCTGGATTGCTTTTAGCAACCCATGCCAATCAAATAAAATGAATAAAATGGAAATTTTATGCATCGCGTCGCGTCGTTTGTTGTACATCAAACCACGCATAAATGGATAATATGGAAAATCAGACTCAGAGAATTCCATGATAAAATCACAACACACCACTTAAAAACATTACTAAGTAGATAAAAAGCGTCGGATAGTAAGAACTTAAAGAAGAAAACATCACCTAACCTTATTTACAAATTATAATCTAAACTTGAACGTAAATCCAGAATATGATTAAAAATGGTTTTAACGAAAAACAAAACACACGGTGACTTCACAATGGGGCTGTGTCTAACAAAACATATGATCCAATCCAAGATGTCTTCCGTAGGACAAACAAACCGATTTCCCATAAGCCGTAATGGTAACAAAAACGTATAATTTTACAAAAACGACTAGAGATTTAGTCTTATAGCAGCTTTACACCAAACCGACAAAACAGCAACTCGAGTTTTAAAAAAAACAAAATCGCAACTTTTTGCTGTTTTGTTTTTCGTTTCCCAACCGATGTCGGAAACATCAAAGAGTTGCTGCGTTTATTGCAACTCAGTCGTCTTGGTGTAAACGGCTGTGTTTATTAACTTGAGTTGCGGCGAGCTCGCGAGTCCATCTACTTTCTGAATTGAACTAAACAAATATGCAACTGTTTCTCTGATGTAAAACGACACAAAACAAAAACTCGACAGCAACTAATTTTTGTCTGTTGAGTGTGAACAGTTTTGTCGTTAAAAACAGTTGAGTTTTTGTTTTTTAAAACAGCAACAAAACAGCAACTCAACTAGTCGGTTTAGTATAAAACCGCCATTATAAATGACTCCGTTTTAAGACCAGATCCTATGTGCATATGGGAAAAATGCATTTTTCTTAAAAATATTAAACTAAAGCGAGTAAATCTGAAATAAAAGGGACCATGTTTTCTTCAAAAAAGTAGGTTATGTTTTTGTTTATTTTTGTTTTTTTAAACTTTTTTTCTAGTGTTTTTTACTTATTTTGAATTAATACATCGGCGCACCAAGAGGGCGGTTCGGTTCAATTCCACATATTTTTTTAGACATTTTCCACATATTTCATAAATTAACAGAAAAATAGCATAAAGTACGACATTATGAGACTTTTGGGGGCCCCCAAACGTATCGGGCCCCGAAAGGTTTCGGGTCCCCCCAAGTCATATTTCTGAGTGCGCCACTGATTATTATACCAAGTTATTTTTTTGATGTTGTGAATTGTGGCAGCGGCGGAGGTCATGATAATGTTAGTTTTTCTTGAATATGAAGTTTTTTGACCAATGAATCATTCTGATTTAAATAAACTATCCGCCCAACGAAGGGGAAAGTGGAGAAGTAGTTCTGAAGAGCTCACTTCAAGGCTCACTTAACAGAGGAGAAATTGAAATAGACTAAACTTTTCTCTAAACATTTATCATCAGATTCAGGTTTTCTATTAGGATCTTTTGTTGTACTTGACTAAACCTTTTAAGTAATGGGCCTTCTATAGTGTTAAACTGTGAAAACTATTTCACTATGATTTTTAGGTTTAGACGAAGTTTAATTGTGTTAACCCTCCAGTGGTGACATGAAAAAGAGGCACAACTTATAGGTAGGTCGGTCCAACAGATCAATATGCACATATATGAATTTCAACCGAGGTTGGTCAAGCAAACTTCTATTAAGTACTTTATAAAATATGTTTATTTAAAAAAAAAATATAAGTAAACATTATAGAAAAAAAACCTGCAACTTTGTCATTGGCCTCACACACCGTACATTACCCAGTGGCGCACCCAGGAATATGTCTTGAGGGGGGGGGTGAGGCCTCTTGGGGGGGCCCGAAGCCTCATGATGTCAAACCCAAGCCTCATCAGCTCAAAACAGTACTGTTCAAATTTTACAACAGGGCCAGAGAGTACATGGCAGGACCCAATATTCGCTGTTGTATTGCTACTGTTACTATTACTTGTATTACTGTTTTTTTAAAACAATATTCGCTCAATTATATATCTAAAAGTTTATGCAAATAAATATGTACTCTACTCTACAATTGGGCATAACAGAATATGACAGGACCCATCAGGACTCAAGTTTTTTTGAGAGAAATTGAAAGAAAAAATCAGTGAACTTTTTTGTTTTTCTTGTGCTCATCAAAGTCAACAAAGTTGAGTTTTTTTTGTCATCTATTTTAGCTATCTAATAAGCTCAGAACAGTACTGTAAAAATTTCACAACAGGACTTGTAATAGGTCCGTTCGGATGCTGTACAAATTTTTTACGGTGTACAAGTTATAGAAAAATTCCAGTTTCAGATGTCAAAAAGCAAGGAAATAAATGAAAATTTGCACCAAAATAGTTTAAGATAAAAAGACGTTTGAGTTTTGAGATTGTCAAACTCACCAGTATATTCTAAACTGTTTTGAGGTCTGCAAAATAAATATTTATTAAAGAAAAAAAAACTTTGACGATACAGGACTCCACTGGACACTATACAGGAAGCTACACTACCAAGAATTTATTTAAGAGTTCTGTAGGATGGTGTACAAATTTGGTTCAGCTCATTACCCACACTTTAACTTTATATCGTTTTCCTTTTCTTTCTTCTCTGGACCCTTTTTTCAAACATCATTTTTAACATTTTTCAACTGTTTTAAAACAATCCATTCAGGAGGGACCCAGTCAGGATCATTGCTGTATTCTAGTTTTAAAAGTTGCTTGCCTAGAATAGTAAAAAAATCATAGTGAAATATTTCTTACAGTTTAAGACAATTCTATGTTACACTCCTGCAAAAGGTCCACTTGAGCACAAAAAAGATCCCAATAGAAAATGTTGCCAAAATGGCAGTTACATATTTATCCAAAACAAACCTGACAAAAAACTTTCGAATATTTCAATTTTTGCTCTGTTAAGTCAGCTCTTAGAACACTTATCCACTTTCTTTTCCCTTCTTTGAGCTGATACCTAGTTCATTTAAATCGAAATGATTTTTTAAGGTCAAAGTAGTTGGTATTCCATCAAAACTAACATTATCAAGACCTCCCCAGCAGAAAAAAAGTAAAAAAAAACAAAAGTAAATAAAAACATAACCTGACTTTTTGAACAAAACATGGGCCCTTTTATTTGAGATTTACTGGCTTTAATTGATTTTTTTTAAAGAAAAACGCATTCTTCCAATGTGCGCACAATACTTAAAACAGCATCTTTGTTGTAAATTAAATCGTTTGACTTTTTATAAAAATTACGTATATGTTAACATTGCGGAAACCCATTGTTAACATATGGGAAAACGCTTTGTTTGTCCTACGGCAACCATTGAACAGCTGATCGTGACAGTTCGTTAGACAAGCTTATTTCCTCTCTTTTGGTAATAAACACGATCGCGAAAATGCATTGGGTAAAAATATAAATGCATTGGTAAAAAACAAAAAAAGAATCAGACAATAAGACATAATTTCACCAAACTCTCTCGATGTTCAATGAGCAGAATAATTTTTTTAAAGAATTGTTTTATGATTGAGTCTTTATACTATTTCTTACCGTATCAGTCTTATAATAATAAAGGCAGTTATTTGGCTTGAGACAAAACCATCTTCTAATCCACTTGTTCGTTGAGGTTCCGCTTGCATACCCGCTAAGTTTCCAAAGATACCCGCTACAGAGGGGAGGGCTTAAAGTTGCATTATTTGCGGATAGGTCCTCCTCTGTGGTGTTCAGGGCGTAACAGGTTCTAGCAACCTAAAAAGCCAAATAATCCCGATTAATTATACGTATTGTTACGGGTTCACAACAAGAAAGAAAACAACCACATTTAAAGAAAAGCATGTCAATTTATTTCTACAACTTAATTTAGAACAACGGCACTCATCAATATTTCACTACTCAATCGACTTATTAACAGCTCGTTATCTATGACTGCCTCGTCCCGGGATGTACTACTTCCTTCGGTTCAGAATGTTTTTCCACGTTGTGTTAGGGCTATTATTCTCGACCTTCTTCGATCCTGAGAATCATCTGTGTCAGGTTTTTTTGACTCATTGATCTTTGGATTGACTGTTGCCATTCCAGTTTAGGACGCTTTTTGTTTCTGCGCCTTATTGGTTGCCATTCTAGAACCTGCTTTGGTATTGTTTCGTTGTTCATCCGTTGTACATGGCCGTACCATATTAGTTGTCTTTTAGTGATGTAATCTGTTATGCTTCCCTCGATTCCCATTCTGTCCGATCTGTTCTAGAAATCCTCATTAGTCTTTTTATTACATCCATTTCGACACTTTCCATTTTTGTTTTGTTTTTGTTACGCGGCAAATCTTTATTCTATACAACAGCGTGCTTCTCACCATTGTTTCATATTTAAATTTTACATTCTTTTTTATCTCTCTGCTCCATAAAATAGTGTTAAGACAACCAATATCCTTTTTTGCTTTTAGAATTCTTTTCTCCAATTTTTAACAGTCTGTTCTTGTTTTATCAAATGTGTTACTCAAGTATACATACTTTGCATGGAGATATTGTTTGTCCATTGTCTAGTTCTAACTCACTTGATTCGTTTCCAAAACAAGTACTGTGTCTTGTCCACGTTCACTGTAACTTTCTCCTCATATACTACTGCATATATTCTTTATCATTAGTTTTTTTCTTGAACATTTCCTGTATTTCCTCCGTCCACCACATCTTATTGCTATTTCTTTTATCTTGGTATCCAACAGCTTCTTTGCTTGCTTTCTTCAAGCTTTTTACTATGCTTGTATATGTCTCTTCAGATGAGTGTTCTATATTATGCATTCTTTGAGTTACTTCTTCCTTAAGATGTTCGGTTGCTCTCTTGATTTCTTCTCTCAGGTGTTTGAAGTTGCTTTTTATTTAGTCGAAGTTTTCTTGCATGTCGTACTGGTTTTATTCTATGGTCTGTTTCATTTTGTCCAAGGTCTGTTTCATGCCCTCCCTGGCCTGTCTTATATCGTCTTAGTTTTTTTCCAATGTTCTGTTTCGTGTCGTCCTGGTTTTGTTCAATGGTTTGTCTTATGTCGTTCTGGTTTTGTTCAATTGTCTGTCTCATATCGTTCTGGTTTTGTTCCATGGTCTGTATCTGTCATGCTGGTTTTGAGCCATTTGAGCTGCTAGAGCCTGCATCATTTTTGTTAATTTGTCCATCTTTGTCGATCCTTGCCTGGTAAGCATTACCTTTCTGACAAATCTCTCTAAACGTCTATATTTAGGCTATCAATCCAATGTCGAAGTCGGTTTTTCAATATCTCTTGTACTAAAAAATATCTAAAAAAATCTTAGCTTCGGGGGTGGCCCCCCAGGACCCCCCTTATATACGCCACTGCGTTGTTCCACAACAGGCCGCTGATTTTGGACCGTGTGTGTAAAATGTGATGGATCATTTCCAGACAACAGAGTCGTAACGTGTCATGCGAAGGCAACGCACGTTCTTTTTGTAAAACGCTCAGGGGTCATTTTACTGGTACAGTACAAAATTCAATGTTTTTGGACACCGCGTAAATAATATTCTTCTGCTTGCTATTAGTCGGTAAGAGATTTCGAATGATTTGAGTCCCCGAGGCAGATCAAAGCAAAACCACATGGGTAGCTATTCTGGGTCTTAAACGATGTGACCATCCACATCACACGCTTCGACTAATAGCAAACTCTAAACGGTCGCGTGTTGTGCGAAATGTCTTGTCTCGACCAATGGCAGAGTCGCCCGCTCTTCAGAGTTAGTGAATTTGACGCGTTAGAAGCGAAATCGGTTCTCCTTCCCCGGACCGACTGAACGTTCCGCGGTTGGATCATAGGAGAAGCCTGTGCAATGGAGGTTTTTTCGCATAGCACGTGACGTGTTGGAGCTAGTTTAACGCTTGCCATTGCTACAATGGCGGATCGAAGGTATTTTAAAGCTTGTCCTTGGCCAAAGCGTGTGAAAAATAGCTACCCAGAAGTGATTATTTTATAGATAATATAGAAGCGGTTTGAAATTTCGATTAATATAATTTTCTTTTTGCCAATTCATGGTAAACGTCAAAGGAAATTGGTAAAATTCATAGTGTAGCTACTTACCTCTAACTTGAGCGTATCACTGCCCGCATGAGCAATTTTCACAACCTCGGAGTGACTCTTATCTAAGACACTAACTCCATTCACAGCCAATACGATATCGCCAACTTCTAGACCCGAAGATTCGGCGGGGGTGTTGGGTTCTATGGCGGATACTACTACTGGTTTTGAGCCATGGATTCGAAACCCGAACTCTCCTGAGACACGGTGGACGATAATGGTTTTGTCACATTCTATAAATTAAATAAAACGTCTTGTCTAAAAATTAAATTAATATGTATTGGCAAAAGTGTTTGTTGGCATCATGCAAAAAAATATCGGGGCCTCGCATATTTATAGGTCATTTTAATCATATTTAGCGCAATATAAATTATTGAAAACATACAGGGTAATCGTAGTTTAATAATGCTCCATTTAATAACGATCATGTCATGAGCATGTTTTAATGATTAGTCCTGAACAAAATTAACTGAAAGTAATCAAAACTAACCAAGGCTAACCAAAAACAAATTGCAAATCCCGTTTGCTTCACTCCTCTAAGTTTGAACCTTTAGAAAGCAGGGAAATGTTAACCTGTGTTCTCTATCACTTATTAAAATATAAGCACTTATTCTCTTTGAGCACCATGTATAAAAGACAATATTAATCTTATTACGTCCTTGTCAGCATACTTTTACCAATATTTTTTATATAACGACTACACGACTCTTGACGTTTACATTATTTTTCTATAAATTTAAAAACATTTTAACACTCCATTACCTAAGATTTATTTTCAAAATCATTTTCTAAAATTAACTAATATTTTAATTATTATTGCAGTTTCAAAAATATTTAGGCATTTAAAAAAAAACTAATTTTGAATGATTTTTTTTAGAATCTCAAAATGAAAATCTTATTATAATATGACACGATAACTTTATTTTTTACAAAAGAAATGGAAAGTAACATAACAAAAAGCAACTAACAGGAGCCAATCGAGAATATTCGGATTTAGAAAGAGATGAAAAGTAACTGAAAACAATCGAAACTAACCGAGTCTAACCAAAAACAAATTGTAAGTATGTCCCTTTTGCTTCACTCCTCTAAGATTAAAACTTTAGAAAGCAGAGAAATGTTAACCCCCAAGTTATATTAATGTTTTTTGTTTTCTCTATCACTTATTAAAATATAAGCACTTATTCTCTTTAGGCACCATGTATACAAGACAATTTTATTCTTATTACGTCCTTGTCAGCAAACTTTTACCAATATTTTTCATATATCGACTACACGACTCTTGACGTTTAACATTATTTTTTTATATATTTAAAACCAGTTTAACACTCCATTACCTAAGATTTATTTTTAACATCATTTTCTAAAATTAACTAAAATTTTTATTTTTATTGCAGTTTCAAAAATATCTAGGAATTCAAAAAGAATTTACATATTTTCTTTCAGAATCTCTGATTCATACATAAATGTATTTTTTACAAATATTAAACCCAAGAAAAACGCGAAAATTGGTTAAAGAGTACGTAGCCACAATGACAGGAAAAATAAATTTCCTGCCTTGAAAATTTTAGAAAAATTGTTGAAAAGTTGTATTTTCCTTACTGGATGAATGGCATAGCCAAACCGGAAATACAGTTTCCACTTAGCATAATAAAAACATTATTTGATAGAGAGGGAGATAGGTTTTCAAGTAAAAAAAAACACTAAAATCGGTTCAGCGATTTGACTGTTACGTGCGTACAGACGCAATAAAGATGGAAAATATTTTTGTGAATCTACCGCAGAATTTTTTAATGCATCTCTGTACTTTGCCAGCTAAGTCTAGTCTAGTCTAAGCATTTTTATGTAAAACCAGACACAACAAGTAATATCGGGCGGTCACAAGATTTTATAAAAAAATTTAGAAAATATGTTCTGGCAAAAAAATTAAAGAGGTACCATTTTTGTGTTTTGGATCCACCAGTTTTAAAGCTTTGTTTTCTCTGCACCACACAAGCAGCATTAACTTCAAAATATCTTCGAGCTTTTGCCTTAAATCAGCCCTATTTTTGGTGCCTTTGAAATCACCTTTACATGATGTGCCAGTGCACTTAAGATTTTGAATTTCAATTTCACCTGTGGTACTAACAATGTTTGGGTTTAAAGTTTCGCTATCCCTAATTTCACATATATTTTCGTCTTGCTTATTTAGTAAGTCTTCTAAATCAACAGAGCTTTTATTTTCTTGGTCGCTTTCAGTATTTAAATGAGTAATATTCATGTTTGCATTTCCGGATAAATCTATTACTTTCGAGTTTGACATTTCCTTTATTTTTTTTGTATCTTCTTGTTTGAATATAGTCATATTGTTGTCTAAATTTATTCCGTTTGTCAGTAAAGCGTTATTCTCAATTTTAGTATTTTCTGTGTCATTGACTATTTGACTATTATGAAGAAAATGACTTTTGTCTATTTGATCATCTTTTGATAAAATTTCAGTGTCGTACACTTCATGTGCTTTATTAAGCAGAAAGATATTATCTTGAATTTTAGGTTCAGGACAATTTTCGACGCTTAAAACTAAAACTTCTGTATTTGTATTGCGGAATTGCTGATCTATTTGATTATCGGTTTCTTTTTTTTCATAAGTTTCTTTTTTATTACGTTTGTCTTGCTCAAGAAAACTTTGTATATTCAAGTCTAAAATTGTGTTTTTATTTGGTAGTGGTTCAAGTAAACCTCTGTTTAAGTACATTTTTTCGAAGCTGTTTAATAACTCCTTGTCTTCTGTAAGTGGTTCAACTGTTTCTTTGTAGTCTATAGTTAAGTTAATATTATTAGTCTCATTAAAGTTTGTATTATTATGAACTTTACTTTTCGAACATTTTTTATTTACTTCAATTATTTTTGTATCTTCTGTAGCGTCAGTTTTAGTACAGTCAAGTTTTTTATTGTTTTCTTCTTTGGCATTATAATCATTTTGAATACAATTATTTCCATTTACTGCAACACTCTTGTTTGTATCATTAGCTTCAGGGTCATTTTTTGTTTGCTTAGGTTGGTTGGTTTTTGTGGTTTGATTTGCTTTTCTTTTAGACTTATTCTTATTTTTTCCTGCCATTTTGAGCAAGGTACTTACACTGTTACACTATAAATTATTAAAATTCAATGTTTTTTTAATAATTAAAGAGCACTTCGGATTTACAAAAAAAAAATTACAAATTAATTGAAAACAAATTCGCACAATATCGATTACTAAAAATGTCTCCCAAAACACGTAAAATAAAAGGAGCATGCCAAGTACCATACTTTTTTAGTTTATTCAGATTCTTTATATTAAACACTTAAAACAATACTTTAGCTAGTGTTAAAAATTGTAAGAGTTTTTAAAAATATCTTATACATCACAATGGTAATGTCGTTGAAAATAACGACATCAATAAACTGAACTACTAACGATAAGTTTTAGGCCTAAGGTTTAGTGCAGGAAATTCGTAATATTTTACTGAGCGTCGAGACGCTATGCGCTATTAATTTTGTTGTTTGTTTTCTTTATTATGATCACCAGTGGCGTGCGTTTTTAAATAAAATATTTTTTTAATAAAAAATGACGTACAACAAATTTTTAGTGTTTCTATACTTATTAGGTACTAAAATTTATGTTTGTTTTACATAATCCTCTACATAGACGGTTTAATACTAAGTTAGTTAAAATAAATTAAAAGTAAATAAAAAAACTTACGAAATATTTTTTTTATTTGTTTACGGTATAGCTTTAACAGACAAGTCAGTTATTTAAAAGAGTATTTTTAAAAATGTTTACTAATCATCCGCAAATGTTAAAAATAATGGTGAATTATAAACAAACTCAGCAACCTACAAAAATGTTTTCAACCTCTAGTTTGCAGGAATTTTATAAATGATACAATGAATAGTTTCATTTACTTATTGTATATCTTTTTGTATTTAATTTATTTTATGAGTATAACATCTTTAGTCTGTTTATATTTTTTGGTTTATTGTTTTTTTAGGTTTTTTTCTTAAAGTTATAATTTTATTTCATTTTATTTCGAACTCTAAATAAATAAATGTTTAAATGGTCCTTCCTATAAGTACAGCTAAAACTATTAAAATCAACTTATTTTGGTTTTATTATTATGAAATTTAATGTTTAATATATAAAAAAACTAGTTTTATTAATTTATCTTTATTTGCTTGTTAATTTAATTATATCATACTAGGTGTTTTATGAAATTCAAAAATGTTAAACTGTTTAAATTATTTTAAGATTGTTAAGTTTTCTAGAGCTTTTTGACATATACAGGGTGTTTCACAAATCACAAAAATAATAGATAATATTGTTTATTGCTAGTTTTAATTATTTTATATTTGCCACTTAATTGGTTTCAATTTGTCGTGAGGATGTAAAGGATTTTTGTAAAAAAATTGAAATTTATAAATGTAAATATATATATTTGGATCGTTAAGATTTAGTTTATTTTAGGAAGTACTACTATTATGTCGGTTTAGAACTTTTTTCTACGTTTTCCGATGCCTATTCTCCTGCTCCTTCGATCCCCACAATCATCCTCTGTCAGGTTTTTTTGACTCATTAATCTTTGGATTGACTGTTTGCATTCCAGTTTAGGATGCCTTCTTTTTTTGCACCCTATACTTTGGTAATCCTTCGTCGTTCATCCGTTGGAAATGGCCGTTCCATATCAGTTGTCGTTTAGTGATGTCATCCGTTATGCTTCCCTCAATTCCTATTCTTTTTTTTACGATCTCATTGCTCATATGATCTGTTCTAGATATTCTCATTGATCTTCTTCTATTTATCTATCTATCTAGCCTTTTTCGATCCATCTTTGGACATAGGCCTCCGCCAATATTTTTAATTCTTCTTTGTCTGTCGCCGTGATCATCCATCTAGCTCCTGTATGTCTCTTCAAATCGTCCATCTCATTTAGGGTCTTCCCCCACTTATTTTATTTTCCCAAGGTCTCCAGGTTACGATACACTTGTTCCATCGATCGTCTTTCTGTCTGATATTATGACCGGCAAATTTCCATTTTAATTTTCTTATCCATTCATTTCTTTTTCTATCTGTTAGCTTTATTGATTATTACATGTAACATTTCTCTTTCCATTGATCGTTGGGCTCTTGTTACCTTATCCATGTTTAACTTTGTTAGTGTCCAGGTCTGGGATCCATAGGTAAGTAGAGGAAGGATACACTGGTTATACACTTTCGTTTTAAGGTAATGAGGATATTTTTTATTTTTTAATATGTAGCTTAATTTACCGAATGCTGCCCATGCCAATCTCGTCTCGGTTCGGTTCGGTTCGGTTCCAATCTCGTCTCTTGATTTGATGCCGTTTGGTTTTCCTTTTTTAATTTTATTATTTGTCCCAGGCAGTGGCGTATATAGAAAAAAGTTTCGGGGTGGGCTCGAGACAGTTTTGGGGGGGCCCGAGACCTCATGAGGCTGCACGCCCCCCCCTTCCCGTATGTACGCCACTGGTCCCAGGTATATATATTCCTAGGTATATATATTCCTCTACTTGTTCTATTTTCTCTTGGTTTATTCTGATCGTGATATCCTCATCTGTATGTCATGACTTTAGTTTTAGTGCAGTTCATACTCAAGCCTATATTTTTATCTGCTGTATCCAGTTCCTCCAGCATTTTGATGAGTTCTTCTTTCTTATCTGTTTTTAAGGCAATTAGCATATCTTGGTTGTTCAAGTATTGTTCGTTTAATTTGATGCATATTTCTTTCCAATCTAAGTTTTTAAAAACATCTTCTAGGGTCTGGTTAAATAGTTTAGGGGATATTGTGTCACCCTTCTTATGCGGATTGGCTTGGTTCCTTCGTGGATTTTGATTGATGTTGTTGTTTCGCTATATATATTGGCTATTAAGCCTGTGTATCTGTCATCTACTCGGCTATTAATTAAAAATGCTTTAACTGCCCAGTACTCAATGCTATCAAAGGTGTTACAAGGTCTATAAACGCAATATATAGTGGAATGTTGTATTCGTTGGCTAAAACCTTTTCAGAAGCCTGCTTGTTCTTTTGTTTAGTTAGTTAGTCTATCTGTTTAAATTTTCGTAAAAAGCTTATAAATTACATTGAGCAGTGTTATAGCTCGATAATTTTTTAGAACTGCTCTACCGCCTTTCTTGTTTAGAATAATGGTTATTGATTATTTCCAGTTGTTTGGAATTATTTTTTCTTTTAGTATTTTATTCAGGAGAATATGTAGGGTACTAACTACAGCTTTACCACCGTATTTTAGCATTTCTGCCGTTACTTCGTCTTTTCCAGGTGGTTGTTATTTTTAATTTTCTTTAATGCTCTCTGTATTTCAGGTTATAGCTTTGAGTTTATGTTCTATATTTTTGTTTGGAGTTTCTTTGTGGTTTCTCGTGATGGTTCCCTTTTTGTTTGGTATAATTCTGTATAGAATAGTTGTGTGATACAATATCCTCTATAACGTTAGTCTCTATGCCGTTGATATCCTTTATTTTAATTATTTCATATCTACCCAGAGTCGGTCTTACTTCCGTGTATTCTATCGATGTTCTCCTTCCTTCTCCTCTTTGGATCTTTTAATAGCATCCATTTCGACACTTTCCATTTTTGTTTTGTATTTTTCTGTTGCGCAACAAGAATCTCTTCTATACAACAGCGTGCTGTGCTATTCACCATTATTTTATATGTTAAATTTTATATTCTTTTTTATCTTTCTGCT
The DNA here is from genome assembly GCA_963576565.1 of Aspidapion aeneum. Classification (NCBI taxonomy): domain Eukaryota; kingdom Metazoa; phylum Arthropoda; class Insecta; order Coleoptera; family Brentidae; genus Aspidapion; species Aspidapion aeneum. Next base: position 81,672,653 of record OY755044.1, on the reverse strand, counting down.
CCATAAAATATTGTTAAGACATCCAATAACCTTTTTTGCTTTTACTATTCTTTTTTCCAGTTCTTTACAGTCCGTTCCTGTCTTATCAAATGTGACAAATAAGTATACATACTCATCGCATGGAGATATTGTTTGTCCATTGTCTAGTTCTAATTCACTTAATTCGTTTCCAATACATAAGTACTGTGTCTTGTCCACATTCACTGTTATTCTTCCGTTAACTTTCTCATCCATGTAGTTTACGTTTCCAGTTGTTTAGAGCTTCTGCTGTATATATTTTAAAAATAGTTGGAGAAATACAACATTACTGTCTTAAGCCTTATTAGAAATTCTTTTAAAAGTTGATTTCCAATTTTAATTTTAGATTTTGTCCCTTTGTATAGGTCTCTTATCGCTTTTATGTATGTATGATTGATATTAGTTTGCTAATATCACTGTCTATAATTTTTCTACTGGAGCAGTATCATATGCCTTTTATTAGTCTCTATATTTCTAGCACTCCCGTTTTTTAGTTACTCGTTTAAGAGAAAAAACATTATCACTACAAGATCTTCCGGTAGGAAATAACGTGACCCATATTGTTTATGTCGTTTGGCTTTTAAATATAAGTATGTAGTATTTTTAAGCTATATCGACTAGACATATACTAGACATAGAAAAAACACTGAAGTGTAATCTTGAAACTTATAGTCCTTAATACGCCACTGGATGCATAGCTCTAAAATTACGTTACCAGAAATAAAACAGAATTAAGTAAGAATGGCGTGGCTAAAAATAAAGACGCAATGCATACTTCGGCGACCCGGACGCTTTCTTGAATTTTTTTTTGACCGGGTATTTTTAGAAATTAAAAGCATGCAATTTAAATAGTTTAACTTTAGAATTAGTTCTTTTCTTGCTCTTCCAACTTCTGAATAATAAGACAAAGACCAAAGAGGAAAAAATAAAGAAAAAAGTTGAGAAAACATCACTAACTTCTTTGCGATTACATGAAGCAAAAAATAAGGGTTTTGAGGTTGGTGTATGTGGGTATGTATTGAGTAGTTCCACCAATACTAAAAAACTAATGATTTGAGTTTTAAGGTTATTACATCATTAAATGGTGTTTCTGGCTACACCAAAAAAAAAAATCATTTTATAGATAAGCACACTATCAGTACATCGGAATTTAAAAAATCTTTAATTTTGTTTATTATAGTTAATTATATAGCACTGTTTGAAGATAGACTTTCCTCCGTCTTATTTTAAACATCCTTAAATTGTGATCGAGCATCGAGCTAATAATAAAATATCGGTATAGTTATTCTATGGTACTATTGTTGACGTAATTTTATGATGGATTTTGAGGCTTAAGGTACGCAGTTCTTAAATAATTGATTGCATGCATAAATTGAATACGTCTGAAAAATATTGGTGTTTGTAAATGTATTATTTAAAAAATATATAGGTATTTTGGTAAATACCATAAATTTTAAAAGAGATACAAAAAAGTTCCACTTAGTATCACCCCCTTATTATTTTTAAAAGGTAACTTAGTTCTAAGCATTTGACGACACAAAAAATTTGCGCAATCACAATTGAGCCCTTTTCTAAAAAAGTCTTTATTCCTAGGTACTCAAGACAATCATAACCTGATATTTTAATATTTATAGATAAAAAATAATTATTTTTGGTGGTACAAAGATATTTTTTTAAATATTTTTTAAAGTACAATAAACAAATCTTAAACTACACGAGAGGCAGATAGATTGAGTGGCTCAAATGAGCTTTTCGAAAGACATTGAGGTATTTCCAAACCAAACAACTTTGTTGTAACACGCAACAAAATCCTTTTTTTTGGTTTGGGCCTATGAAATTCAAGGGTGGGTAGTAGACGCTTTAAACAACTGCACAGCCCTTTTCTGTGAAACTTCATTGAATGGACTGAGCCATTTCTTTCCGCTTATCAACCGCGCACCCAAATTTAGAATCTTTCTCAACTAACCAATTGTCAAGCAGCCTTGTTCTAGAGTGTGTTTTTTAGAGTACTCAGTTGTTTATAAGGTATTATACAAGAAGAAAATCAGATTTGTGGTAAAAGTAAACAATGAGTTTCTGCGTAGTTGAAGGGTGCAACGTTTACAGGAGACTAGAAAATTAAATTGTTTCTTTTCACAAGTAAGTAAATTTACATCGTTATTGTATGCCAAATTGTCTCATCTGGCCAGTGTTTTGAAGGCACATATGGGCCACTTTTCAGGTGGAAATTCCTAGAATGTTATCTTAACAACCTGTTTGTCTTTAACTATAAACAACAAGTGAAATTAAAGAAAGAAAAATAAGAAAAAAGTATTCTGTCTTCGGCCGGGACTCGAACCCGGAATCTCTTGCTCTGTACACAAACGCTATCTACATTAAGCCACGGAAGACTATACATAAATTTTCGAAAAACTTCCATTTATTCATGTCCGCGGTGTCTCAATACAAGAACGAGAAACTCTCAGGGTATTAACTCGACCAAGCCATCCCACTGATATCTATAATTCTTCCTTCCCACTGTCAAAGGTATGAAACATGTATGAAAACTCAAATTAGACGTAAAGTATCAAGGTCTGAAAACATGAGATCACCTTTTCTTGTGTTCAAATTTCTTATCGCAATGGGCGATTGCCAATATAATTCTCAAATACCAAATTGCAAATAATGCAAGGACCTAAAACTATAAACAACAAGTAAAATTAAAGAAAGAAAAATGTACTGATCTGCTTTGTACGCAAACGCTCTCTACATTAAACCGACGAAGACTATACATAAATTTTCGGAAAACTTCCATCTATGCATGTCCGCGGTGTCTCAATACAAGAACGAGAAACACTGAGGGTATTAACTCGACCAAGCCGGACTGGTATTTTAGCTAAAAACCTGGCCAAAATAGGCAGAATAGTAAACGGCAATAAAAAAGCTGTGAGTGGATGCGTTCAACTGGTAGATATACCGGGTGGGCCAAAAAAAAACCGGTTATTTGTTTTTCATTATAACTTTTGAACTACACAATCAATTTTAATGGGATACACTGCACTTAACAGAGAACTTATCAGAGTTTTGACTAAATTTTTCTTTGTGTCCGCTGTCTGAAAATCCAAGATGGCGGACGAAATTAAAATTTACCCTTCAAATATGCTCGTTTATTCTTGTGTTGCGAACTTGTTTTAATTATTTTTTTTTAATCAGTAAAAAAAGCTGCATTTTTGCCACCCACAATAAAGTATAAATCAGCCAAAATCGGTTCAATGGGTTAAAAAAAAATTATTTTTGTTTCAACCATTTTTTTGTATATTATACGATTGCCTTGCCAATCATGTCTGCATTGAATTATTATAACTGAACCGATTTTAATTTATATATTATATCTATTCTATCGCCATCTTAAAATGTAAGAGGGTGGACAGAATCATACATGATTCTTCAAAATGGCGTGTTTATGCTTATTTTCCAAAAATATTTTAGTTTTTTTTTTAATTTATAGAAAAGCACTACTTTTCCCCCACACTAGTAAAATGGTTGTGATGAACCGTTGTCTTCTAGATTATACGATTGCATTGCTTATAAATTCGTTATTACAAAATTGATTTTAGTGATAAAAAAAATCATGAATCATGATTCAAAAATTGATTGCTCTTTAAAGATTATAATTAAAGTTTGCGACCATCTTAGAATTAAAAGTGTGGGACAGAATCATACTTGATTCTTTAAAATGGCGTGTTTATTTTTGTTTTCCGAAAATGTTTTAGTTTTTTTTTTATTTATAGAAAAATACTACTTTTCTCTCTTTAAAGATCAATCAGTTTGCACCCTAATGTTTTTTATTTCACTAAAATCAGTTCAGTAAGAATAAATTTATAAAGAACTGAATGCAGACAGGATTGGCAATGCAATCGTATAATTTATAAAACAATGGTTTAAACAAAATCAGATTTTGTGAAAACCACTTCAACGATTTTATTACTTTGTACCTCTTTGAAGTGTCAAGTATGATTCTGTCCCTGTCCGATATCTTAACTTGTAAGATGACGGCATATTTCGATTATAATCTTTAAAGACCAATCAATCCTCAACATGATTTATTTTATTTCACTAAGATCGATTCAGTAATAATGAGTTTATAACAGGACAGGATTGGCAATGCAATCGTATAATCTGTAAAACAATGGCTGGAACAAAAATAGATTTTTTGAGAACCACTACACCCATTTTCCTAATTTGTACCTCATTGTGCGGAAGAAAAGTAGTGCTTTTTACTAAATTAAAATAGAGACTAAACTATTTTGAAAAAATAAGAATAAAGACGCAAGACGCAAGATTCTGTCCGCTATTTTAAATTTTAAGATTTCAATAAATTTTGATCATGATCGTCAAAAAGCCATCAATTCTGACGTTTTTTATTTGATCAAAATCGGTTTAGTAGTAATGAATTTATAAGGAAATAAATGCAGACATGATTGGCAAGGCAATCGTATATTATTGAAAACAATGGTTAAAACAAAAATATTTTTTTTAGAACCACCGAACGGATTTTACTGATTCGTACCTTGTTGTGCGTGGCAAAGATGTAGCTTTTTTACAGATTTAAAAAAAATAAAACATGTTCGCAACATTATAATAAACGAACATTTTTAATGGGAACAATTTAATTACGTCTGCCATCTTGGATTTTGAGATGGCGGACAAAATAATATATCTCTCAAAACTCTGAGTAAATTTTTCCCAAATGCAGTTTGATCCATTAAAATCGATGGTATAGTATAAAAGTTATAATGAACACACACTTTTTTTTCCCACCCGGTACATGCCGTCGTGTAGTGAAAAACCATAAATAGAAACATTAAAGAGGTCGCTGCTACGTGGTAATATCCCATCATAATCCATATCACGTATTATGACAACTTGGTGCTTACCAAAGGACTTAGAAGATTGACGTTTGTACATTTCTAGACAAGATTTGCGGTGGACCATTCGGTGCGTGACGGCCTGATACCGTTTGCGAAAATCTTGTTCCGACTCGGTACTCGAGATTGAGTCTCTTCTTGCTGCTGAACTGCTGTCATAGTCTGAAAAGATAAAATAATGAGAGTTGAAGTTTAAGATAAAAAAGGTACTTTTTAATAAATACTTATATAAAGGAACAGGACTTTTTCGTTACCGCTAATCTCAGAAATACTACGAGTTCAATAAAATTTGGCCCATAATATGTGGTATGAGCTATTCTGTCTAGTTAGGACAATTTTCTACACGCTACGACGAGTGCAAATCGGGCTAACCAGCAAGGCCGGTTATTTTAAGGCTAGTCTAAATATAAATTGCTTAAATTTTAGTATACCCTAAAATAATGCAACTTTGTTAAAAAGAAATTTTTGGGCTATGTAATTATATTGTTACGGGTTCAAAACAATTAAGAAAATGAGCAAATGTCAAAAACAATTCATCAATTTATTTTGACAACTCAATGTACAATAACGGCACTTAAACTTACTAATAACTCACTACTCAAACTGGCTTATTAACTTCGTGATAATATCTCGCGATTTCTATAGCTCGTTGTCTCTGACTGGCCTGTTCCGGAGGCCTCATCGATCTTTCGCGAACTATCTATACTTTTTCGACGCTAGAACATTCGCGTGTAAGAACGAGGCGTGAGTCATAGATAACGCAACTAAAACCTAGTCTAATAATACAGCCATAAGAGAACTCAGCCTAAAAAACTATAAAATTGGTTACAGTATCCTCCTCTTCAGGTTTGATCGTCTCGATCAACATTTCCCAGGTAAGGTTTTAGTTTGTTTAGATGAACGACTTTCATCTTGGATTTCGGGCTTCTTTGGATTCGGTAGACCACATCATTAATTCTCTTTACAACTTTTTAAAGTCCTTCCCATGGTGGTGTCAACTTAGGTGAACTTCCTTTCTTTCGTTGAGGTATACAATCCTCAGACTTGAACATTCTCTTTGAACCTTGAAGAGTTTGTTTTCCGGTCATATGTCGCCTTCATGCGGTCATTGGCTATTTCTATTCGTTTTCTAACCACCTCATGAATATCTTGTAGCTTCTATCTTAAACGTTCAACAAAATCATTAACTTCTAAGTGTTCTTCTCCAGGTGAACGAAACATCATATCACATGGTCACCGCAGTTCTCTACCAAACAGGATACTAGACGGAGTAGCTCCTGTCATGTTTTAAATGGCGGTTCTGTAGGCCATCAAAACCAATTGGTCACAATCTGTTTGGTGCTCATCAACAACTTTGCAAAGATGTTCTTCTATTGTTTTATTAAATCTAAAAGGTCACATAGATTCTGGAAAACCTTTGATTCAAAGTTTCTGCCTTGATCTGAGTTTAATTCTATAGGAATTCTAAATCTGCTGAAAACATCATTCATCAGTACTGCTGCAACGGTAGCGGCCTCTTGGTTAGGCAAAGCAAAAACTTCTTTCCATTTGCTAAAGTAATCCATAACAACAAGGATGTATTTGTTGCCATTCTTAGTTTCTCGAAATGGTCCGGCCACATCAATAGCAATGCGTTCAAATGGCACGTCTACGTTATACTGTTTCATTTGACCTCTGGACCTCGTTTTGGGGCCTTGGCTGGCTGCACAAGTCGAACATCGGGGACACCAATTCTTTACATCTTGAAAGTAATTGACCCAATAAAATGGGTCTCTAATTTTGTCCATTGTTTTGTTTATGCCATTATATGATTTATCATGCTGCTAGGAACTACTGATTGATTAATACCTCCTTTCTAATACTGCCAGTAAACCATTGTAACATTCAAAACGAATTTAATACTTCACACAAAGAGTTGGTTTTGGTTAAAATTGGCTTACCTGGGTTTGCTGTTCTCTACTGATGACGTGAAACACACAGAAACGTACGTCTAGAGATGCAACCTTGTGTAAGTAGGAAAACAACCAAAATCAACTCTTCCCTCTCCTTATGACACTCGCAAGTTAGGCACACATACCTTTGTGTGAAGTATAAAATCCGTTTTGATTTTTATCGAACCACACACAGCACGTTTTCCATCTTTCTTCTTTGCATATGCTTCGGGCAGTACGGCCTTTTAGTTGCTACGTGATTACGTGGTTTTAATACCACATTGATGGACGAAACTTGTCATAGATGGCGCTTCGGAGTCTCAGACAAGACGATGCCAGTATGCTTAAACTTTCGAGTGCTCGAGCCAGTCCGCTGATGGCGCTACACTTTGGAGTTTACTTAGGGTCACTGCATCCTGGAAGCCTGGCGTCAGATGCAGTGACCCTAGAGTTTACTCGCATTGCACCGCCGCGAGTATTTCATATGTAGGAGTTGGTTTTGGTTAAAATTGGCTTACCTGGGTTTGCTGTTCTCTACTGATGACGTGAAACACACAGAAACGTACGTCTAGAGATGCAACCTTGTGTAAGTAGGAAAACAACCAAAATCTACTCTTCCCTCTCCTTCTGACACTCGCAAGTTAGGCACACATACCTTTGTGTGAAGTATAAAATTCATTTTGATTTTGATCGATCCACACACAGCACGTTTTCCATCTTTCTTCTTTGCATTGTAACATTGTTTTTGTTCGGCTGGAATGGATCGTAAAAATCCCATATCTCGTCGAGGAGCTACTAACAAAGCTCTAGGTTTTTCGTCATCGTCACAGCCATTTGCAGCAGCGGCAGCATTAAACTATTGTTTGTAGGTGGACCAGAAAGACGTACCATCAAAATTTGGAGGCTCAATGTTTTAGTTGGAATTTACGACATATCCCTGATCTTTTATTTTGTTGGGTTTTGCTGTATAAACTGTTTTGATATGTCCTGGAATTTTTCTTCTTTAAAAAACTTCTTCCCAGCATTCTGTAGTTTGGTATCTAGATTTTCTTTAACATTTTGAACCTTTTCTTCAAAAATTCTACATTTTTTTTTTGTACTTCTTTTTCTACATTCTTCATTCTTTGTTGTTGCGGTCTTGAATTCTTCTCACAGCTGTTCGGAGTTGCTCTTTATTTGGTCAAAGTTTCCTTGCATGTCGTTCCGGTTTGGTTCAATGGCTTAATGATTTTGAGCCATTTGAGCTGCTAAAGCCTGCATCATTTTAGTTAGTTCTTCCATCTTTCCTGATCCGTGTCCGGTAAGCATCAACTTTCTGACAAATTTCCCTAAATTTCTAATTTTTGGGCTATACAGCTAATGTCGAAGTCGATTTTTCAATATCTCTTTTGATTCTTATATAATACCTATTTCTGTTTATTTCCCTTTAAAAAGTATCTGCCCAGAAAGATTTAACCCTAATAGTGCTAAGTATTTAAGTATGGCTACCTGACTAAAATCACTTTTTATAAATCGCTGTGCCGTGAACTGTGAGATAGTTGAGAAATTTTCCCGGGAACTAATTTTCTTCGTAAGAGGTGGTGAATTTGAATTCACGGGAACGCACTTTCGAGAATAGAGCATTTACCCTTTTGCGGTGAGAATTACTCACATTCTCCTCCCAGAAATTCAAGAATAAGTATCCGGGAGGCAAGTGAGTTTGATTTTCCGGGAACGTTTCAGGGATCACTATCTTCCCGGATTTTAAAGACTCCGGCTCCTGATGGGATTGTTATGGGAAATAATACATACAACTGTGTCAACATGTGAACATGACTTACCCGCGGGTGAGAGGTGTGCGTTGACGGTGACGACCTCCTCTCTTTCGTCAACGTAGATCCATCCGGCTTCAGCGTACGACGCGTCGTAGACACCGTAGTCGTCATCGGCGCAGTCGTCGGCTGGCAGGACACTGAAACAATGGGACATAAGTTTGTAGAACTACGTCAAAAAATATTATAGAAGTAGTTGATAATTTCTGCTTTTAAGCCTGTTATCACAGTATAACGATCCTTAAAACTTGACATGCATAGTACGAATAAAACTGTGGATATTTGTCTAGGGGATGGGACAATTCGCCGCGGCCGATTTGTCGCGGTCCGCTTCGCCGCGGGGAAAGTTCGCCGCCGGTCGATTCCCCGCGGGGACATTTCGCCCCGAGATTTTGTGTTTTATGATATTATGATTGGCATTTGCTTATACAGTTTTATTTAGCTTGACTTCATATAATATATTTGTTTATTTGTTTGGTTATACCTTTTTTCAAACTGTTCCAACTAGATATTTGGTGGTTAGTATACAACTCAACATTTTTTCTATAGAAAAAATTAAAAAATGGCGGATCCAAAATGGCGGATTTTTCCATTTATGAACCGAGTTGCATCAAACTTTGAACTTTGAAATCTTTTAGGTCGCTGACTATTATTTTTCACTTGAATTTATAAAAAAAATTTTATGCATCAAATTCGGAGCTTTGGGTAGTTTTAAGTCGCTGATTATGATTTTTAACTTAAACTTTATAAAAAATCAAAATGACGGTTCCAAAATGACGGATTTTCAAATTTTTGAAACGATTTGCATCAAACTTGGAAATTTGGGGTTTTCAGGTCGCTGATTATGATTTTCCACTTAAACTGTAAAAAATCAAAATGGCGGATTTTCCCATTTATGAACCGATTTGCATCAAACTCGGAACTTAGAGATCTTTCAGATCGCTGATTATTATTTTTAACTTAAATTTATAAAAATCAAAATGACGGATTCAAAATGACTGACTTTCCCATTTATGAACCTATATGCACTAGAGACCCTGTATGTATGACATATTTTAATGATAAAGAGACGCGACAAACTCTTCAAAGTCAAATTTATTTAACTCAAAATCAAAGGATGAAAATATCGGTCCTCTATACTCTAGCCATGTTTAGAGAGAGACGCACCTTCTGTCCTTGTCAATTCATAAGCGTCGGAAAATAAAAATAAACGATTTTGAACAAAAACTATACAGAGGGTGTTTGTTTGTTTATAAACATGTTTGTTTATATTTGCATGATGATTGATGTCACTCACTGCTGACCATTTAAATTATTTAAGTGAAACGCCAATGAATTTGGCAAGAAAATAACATAACCAAAAAATGTTAATTTTAGTGACTTTGATGGGTTTGTCGCGTCTCTCTTAGTAAAAATATGTCATACATACAAGGTCTCTAATATGCACCATTCGGAACTTTGGGGTGTTTCAGCTCTCTGATTATGATTTCTAACTTAAACTTTAAAAAAATTAGCGAATTGTCCCCTACTCATTTGTCTGATAACATAAGATAGAGGTAAAGATAAAGTGTGAAATATTATTAAGTTTAATTAAATAACCTTCTAATTTGGTTTAATCAAAGTTATTACCTGGGGCTGCTGTCGACGGTTTTAAGTTGTTCGCGGCTGCCTTGGGTCGAACGGGCCATCGGACGCAGGTGTTTGCTGCGGCTACTCGCTTTGGCGCCGCTGCGTTCTTCTGACTAAGGAAAGGCACGTTAAGGACATATTCCCAGAGATTTGAGGGGTTGCATTTCAGTCTTATTCAAAATAAATCACGGGTGCTCTCTATCATGTTTTTGGCTTTTTTGTCCTGTTAGTTTTGAATTTGCAGGAATCTAATAATTCTAAATTCATACTAAAGCGTGTTTTAACTATAACTTAACTTTGACCTTTTTGCGTATTTTTTGATGAAATTGAAAATCCTTGGACAAGTCAATTTGGTTTGTGACAGGGACACTTTTTGGTTATCCTAAAATGTTTTTAGCACTCACTTCCTTTGAGAGGTAAACTTTATCCCCATATTTTGGATAGGTAAAGTGGGTCGAGTAACACCTTGTTTTGAAAGTCTGGTGAATGTTTTACAGCCCTGTAAGATATTTTCCTTGAAATTTTCAAATTTAACATAGACTGATAAAATAAAAACTAAATCAGAATTTTATGTTTTTCTAACTTAATTTTTATTTTACCAGTCCATGTCAAATTTGAAACTTTGAAGGCAAATGTCTTAAAAACTAACCGATGCATTTTCAACATTTTTACCACATTGTAAACATATTTCAGAGACTTTCAAAACAAAGTATCACTAAAACCACTTTCCCTACTCAAAATGTTTACCTCTCAAGGAAGGAAAATTTCAAGATAGCTAAAAAGCGTACCCTTCGCAAACGAATACGAGGGTTTTTCCAAATTCCATAAAAAAATAACTGAAAAAGCCTTTGTTAATTTTGAGTTATCACAATGGGGTTTTAAATGCGTAGTGCGTTTAAATATCTTCTTGAAATTGCAAAAAATATGTTTTTAAAATTTGCAAAACTCTGCCTAAAAAGCGTTCTTTCAAAACCCTTACAACTAGAATTTGACCAACAATATTTAATATTGTAACTCTGCACCGCCTTCACAGACTTAAAGGCTTTAGGAAATTCTAATTATTTTATAGTTCTCCTTTATATTAACTACTATTCTCATAAAATAGTTATTTCAAAACCCTTACGCGCTTATTTAATGCCATACGCATGCCTCTTAAGTTATTTTGAGATAATACGAGTAGAAGAACAAGATATTGTTACCTTAGCCCTCACGACATCCGTGGATTTGCTATGATATCTGTTTCTTCTGCTCTCGGCGTGCGACCTTTCCTCTGATTTAAGTCGTCTGTCTTGTTTTTTATAAAGCCGTCCACTAGTGGGAGTCGGTGTTGGAGCATTTCTTGCCTTAAATAATGGTTGTTAAAACAAATAAATAAATTTGTCACAATGATGAGAACTATCATATTGGATCTGTGGCTAGTTGGACCTAGTATTCCTAAATAAATTGACATTTTAGATGTAAAAACTGTCAAATTATTAAGGGACAATATGTAAAACCTGTCAAATTATTTAGAGACACTGGTTGGACCTTACCAGAAAGAAAATGGTTTACTGTGATGTTCGGTTTTGTCTTGCAGGAAAAATGTGTACAATCAAACGATAAGCATTGAAATAATATTCACATGCTAATATATGCCCTAAAGCTGCGATAAAGGATATTCTTTTAGGCATAGCATATTTTTAAAATAAAATTCAGCATATAAGTAGTACATACTTCAAAAAATATTTATTACGAATAAGCATAGGTAGTATATTTTTAGCAATTGCATAGTATATCGATCCCCTAATTCTGATACGTCGTAACCCAAGTCAACAAAATTTTACAGGAATAAGAAAAGTTAGAAGCAAATTACATAGCGTAGGCATTATACGACTTGTTATAAACCGCGGGAATTACCGTTTTATATTTTTTTTGGTTGCAGGGATTTAGCAGCATATAGCTATGCATAATTACTAACCTTTGATGCAAAAATATGAATTTTAATTTCTGTGTGGGTTACGACGTATCAGAATTACAGTTCATATCATCATTTTTGAGACAACTTTTTACAACTGTTTTTCGTTGGCCTATGCTAACAGCTGATAACTGTCAAAAAGTTATCTCAAAAATTAGAGTTTAGGGTATCGATGTACCAAATATGAACCTGCCAAAAATATCCTTGGATTAACATGCTAAGAATATTCCGAAATGGAGTAGAAAAAATATCAAAAGCAAATCTACTTTGGTTTATAGGGTATTTCATAGATAGCGCTACTTATGAAAAAATTTATAATACACACCAGAAGATGAGAATTATAACGTTAACGGGAGTGTCACATCGAGAATTTAGTATTCTAATGACTTTAGGATACAACAGTTTAACTGTTAACAGTGTTAATACACATTGGATTCCTTTAGATGTTGGAATACCGTTAGTGCAAGCTTTTCAGCAACCCATGGAAAAATGCAAATAATTTTATGTTGACAGATGAATAGTTGATAAATATTCCTAAAAGAATCCGTTTGGAACATTATATATATTCGATGATTGGTGCCAGGGACATACTAAGCATATAATTAGCATATACTTGCAAATATGCTAAACACATGCTTGACATCAAAATAGGGTTTCCTACAATTTTTCTGAGCATGTATTTAGGTAGAACGCAACGTAAATTCGGAACATTCTGAGCATGTGCATATTCCCCATTAAAACATGCTATGTATGTTCTAAGTATGTATAATTGCTATGTGGGTTTTGTACACGAAACTAGGTATAGTCGGTTATCTTTTATATAGGCGGCGGTTAAACCATGGGCGCACCAAGGGGGGGCCCGGGGCCCGTGCCTCCCCAAGCCTAAGATTTTTTTTAGATATTTTCCACATATTTCATGAATGATATATATCATAAAACACGCCATCATAAGACCTTGGGCTCCCCCCAAAGGCCTCGAGCCCCCGAAGACATATTCCTCGGTGCACCACTGTTTAAACTAATCTAAATACGTCATTATGTAGCCGCCAAAAAAAAGTATGAGTATACGTAATCGTATAAAAGCATGTCTAAAAAGCTGTTCAAAAATGAGCTTGTTTTTTTTGTCTAGGGCCTGTTCTTAAATTACGTAACGCAAACATTTCAAAATTTTGACTATTCTCATCCACATTGTATTGGGGTGAGGTCATTAAATTTTGGAGGGGAGGAGGGGATGCGAGGAGGTAGTAAGGTGGCTCAAATATTTTAACAAATTATAATGCAAGAACACACATCAGCTAGCTGAGCTGAGGTTTGAAAAGTTAGATAAGGATATCTTTTAACAAAACCAGCCACAGAAGCATAAACTAAGAACCATACGATAACAGCAAGCAAGACGCTGTTTTCAAATTTAGATTGAGAACTAAATTTTTAACAAAATTTGACAACAATTTAAAAAAAACTAAACCATATATATCTCACAATATAATTAAAAATTCATCTTTAACAAAAATAAAGTTACTTTAAAACCCAAAATGACTAGATCTTAAAGAATTCCTACTGGTGCAATTTTTTTTACAATTTATATAATAAATGTTTTATAATGTTTTTTACATAAAGTAAGTACATTGGCAGCCGAGTCAATGGGAATTTTTTAAATGCTTCCTTTTTTTCAAATTTTAGTGAAATGTTAACTTTAGTGAAGAGCTCGTATGATCTAATGATTTAGCTTTCCAATAAGCCTTTGAAATCGGAAAAGTGGTGAGATTAATACCCAAAAAAAAACACTTTTATTGAATCACTCTATAAAAATGGCTCTGTAAGAAAATAGTGCATATCAAAATAGCGCTATCGTGATACCCGTTTGAACACGTCATATTTTGATTTGTGCCATTTTGAACATGCGCCATTCTGATAAACGCCATTAAAAACACGCAGTATTTTGATACGCGCTATTTTAGATATGCGCTATTTGAATAAGCACTGTTTTGCGAGAGCTTTTAAAAATATATACCTATAGTTTGTTAATATTATTTAGAAAAGCCGTCTTTTATTTTAAAGAAAAAAAAACCTTTTTACGAAAGATATTTGTTAATTGCGGTTGTGTTGTAGGTAAAAGATGTTATGTAGCGTGATCCGAGACAGCCCCCCCTAATCCCACCCCCTGTACCACTGCATAACGCGACGAAAAACCCCCTCCCCCCCTTGACGTAATTTAAGGACAGGGTTCCAGTCGTTTTAACCATTGATTTATACCTTAGGAGAATCACAAAACCCCGCTGGTGGTTGTACAATGGTTTCTGGTTGAGCATTTCCGTTGCTGCTAGCACCACTCTTGTCGGGATCATCGGTGGTAATTACATCAACCTAAATTAGGGTTTTTAATATCTTTTGGCATTGGTTTCCTATTCATAATACCAAATTTGTCAATGCACAATGGAAAAAAATTAATTAAATAGCCAGGAGAAGCAAAGCAAAGTACTTAAATATTCAACTCGCTTGACAATTGATTTAACTAACATTAATTATACAAAAACATATGATTATGCTAAGTAAATACTAAGTTTGTCTCTGGCCTTTTTAATTTCTTCGGTACTTAATATGGGTTTTAACGAATATTGCTGCTTAAAGATTAAAATACTAATTTTCTTCCAATGATTGCGCATCTCATGCCACATTCCAGTATAAAATGTTGTACAGGGTGTATCATTATATTTTTTATTACCCTTTTAGACCATTAATAATAATTGATATAGGAATATAACAAATTGTGTTCGAATTCGCGAAATGTTTACTTTTAATTTGCATTTTGACTTTACTTCTGATGCTTACCATATTTGACAGGCGAGGCGCTCAAATTTATATTTTTTGTAAATTGGATGCTCCTTATATTATTTAATTACTAAATTAGGCTTGGAACATACTTTATAAAAATACCCAGTGCCACTCCTATGTTAATTTTAGTTTCCTTATTCCAAACATAGTTCGGAATAAGGACAGTGAAATTAACACAAAAACGGTACTGTTTTTTTGTTATCATTTTAAAATTATCGCTAATATCTCAGAAACTATGGTTCAAAACTACGACATATTGGGTATTTTTAGCAAGTATATTCCATGTCTAATCTATTAATTAAATAATATAAGAAGCATTCAATTTACAAAAACTATGAATTTGAGCGGCGCCTGTTAATAATGTCTACCATCATCAGGAATTAAGTCAAGATGCAAATTAATAGTAAAAATTTCGCGAATTCGAAAACAATTTGTTTTATATTTCTATATCAATTATTAATTGTCTAAAAAAGTGTGGGAAAAAATATAATGTTACACCCTGTACATGTAAATTTTGGAATTTGGCCATGAGAAATATTTTTGACACTATTTGAAAAAAGTCAATCATTCAAAATATCTTATCCAAAATATGTTAAAATTTTCGTTATAGATTTACACGTAAAATAAGCCTGGATGATTTTTTTATCTGCAACAATCCTCTCTCCGGACACACTGTGTATCGTCGACAAAGTGCAAATAGTCGCAATCGCCCAAATTATACATTTTTCAGAAAAAGCCAAAAATTAAAAGATCAGTTTTTTCACACTAGTCTTTTGGCATTTACCAGTCGAAGTAGTAAATCGGTTCGAACTGAACCAAGTGGAGTTAGGTCATCTGCACTTTAGCTCCACGAAATAGACTATTTATGTAACCCCTTGCAAATTCATACTTCTGTAAAAATGTTAATTTCATTTGCAATTTTATTCCTAATAAGTCTATGCTAATAGCATTACCTCCTTCCCACAATGAGCACAATGCACCTGATGCTCCCCACTGTGGCTTGGATCACTGTAGAAGACGCTGTCACTTCCTGGACTTACAGATCTAAGAGATTCAGCACTCAGGGCTTTTAGTTTGGCAGAGTCATCCGGCGGACTTTTAATTGGACTATGATATTTGGACGAGGAACTAAATAAATAAATACAAATATTTAAAGCTTAACAAGATCAGGCATGTGTGAAACTATTGTAGCGTGTGTTTTAACTTTCCTATCTGACTTCTGTGCAACTACTAAATCTCCTTTTGCTCTAATTAGAGCAATCTCTAACTAATTGAGAATATTAAAGTGTAGATTATAATTAAATAGAAAACATTCTTTACCTAGAGGGTTTTTTAGTTGCTTCAGGGGCCTCTGCTTGCAAACACCTTGAATTCTTTCTGCTTTTGGACTGGCTCCGTTGCAAACTTCCCGGTAAACTTGTTGGTTGTCTGTCTTCCGAATCACTTACTTTCTTTTTACTTTTTTGACTTGTTGGACTTCTGGGTAACGACTTTCTCCTGTAAAGCGTCAACATTAAATAGAAATAGATCGAAATCCAATTGTTGGCTACTTCTCAGAGAATCCGGCTTATTTATTGGCAAACAAATTTATACCTATTATTATCTCTGGATTTTTTCTGCTTCCTGGGAGATGTTTGGCTCATTGTATATTCTCTGCCTGTGCTAGATTCGTCTGAAGTTGCTTTGTAGCTTGGTTCTTCAGGATATGGCGACTTCTCTCTATATGAAGGTGAGGTTTTCCGATCTGTAAACAAAACAAAGGGCTCTGATATCTAATAAAAATAAATGGATAACCCAACTAACATTTATAGTAGCGGCTACATGTTCTAAAGGCTTTGCTACTTTCTTATAGTAGAAATGTCGTGATCCCAACCAAAATTTGTTACTTTTTAGTTCTAACTACTATTTAGTATCAGGAAATAGTAGATGTTTCGTAAAAACGACCCTCTAAACTACTTCTTAGGATTGTTTCTTGATAGTCGATTCTGATATTCTTCTCTACCACAATAGGACGTTGCTAAAGTTTTACTTTATTTTTAGTCGTTATTTCGTAGTCGCCCTGACTTTTATATCCTACTTAATTACCACTAGAAAGTTAAGCTTCATTGGAGTCCCAAACAAGTGTATCCGACAACTACATTATAACTTTAATTTTTACCACAAAAGTTTGTGTCATCATAGTAACATCTGATGTAACAATGTAGACAAAATAACTTTAAAGCCTTAACTACTTTGACTTTTTTTTAATGTCGATCTTTTAAAGTAATCTCTCCTTCCTGTTTCTACTTTGAAAACGTAGACTTTTTGACGTCGCATCTTTGTCGCATACATTCTTAACCTTACTTTTTGTGGCTCCTTTTATAATATGGGAATATTAGGAATAGTTTTGCAAATATTTTTTTAACTACCTTGAGCAGTCCATTTTTTCGAGCTCATTGCTTGACCATTTTGCAAAACAATCAAAATGCAAAATATTGATCCAAAGTATCGAGTACCGCACCCGGATTTTAAGAATTCCCTGGTCCATGCTTAATCTCCATCCTTAATCTTTTACGCTACTTGTTGCTGTTCTATTCACTGTCTTTACGGTCGTTCGTGGTTTGTGCTGTGGCACCACCCTATCGCCATCGTAACCCTCTTGTGCGGACTAAACCGAATTCGTTTATCTATGCCTCTTGTGCTGACGTGTCGTGTCTCACTGTGATTCATTTTATGTGTTGAGCTTGGGTCAATAATTCTTTTTGATTTTCTTCAAATTTGTGCTGTTGTTAAAGCTTGGTTTGAAGTGAATAAACTTAAATTTGTGCTGTGTTACATTTTAAAAAACTCTTTTTATTGGCACTTCATTTATTGTTCTAATGCAATTTAATTTATCTTGTTTTTGTTTTAAAACCTACCACAAATTCACGCTCGTACATAACCTATAAGCAGTGGTGTTGTTGTTGACAGAAACGGCAAATGTCGACTTGAGGTAGTAGTTATACTTATCGCGTGGTTCCTATCACTCTGTAGACGTTTTCTAGTGACGAAAGCTGGTTAATAATACGTTTCTGCAACGAAGGAGTAAAAATTCGAGTGTGTTATCTAGAACTAAAAAGGAATGCCGACATAAAAGTCGTAAGTGACACGTTGCCGTAACTTAGGCTCACTTTCAAGTAACCCTTTCGACTATCAGGGAATATAGTTTGGGACGCCATGTTTTTATTTAAGAAAGAAAATTTAATATTTTTGTTGTCGTTTTATGAGCTCATATTAAAGATCTATACTATTTTAGAAACAAATTAGTTGAATTTTACCAAAAATGCTCTTCTTAAGCACCATTTGTTTAACTGTCGATTATGAAAACATAACCTCCAAAATCACAACACAAAAATTCCATCAGCTACCAGAAAACGGCTCAATTTTACGGGCGCACCGGATTTTTGCAATATTTATAATGCATGTTATACAGAAAACTTTGCGTCGCACTCGAATTTTGATCCTCTGCTCGTAAATTCTCATACTTTTGGATAACATAGTACATATTATAACCATAACCAAACAAAAAAACTAAGCGAGTCTGTTTACTGTTGTGTCCACCATATTGTGTAACAATTCTACCAAAAAGAAACGATTATATTATTTGCAACTACATCGCAACTTTTATGCCATTACGGAAAAAAAAACAGCCTCTACGACGTAGTAGATACCTGGCTACGACGTAGTAGTGTAGTTGTTACTACAGTGACTTTAAACACTTGGCCAAGTAGTTATAACCAGAAATTGGTTCCCCACTTAGGGAATTATAACGTCGCTGTATGGTATAATGAGACGTAGCGGGAGTACGTTGCGGTTACTTTTAAGAAATTCTCTAGTTGGGGTTTCGTCGTTACAACTTTAAATGTTTGTTGGGAAATGACGGATCTGATACCTTCCTAGCCCATTACCACAATACAAGTAAACTCCATGCTATATCAACCTTAAAAGCATTTTTTTTGTAAATATCTCAGAAACTAAAGCTTCTACAAAGATTTTGATTTTAACACAAATTTGTGTAAAAATTACGGTCTACTATATCCAAATTTACTGTCAAAAAGCTGTCATTAGCATTACATTGACCAAAATCCATTCAGCTGGTTACAGTATCGAACACTATTCCACCTAAAATTTTTAAGAAAATCGATTTAGCAGTTTAAGAGCTATCGTGTTACAGACAGCTATACACACACACACACACATGTACAGACAGATGTCACGACGATACAGCTAAGATAAGTCAAAATACACCCAAATAACACATATTCGGCGTTATCAAAAAAAAATTCTATCGTCAAAAACAATACCTACTCTAGCCAGTGCTGGGCGGGCTAGGAAGGTAAAAATAATAAATAGAAAAATTTTCTTTTTTAAAAATATCAAAAAACCTACAAAATCCTCAAATTTTTTTAGTTTTGTATGTACCAAACAGAGGTCTAACTTACTTTGTACAGTTTTTTTGTAACCCTGCATTGGGCTTCTGGTTCTAGTTTTTACTCGTTTCTTTTCTGTGATTTGAGTCACTTTCAGTGTTTCGCTGTTTGGTGATAACTTAATTTCTGTGCGTTTCAATTTTGTAGTTTTACCTAAAAGTAAACGTTAAACCTTTATCCATTAATTATTTTATTAAAAATTCCTTCTGGGTTTATAACAAGTTATAAGATTAAGGGAATGAACAAAAATGATGAAAGCAAGACTGAGTAAAGAGAAAAGAAACATTCCTATTAATATGACATTCCGTAAATAATATATATAGCAGGTATAGTCACGTTCCTATCATGTTCCTAACAGAAAGGTACAATTTTGTCACGTTCGGTTCTTGGCATTCTTGCAAACATTTTTAATAACCTTAAAATTTGCCAAAAGCAATAGCAAAGAATACACGAAGTTGTGTATTCATTGGCAATAGTCATTTGAGATTGGTTAACCCTGAGTCTAAAGTGCAAATCGCCAAAGGTGAAAAAATATAACGGCCAAAAGCGTATTAATAATTTAGGCTGAATTTTTGTGAATTCGGTCTTTTGGCTTTTTCGAGTCGATGCGGTGAACCGATTGGAATACAAACCACACAAAAAATAATTTCAAGCAAAAAGGAGTTAAGCCATTTGCACTTTAGGCAAATATGTCAACATACAGGGACTCTAGGCAGAGGATACTGTTATAAAGAATAGTTAGTGCATTTTTAATCCTAAAATGTTTACAGGACTTTAATCCAGCCAGAGATAGATGCCAAGGGTATGGGTACTTACCATTATTAGAAAAAGAGTAGGAATCTTTGTGCGCCTTACTATTGGTCAGATCGAGATGAAAGTCTCTACGTTTGCTGGTATGGTTTCCGTGTTTTGGAGATTTCCAAGTGATACTAAAATAAGAAAAAGAGATTAAACTTAGGCCTCGCACATTATGTTTTTATGTAATAAATTCAACTTAAACATCAACTTCAACTTTATAGGGTCATTACATTCTGGAAGCCTGGCTCTCGGCTTCCAGGATGCAGTGACCCTAATCGCACAAAGGGGACAATCGAATAGGTTTAAAAGCTGAAATTAACTAAATAAACTGAAATTGTAACAATATTTCGGAATTCATACATATGTCTTTGTACATTCTGGAAGCCTGGCTCTCGGCTTCCAGGATGCAGTAACCCTAATCGCACGAAGGGGACAATCGAATCGGTTTAAAAGCTGAAATTAACTAAATAAACTGAAATACATACATATTATGTCTTTGTTTATTTTAAACACGATGTTTCGGATTGTAAGTATATCTGACCGTTTTTAAGTCTAAACTGGTTTAACATTGAAGGGTAGGGGACAATTCGCCGCGGTCGATTCGCCGCAGCCGATTCGCCGCGGGGACAATTCGCCGCCGACCGATTCGCCGCAGGGACGATTCGCCGCAAAATTTTTTGTTTTTATGATATTACCATTGGCAATTGTTTAAACATTTTTATTTTGCTTGACTTTATATAATATTATATTTGTTTGGTTATAACTTTTTCAAAACTTTTCCAACTAGGTATTTGGTGGCTAGTATACAATTCAACATTTTTTTTATTAAAAAAATAAATTAAATTATGATTTCTAACTTAAACTTTTAAAAAATCAAAATGGCGTTTCCAAGATGGCGGATTTTCCCATTTATGAACCGATTTGCATTAAACTCGGAACTTTAAGATCTTTCAGGTCCCTGATTATTATTTGAAACTTAAATTTAAAAAAAATCAAAATGGCGGACTTTTCCATTTATGAACCAATATGCACCAAATTCCAAATGGGGTGTTTTATGTTGCTCATTATAATTTCTAACTTATTTTGATTTTTTAAAAGTTTAAGTGAGAAATCATAATCTGCGACCTGAAAGATCTCAAAGTTCCGAATTTGATGCATATTGGTTTATAAATAGGAAAATCTGCCATTTTGAATCCGTCATTTTCAGGTTTTTGAATTTGAGGCAAAAATTGTATTGTGTTACCTTAGGCGTCGCGATGTTTCAAGTTTCAGGCAAATCGGTTTATAAATAAAAAAGTGCGCCATTGTGGAACAGCCATTTTGATTTTTTTAAAGTTTAAGTTAGAAACCATAATTCGCGACCCGAAATACCTCAAAGTTCCAATTTTGATGCATATCGATTCATAAATAGGAAAATCCGCCAGTTTGGATCCACCATTTTATTTATGTTTTTAATAAAAAAAATGTTGAATTATGTACTAACCACCACATACCTAGTTGGAAAAGTTTGAAAAAAGTTATAACCAAACTAATAAACAAATATATTATATGATCTCGCGGCGAATTGTCCCCGCGGCGAATTGTCCCGCGGCGAATCGACTGCGGCGAATCGGCCGCTGAGAATTGTCTCATCCCCAACATTGAAAAGGGTTAGAGATACTTGCTAACCGAAACCTCGTGTTTAAAATAAAGACAATGAAGGTCCGATTTCTTTTTCTACATTCATTGTTTACAAGTTTCAAATAAACCAAAATAGCCACACACTATGCCTTGTATCCAAATTATTTAGTAAACAATAAGTTGGTGCTTGAAACGCAACTAATTAATTTTAAGTGCTTTTTAGCTTTAGGTATTTTTGACGCTGTAGTTGAGTAAATTTGTAGGGTATTTTAAGAAAAAGCTGCAAAAACGTTATATTTTTTATATTTGGATCCCTTGGCTTCAGAATCCAAGAGGGCAGCTGCTAAAGTGAAGAAAACAAAATGAAGTTCCTATTTTAGGAGAAATTAAATTAATTTTAATGGATTTACTTTATGCGAGAACTACTTATTAGTTGTTTTTATATTTTGAACGCCGCCATCTTCGATTATATTAGATATGTGTCATTTATTATGGAATTTTTAAAATCAGCGACTCTTATTTATTATAAATTGATATACTACACGGCAACACTAATTCTGTCAAATAAGAGTGAAAAAATAACTTTTGTATCTAAACTTCGGGCGCCTTCTTGAATGTTAAATGTTAAATTGTAACTTTTTATAAATACTTCTAAAAACTGGGTTACTCTTAATAAAACGCAGATTTTTTTTCAAAACTTAACTTTTGGTCTATAAGTCATGACGTCCTCTTTTATTTTTAACATATCAAGCGCCATCATTTAGTTGGCTGGGGAACTGAATTTTTTTTTGGTAAGATTAATTAGTTGGTCAATATGAGGTGTCAAAAATGAATATCGCACAAAAATTAAAGGACATATCTCAAACAAATGATTTTTTTAAAATATAGCCGCCATTTTGTTTTAAAGAGATCGTGTCAAATTTTTAGAAAATTTTAGGTTAAGTTAAATTTCTCTTCAAACGGGGAAATTATTTTTTTATTAACTTTAGATTCTAAACCGGGAACTAGAGATCCTCGAATGAAAATTTAGCTTTGGGTCATATGTAATACTAATGCCAAATATAAAAAATATACCGTTTTTGCATCAGAAAGAAGAAAATTTGAAATAAAAAACTTAGTGTGTGATAAATTTTGCCAAAGCAAAAACTATTCACACTTGAATAATTGAATGTTTTTTTAACAAAATGCAATAGAAAATGGGTGCTCAGTCTTGCCCTTTTTAGTATTATGTGACTATACCCCTTTCTGGTTCCTAGGGGTCTGCCCTAAAATATTTTAGTCAGGGTTACGAAGTTAGAGTCTATTATAGTCTGAAATAATAATATAATAATCTGTGTATGAATTTTAGAAATAGGTGAGAAGAAGTATTCTCTGAAAAACAAGGAAAAGTCCAACTGTTTATGCCGTCTTACTTGAATTATGCATTTCTATTGACTCCAACGCGGGAAGACGTTTATTAATATCACTCATTTCATGAATTTATACAAACGTACAGATTTTGATCATATACATTACACAAATATGGTTCTGAAACAATATAAGTTAGTTACATGAATTAGACACTACGCTTATCAATAAAATTACCTAAAAGAATCATAACACATATAACCTATCTTCTTTTTCAGCTAATGTGTGATATGTATTTTATACAGTGTTTATTTTATATAGGTTTAACATTTTTAGGTCTTAGTGACTTTGTTGTTGTGGTTTTTTTTATCATTATGTGTTTTCTAAAAATAAGAAAGCTTTCTTTTTCATGTGACTGACTATATTTATTTTATTTGACCACAAAATTACTTGTACTATTTTTATGACAATAAAGCATTTTATCTACCTATTAGATCATTTTATACTTACTCATCTTCCATTGGACTCTCGTAATAGCCAGAGGAGGAATAATGAACACTTCTTTCTTCATCGTCGGATCCATGCCAGGCTTTGCTGGGACTTCCAGAAGGCACTGAGTATCTAAAATAAAGATCACGGTATAAAACTACATCAATGAGTATATGACCCATATAGAGTGGCAACCGGCGAGCTTTGCAACATTGAGGGGCAAAGACAAATGTTACATGTAATTCCAACAGATAGAAAAAGGAATGAGGGGATAAGAAATAAAACAAAAGTAAGGGATCAGAGAAGTAGCAAAATTAAAATTGAAATTTGCCTGTCATAATATCAGACAGAAAGACGATTAGTGGAACAAATTTATTGTAAACTGGAGACCTTGGGAAAATAAAAGAAGTAGGAGAAGACCCCAAATAAGATGGGCGGACGATTTGAAGAAACACGCGGGATGAAGATGGATGAACACATCCCCAGACAAAGAATAGTAGAAGATATTGGGGGATGCCTATGTCCAAAGATGGATTGAAGAAGGCTAAATAGATAGATAGATTTAAATTAAAAAGTGATTCGGTAATTTGTGTCAAATGCTACCTGTCAAGTAAGTCAGGTGTAGAGCGACCACCAACGCTGTAACTCCCGCAGGAACTGCTGTCTTCGGACGGAGTGGATCTGCCGGTGGTTCGGATCTGAGGCACTGGGGTGTAGCAGGGACTGCGTACTGAGGATGAAACGCCCACCTCGCGGCTGGGAGACATTGCTGGGGAAAATGAAGGAACAACCTAAAAACATGATCACAGTGTCAATTAGAAAAATGTTTTTTTTAATTCCCAAAAGAGTATTATGGTAACTTGAGGAGTAGTCCGACGATTTTAGAGTATTTTATTGAAATGTTTTTCGAAACCAACAAAAAAATTAAATGCAAACAAGGCTTTTGTACTTCGTGCCAAATTTTATTGAAAAATTCTTGGCAAAGCGCTTTCGGTCTATACGACCATCATCAGTGCCTTAAAGCTAGTTAGAATCTTAAAATCTGGTTCTTCATCGGACATCACAGGACAGCACAATTTTAAAAACTTAGAAACTACTTAAAATCTTTAAAAATTGTCAGGTATATTTTACAGTTATAGTACTATTCTTTATTTAAAATTGACTAGCAAAAAAATGATTTTTTCGCATTCTATTTTTATCTGGTTCTTGAGTTTAGAGTTCAGACTAATTAAAAACAACAAAAATATTTTTTTTTTACAATTTAAATATTTATTTTATATTCATAAGGTTCATAAAATAGCTTGCTTTAAAATAGATAGTAAAACGATGATGAAATAAATGGTGTTACAAATTGAAAAGCAAGAAAAAATATTTTATTTTATTATTATATCCAAAGACAAATTTTTGTTGACAAGCATTTTAAATTCTTATTGACATATGAGGGCCCTAAGAAATAGTTTACCCCGGAGCTCCTATGACTCCTAGCTACAACGCTGGTTTTGACAGTTTAAAAATTGAAAAAATGCTAACTTTTAAGGCATCTTTTCATCAATATGCGGTTTTTGAAATATAGTAGAAATAATTTTTCTCAATAATTTTAACACACACAGGAACTTTTTTAAAGATATTTATAAAAAACTGTAATCATGTATGGGCGGACCCAGGGGGAAGGCCTCGCGGCCCCCTGGTTCCCCGATTGCTCGTAACCAGGAAAAAAACAAGTAGTGTTTTTATAAGTTATCACTGTTCACACTGTTACCAAAGCAATATTTACAGTTCAACTGAACGTTAATAAGCAGTTTTATTACGGCTATTTACTACATTAATCAACAATCAATCATTAAATAATAATTAAAATAATCATCTTAGCAATGTATTTAGTAAAATTATCTTCTTAATTTTGATCAAAAAAGGGCCCTACTTACCAAGTAATGATATTCTCTGACAAGAACAAGGAAATACCTAATAATTACTTGTACATTCTTATATTCAGGCCCAAAGTAGCCTTGGGCTCTAAGTGGCCCAGGGTCAGCAACCCCAGGGCCCCGGCGCGGATCCCCGCCCTTCCGCCCGAGTCAGTCAGGGCCTGTAGAATGGTACCTACTGTTACAGGTTACTTGATCATCTTAGTTTTACTCACAAAAATAGAGTAGTATACCTACAAGGTGTGAAAATTTAGGGGATATAAGTCTTTCATGAGATCTAGAGCATCAAATTTGGCGATTTTTTAAATTTTTTAATAATAACTTTTTAAAAAGTCGTGTACTAGAACAAGAGCAATAAGCGGAGATAAAAATATAAAAAAAAAATATGCGGTGAATTTTTTTCAGGAAGAACTTTCTTGATATCTTTTGTTAATAAAAATAAGTCTCTATGGAGACATTCATAAAATATCAATGAAATTTCTTTAAAATATAAATAGGCAAAAATTAAAATTTTTCGAAGATTTTTATTTTTTAGACATTTCTGTAGGTTATTTAGTTATTTAGCCTGTATATCTCAACTTATAATTTCATCAATAAAAAAAATAAATAAAAAAAAACACCCAACTGCCAAATCTACTTGAACACATACTAGTCGCAGTTGGGTACAAAGTTGATATGTATACCTATAATCAATGTTTAATAATAAATAAGTTTGCTTATACGCAGACTCAAACGAGTGAAACTGAAGGCTTAAGAACGTTCCAGAAATACAATTTTGAATAAAATAAAATGGCTAATAGTCTACTGTGACTAGATTAAACTAACACTGGGGCTTTTAATTAAAAAAAATATTCAAGTTGTTCTAGTGAAGGTTTATACTATTTTTGCTTAAAATGCCCAAATACAGTCAAAACTACCTACCATATCATCAGCAACAAAGGTATCCAAGGACCCTTTAGCACTGTCGAAACTGGATCCTTGTCCATCATTGTTGTTAAGATTAGGCGTAGATGCGATGGCCGATGTATGTGTAAATTGAAGAGCTTTTTGATGAGCTAGTTTATTTTCAAGTCCGGTCTGAAAAATACCAAAAAATATGATGATCCAAAGTATGTTGTTATTTATATTAAAGCTCAAAACTCGATTTATTTAAATGTAAAGAAAAGTTCAAGCGGCTGATTTAAAAAAAAAGTAGGTAGCAATGGAACACACAACTTTAAGTCTGCTTTTCTCCAAAGTTCATAGTTAGTTTTAATATTTCGACAGCTGTTACTTTAAAAAACCTCATCAAATCCTCTAGATCACAACAAAAGATCTAATGAGATTTAGCAGAAATTTTAGATGGTTTGCAAAACATTACTCTTAAGGTCTGTTAAACTCTTGTAAATTCGAAATAATCAGAAAAGTTCTTTTAAAACGTTTTAAAAATTATAATATTTGGTTAGTTTTTATGTGGCACAATAATTGTATTAATATCTCACAAAATCTCATCAAACCAATAAAATCTTGCGAATTATTTTAAATATTATGAGTTTCCAAAGTTCTAATGCGGATTTTTCGTTCTCTTTCCAGTGTTTACTTCACAAATAAATGGGCTAAAAGGCATAGGCTTAAAAGTGGACTAATCAAACATTTAATATATACACTACTAAACCTTTTTAAATATGTTTAGCGATCACAATTTATTGATAAAAGACTTATGTTATCGAGTTTTTAAGAAGTTGGTTTAAAAGCTGATGACATTAATCGTTCACAGACCTGAACATTTCGACGAACATTTGCTCAATGTTCGTCGAAATGTGCGCAATTAGCTAAACGGCGCACAAAACCGTGAATGCGTTTTTGATTTCGACGAGTAGAACATTAAACGGAGCGGTTGTGGTGTTCCCACCAACACTTTCAGTTTGTTTTCCTTCAAGATTTACATGTCTGTTCGCCGTTTTATTTTGTGCCAAACCAAACCTACAGACCCATTTTTGAGCTCTGGGTAAAACGGGTAAAATCGCCCTTCGCCGAATGGATAGGATTCGCAGAATTCTTTTCGAGCACGCTCGTGGCACAGAAGAGTGTTCTGTGCTCGTGGCCCCATCCAAACTAGTGTTTAGTTCGCCGTTCAGCTCCTTGTCCAGAGGCCCAATTCTTGAACCGCTCGGATTTTTTATCGTAGACGAGTAAAATTCAAATGGTGGTTTCGAGTACTCGGAGCAGATATTCTTGAATGCCGGTCGAAAGCCATTTCCGTGTAAGACTTTTTTTTTGACAAAACTACTTGGAAACGCTGTTTTCGTATTAATTTAACCAACCTACCGTGATGAAATACGGTTGACAGTAGATTGACACATTACCCCCAATATTTTTGTATTTTTTTTTAAGTGATTTATTTTCACCTGAGATGTGATTTTTTTGGAATGAAAAAGTAAACTCTGTTTCGTTTTGATAACGGTAAGTACCAAATTATAGCAAAGGGAATTTGGGGCCAAGAAGCATCTAATATACTATCTTTAGGAAAAGTTTGAAAATTTGCGTTGAATTTCGCAGTTTAATTCAAGAAAACCAATAAACTTTGATGTCTGTCTTTGACAAAAATTTGTACCTACAAGTAGGGGATTTAACTAAAACATTAAGAAATAAATTTGTAAAGGTTGTCCATGTGAGATTTCCTGTAGGAGAGAAACAATTTAATTTCTTGCTCCCAGTATTTTTTCTAAGTTTATTTTTGAGTAGAACAGTTTTGCCTGTTAGGCCACTAAAAATCTATAAACATTACAAGTGAAAATTGATAGAATCTGTAAACTTTGTTAAAAAACTGTTTTTGTGTTAAATTAACTCCAAAAAAGAAAAAAATGTTGAATGGTAAAGCGGCCCTCACACGATCAGTGAGGTCCGCTTAATGAATAAATTGTTTTTGTTACAGGTTTCTCAGTGACATGAAGATGATTTTTGAAGTAGAAGCAGCTTTTGGCAAACAGTCCTATTCCAAAGATGATTCTACTAGAAACACATTTAGATGCAAATAGTGGTCTGTTAACTTTTACAGAACAAATAAATTATAAATCAAATAAAAATAAATTTTTGTAGTTTTTATTTTAAACAAAAGAGTATACAAGTTCTTGCATTTGCACACGAAGGGCACGCCCCCCTCCCAAACCTAAGATTTTTTTGATATTTTTCTGGCAGTTCTGCCTCAGAGACAAATTGTTAAAAAACTAATTAATGTATTATATAAGTATATATTATGTGCTTTGAAATGTAAATAAAAAAAAATCTGGTGTTTTCATATTTATTTTCTGCCAACATAGAAAAAGTAAGGGAGGAGATTTATAATATTCCTACAAGGAGCAGTTGTGCCCTTATATTATCCAAAAATTAAAAAATGAATATACAATAACCTAAAACAAAAACTAATATTGGTAAATATTTTGCATGAAAATATCCTATATCTAGCTTTCTATTGTAATACATTTTTGTAAAATTATTTTTTTTATTTAGGCATATATACCGAATTTCCCAAAAGTCCGAGTCCACCCAAATATCTTCTGAAACAATGTGGTAATCGATAACATTAAAAGATCTATTTTATGGCGGGGCGGCACATTTACCACCTCGCTTACCACTTCATAAAACAGATCCCTTTATACTATCGATTACTGCCAATTATAGTACTATGTTTAATAGTTCAGAAAATATTTGGGTGGACTCGGACTTTTGGGACACCTTTATTTAAGGATCTGTTAAGAAACAGTAGAAGCACCAAAAAAGGTGCAGGACATCTTAATTTTCAATGGGGAATTTTCATAGCTTATGTATCACAAAAATTCAGGATTTCTGATCCCCCTCTCCCATTCGTAACGCATTTTCAAAAAAAAATATTGAGTGTAACACAAGGCTAAATCCCCCCTCCCATTCCTCCCATGATTTAGCCTAAGGGAAAAAGTTGGTGCGATGGGTCAGAAGTCTTCTTCCGTATCCTCAAGCCCTTTTATGGCCTCGAGGCATGCCAAATCGCGTCTCTTTTTAAAAGTCCTCCCAAATAAAAAAAAAATTAAAGTACACACTCAAAAATATATTAAAATTAACAAAAATGTTAGGTTAGATTAATTAGATTCGTAAGCGGAAATTGTGATTCAATTGGGTTTTACCACTCGACTCTGATTCCGAACAAAAAAACTCGTATACGAGCTTTCAAGAATATCCGAATACGTTTCGGCGAATCCGTATACTGATCTTTTTCAATTGGGCCCCAGGTCTGTACGACTCTTTTGGAAAAACTCATTTAACACAAAAAGTCCTTTCTAAAACAATGACTATACCTTTGTTGATATACTTCTTCTCGAACTATCCGTTCCCGAATTAGCGGTGACGTAATCGTCCGTAGTAGTACTTTCAGAAATGTCCGTTGTGTTTGTCTTGCCGGAGTCAGTCCTTGCTAGTAACAAATCTGGCACTACTGCCGGTTGAGGTGATTCAGCTTGAGTGACCTGGGATTCTGAGGATTTGGTACTACGCTCTGAATGTCTGCGCCTGCGCAGTGGAGACAGAGAACGTCTCGGACCAAGAAGGGAGGTCTGTGGACTGATGGTGAGTTTTGGAGAGGGAATTTCAAGCTAAAACATTAAGAAAATGATAACGTACCTCCGGATAACAACCACCTAAAAGCAAATTTTTTTTTGTCATTACACGGTCAGAAGTAATTTAATCTTAAAGTCAACGCCGTAAATTTAACTTATCAAATTTACTTATTTATTTTGTTATATTTAATTATTATAATTATTAATGTCTCAAGAAGGAGTATTTTTAATTTGTTCTCCTGAATAACTTAAGATATTTTTCTTTTTCAGACACCCACATCATAATTTTATTTCCTTTTATTGTATGGTTATGCTCGGGCTAAATGATGACAAAACGCAGCGTCCCCAAGCTACCATTACCTTTGAGGATTTGCCCGTGAAACAGCGGCGTAGCGTGCCCGAAAGGGCGGGGGGGGGGGGGTGACAACTAAAAAGGGCGCCTCTGAAAACTTAAAAAAAAATCTTGCGACCAAAAAAAAAAAAAGATCATCATGTGTGAGGGGGCGGCCGACAGATCACAAGGTTTTCATGTCGTTAGTTTCCTTTGGCGCCCACTCAATTGGCCGTTCCGGCCCGACTTAATATAGCTGGGGGCGCTTCGACCACCAATGGGGCGCCACTACCCTCGGAGGGGGGGACGAACCCCCCACGCCCCCTCCCCCCCGCCCCCCCCCCCACGCTACGCCGCTGCCGTGAAACATTTTCATTAATACTTTCACATAGTGAACTTCATTCAAATTAAAAAAAAAATCCAGGCTCGGGATGCTTACTAGGGGCAGGTTATATCTGTTAGCGTCGCGATGCCAAAATTAGCCTCAAAACTGAGGCAACACTGAATGAAGCTGCAAATTTACAGTTGGTCTCTCGTCAGTAAACACAATGTTTCATCTTCTTTCTCCTCTCCTTCCATTTTATGATTAGGCTCGGACTGAATGGGACCAAATGGCACCAAAACGCAGCTTTCCGAAACTACATTTACCTCAGAGGATTAGCCCATAAAATTTTTTCGTTAAGACTTTTTCCTTCGTGAACGTGAGCAGATTATATCTGTTTCCGTCGCGACGTTAGAATTAGCCTCAAAACCGAGGCAACCCTGACCAAAACTGCCAACACCATGTTTCATCTTTTATTTTTAATACCCACATCATCATTTCATCTGCCTCCATTTGATAGTTCTTCTCGGGCTGAATGAGGCCAAATGAGGCCGAAACGCAGCATCCTCGAGTTACCTTTACCTCTGAGGTTTGCCCGTAAACTTATTCGTTAAGACTTTTCTCCTCGTGAACTTCCTTCAAATTTTAAAACATTATGCAATTGATTACGCAGAGTGGATACTTTAAATGGAATGCTGCCTTCAGAGGGTTATTATTTTTTTTTTAGAAAAACAAGTCACTTGAGTTTTTCACAAAATTTCTTCTTCAAGTAAAAAAATTATGGTCGAACCCCCTTAAAGAAGTCTACTTTTGTATTTAAAAAGACAACTTTTTTTTATATGGGAGAACCATACGTTGGGTACCACATCTAAAAGCTGACAAAACAAAAAAAATAACCGATATTTTTTTTAATACGTCAATTAAAATTTTTAAAAAATATTTTTTCACCTGTAGGGTCATTTATTTTAAACGTACATCGCTAATGTTAAACGTCTTAACTTTTAAGATCTTTTCATCTATCTATTTAGCCCTTGTTGACCCATCTTTGGACATAAGCCTCCCCCAATATCTTCCACTCTTCTCCGTCTGTCGACGGGTTTATCCATCTAGTTCCCGCATGTTTCTTCAAATCGTCCGGTCATCTCATTTGTGGTCTTTCCCTAGTTCTATTATTTTCCCAAGGTCTCCAGTTTACAATACATTTGTTTCAACCAACGATTGTCGTTTTGCCTAATATTAAGACCGGCTTTCCAGTTTAATTTGCTAAATTTTAACACACAGGGTGTTAAAGATTAAAACAAATCTCTGGATATTTTTGTATTGACATGTTTTCGAGTTATTAGCAAAAATCTGTCAAAAAGCACGTTTAAGGGTTGGTGAAGTGGTTCCTCCTCGTAAAATATTCGGGGGAGTCTCATGTCTATCGGTACGAAATGTGTTAATTGTGTGAAAAATGCACCCACATAAAAATGCGCGCGTGGTACGTTGCACACGTTGCAAAAAACGCAAAAAAAATATCTTTATAGTTATAAAAATTTGCAAAAAAGTTCAAAATTCTAAACAAAAATCTAAATTTTTTATCGCTTAAAATATTTTCAAAAGTCTAATAATAATTTAATTCTTTTAAATATTTTTTTTTCAAATACAGTACAGTCCAGATTATCCGAATCGCGATTTTCTGAAATCCGGTTTGTCCGAAACAAACTTTAAAAATAAAAATCCCGATTAACCAAAAAAATTCGCATTATACGAAACGCGTCTGGGATTCACCTATACTGCTAGGTGATTCCCCTCGGGGTTTCACGGCAATACGACGCGACGCGACGGTCCAAAATGCGAATTGTTTTAGTTATCCGACAGAGTGTTACAAATGTTTTTAAGTCGATCTAATGATATAAGCATCCTAAACTCCTATTTTCCACAAAAAAAATCGGATTAACCGAAATTTCGATTATCCGAAATCACTTTGGTCCACATTATTTTGGATAATCGGGACTGTACTGTATCTCCAAAGTTTTCAAAAATTTTTAAATTTACAGTGAAAGTCAAAATTCAAATATTTCTTTTTTGTATGTATGTAACGCTAATCTTTATGTGTACACTTTGCTCTTTTTCTGGACAAAATGTGATCAAAGAACCTACCCTTATAAACAAAAAAGCAGCCAATCCAACCAATGTAACCAATTAATTAACCTTACCAACAAACTTAAGCTACACACCTAATCAGCCATCCAGCCAACCAAGCAACCTAACCAACCAACCTAACCAACCAACTAATATAATCAACCAACATGTGGGAACCTGTAGGAATCTGTAGAAGTGACGGAAAGTGGGCTGATGGTGTGTCGTATTTCCCGTGGAGAGAAGGCAAACAATTAATTTGGGATGCCACCTGTCGCGACATCTTAGCGAATTCTTATATTTTAAAAACAAGTATTAAGGCTGGAGAAGCTGCTTTTATTGGTGAGCAACAAAAAAAAACAATATATAAAGAACTTTTAGACAAATATATTTTTATCCCGTTTAGTGTTGAGACCTTTAAAAACTCTTGTAACAAATCACTAACCAGGAGCTTTATTACCCAGTTGATTAGCTTAGCTATTCAAAGGGGTAATACTGCATCGATTCTTGGAACCCTCCCGGAACAAAGAGGTTTGGAGGAAGTTCTTTATGTTATTAAAAAATTAAGTATGTAATTTTAAATCTAGTTTATTAAATATAATTAAGTTATTTTATTTAGTTATTATTGTTGCTATTTTTTTAATGATTAATGTAAATGTAATTGTAATAATAAAAAGATCTATCACCTAAAAAAAAATCAACCAACATAAAACCAACCGACCTAACCAAAACCTAACCTATAATTAAAAAAAATCTTCTTTATGTTTCCTCTGTGCGCATATTTCGCAATTTTCCACGTCCAAATTTTTCATTTTAGCTCGTACATAGGGACAGCTGTTAAAAAAGTATCAAATGTAAAAAAAATCAATGATACATTAATTAATACAGTTTTTGTTTTATCTTTCTGCGGCAAATAATAACAAAATTATGGCAAGTTACGTTTATAAAAAGTGACAATAGTATTATTAAAGATTATAAAAAACGATATACAACAAAATATTTTTTTCCTATGACCACATATGAAAATAATAGATTTCATACGATTTGCATCCTCAGAAAACGCTAAATTTCACCCGTGTGCAGAAATTTTGCCGCACATGTATGGAAAAGTGTACGATGACGTCAACTGTCAGCATACTTTTCCGCACACGTATTGCAAAGTACTTTTCCACACATGTGCGGAAAACTAGTTTCATATAATTTGTGCAAAATTAAAGACCAATTTTTACAAAAATTAGTATAGTTCAACAGTCTTCAACTCGATAGAAGTTAATTTTCTCACACTCGCGTGTTGTTCCACTCGGCTAGCGCCGCGTTCACAGCATTCATGTTTGTATAAAATTTATCACTTTCTTTCCTTGTCATTTAATATATTAAATAAAAATGTAATTAATAATTTTTTGACGCTTTAAGTGACGTTTACCACATTTAACCGCTTCTGTTTTATAAGCTTTTAAATGAGGTATCCCATCCGAAAAAAAAGTTGTAGGGTCTATTCATACCCTTTTTCGGAGGTTCCACCTTGTATAACAGGATATTAATGTCTTAACTCTTACCTCACTACCATGATAACAACTTGAATAATAATTTCTAAGTTCTTACTTTTGTTAGTGACGTTTTATCCACAACGATCTTAGGATATGTTTCGTTATGATCTGTAAATTCTTCTTCCAAAGCTTCAGTATCGAAAGATGATCTTTGTTGATGTTGCAACAAAAGGTGTTTCCTTCTGGTAGATGGGGTAGTAGAACGTGCTGCTAAAGCTAAGAGTAAAAGAAATGATTAGCTTTTTATTTAATACGTCTTAAAAAACTAAAACTGCTTGTTGAAAAATAAATCTTCTTTTAAATGGCAATTAAAAAAAAACTTTAGATTTAAAAAAACACCAAATAAAATTGAAACTCAAGGAAATCAAATTCATTCCCGGCATTTTCCGGAAAGAAATCTAAAATACCATTTCGATTTCAATATAACGATTTTAAATTCCATATTCGTATTTCGACTCACATCCCACGCATTGAGATGGCCCAAAGTGGATTTTTTATTTTTCGTTTTACAATGTTTAAAAACAGAGATTTACGTTACTGGACTAGAAACGTAAACTTTACAGGTCGACCCAGGAAATTTACAGGGTGAGCCGCAGGCGAGAACGGTGAACACAAAATATCGAAAAGTTAAGCGTTCATAGCTTGCTTTCGAAACAATGGCAAATTTAAATTCGCAGACGCAAATTTTTAAGTGTGCATGCGTGTGTTTTGTCACGTAGACACACAGCTGCTGAGTGGTTGGACGCTATATTTGTTGTTTGTTTACATTTTGCGGAGTTTTGCGTTTGTCCTGTAAAATTATGTTTTTTTTTTCTGTGAAAAATGGGAAATAATTAAGAGAGTACCATTCCGTAGGTAAATAATTGTATTTCTCTTTATAATTTGTTAATAAATTAGCAGTGGTTTATAGACGCCATTAAACACTCTTCATGTGTCAACAATAAGTCTGCATTATTAATTTTAAAAAAACTACAATTTTAATCCACAATTTTATTTCACCCAATCATCTAGTTTTTAGAAAAAAATAATAGACATCCCTAAATTTTTGACAATTTATTGACGTAGCGGAGTATATTTCAAAACCATCAAAACTGACACATGCGTAGTAACCGAAATCCTGTCTACCCGAAAAAGGAACATTAAGAATAAATGGGAGCCCTGTCTTCAAGCATCGCGAGTGAAAATGTATGGGTATGCCCCATATTTATGCTCTCACGTATTTGGGTGTACCTCGCGACTGGGCCCTTGTTGAGACAGAAAAGTTTTTCAAAAAAACCTGAAACAAAAAGTTCTTGTTATCCGGTCGGTATTAAATAAAAAGATTTATAAAGTTACTTGTCGGGTATAAATTTAGGCAGTGATAATCAAATTAGTTTGCTTGTAATTGTTTTTAAAATTACGTCGCAGCTGTCCTGTTTTGCCAAATGCTGTTTACAAATTGGATCCCTAACGTAAACCTTTCAATATTTTGTAGAACAGGGTCATTGGTTTAATCTGTATATAGGAGATTTTAAACGATTCGTCAATTTCAATGATATTTCTACAAAAGGTCACATCTAGAGGTAACAATTTACAGTATTTTAGCTTTAAACCAAAGCAACCAGGCACATGGCGCACCCTTTTGCCAACCCTCAGGTATATCCTCATTCTTCAGTCGCAAGAAGGTGACCTCTGAAACAGAAGGTGATTTGTTTCAGATGCTTTCTCCTCAAACACCTCTCTTTTTGTCTCTCAGAATGCTTTGCATGATGTGAAAAATGTTGCGTTCTGCTTCACTTTTATGCTTGCCCAGTGTCCTAGATCAATGCAGATTTTTGTTATGACCATTCTGTGATCACCGCCTGTTGTAAAGCTGTTTAAGACTGTTACATCTCTAACGATATTTTTATCAGTAGTCAATATGTAATCAATTTCGTTTTTTGTTATTCCATTAAGGCTGAGCCATGTCCACTTTCGTTGCGGTTTAAATTTAAAAAAAAAGTAACTAAGTAAAATGTTTTTCTGTATAACTCTTTAATTTAATGCGCTTCAAAAGTTATCTCGCTGTATTGAAACTTGAACCTCTATAATATACAGTTTAGAGCCGCAGTACATGTAGATATATAAATATAGGCTACTGTAGCTTATCTAAGTTAAATTGCAGGATGCAAATGGCTTCAATAGGGGGAGCAAGTTAAAACAGGATACAGTATAACATTATATATACAATGTTTCTATAATAGGAATACCACAGCGCGTCGTAACTTGGCAAGTCCGGTTTGTCATTCGCCAAATTCGCGTCGTGGGACCACAAACAAGGTATATGAACTTATTCTACGAGCCAGGCTCGCCAAACCTCGCGCAGTTGGATCCCATCTTAAAATGCCCTTACTTCAAAATATATTAGTATACTTGAAGTTAAGATCCGCTTGTGGCTTGAAGGCATGACATACGAATTATAATTTCATTCATTTGATTAATTTATACGGTAGTCATTTATTTATTTTGTTTTTTGTACATTTATTTTTTTGTATATAATTTCATAATGATTCTAATATCTACTAAATTTTATAAAAAATAAATGGATCCATGACGGATCAGATACCTTCCTAGCTCATTAGCACGGTTCAAGTGAACTCCACGCTATATCAACCTTGCAATAGTTTTTTTGTAAATATCTCAAAAACGAAAGCATCTACGAAGTTTTTGGTAATAAATTATTAAGAAAAATGTGCTCTGCTACATTTCAGAAAGCTTATATTGATGCCATGCTATGTTAAAAAGTTAGTATTTTTATAAACACACGCACACACACAGAGAACGATGTCACAACGATATTGATAAACTAGGTAAAAATACACTAAAATAACACCTATTCGACGTTATTTTTAAAAAAATCGTGGAAAACAATACCTTCATTAGCCATGGGTGCGCTGGCTAGATAGGTAATACATTTTTTAGAGCATTTATTCAAGAGGACAAATATGTCTTTAATATACATATTTAAAGATATAATCTGTACCTAATAGCAAAATCCTTCAATTTATGAATAAAGTGTTTTAACGTAACCTTCTAAAGAAATCCAGAATTATCTTTATTGTGTAAGAAAGGTGAAGCATTAAACATTATTGGGAAAACTAGGCCTTCTCAAAAAGCAAATCAACTCTATTCATATTTAAGAAAATAATATCAGAAACAAATTGCAGACCCTAAACGCCAGGCAAACAGAAATTTTATAGAAACCTCTTACCATAAGTCGAAAGCAACTTGGCAGCTGATAAGCAGTGAACTTGGTAATAAAAAAACCACCCAACTGCTAAATCTACTTGTACCTAATTGATAGGTATACCTTTAATGTAGGACATGCCTCAACTTTTAGTTTTGATGCCCAAAGCGCACTTACGAAATTATACAATTTTGTATTTTTATGAATCAGGTTATTGGGTAAATTTGTACCCAACTGCGACTACTAGGTAAGTACAAGTAGATTTAGCAGTTAGGTGGTTTTTTTTATTTAATTCTTTTTTATTTCCAACTTTTAGGTTTAATTTTTATTCAGCCTTAAAGAAACCATTACGGAGTGGGGGGGGATAGTAAAATCGTGTTGAAAAAATCTTAAAGCGTGTGCAGAAAGAATGTGTGTGAAGTGGGGAGGAGAGAGAGTGACGCAGGAACTAGTAAAATGACATTGGAAAAAAAATCCTAAAGCTTGTGCAGAAAGCATTTTTGAAATCGCCCTATATTTGATAAAATTATGCTTATATGGTATTTAAAGAGGACTACAAAGTAATTACAGCAAATTAGAGGACATTTGGAATGGGTGATCAAAGGAATTTCATTAAAATCGCCTAAATTTCAGGTTATTTGTAGGCCTGAAAACCTACAGCATTTGACAAAATGGCGTCTGACGACCGTCATGTTGATTCCTGTTTAAAAAGATATAGCCTATATCACCTTCGGGATGAGTAGCAATTCAGCGACACCTTTTTTGTTAAAATCGGTTCACCCGTTTAGCCTTTAGCGCGACACAAACATACATATTTACATACATACCGCAACGAAAAACATTACCCTTCCTTTCGCCGTGCTGCAGTTGGGTAAAAATAGCGACAAATCTGAGACCAACTTTTTGGCAAATGAGTTTAGTGATTTTTTTCGTGACTCAGTAGAACACAACCAATTAATTTGAAACAGAGAGCACCGAATTTTTACAATTTCCGAATTTTGCTACGAATCCACCAAATAGCCCATTTTTTATGACTCCAACAGATAAAGCAGAAATCTATAAAACAATTCCAAATTTAAAAAACACAACAAGCAGAAATATCTATGGCTTAAACTCCAAAATTATTAAATACGTCTCCGGGATCATAAGACCAAGTCTTTCATACATTTTTAATAAGTGCATAGAAAAACAGCATTTTCCAGATGGGTTAAAGTTAAGGTCACTATATCACGAAGTTAAGGAACTTCGTGATATAGTGACCTCAGTTAAAGTATGCAAAGGTGGTTCCAATTCCAAAAAAGGCTCCAGAAAGGATATAAAAAATAATAACAATCTCGGTGCTGCCAGTGTTATCCAAAATTTTTTAATAAATTATAAAATCAAGAGTAGCTATTTTGAAAAATACATTTTTTTTTTTCAGAGTCAGTTTGGCTATAGAGCAGGAAAAAATACAATTAAAGCTATATTGCAAAAAGTAGAAAGAATCTTTAATGATATAGATAATAAAGTACATAACTCTATTGGGTTTGACACAGGCATTTGATTGCGGTATTAACTTTTTAAAAAATTACCTTTCTTTGGAATCTGAGGTGCATATTCGAATCTGTTTGAGTCATATTAAACCGGTAGAAATCAGTCTGTTATCCTACCCACTGGCAAAATGTCAAAAACTACCGACATTACAATCGGTGTACCCCAGGGGACCAAGTTTTTTCTTAATTTATCAATCTGGGATTCTGTAACGCTGATGCAGAGGAAAAAACAGAGGAATCAGTACAGCAGGCATGTGCGTGGTTCAGGGCAAATAGTTTAGACCCTAATGAAAGTGAAGCCGAAACTATATTTTTAACAAATACAGATGAACATCGAAGTGTAAAAATTCTAGGCATATGTAGACCACAAACTGTATTGCTTTTTCCATGTAGACAAATTAACAAAAAAACTTAATTCAGTTGTGTTTCAAATAAGAAAATGATTGCAATTAACAACGCTAGATACTGCAAAAGCTTACTATTACTAACATTTTTATAGTTTAATTTTTTATGGTTTATTATTGTGGGGCAGTTCGCCTAATGCGGATAGAGTTTTTAAAGTGCAAAAACAGATTATTAGGATTTTGTGCAATTTCACTTTCCTGCACGCATATTAGTTTTTAAAGTGCACTTTTCGGCATTGCGTGTAGAAATAGTTATTTACCTAAAAAGTGCGAAAAGTCATACTTTTCCGCAGGCGACCGGACAGGACGTTAATTGACCGATCTTCGCTATTTCTTGACCGTACTATCGGGAAAAAGTTATTTTAGCGCACTCTTGTTTTAATTTATTTTTTGCGTGCGGAAAAGTGATTTTACAGCATTAGTGTGAAAAAAAACAAATTTCTGCTTGCAAATGAGTTCAGAAATTTGCCCTTTCCGCGACCTCATAAGAAAAGTACTGT
This sequence comes from Aspidapion aeneum, assembly GCA_963576565.1. Classification (NCBI taxonomy): domain Eukaryota; kingdom Metazoa; phylum Arthropoda; class Insecta; order Coleoptera; family Brentidae; genus Aspidapion; species Aspidapion aeneum. The sequence goes on along the minus strand of OY755044.1, from coordinate 81,632,414 downwards.
TTGCACTACCTTTCTCCACGCTTCGAAAAACAATCGGTATCCTTATATTTTCGGTGTCCTCAGCAACCCAACATTCAAATTGTTATCAAAAACCGTACATGTCAAGGCAGTGACAAAGTTTTAATGCTTTGGCATGGCAATGGTCCTGCAAACAAAGTGTTCAAGAACAAGTTACTCCATGTGGTGGAAGAAGCTTCAAGCTTAACTTCTCTGATTATAAATTAAAGTCCTTTTTACATATCTTTTTAAAAACTTTTTTGTATTTTAAAGGTGATTCAATTTCTTGTTTTGTCATATCCTTTACTTGACCTGTATAAATATATACTGTGATGAATTAAGCTTGAGTAGACAGCATGTCCATGCATCGCTGTTTAATATCAAATCGAATCCGCCCTAATATGCAGCAGAATTTGCATACATTTGGATGTATCTAGCAATTTGTGGAGTTCGACTTGCCTATTCTATCGTAATTTAACTGGTAAACTAGAATTAACTAGTTATTGAACGACTTATTTATTTTAAGTTGCTATTTGTAGGGCAACGTATTGTAAAGTCGGCCAAATTATTTCTCAGTCAGGATCGTATACACCCACATAGCACAACACGTAAAAAACGCATGAGAAAAAATAACGTTGATTTTAAAACCTGACATAAAATTAATAAGTCATTCCTTACGTTATAAATAAATGGATCCATAACAAATCTGATACCTTCCTAGCTAGCCTATTAGCACACTTCAACTCCACGATATCAGTTATTTGTAAATGTCCCAAAAACGAAAGCCCCTATGAAGTTTTTCGTAATAAAAATTATTGAGAAAATGTGGTCTACTATATTCAGAAAACCGCATATCGATACCATGCTCCGTTAAAAAGTTAGCATTTTTAAAAAAATTTCATTAATGGATTTTGCTCAAAATCTAATCAGCTCGTCACATAGTCGCACACTATTTTACCTGAAAATTTTATAAAAATCGGTGCAGCGGTTTAGGAGCTATCGTGTAACGGACAGATATACATACACACACACAAAGACAGACATCACGACGATATTGCTAAAAAAAAAATTTCGTCCAAACGAATACTTACTCCAGTCATTGCTGCCCCGGCAAGGAAGGTAAAAATAACAATGCTAAAAACAGCGTTGCAATACCGTTATTTTTAAGTCAATTCTAAGTAGATTTTTATCCAGATATAGCCCAAGCTCTAGACAAAGTTGAAAATATTTTTGCCTTAAAGCATTATTACGATATTTTAACATCGGATATATATTTTAAAATAAAACTAGACGAGAGTATTCCATTATTAAAATAGGAGTACCACAGGGAGTTGTACGCCGCCTTTCTTGAATTTGTTGTGTAGCTGCGTTATACTGACACCAAAAACTGCCACATAGCTACTTTTTCAGATGATACAGGCGTGATGTCAATAAAAAAATCTAACGCAGAATCTATAGGGAAACTACAGAATGTCGTCACACAAATGCGCACGCGGACAAAAATATGACGTATCAGACTAAACGAAACGAAATTAATTCATGTTGACTTTACAAATAAAACCATACCATATACAATCAGGCTAAATATATCGGCATGACGGTTGATACAAAATTACGATAGAAGGCACACGTTTAAAATACTCTGCCAATATATGGGCTCCTAAGCTCACACTAGGTACTATAGTTATAGTGTACGTGTGAGCTAATATAACTAAAAACTGAAATATATTTTATTCAACTCCGGACTAAATTACCTTTTGTTTGATACCACACAAGCTATGTTTTCACTTAAACTCAAATTTTTGAAATCTACCCCCACCCTTAAAAAAAACAAAAACTAAAATGTATTTTATTAAACTCCGGACTCAATTACCTTTCGTTTGATATCACACACGCCATATTTTCACTTAAACTCTAATTTTTAAAATATACCCCCACCCTTTTTTTTAAATAAATTAAAATGTATTTTGTTTAACTGCAGACTCAATTACCTTTCGTTTGATATCACACACGCCATATTTTCACATAAACTCTAATTTTTGAAATCTACCCCCACCCTTTTATTTGGTTGTGTTCGGTGGATTTTGTTCATTTTTAAATGGGACCATCTCGACCCAAGAGCCAGCCTAGGTACCAAATTTCATTTGAGTTATGCGCGTTGGTCGTTACAGACAGACATACAGACAGACAGACATACAGACAGACAGACATACAGACAGACAGACGGCGCAACAAAAAAGTTTTAAAATCATCTGAAACGCAAAGATATATAAAAAATTTTGAAATCGGAGCAACTTTTTTTTTTCTCGAAAAAATTAGGATCACCATAGCTCACACTACTATAGTATAGTATATGTGTAAGCTAAAATTAAGACGAACTTAAACTAAAATACAGAAATATGTACTGGTTTAAAATTGGTATTGGTGATCACAACGGTCTGGACTTTGGGGCTATATGAAAAAATCCAGCGCTGACATTATACAAAGTACGAAGAAATATTGTAAATGCTCCTTGGTACTTAAGGAACATCGATCTTCACCGAAACTTAAAAAAGGAGAAACTATTGACGGAACAATCAAAACAAAGAATATAGAATATAATAGAATCAAAAGATTGGCAAAGAAAGGCTTTATATGCATGTCAACATTGAAGCAATATAACTCCTAGATAACAATCAGAAAATACGAATACTCAAAGTGGTGACGCAATTTGAACTAATGCGTTATGCATGTTCGCGAAAGGTCACTGATACAAATCAAAATTTTGACTTTTTTATAGAATGAAATAGGGCAGGTGCGTAATTTTTTAGTTTATATGAAAATCTCTCTTTAATCATGTAGAATAAAACAAAATTGCTAATTAGTCCACTGTGACACAAAAGGTGACTCTTATGTGACTGTGACTACTTTGAAATAAAAGTAAAACTGGGTGAATCAATAAAAACATATATTAAAAATAAACGAAATTGTAAAAAACTACTAAGTTAAAAAATAATTGCCTATTATACATATATGTCGAATCGAACTTATTATAAATTATTGTATAAAAAAATATTAATTATTGAAATAACTTATAAATAATATGATCTTGTCCATAGACTAGAAATACGTTTTCCTCTTATAAATATACGAGTTTGATTTAAATGTCGCAGTCAGCGACTGCATGAAAGATAACAAAAATATAAAAGTTTCATTTCTGTTATACTTATACCACGAGAAAGTACGAAAAATCATTTGTTACGGAATAATGTCAGATGCTAAAAATGTGCTTTCAACAACTTTTTGTGTGCTTTCGCCCTTGTTTAAAACATTGTTTGCACAATTTCTATTCGGCCGACTGACAAGTATTATATGCATAAAACTTTTGTTTGGCTATTTTAACCGTTTGATGCATATTTGTCTTTTTTTTTCAATTTTAACATTTTATTTAAACTTTTTGGTATTTAGAAAAAAATTATGTTATTTTCATCCGCTAAGGTAGGTATTCATCCGTTTTTACGTGGGCGTGATAGTTGTAACCGTTTTTGCGATAATTGCATAATTGGGATGCACTTCTTGCACAAAATAATTATGTTTATTATCTTCATGGTGCTGTTTTAGTTTTAGCTGATATTTTTATTGCTTTTAAGATTTTCCCATTTTGTTTTAATATAACTTTACAAAAATTTAAAAATTTTGACTTAAGTGCATATATCTTGAAATAGGGTTACGCTCATTTAAAGTAACATTAGGTGAAACTTAAGCCATATTCGCTATTTCAATTTTAGAGGTAAGTTTTGCTACTAAAATTTAAATAGGAAACATCGACTTACTGGCACCTTTAAAGAATTTTTGAATGAACTACACTATATCTTTGGGCATGGATTCTTTCCAGTTGTTTGGGATTATTTTTCTTTTAGTATTTTATTAAGAATTTCTGCCGTTACTCCGTCTTTTCCAGGTGATTTGAAATTTTTCTTTTCCTTTAATGCTCTCTTTATTTCCGCTTTGCTTATTTCAGATTGTAGCTCTGAGTTTATGCAATATAATCAAAGGTTTATGTTCTTTATTTTTGTTTGGAGTTTCTTCATGTTTCTATAATTCTGTATAGAATAGTGAGTGATATTTATAATATCCTCTTTAATGTTAGTTTCTATGCCTTTCATATCCTTTATTTAAATTATTTTTGTTATTTTCTGTAACACTCACAATTTTAATTTTTTGGCTCTTTCTTTTATTTTCTTTTATTATTTTTCTTATAGTCTTAATTAGTTACTGAATCGAAATTTAAAATATCTAAAGGGGTTTTCAAAATATTCAGCAGCAAATAAATAAGAATTGATATTAACGCCAATTTTTAGTTTTTGCTCGATATTTTGAAAGCACCTTTAGACATTTTTAATTTCAATACAGCATTTGCTTGAGCTCGAAATAGCGCAACTTTGTTTCAGTTTAAGAAAATTGTATGTTTGACCGTTTCGGAAATCTCTGTAAGACCTCATGTAGTTATTTTTATATCGTACAGAAAAATTTAAATTAAATAACGCAGTTGTTTGACGCTATAAGTTTATGATTCACCTTGTAAATTTCACAATTTTTTGTTTGTAAATATTATTCAAATCAAACATATACATGGGTCCAACGACTGACAAATCTTCATCTGTCCCTAGTGGGCGTTAATTTTTTTTAAAATTATGTTCTTAACTTTGCCGGAGTTTATTTTAAACAACGTATATATACTCACAGAACATAGAATATTTAAAAAAATAGGAAATTATACACTTCGAGTTTCTAGCTTTTTTGAAAAAGCCCAAATTTTTAAGGTTTTGCACATAAAATAATATTGTACTGCGAACTAGCGATTTTTTTATCTGTCTGAAACAATAGTGTTTTTTAAAAACTGAAAAATATTTTTTTATTATGTTTTATCAAATTAAAAAAAAGCGTCGGCGACAACAAAATTTTATTCTTAACGATGTATTATTATGGCGGCGATATTTAAACACAATTTTTAGTTTTTGCTCGAGTTTTAGTAGACCCTGTAGATATCTTTAATATTGATACAGCACCTGATTGGGCTTAAAATAGCGCACGTTATCTCATTTAAACAAACTCGTATCTCTTACCGTTTCCGAAATCCCCATATAGTTGGTTTTATCTGGCACCCTGTATAAGGGCCGCCCCTAAAGATGAAATTTTTTAATTTTATGATATGTGACCCACCCAATAAAATATCTTAAATAGGTAAGTGATTTTCAGATTTTGCGGTGGAGTCAAAATAAGATGTTGGCCCCTTTACAGCTCCTAGGAGCCGAAGCCAAAGTATACTAATTTATACTATACTTTTAAAATAAGAAGTGTTCAAGCGCAACTGTCTGGTGCAAACTTGCTGCTTTTTTTCAGAATCGTAATGAATATATTTGCAATCAGAAATATGGCGATATCATTAACAAAAATGTTATTAAATACCGAATTTGGAATTATAATTTACCTTACCTACAACCTTTTACAATTTAATTAACCAGCGTATGAAATGAGCATAAAAATAAAAATATATTAAATATTAGTATTGTTATCCATAACTAATTAAAAACGTCAGTAGATTTAAAAAAAAAGCCAGACAAATACAAACCTTATCAAAATATTTATTTAATGAAATTAGTAACTCTTATAAGAATTCTTAACCTAAATTTGACAGGACGCTGCAAACAAATGAAAAATGCTTTTTTGAACACCAACTAGAGTACTAGTAGTATAATTTTGTTATAAATATAAATAAAAATACCGCAATCAAAAATATTTATTATTGCCAGCTTTTCTGGACATTTGACCAGTGTGTTAGCGAACAATTTTGACGCATTTATACCTGGGGATGCTAAAGATGTGATTTCTGAACTACTCAATGCAGTTCCGTTGTCGGTTCCAGAATCAACTTGCAGAACTGTGACTTGTGACTCGTTCCAACCTCCATCTGATAGGTCCCTAAAAAAATTAAATAAAATTTATAATTCAAACTGATGTATTTTCGACCCGAATTCCTAGTTTACTGTTGATTAGCTGTAAGGGGTCAAGTTAAACAAGAAATCTTTATCTTCTACACCGACGTTTCGGCCCTTTATTGGACCATCCGCATAGGTCTAGGACAACTGGGCGCCGCCAAGTGGGCGCGGCCAACTCGACGCTGCCAACTGGGCACCGGGCCAACTGGGCGCCGGGAAAACTCGGGGCCGCTAACTGGGCGCTGGGCCAACTCGGCGCCGAACTAAAATGTTTTTTTCGATAAAATGTGCAGATGAAAAACCAAATAGATATTAAATTATTATTTATGCAAAAACATCTTTAAAAAATCCTTTACGTAATTTTCTTGAAATTTGGTTTTGTTAAGTAGAGTTAAATGCATTAAGTCGACTGTTGAAATGTGGTAGGTGTAGAGTTCCGGTAAACTGGTAACATAAAATTTTCGTTTTTTACAAGAATGGCGGATCCAAAATGGCGGATTTTTTTATTATCCTCAAACTTAAAAAGAATTAAATGGCGTATCCAAAATGGCGGATTTTCTTACTTATGCACCGATTTGTATCAAACTTTAATAGAACTTGACGGTATTTCAAGTCGCTGATTATGATTTTTGACTCGAACTCATAAAAAATTGAAAATGGCGGATCCAAAATGGTGGATTTCTTTATTTTTAAACCGATTTGTCTCAAACTTGAAAGTTTGCAGTGCTTGAGATCACTTAATATAGTTTTATCCTCTAAACTTAAAAAAATTGAAATGGTGGTTTCAATATTGCAGACTTTCTTATTTATGCATCAATATGTATCAAATATGGAACTTGGCGGTACTTCAGTCGCTGATTATGATTTGTGACACAAACTCATAAAAAATTCAAAATGGCGGATCCAAAATGGCGGATGTGTTTATTTTTAAACCGATTTTTCTTAAACTTGAATGTTTGCAGTCCTTGAGATTACTTATTACAGTTTTATCCTCTAAACTTAACAGAATTAAAATGGCTGATCCAAAATGGCGGTCTTTCAAATCGCTGATTATGATTTTTAACTTAAACTCATAAAAAATTCAAAATGGCAGATCCAAAATGGCGGATGTCTTTATTTTTAAACCGATTTTTCTTAAACTTGAATGTTTGCAGTCCTTGAGATTACTTATTACAGTTTTATCCTCTAAACTTAACAGAATTAAAATGGCTGATCGAAAATGGCGGTGTTTCAAATCGCTGATTATGATTTTTAACTTAAACTCATAAAAAATTCAAAATGGCGGATCCAAAATGGTGGATTTATTTGTTTTTAATTTGTCTTAAGCTTGAAAGTTTGCAGTCCTTAAGATCACTTAATACAGTTCCATCCTCTAAACTTAAAAAAATTAAAATAGCAGATCCAAAATGGCGCACTTTCTTATTTATGCATCGATATGTATCAAATATGGAACTTGGCGATATTTCAAGTCGCTGATTATGATTTTTATACATATAATATAATATTTTTTCCAGAACTCTGATTTCTGAAATCTACACCCACCGTTTTTCCGGGTTATGTTCGTTAGTCAGGTTTGAAATAGGCCGTTTTTAGCTCTAGCTTGCCTATTTATGATACAATAATGTGTCATACGTCAGGGGCGGATCTACGGGACGAAAAAAAGTGGAATTCCCCTCCCCCCAAATCTTAACCTATATTTAGCACACAGGATACACCTCCTGGTCACTATGCAAAATAGTGTTATACAATATTTATTATCCTCCCCAAATGTTCCTAGAATACGAATATTTATGATGGAGATGTAGCATATGTTCAAAAAATGCAACATTGAGTTAGTTTCACTTCTGTTTTTTTAATCAGCTATTTATCAAATTTTCTGAACATTTAACCATATATACCCGTAGGGGTGATAGGAACCCCCAAATTAGGTCTTAAAACGTGATAAAAAAAAAAATTCTGCAAAAAAACCCTTGAGAACTGGTTGCTGATAAAATTTTGTAGGCACATTCAAAAGTACGGGATAAGAGCTTTAACTTGGTGTATCTATATTATCCCAAAAATAACACGCCTACAGGGTGTCGAATTAGGGGTAGTTTCTTGCTCTATGCTATTTTATTATTAATAAAAAGTGTAAAAATATTCTTAACCTTGGGGACGGGGACAGGGGGGGGCGAACCCAGAAACCGCCACCTGTGCGAACATGAATGAAAGTAATAATATTATTACAAACTAACAATGAATGTTTTCTAAAAAATTTCTTATTCTATTAAAAAGATAAATACTTGAAAGTTTTTATTTATAGCCCACTTAAGACCTATATTAATATAAATATTTTATGGGCTGTCACACTGACATTTTTACAGTATAATATACCCAATTGTGGCCCTTTTTCTTTCCAGTATTTATTTTTTTATTACAATAAGAAAGAAGCTCTATAGAAAACATTAATTGTTAGTATGTAATAATATTATTATTTTCATTCATGTTCGCACCCAGGGTGGGAGTTTCGGGGTTCGCCCCCCCCCAAGATTAAGAGTTTCTTAAATATTTTTACACATTTTATTAATAATAAAATAACATAGAATATGGCATCATGTGGTCTCGCCCCGCCCCACTGTATTGTTTTCCAAAAACCCACATGTGCTTCTTACAACGATCGACGAGCTTTAGAACACGCGGTTATGATATATTTTTATTAACGTCGTATTGCTGATTCGAGTGGTTTTGAAAAAAGATAGAGAACTCCGTTTTGGGCACCTACTCCGTTTTACCCGCCTTTCCCCTACCTATTCTCTTAAGGTCTCAATATATAAAACGAGAGAATGAAACTCGACCTATTCTTTAAAAAGGAACATCGTTTCCGGACAAAAGTATTACAAAGTCGATACAAAGTGCACGAAGCCAAAATATACCGTTGAGAATAGTTGCAGACCTCTTTACGCCTGCAACTTTTTACCTCGTTTAGAGTTTCCTGGGGATCAATAGAGCGCGACATCCAATAATGAAACTGATCCGAATCCACGTGGAAAATATAAAAGTTATTTTGAAAAGCTCTGGAAATATTATTCTATTGTTTTGCTCTTAGATTTCTAGAGAAACAAAATGAATTAAAACATTTTAATATCATAACTATTGTACATAACTTCTAATTTTAAATAAAAAAGGACCCAACTGCTAAATTTACTTGTAAGTCCTAGTCGCAGTTGAGTACAAAATTGATAGGTATACCTATAATGAAAAATATAGCATATAGCACCTTTGGGATCAGTAGCAATTCAACACCTTTTTTGTCAAAATCGTTTCGGCCGTTTAGCCTCTAGTGTGACACAAACATACATATTTACTTATAGTTTTTGCAAAGTCAGTTGAACAAAGATAAAAGCCGACCATCGGCATATCCTTTAAAGAAAGTGACATGGGCGGCGGTAGATATACTCATGAAAATTACTTCATTTAATTATGGTGTAATCTAAAGAAATAAAAATAGATAATAAAACTTTCTATTCCTACACCTACAGAAACGATTTCACAAATCACTGATTTATTTTCTAACTCTGCATACTGCCGACTAACGGGGTCTCAAAAAGCACACCCGAAAACAATTAAAAGCGCATCTCAAAAAATATGCCAATCAGATGCCGTCTATCCACCTGTGCTCGGTCGGTCGGAAAACAAATACTTTGTGCTCAGACCGCAAAGAGCCGCGCCTTTTTTCTGTCGGTAGGGTTGAAATTATACCAGGAAGATTTTATATGAATTTGGATAACTTTTGAAGGGCAGAATGAAGCAAAATTTCATGAAATCGATAGAAACCCGTATTAGGAGTTATTCAAGTGACTTTGCAAAAACTATACATACATACAACAATCGAAAAACATTACCCTTCCTTTCGCCGTGCTGCATTTGTATAATAAAATAGGATAATTTGTGTCAAAAAATTAATTCAGATACATACTTATTTCAATCTTGGATATTTGAGTATTTTACAAAAAATTAAACACCTGTAAACATAAAGGCCTACACAGAGACTTTAGACTTTTTACTAGACTGACTGGTACACGGTAAAAAAATATTGTAAAAATTAAAAATTGTGAAGTACAACGTTGTTATTTTACTTTGCGGTATAAGTTTTTTCTTATATTTTATTTGTGATGTTTTTCTTTTGCGAGAAGACGCTCGCAATAAATGTCTAGCGCGCTGCTCAGTCCATTCGCTGTAAATGCTTTCAGCAAAAAAATCGCTCAATAAAAAATTCTCGGTATATTCTGCACGGTATAGCAGCCACGTACCGCATTTTGCTTTATCATTTATACTTATACTTGTGCCACAGAAGAGCTCGGTTCGGTCCGCTTTGCAATATGTTCTGACTTGTGCATTTCCGTTTAGAAAGACTCGCGGCTACAGACTAAAATGCACTCTGGCTCCTTCGATTTCGAGGTTATGTTTTAATTGTTTTGTTTTTGTTCAAATAGCCTGGGACTGTTTAAAGTTTGAAGTCCCTTCCAGTTTTCAAAATTAGTCCGTGTTTTATATTTGTCGTGTAGTTAGTTCGGTCAAATTTATTTTGTGTTATTGTTTCAATTCATATAAAAATACATCGACCTAAAAATATGGAATGTACCGAGTGCACTCAAGAGATCAGTTTTTGTTGATGTATGTTTGAAAGATGATGAGTTATTTTTCGTAATTTTTTATGTGCGATGGTCACCTTCTAATATAAGATGCATATACAGGGTTCGTCTACGATCGTTTGGCCATTGAAAAATATGTGAATTAAAGTAAGATCGCTATTTAAATAAATGGCACTAAGAGAGATAAATAGTTTAGCGCTGTTGTCAAGTTAGCAATTCAAGAAAATGGTTTTCTTTTCGCGATCTAATGACGTTACTCTTACCGGCTGAGTAGGCCAAAGACAGCGATGCACGTGAGAGAGCATTAGGTTAGATTGTCATTTGCCTTACGAGTTTTTTCTAGTGCGGTTAAAAATTTGGTGCGTTTCATTGGGCGTTTTGTGCATGAGTTTCCTAATCGACCGGTTTGGTTCGGTTCGGTTCGGTTGAGTACAAAATTGATAGGTATACCTATAATGTATGACATGCTTCAACTTTTAGTTTTGATGGCCAAAGCGCATTTACGAAATTATATATTTTTGTAGTTTCATGAATCAGGTTATTGGGTAATTTTGCACCCAACTGCGACTAGTAGTTACAAGTAAATTTAACAGTTGGGTGTTTTTTTATTAATTTTTTTTTTTATTTCCAACTTTTAGGTTTAATTTTTATTCAGCCTTATAAAAAGCACTAAACATTTATAATTCATTTAGAATGATATTGATATATTGTGTTATGGTATACGGTAGGCCGTAATGCGCATGAAGGCATTGGGCGTTTTGTGCATGAGTTTCCTAATCGACCGGTTCCTGTTCGTCAAGCAATCTACAACGTTTTTCATAATTTTAGAACACATGGGTGCATAAATGGTTGTAGACAATGTTATAACGAAGGCGACGTGCCACCCCATCCTGTTCCTCCTGAGATGGTAGAACGGAATGAGATGGTATGTGCTTACGTTGAGGTTCATGAACCGTGCTCGACTAGGAAAATATTCGAGGAGGAGGGCGTTGAAAATCGTACCTGCCAAAGAATTTTTAGGTGTAGTGCTCGCAGGAGTTAAATGAAGGTGATTGTTTTCGTCGTATGCAGTTTTGTAAAACTATGAGGGAAAAAATAGCAAATTGTCCTTTTTAGCGAAGAAAAAACTTTTTTCCTTCATAAAAGACACAATTCTCAAAATACACGGTACTGGTCACGAGAAAACAAACACCTTGAGGCAACTGTGAGGACACAACACCCTCAAAAATTAAATCTCTGGACTGATTATTGGTGACCACATAATTGGACCTTTGTTTATCGATGGTAATTTGAGCGCAAAAAAATATCTTGATCTCCTTCAGCAACAGGTTATGCCTAGGCTGCAGGAGCTCAACATAAATTTGGAAGCAACTTAGTTTCAGCAAGATAGTTATCCTTCACACAATTCCCAGTTAGTGTCAAATTACCTTCGGGAAATATTTCAAGATCAGGTTATATCCACTTATTGAAATATCCCTTGGCCAGCGAGGTCTCCTGACTTAGCGCCCAATGACTTTTTTTTGTGTGGTAGATGGGAAGGTGTGATTTTTACCTTTCCGGATTTAAGGCCCTTAAATCTTGGTGAGTTAAGTGACAAAATCCGGAATGCAGCTAACTCAACTACCCCTCAAATGTTAGCAAACACCCGCCAAGAATTTTATGATCGGCTAGGTTATTGCGAGACTCAACAGGTAGGACGATTTGAGCATCTAATAAATAGAAAGTAGAGCTTAAACTGTATTGAAACTTGCTTCGTAGGGTTTACTGATGTTTCATTTTTGAAATGCCGGATTTTTGTTACCGGACTGGAAAAGTAATACTCGGAAGGTTATTAGTTTAAGAAGAAAAAAGTTAATAAAACCCTTAAAACCCTTTGATTTTAATTGCTGTAGCGCCATCTCTTAGATATCATTTGAACTGTATGGCTAATAATCAATACTGCGAATTCGTAATTAAGTGTACAGGTAGAGCTTTCTAACATGGCAAAAATGTTAAAGGGGGTTACTACACGCACAAACAAAATATTTACCGTATCGTACCGATTTATTCTCAACCAGAGTTAGAAACCAATACTTGGAAAAGTAACTATTACATTACAAATTACTTTACAGGACTGTACTTAGAAAACTGTGTAATTAATTACAACAAAAACATAACTTAATTATAAATTTCCTACTTGCAAAATAAATAAAAAAGTAGTTGACAATTACTTTTTTATTTATTTCTTTCACTTTTTTATAATTTACAAAATGTGAAAATGCTTAATTTAGGAGCCCTTTTCCTTCGTAATATATTCCGAACTTACCCCTTAAATTCAGTACAAATCGTGGATTGCTTTAAATAATAAAAACAAAATAGCTTTTTACAAATAATAACAATCACTTTAGCAATTCAATTGCATTTTTGTAATCTCATTATAATTGTAAATATAATCGAAAAAAGCAATGTTTCAATTATTTTAAAAACTAAAATAATTGCAATTACCATAACACCGCATTTCAACTTTTTTTTTTCAAGAGGAAAGGCCCCTCCATTTAAGGGGCAAAAATATTTTTCTGCAGACTGAAACCAGTAGAGGGGCAAGAGGTTTAGGGCTATCGTACATCCCTACCCCCAAAAATGTTGTCCCCTATTATCTTTCCTGGATAGTGTATTTAGTATATAGGGTATTTTAGCAACTTGACTTCGTGAGCCGCCGCCAGTAGATCAAACGGCACAAGAGTTTTGCAAGTGGCATCACAAAACACACTTGAGCGGCATTTAGGCGCGTCTTTAATAAAAGAGCAAGGTTAATGTGGAAGAATAAATTATTAAAAATTGAATTTTTAAAATAAAGATTTAAAAATAATGCCAACTTCGTCGTCTTTTAAAAGTGGAAATCTTACTGTGATTGCTCCTGTTTAGTAATAAAAAACTATTAATGAGTTTTGAGTCTCAGCGGCAAACGCTCCTGAATATGCGTGTCTTTGGTCCCTTACTGACTTCTTGTTTTCCATAAGTTCATCCTTTTTTATACGCTTTTCATAAAGGCTAAACGTTCGAAGTCGAGCCCTGTATACTTTTTGATAACCAACGTTCAAACCACTTATTAAAGTATATATGAAAAAGTTACTGAGAAGGACCCAAACACTACAATGACCACAACTTACCTAATATCATTGGCCAAAGAATCATTACTGGCAAAAGGTGACAACTTATCGGGCATTAAACAAACAGAAGGGACGACTCCCTCATCTGCGGGTGAGTGACTCTCCTTGATCACAGACAACTCTTTGACGTTGCCACCATCTTGAGAATCTTGCCTAAGAATAAAAAGCAAAATTACTATACTATCTAGTGTTAAGACTGATCAGTAATACTGCTGCCGTCCCTAAGAAGACGACGACCACATATTGAGTTATTAACATTTTTATATTAAATTTATAAAATCCAAAATTTTCATAAAGAACAAAAATAACAATTTTGAAAATTTTCACACAGTCTTACGTAATATCTCAAAAACTAAAACTCATAGATGACATTCAGTTTGATAGGTGGAATCCTAATAAAGTAATTTATAAAATAAGTATATCACAAATCTAATTAGACCAACATTTTTTATTAAAAAAAAGTTATAGTGCCCCTTCCAAAATGCAAACTTAAGAAAACCAACCATAGCTTGAAAACGGAATGATGTATTAAGATTAGGCAAGGTTTTCACCATTAAACTTGTCTAGAAATTTGAGCGTTGCATAGTGGGGTCAGATTTTTATCCTCCCTGAAAGTGTCTCCAAACTTCTCAATTTTGCTCATCCCGTTCCCATTAAATGCACTAAAATAATATAAATTGACCTAAAAATTTTAATTAAAAATATGTTGATTTACCTTAACTATATGTCTAAAAATGTCTCGGGAGTAATAGAAAATACTTTAATAATTTATAGGTACCTAAGCTCACAGGATTATATACCATGTTTATTCTTTTTTGTTGGCTCATGTCCGCTGTTTTTTATTCATTTTTAAATCGGACCATCTAGAGAGAACCGCACCGAACCAAAACCCGAACTAGGTACCAATTTAAAAAACTTGAATAAGGTCTATTGGCCGAGAGAAATATCACGCACTCCTCCAGATTACCTCCAAATCTTTTTTCAGCGGAAGCAAGAACCCCATGGTTGAGGCATCATATGCATATGCTTCTTTTTAGACTTTTTGCTCACGATCACCATCTTGAAAATCTTAAAATGGTGGATGATGTCCAATAGTTATTAGTTACTTTTACAATGAGATTGAACAAAGCTGTAAAAAATAAATACCTCCACTCTGTGATCTTGAAAAATGATTTGTCTTTTACAGGTATAAGTGTCTCCAAAAGGTAGTATGGACTTTTTCTTTTCCAGGTTTTCTGAATTAATGGAGGAAATCTACACTCCCCATACACTGCTGGTAGTTTGCGGAGACTTCGATATTAATTTTGAAACAGATATTAATCAAAATATGCGACTTTACTTAACTGATGACGAGCTATGGTTGCATTCAACACGTAGGCTTCCCCTCTTTATTAGGTAACTTCAGAGATCTTTACGCATTACCCCCCAACGGAAAGCTCTAGAAATATTTTTACCGTGGAAATGTGCAAGTTTATACTAAAAACATAGATACGAAAAACAATTATTTGAAAAAATAAAGTTATCTTAGTTCGTTTGAAATTTTCTTACGTATTATAAATTTTGGTGTACACAATATTCTCATGGAATTCTTCGTCTATTGAGTCTTGACCATACACTCCGACGCCGCCGTCGTCCGTTGAAGAGTAGATGTTTTCCAGTAATGGCTTGAAGATTCCTTCGTTTCGAATTGGTGCTAATAAATTAACATTTTTTTATTAAAACGAATTACTATAAGCGATAATAGATTTTCAAAAGTTATTCCTATCTTAAATAAATAAAATAAAATGTATTTTTTTAACTTCGGACCTAGACCTTTTATATTATGATATCGTCGGTCCAATGCCAAAGTCACGAATGTGCATAATTGATGTTTTGAGAAAAACGCATTTTAAACATTGAAGATACATTGCGAGAAATGAAGATTTCATTTTTAAATTTTTTAAAGGAAGGGGAGAGAGAGAGCAAACACTTTCGCGCTTTTGGCATTGAATACTATGAATAAAATTGTACATACTGCTGCACTTGACTGAAAAAATACAAAATTGCCAAATTTGCACATTCGTGACTTTGGCATTGGACCGACGATATTTTGTGCACAATTTTAATAAATTGAAAGGGATATTGCGAGGACTCGGTCAAAATACTTAAATATAAATAAGTAATTGTGTCCCTTAACACTGTTGAGGCACGTATTGAGGATTGCTCAACAAGTCCGAAACTACCGCATATTATAGGAGCTACTTCCTTCTTTTGAGGACGTTCACACAAACTTAACTTATTCTTATTTTTGCAAATTTTATTAAATAAATACGCTTTAAGACAAAATATTTTACCTTTTTGAAAATATGGTTTGAACTTTGGTATACTAATTTCTTCTTCTTCTTCTTCTACTTGAATGTTTTCATGACTTATTGAGGTGATTGGCTTTTCTGGCACTACGCGTTCTTCCGAGATATCGGTTTTTCTTTTTTCTACCAATATTACACCATCTGATGCTGTTTTTACCAGAGGTCGTTTGGAATTTTTACTCTGAAAATTAAAATTACGTTATTCAAACATTTGACACCCTAATGCCGTAACATTTAACTTCTTATACAGGGTGTCCCAAAACTAATGGTACATAGTTAAACTGTCAAAATATTACGATTTAGCCATACTTACCTTAGTCCAAAAGTTCGTACTAACCGAGATACAGGGTGATAAACTTTATTTTTTCAATTTGATTTTCTTTAATAACTTTTTTAGTAATTCATATTTTTGCAAAAAACAACCAGCGTGTAAGTTTTTTTGAAATTGGCAAGACGATTTCGTTGAAAATTTTGATGTACAGTGTACAGGGTGTTCCCTGGACCACTAGCATTGCATTAAAATCCGTGACTTTTTTTTGTACCTCGGTGTATACCAGTTTTTATGTAAAATAATGGTTTTCCCATTCTTTTTATGTAAAAAAGTTATACTGTTTTAAAGTCGCTCAGAGCAACGGGTTTTGAAATTTTTGCATTTAAAGTTTCTATTGCATGTGAGTGATATGCCTAATTTATGTAAGATACTTTCAATTCAATTCATTCTACTAATTAATATTTTTGAAAAAACTATTCAGCATGTAGGTTTTTCTGAAATTTGCAAGACCATTCCATTGAAAGATTGGATGTACAATGTACAGGGTGTTCTTTAGACCACTACCATTGCATTAAAATCATCAGTGTATTTTTTTGTGCCTCGGTGTATACTTAAGCAGGTTTTTAAACAGAATATTATTTTAATTATTAAATAATTATTAATAACAAAAAAAATAAAAACCAAATATAAAAATTATACATATTTTATTGCAACAACAAATTTTTAGATAAAAAAACAAGAAAAAATCTACAATAAATATTCAAAATGGCCACCGTTAACCTTAATACATTTGTTTATTCGCTTATTATACGAACGTCTGATTTTAAAATAAAGATTTGCATTTCTGAACGCCTTTCCAGCATTTTGAATTTTTGAAATAGTTTTTCTCGGGTATTTATCTAGCCTACAATAATAAACAGTTTTAAGTTTGATTTACTATTTGTCAATTTCAAAATTTTAACTTAGTTGCTGAAAGCGCCATGCTTAAGAAATTTTATATTTTTTTTAATAAATAATAAAATATTAATTTTATTGATAATTAAAATTTTATTTCAAAATAATAAAAAAATACTTGTATTAATCAAGTATACGTACTTACCATTAAAAAAAAAAACTAACATGAATAGGTTTTTGGTCTTCATTAAAAACAAAGCCCTACACACAGTTGCAATAACGAACAATGATAACACACTTATGATAATTCAAGAACCACTCTGTATATTTTTTAACTTAATATTTCTTAAGAAAACATCCAATCTTAGAATGCTATAAAATAGTATTAATTATAGCTAATATGTATGAAGTAGGTAAGAATTTAATCAAAAATCTTTTACGCATACAATAAAAACTTCTAATTTAAATATCTTGAAAACCGTTGCTCTAAGCGACATCTAAACGCTATAACTTTTTTACCTAAATAAAATGAAAAAATTAATGTTTTCAGTAGAATCTTGTATACACCGAGGAACAAAAAAGTTAGACCTATTTTAATGTAACGGTACCGACCCAGAGAACACCCTGTATAATATTAATTTTTTTAACCAAAATTAAGTTATCCATGCCCAAAAACCACCAAACCGAATTTTTTGTGCAAAATTATTAATTAGTAGAAAGAATTGAAGAAAGTACCATACATAAATTAGGCATATCACTCACATGCAATAAAAACTTTAAATGCAAAAATCTCAAAAACCGTTGCTCTGAGCGACTTTAAAACAGTATAACTTTTTTACATAGAAAGGATGGGAAAACCATTATTTTACATAAAAACTGTTATACACCGAGGCACAACAAAAATACACTAATTTTTATGCAATGGTAGTAGTCTAAGGAACACGCTGTACATTGTAAATCAATTTTTTTAACGGAATCGTCTTTCCAATTTTAAAAAAACTTACACGCTGGTTAGCTTTTGCAAAAATATTAATTATTAAAAAAGTTATTTAAGAAAATCGAATTGAAAAAATAAAGTTTAACACCCTGTATCTCGGTTAGTACGAACTTTTGGACTAAGGTAAGTATGGCTAAATCGTAAAATTTTGACCCAGGGAATCTACAGTTTAACTATGTACCATTAGTTCTGGGACACCCTGTATAAATAAAACTAGTTTATTTGTGTAATCAAATCAGTCAAGATGTACAAACCGTTTTTATTTTTTTTTTGTAAATTTCAAGCCCTATTCCTAACCTTACCACCCAGTGGCGGCTCGTGAGGTAGTGCCACGTTGCCAGGGGAGCTACCCTATTTTTGTTAATTTATAATATATATCTTTGGTAAACCTGTGCAAAGCAGTGGATCACACTCCGACTAAAACCCAAAGCAGACAACACGCTGCAAACAGATGGTGAGTTCGGGGCCTCCTACAGGCTCGCTATTTCTCTTCAATGCACCACATTCAAAACAGAAAAAAGCAGCCGAGCGACCCGGGGCTTCTACACAAACTCATTAGAGTGTGTGTCACGTTTCTGTCGGCTCCTTCGAACAGAGATAGATTTTATTAATAGCCTATATGAGCAAGAGAGATAGGGCCAATATTGGCCATATCAGCGTTGTTTGAATGGGAATGTGTATGTTTTCATTTACGCCCTTTACAATACATTTTCATTTATTTTAGCAGAATTTTTTGATAAAATTTTAGTCATTTCATGGCTGAATTTGGGTGGGCATGGGTTAGTTTCTTAAAACAAAATAAAATTAGAAACACCAAACATAGTAATATGTAGTAGGCATTGACTTCTATACCCTACGGGTAGACCCGGCATGGGCCAAAATTGCCATTATATCAAGCTTTTATCGCAATTGACCAAATACAAGTAAGAATTTAATGAGCAAAATAGGGATGAAAATAGAATTTCGGTTTGGTGAGTCCGGAAACATGCAACATCGCAAAAATATTCTATTTGCTTGTCTTGGATAAAAAAGGGCAGTGGCGGCGCAAAATAAAAATTTTGAATTCCACTAGAATTTTTTTATCAACAATTTTCTGTTTGAATAATAAATAATTCATGAATACTTACTTGTGTGTGTTTACAAAATTCTCTTCAGTAAAAAAAAGAGTAAAAAGAATTTCTAAGCATGCTAAGTGCAGTGGATGTATTAAAATTATTGTTTTCATCTTAGAACTTTACAAATGTTGTACCTTCCAGGTAAAATATTTTCTTTCTTTGAACAAGGGTCTTCTTCAACTCTTCTTTTCTTGGGTGGACTACAAGTTATGCTCGAGTCAGATGAAATTTCGGAACTAAAAATTTCAATTCGAAATGGGACAACCGGGCGCCGGGCCAACTCGGCGCCGCCAACAGGGCGCCACGCCGGGCCTAATGGGCGCCGGGCCAACTCAGCGCCGGACTATTTTTTTTTCGATAAAATGTGCAGATAAAAACAAAATAAATATGTTATTTATACAAAACTTTCAACATCTATTAAGTCGAGTGTTGAAATTTGGTAGGTGTAGTGTTCTGCGACTTGAAACACCGCCAAGTTCCATATTCGATACATATCGATGCATAAATAAGAAAGTCCGCCATTTTGGATCCGCCACTTTAATTTTTTTAAGGTTGTTTTTCATCTGCACATTTTATCAAGAAAAAATATTTTAGTCCGGCGCCCAGTTGGCTCGGCGTCAAGTTGGCCCGGCGCCCAGTTGGCCTGCCGCCCAGTTGGTGGCGCCGAGTTGGCGGCGCCCAGTTGTCCTAGACTGCAACACATTTCAGGGGTCTGGTACGTTTTACCACCTTTCTTAAAACTACGAAGTTTTTTGAAAAATGATAATTTTAGACCATTTTATAGTGATTTCTAAAAAAAAAATTGCGGACTATCGTTGATTTTGTTAAAAAAATTGAAATTGAAACATTCTTAAAACCCCATTAAAACCCATACAAATTGCTACAAAAGAAGCATTTTCTCATTTCAAACTGAAACAAAACGGTCCCTGACGTCTATCAGCTGTCAACAAAAACTTGAAATAACTAAGGTCACTGATCCAAATCGGGTCAGTTTTTTTGGTCCTTTTATGAAAATGCACAATTTTTAAAAAAGCATGAAATTCAAAACAAAATCAAGACAATTATGATTCCTACATTTTTACAAATAAAAATTAGTTTAATTGAACATTATATCAATTTTTATTCCTTAAAACACTAAAAATTAATAATTATTTACTTTTTTAAAATTTATCGAAGGTCTAACTAAACAAAAGCAAACTGAACCCATCCGTATCGAAATGAACCAAATCAAACCGAATCTAACGGTTCGGTTTGGTTCGGTTCGATTTGCTTAAACTGAACCGAACCTAACCGAATATAGCTAAACCTAACCTAAACAATCCTAGCGGAACTTAACCGAACATACTCAAACTGAACCAACCTAACCCAACCTAACCCAACCTAACCCAACCTAACCCAACCTAACCCAACCTAACCCAACCTAACCCAACCCAGCCCAACCTAACCCAACCTAACCCAACCTAACCCAACCTAACCCAACCTAACCCAACCTAACCCAACCTAACCCAACCTAACCCAACCTAACCCAACCTAACCCAACCTAACCCAACCTAACCCAACCTAACCCAACCTAACCCAACCTAACCCAACCTAACCCAACCTAACCCAACCTAACCCAACCTAACCCAACCTAACCCAACCTAACCCAACCTAACCCAACCTAACCCAACCTAACCCATCCTAACCCAACCTAACCCAACCTAACCCAACCTAACCCAACCTAATCCAACCTAACCCAACCAAACCTAACCTACCTATTGTTAATAAATATAGTAAAAGTTGTTAGGTTTATGTCCAGGGGGTAACCATTGTCCATAATCGTCGGAAATCGAGTTAGGATTAGTGTATGCGACCATAAACATTGAGTGGCGAGTGAGTGTTTGGTCTTCAATTTTTTTAGGGAAATTTTTCAAAATCTTTTTTTGCGCACTCTGGGCACCCTAATAAACCGTAATCTGGTCACCCTAATCCATCGCAATCAAAGAAAATGGGTAATCGAAGTGTCACAAATTTTTTGTTGGTTTCTATTCTTCTTTTATATTATGTAGGACAAAATTATTAATTAAACTAAGTGACCTTATTAAGTAAGACAGCATGATAGTCAAATGACATTAGAAGGACATAAACATATGATACCGGCCTGTAGACCGGTCGCGGTGGTCATATAATAATAAATATATACTTTCGCGATGAAAGACCAAAATTTAACTTAAAATTACTGTAGAAATCATTTTTAAGAAAATCAAATACTTTTTGTTAATTTTCATGCAATGCAAAAAAAAGTGACACTTTCTGAATCAAAATGTGTGAGGGTAAAATCGCACGGTCGCAGAAAGAACTATCTATCGTGACGCTACTGAACTTTCTCGTGTTTTAGGAAAAACTATCTGTCAAGACGACTTACCCATGAAATGTTGTTTTTTTATGGATTTTTTTTTCTTCTTTTGCACAAAAAACAATTTTGGACCATGTTTAAACTCAAATAGTTACTTCTAAACTTGTTTTTAAACGTTTTAAGATTTCTTTTTGTAATATTCCCGCACAAAATTCAAAAAAAATCATTTCCGTACTTAGACAACATTGTCTATCAGTTTTCCCTGTATACACGGACTAACAGGTAGAATCACTCAAAATACGGCAGGTGGATTAAAGGTAGCCAGCTGCTTTTCTGTCGCACTTATGCCGTCAGTGTGAAAGAGATAAAAGTACCCTTATATTATCTAGGGTATTATTAGCATGCAAAATCACCCTATCTTTGTCCGTTTCACATGTTCAATAATGTCTATCTCTGTTTTTATTGTAAAAGAAATACCCGACCATAGGAACCAAATTGGATAGGGTCAATAAAAAATGCCTTGTCTTTCCGTCTCTAACGCCCTTTTAGGGCGTTATACAACTCAATGGTAGTAGGTATGTTTTTAAATGACTTGTGACACAATACCCCAAATTTCTTTTTACTGACTCAAAATTATGTTGTATTGACACGAGCCGTCGCTGTTACCACCATTTAAAGCTGACGAAGATGAAAATCGTCACTTTGTTTGCTAAAAATGATATACCTACTGCATTTTATCAGCAGCTATGGCTCCTGAGTTCAGAGGTTTTAAAATTTTAATTATAATTTAATTTAATTTTTATATTTTATGACGACCCTCCGAATAAAACATTTAGTTTTATTCTGTTTTTCCAGTAATAACAAATTCAAGAATATCATTTCTACTTGGAATTACATGCTACATAAATATGTGTTGTCCAAATATCTCGAACACTACAAGTTTACTAATGTCCTTCCAGTTCTTATAAATGTGTTCAGACTTTATAACACGCTTTCCTGGTTTTATAAAATACCTCAAAGTTATGTAAAGGTAACTGCGGGAACCTGGAGAGCAAAAGTTATATTAACTTACCGAAAATGATTTTATAAAAGAGCTGTAATATAACGGGAAGAACAGGATTATTTTGGCTGTATTAGATAACCACAGTACGTTTTTATAAAAGGCCCCTTATAAAACCTTAAGTTATTGATAATTAAAGGAGTATCATTATATATTTTATAGTCATCAGTAACGCATATTATAGTAGAAACACGGATAGTGCAGCGTTGCCACATCTAGTAGATTTCAACTTTTTTGGTAGATATTAATCTTTTATCAGATAATTTTAGTAGTCGGATTTTCCGGCTCTTTGCCCAAAAAGCGCGTATTAAAATAGCGCGGATCAAAACAGCGCGTGTTTAAAATATCGCGTATCAACATGACGCGTTTTAAAAATGGCGCGTATCGAGATAGCGCCTGTTTAAAATAGCGCGTGCTCAAAACAGCGGTGTGGTCAGGTTGCTTTGGTTTGATTAGGTTATGTTTGGTTTGAGTTTGACTGGGTTTGACTAGGTTAGATCTAGGTAAGGTTAGATTAGGTTGGGTGATGTGTTGTTGGTTTGGTTTAAGAGTCAGGTGAGCGGGTTCCTTGTGTTTTGTTACAGCGATTATTTTCAATAGCGATCTATTGATATGCGCTATTTTGATACAAGCTATTTTGAAGATACGTTATTTTGAACATGCGCCATTTTGACACGCGCTATTTTGAACATGCGCCATTTTGATACGCGCTATTCTCATACGTGCAATTTTAAATATACTCTATTTTTATATGCGTTGTTTTGAGCACGAGCCATTTTGATACGCTATTTTCATAAGCGCTATTGTGAAAATGAACAATTTTTTATACGCGCTTTTTTGTACACGCGCTGTTTTGATATGCGCCATTTTGATCACGCGCTAATTTGATACCCACTATTTAGGATACGAGCTGTTTTAATACACGCAATTTTGACTACGCTCTATTTTGATACGCGCTATTTTGAACACGTGGTGAAACGAGCGCGCTATTTTTAAACAAGTCATTTTGATCTGTGTTATTTGTTATTTTATTACAGAGCCAAATTTTCATTAGCACAAGTAAAGCGACCAATTGCACGTTTTTTGCGAACAACAACATCCATCTCTCAGAATGCGTACAACACTAGCGTTATGTAGCGACAGGTGTATATCGATTTTGACAGCAACCGCTGAGGTACAGCTGCGGCACCGCGCGGCACAGAAACGCGTGTAAGTACCGGCGCGTAAGGTCTTGTTTAACCTGAACTCAATTTTAGTAATCACAACAAGTTTTTTTTTCTACGCGTGACTGCAAATAAGCTAATTTGCGTACACTGTTGCATACGAAAAGTAGCACTCCCTGTACACGTATTTTAAAGCAAAATTACCATATTATATATTTATGCGGTTTGTTCCCTTAGCAACCAAACTAAAGTATCAATTTAGAGTGAAGTAGTTCAATCTGTTGGGTATGTGTGTTTGTTTTGGTTTATTCTACTTATTATTTATTTTTCTGCTTACTCTAAGAAAAATTTTTGTTTTCCTACGAGCGTGCGGAAAAGTAACTTCTTTTTTCATTTGGAAAGATGTACTTTTCCGCACGATTTTACTTTTCCGCACCATTTTTACTTTTCCGCACCATTTTTACAATTCCGCACGATTTTTTTCCGCAAGTCCAAAATGCAAGAATCCTCCTGTTCACAATCGTTTCAGTATGAAAACCCGTCCTCTTACACATAAGTTTCATTTTCAGGAAGTGCTGCTGTACCGATGCTACCAGAAGCACCAAAGGAAGAATCCTGTAATGTGTTACAGCCTGTACAGACCAATATACCACACACTAGTAATTCTCAGCAGCAACCTGATCAAGGCATTTCTGTAGTGGGCCAAACACAAACCAATCAAATTTAAATAAGAAACGACGTTTTTCAAGATGTTGTGGCATCTGCTATATTGCAGCTTGCAACAAACACAAAGTGCATTTTCAATTTCAATATTTACCACAGTTAACTTTTTCGTTATTGTTAATTAAATGTTCTTTGGATAAAGTTTCTTATTAATATATCATGATAAAAAAATCCTGTTTCAAAATTTTTCCGTGCCTAAAAAAATCGCGTAGAAAACTAAAAAAATCGTCCGGAAAACTTAAAAAAAATACTTTTCCGCAAGATTTTTCTTTTGTTAAAAATGAAGATATTTAGGACTAATTAAATGATTTATGTAACTACTATATCTTATGTATCATTTTCTAGCATTATTATAAAATCTTTGCGAATTAAAACATGTTTATTTGATAAAGAAGTTGGACAAAAACACTCGTAAAAAGATTGTACCTATCTCTCGCGGAAACTATCTTTTCCACCCTTGCCTTGGCGGCTCCGCTCTGCGTCGTCCGCACTTGTTAGCTAAATAACTATTCTGGCACGTGGGCAAAGCAGACTTCCCGCAATTAAAGCTTATCCAAACTCGGCGTCTTTTAACTAACTGCTTTAGTGTGTGGGAAAACATAACTTTGCGCTCTGATTGGCCAATCACATTCACATGGCTAAAATTACGGCTTTCACAATTTACCATTTTTGCTTAAACCGTATAAAATGCAACAGACTTGTTAATCCCGAATTTAAAACTACAGATTTTGTCTCGAGATAATTGTAGTTAAAATGACTAAGCATATTATACGGAGCAGTTTTTATGCGCTATATAGCAGAGTGCTCTAGCTGTATATAAAAGCTGAAAGATGCATAGACGCAGTTAAAAAATGAGGTCTGCATTTAATTTTAATTATGTGGGAAAAACATTATGCTAAAAAGCATATATTAGGGTCACAAATTCTAATAAGTTATTACCTAGGTAAAATTGTTTAACAATCTAAGGTATAGAGACGTTGCAGATTGAAGATCGGCAAGTAACTTTGCCGTCTAAGGCGAAATGGGAGTAACTGCAAAAACTTAATTATTGGCATTTTGGCTTTCTAGTTGATCAATTTGTCTCCTTAAAAGTCAAAAACCATATAGATTTATTATAACTATCAAAATGACAGTGTTACATTTAATGAAAACTACAGAATTTTTACTGTAAAATGGATTATCTTAGTTTTGCGTAAAATGCAATTACAACCATTTAGTTTTGGACGGCGTAACTTGACCTTCGAAAACCAAAGAACATAGAAATTGGTTTCGATGCGTTGGGGCCAGCGATACCCCTCAAAGCCGCAGCTATCGGTTCCACGCAGGGTATTGGAAGTCCCGTAACGTACATGCGCAGTTCAATACTGATAGTTCTGATACTGATACAGGAAAATAAAATGAGATGCTTTTTTACCCTATTTTTAGTTGTCAGTATTATTGTCGATCTGCGCACGTGCAGAATCTATACTGGACTTCCAATACCTTACCTGAAACGTATAGCTGTGTAGGTTATCGCTGTTTCGAACTCATTCAAATAAATTTTTGTGTTGTTTGGTTTGCGCAAGTAAAGTTTTCCTATCCAATGCAAAATGGTTGCAACCATGATATACGTGACAATGAGTTAATTACATTTTCAGTTTTTGTAATGGTGCCATTTTGACAGTTAAAACAATTATACGCAAGGCAAATGTTACTTTTGAGATTATATACCGGGTGGGCCAAACAAAAATCGGACATTTTTTTTTCAATATAACTTTTGATCTATACCATTAATTTTAATGGGACAAACTGCGCTTGGCAACGAATTAATCAGAGTTTTGACCAAATATATTTTTTTGTCCGCCATCTTAAAATCCAAGATGGAGGACGAAATTGAATTGTACCCTTTAAAGATGCTTGTTTATTCTTGTGTTGCGAACATGTTTAATTATATTTTTAAATCAGTAAAAAAGCTGCATTCTTGCCACGCACGACAAGGTACAAACTAGCAAAATCGGTTCAGTGGTTCTAAAAAATTTTATTTTTGTTTCAACCATTGTTTTGAATATTATCCGATTGCCTTGCCAATCATGTCTGCATTTCTTAACCAGTGTGCATTTTTTTAGCAAATTAATTAGTTTTATTGTCTGGTTCGGTATGATTAGTAAGGTAATACGGGAAAACCACACAAAATTCAGTTTTCTGTCTTCTTTTAAAGAGAAAATTGAACTACATTTAGTAAACTAATTGATCTAACTATCTTACCGGGTGGGCCAAAAAAAACCGGACAATTTTTTTTATATAACTTTTGAACTATACAATCGATTTTAATGGAACAAACTGCAGTTGGCAGAGAATTAATCAGAGTTTTAACATAATATATTTTCTTGTTCCCCATCAAAAATCCAAGATGGCGGACATAATTAAAATGTACCCTTCAAAGATGCTCGTTTATTCTTGTGTTGCGAACATGTTTTAATTATTTTTTTAAATTCGTAAAAAATCTGCGTTCTTATCACGTACAACAAGGTAAGGATCAGCGAAATCAGTTAGGTGGTTTTAAAAAAATATATTTTTGTTTCAACCATTGTTTTGCATATTATACGATTGCCTTGCCAGTCATGTCTGCATTTATTTCCTTATAAATTCATTACTACTGAACCGATTTTAATGAAATAAAAACCATCCTAGTAAGAATTGATTGCTTTTTAAAGATCATGATCAAAATTTTTCGTCGTCTTAAAATTTAAGATGGCGGACAGAATCATACTTGATTCTTCAAAATGGTGTTTAAAAAAAAAACAAATATTTTATATTAGTGTGTGTATATTAGTAAATTGATTCCAGTTAAAGTCTTTCCCTGAATATATAAATATGTATGGAAAGATAAAGAATACCATTAAGTATTATTTTAATTTACGCAAGACCTTTGGAAACCCGAAGGAGAGGGAGAGAGATATTATTATTGATTTGTTTTTAAATCCTAGCCAGTGAACGGGCTCCTAAGAAAAGTAAACAATAATAGTCGCCTTCATTAGCCAAGTACATTAAAGGTATATGGTCCAGTTTTGCCATTCGATTATCCGATAAAAACAAAATTACCAAACTGTCACAAAGCAAATTTCAGTTGACAGCTAAATAAGTGTTATTTTTACATGGAAATTTTTGAATTTAGTATAGCTTTCCTTGGCAATTTTACAATTTTAATAAAGAAAATGCAAAAAGGAAAAAGGAGTTTGGCAATAGATCAATTGCTGTCGATGTTATCCGACCTTATTCTCACTACAAGCTCATCAAGACTAATTTAAAAATAAATTTTTTATTTTTCGCTCAATCTTCGAATTTATGATAGTTCGACAAAGATGACGTATTAAGCGGACCTCACACGATCAGTATTACTAACAATATTTTTATATATGTCTTTGTTTATAACTTTTGACAAACAAAGACACATAAAAAATACTGTCGGTAATACTGATCGTGTGAGGGTCGCTTTATAATTTTTTTTACCTGTATAGGAACTCGCGGCTTAAAATCAATAAATATCTCTTTTTTATTTTCTGCTGAATCTTCGGATTCGTGATCGTTTGACAAGGACGACGTATCGCTTTGCTGAGGTACTTCTTGTGGCTTAAATGCAGGTGGTGGTGATGGCACCATGAATGGAGATCTAGGAGGTTCGTCAGACTGTGTTCTGTTAAAATAAAAGTTTCAATCAATTAATAGGGTGTTTGTGCAAGAACTTGTACCTTGTACATGCGCATTAAATTTAATCGTCACTGTTTGACTACACGTGAAGTTTTCTTTATTGCATGCTTTCTTGATTTTTAGTTGTTTAAATGCAGAGGTTAATTCTTTCACTGGTTTATAGAATTTATGTTTTTTTTCTAAAGGTTTTCCATTATGATCTTCTGAGAACCAATAGCAAGCAGTTCTTCAACACTGTTTCAGAAATAGGTACAAAAACATTCTGAACCTTTTTTTTTGTTTAATTTTTTTTTTCAAATTTGCATTATCTGTCTGCCAGATTGATTTATAAAATTTTCTGAATTAGTGATCTTTTTATTAAAATTCTTTTTTTGAGCCTCTTTTAAATTTCCCAGAGGATAAATTGTTTGCCGTTTTTTATTGTTCCTAAATAACAGCTCACCTAGTATTTTTCAGGAGTCAAAAAAGATTCTTAAGCTCCTGGCTGTCAGTGACTATATTAGCTGTTACTCATTCTCAATGAGAAGATAGATTAGATTTAGATATTATTGAATATGTGAACAAATACTGTTAAAAGCTATATTTGGATCAGTTGAAAAACAGGATGATCATAGTAGTTTAGATCAAAACCGAGTTTAAAATTTCTTAAATTTTCCATTCGAAAAGGCCTTTTTCAAAGACAGAAATTTCTACTTTTGGTGTCATAAGTTCCGAGTTAATATAAACTATGATTTGTTGATTCTGACAAGGATTTTACCTATTTTGGGGGTCAGATTACTATATATTTCCGCAAACTTTTAACTAAAGTTTCTGCAGACATTAGAAGTAATAATAATGAAACTTGTGTGCGCGTGTTTTTTTATTCATTTCCGTTGGAAACGTCAAGTTACTTTTAATGCCTATGACAGGACAATGGCAGTTGCACAAACAACGCGAAAAGGAGTCAAGACCTCCTGAAAGAAACATATTTCCATGAACATAAAAAATAGCACGTTTTATAATAAGGGAAGTTATTTCATTTTTTAATTTACCGTGTGGGCCAAAAAAAAACCGGATAATTTTTTTTCATTATAACTTTTAAACTATATAATCGACTTTAATTGGACAAACTTCACTTCGCAGAGAATTAATAAGAGTTTTGAATAAATGTAATTTTTTGTCCACCATCTCAAAGTCCAAGATGGCGGACGAAATTAAATTGTACCCTTCAAAGATGCTCGTTTATTCTCCTGTTGCGAACATGTCTTAATTATTTTTTTAAATTAGTAAAAAAGCTGCATTTTTTCCACGCACAACAAGGTATGAATCAGCAAAATCGGTTTAGTGGTTCTAAAAAAAAATTTTTTTTTTCAACCATTGTTTTGCATATTAAACAACTGCCTTGCCAATCATGTCTGCATTTATTTTCTTATAAGTTCATTACTACTGAACCGATTTTAATGGAATAAAAAACATCCTGGTGAGAATTGATTGCTTTTTAAAGATCATGATCAAAGTTCATCGCAATCTTCAAATTTAAGATGGCGGACAGAATCATACTTGATTCTTAAAAATGGCTTCCGCAAATGTTTTAGTTCTTTTTTAATTTATAAAAAAGCACTACTTCTCCCCCACACAACGAGGTGCAAATGGGTAAAATCGGTGTGGTAGTTCTCAAAAAATCTATTTTTCTTTTAGCCATTGTTTTACAGATTATACGATTGCATTGCCAATCCTGTCTGCATTAATTTCCTTATAAATCGTTATTACTAAACCAATTTTAGTGAAATAAAAAAAATCATATTGAGAATTGATTGCTCTTTAAAAATTATAATCGAAATTTGCCGCCATCTTAGAATTTAAGATGTCGGACAGAATCATACTTGGTTCTTCAAAATGGCGACCGTATTCTTATTTTCCGAAAATGTTTTAGTTTTATTTTTAATTTATAGAAAAAAATTACTTTTCTCCCGTGTAAAGAGATAAAAATTAATTGAGTGCCTTTCTATAAATTAAAAAAAAAACTAAAATATTTTTTGAAAATAAGAATAAACGTGCCTCTTTGAAGGGTCAAGTTTGATTATATGCGACATCCTAACTTCTAAGATTGCGGCAAATTTCGATTATAAACTTTAAAGATCAATCAATTCTCAACATAATTTTTTTTATTTCACCAAGATCGGTTGAGCAATAATAAGTTTATAAAGAAATTAATGCAGACAGGATTGGCAATGCAATCGTATAATCTGTAAAACCATGGCTGAAAGAAAAATAGATTTTTTGAGAACCACCAAACCGATTTTACTAATTTATACCTTGCTGTGCGAAGAAAAAGTAATGCTTTTCTATAATTTGAAAAGAAAACTAAAATATTTTCAAAAAATAAGACTTAACACACCATTTTGGAGAATCAAATATGATTCTGTCCACCATCTTAAATTTTAGGATGTTAATAAATTTTATTCATGGTCTTTAAAAGGCAATCAATTATCACCCGGATATTTTTTATTTTATCAAAATCGGTTCAGTAGTTATAAATTTATAAGGAAATAAATGCAGACATGATTGGCAAGGCAATCGTATAATATTCAAAACAATGGTTAAAACTGCTGACATCCTTGTTGTGCGTGGCAAAAATGTTGCTTTTTTAGCGATTTAAAAAAATTACTAAACACAAGAATAAACGAGCATCTTTGATGGGTACAATTTTATTTCGTCCGCCTTGGATTTTGAAATGGCGAACAAAAAAATGTATTTATTCAAAACTCTGCTTAATTCTCTGTCAAGTGCAGTATGTCTCATTAAAATCCATGGTATAGTTCAAAAGTTATAATGAAAAAAAATTGTCCGGTTTTTTTTGGCCCACCCGGTATATCAACGTGGTTTTAAAAAGTAAGTAGTTTTGTGCAGTATTCACATAATCTCGATTTTTCTTTGTCTTTAATTTTTTTTCGTGTGCGCTTTATTTCTGTATAGATATTTCCTGTACAATTTTGTTTCTGTGCAATTTCTTCCTGCGGACCGAAAAAAGTCAGCAAAAATAGGTATATTTTATAAAGTATCTACCAGTCTTTATAACTTGGGTATATTTAAGTTTAGATAGTGAGAAAGAACTGTGAATTTTAAAAATACCGTTTTTGACAACGTCAAAAAATTTTGTGATTCATTATGTTTAAAAAATTTCCGTTTGGCTTTACCAAAAAATTATGGGTAAAGGAAATACAGTGTGGCCAAATAACCTGTTAAATTTATCAATTTTTTTAAGAATTAATTTTTTTATGATCTATTAAATTTCCTTAAATATTTTGATATAAACTTTTCTACACGTTCAAAAGCACCTTAAAAAAATTGCCCTATTTATTATCATTTAAAAAACAGATTTTTTTTCTAATAATTTTAACTATATATTTTTTAAATAAGTTAATTGTTATCATTATTGTGATGCATAATTTTAAAATTATTCGATTGCCTGTTACAATTATTTTTTATGGAAGTCATAAAAATAAATCGAGAAAAAATTGTTAAGATTGAGCGTATCTAACAAACAAGGTGCAAAATGTACCAGGAATTTTTTTTACTTTGTCTTCCACACCCATAAGTTTTGTGCATCATTTAAATTACACGCTGTATAGTGTCAGGAATGTTAATTACCCTTGAGTGTGCTACTGTACGAAACCAGCTAAAAAAAACTCATCCATTCACAATGGTAAATGGCTAGGTACCGCCTACCACACAGCTGGTGGTTGATATGAGAAATGTACTAAAAAGTTAAGAGTTTTTTCCTTCAAACGATTGGCTATGAAAAAACTGGTTTTGTTTAGGTTCTCTTGTTTACCTCATTAGCTAGAACGTAAAGTAAACTTTGGGATTATTAGCAACACCACTGACTTGGTTCCTCCAAGCTCTTCAAAAAGGGCATACTGGATTACTTAGGTCCAACCTACCGTTAATAAAAACTCAAACTTTGAGGCGACAAGTCGGTAGTCACTTTCTAAGTTTTGTTGAACTTAAACTAAAACCTCTAAATTAATTGTCAGTAAAGAAACATAAGATTTTTCTATTTGAGGAATATTTTGCAGTTTGATATTTTGGTAAATTAAAGTTTTTATTTTAATATTTTGGTTCTTGTTTATTTATAGGTCATAAGCAAAGTCTTGTAAAACTTTGTAAACTGCAATAGATTTTTATTTTGTAATCATTAAAGCTTGTAACGCTTTTAAAATTGTTTTATATTTATTTTTTACACACAAGAGATCTACTACGGCACCCTCGTTTAAGGGTTCGATTTCGAAACACAATCCTACCCGACAATATATCATACCTTTATAATGCGAAGAAAAAGGACATACACTGCTCGGTTTGGTTCTTTATTTATCTCTATTTGAAAATGATTTTTTCAATATCATACCTTTGTAAAGGTTCATGTTCTATACTTCCTTCCACTATTGAACTGAAGTCTTTGTTGGGGTTGGGTGGAAATCCAAACTTACTTCCGGCTTCTGAGTAGGATTTGGTCAGTCTTCTACCATTTGGGGTCATTCCGTTAGTCTGAGCGCCCTGAGATACCATTTTTACCTACAGATAAGATCAATTTTTTAAAGTTTTTAATGTTTGGTCTAGTCTACAAAAATATGGTTATTAGACCAGTTCATATTTTGGGGTGGGCTAGAGACAGTTTTGCGGGGGGAGCCGAGACCCCATGAGAGCGTAGTTTATGTTATATTATATTTGTATTCATGAAATATCTGGAAAATATATAAAGAAACCTTAGCTTCGGGGATGGGGAGGGGTCCGAAATTTTAGGCGTGGTAACGGTTTTTCACGGTTTTTAGTGAAACTAGACCGCCTACTAAGAAAAGTTAGATTCAAAACTTATAGGCAATAAAAAGTTCTTTACGCAACCTAAAATTTTCAAAAAAAAAAAATCGGAAAAATCAGTTTTGATTTAATTTTTATATTCCAATTATTTTTTCAAAAAATTTGAATTAAAAGTTTTCAATGTCCTAAACTTTAAAAGAGGCCCCATTTTCACCCGGAAATGCCCCAGTTCTCAAAGCAATTCTCTTAAAAATAACAGTGGTCACTTTTGAGATAAGAGAGGAAGTCGAGTGCTTAGAGATTCAAAACTTATTTAATAAATTAACATCCCAAGCTATTCGAACTGATGATATCAATCTTAAAATGCTTGGTTTTGTTTTTCCGTTTATTTTACCCCATTTGACACACATAGTTAATTATTGCATATCTAACTCTCTCTTCCCATCTCAATGGAAATCTTCGAATATTGTTCCTATTCCTAAAATATCTCCTCCAACTAAGTCATCACACTAATGAAACACGGCCTATTAGTATACTTCCCACCATGTCTATAATATTGGAAAAAATATTGTTTTCAAATCGCGGAGTACCTGGAAAAACCTAGCATTTTGTCTCCTATTCAATCAGGATTCTAATCATAGCACTCCTTGACATTCTCAAAGCTCAGGATATACGCAAGCTATAAAATGTTTCTAAAAAAACTTGCTTATTTTGGCTTTAGTGAGGAGGCTGTCAGTTTGAATAGGAAGTAACTTAGTTGTCAAAAGCAGAGAACTTTCTTCAATAATGGATTTATAGTTTTCGAGATATTGACAAGGGGGTGCTTCAAGGAAGTATCCTGGGTCCGATATTCTTCTCTATTTATACAGCCGATTTTTATTTGACACATGACACTGTGCGCCAATTTATCTTGATAATTAACTTGTAAAATATAGCGAACAACTGACATTGAATTACACCGTTTTTATTGGACATCTACTAGTGACGGTTGGAGGCTTAAATATGGCTGCCATTTTTAAACCAAAATATTATATTAAAAAAAAAAAATTAAGTTTTGTGCGGATATAATAACATTATAACAACGAAAAAAGGCCTATATTATAAGGTATTTATTAACAATTATATAAATATTAAAAATTATTACATTTAAGGCAAAAAAATGAGTTAAACCTTTAACCAAAGTGTAGACCGAGTTTAAGGACTTTATGGCTTTTCGTACCGACTTTTTTTTCGTTACTTAGCCTAAAGTGTTTCTTATTACGTCATATTAGGATTACATTAAGAATTTTGAGGTTAGCTTTACCTTTACAACTGATGCAAATTATAACTTTGAAATATCTCTACTATTTTTTCAATAAAGCAATTACAAAATAATTTACCCTTTGGATTGTCCTGGGACTCAAATTGATGTGGCCTGCCACAGCAGTGGACGCAACAGGTTTTCTGCCAAGACCCGCTTCAGTCTGGGTTGCTTGCGTTTTCATCGGCATCCTTTTGATTTTGTCTGTGAGAAATAAAAAATATATTTGTATTAACCATGTACCAATATGTATAATGTAAAAACCCTAGATTAATTTGACTAATATGTTAATAGAGATAAAGACAAGGGTGGCGGGTGACACGACGCACACCGGTGGGCCAGAATTTCGGAAAACATTGAAAAATATCCAACTCTCTCAATATATCAAATTTTATCGTCCATTCACTAAAAACAAAACAAAGTAAGTCAGTTTTACTAACAGCTGGAAACACATTAGATTGTGACACACAGTGAAATGTAACTATATTTTTCGTTAGCTCCTAGTACATTTTAACTATTAAAAAATTATCAAAAATATTCGACGGTTTTTATAGACATAGTACCAGTGATCTACACAAACAAAACAAAATTCGAAGGTGAATTGAAACGTTGAAAAAGTTGAGTTTAATTTCTGCTAACACTAAATAACTGTGTCAAAAACATTCATTTATTACACAGCTGGGTAAAGTAACTTTATTTTTTTTATTTTTTGGATTTGATAGCATGGGCTTGGTATTAGGGGCATTTTTATTAGTGGCAATTATATCAAACTTTTTCGACTCTATGTATGTGTTTCATGGGCACGGGGCAGATTTTATAAAGGCTTACCATGTGTTAGCATTTGGTACCAAGGATAGTTTGATACATTTTCATTGCTTATAATATGTATCAAATTAATTTTTTATATTTATTTTACCAGCAAGTTAACAAAAAGGAATAACCAAACCAGTTCTCATCCATCATTCAAACGTAAAAGATCATTTAACCAAAAAGTTTAAACACTAGACCATTTTGCTTTATGCATTTTAAATTCTTTAATTGTATAGTATAAATTTAGCGCCAGTACACACACGCGTTTGTCTGCAGCGCGTTGTCGCAGCGTTACCTCAATTGCGGTCCGTGATAAAGTAGAACCCCGATTATCCGTGCGCGGATTATCCGGGCTGCGAATTATCCGTGCTATGATTTCCCACCATCGAAATTGTGTTTTTGAAGTTCTATCGAAATAGCGTTACCGGAAATCGAAATCACTCGACTAAAACCTTATGTAGAATTATATTTTTTGTTCTTTTATTTTTTTATGCAATACATACATATAAACTTAGTTTGAACTTATGGGATCTTTTTTTTTCTGTCATATTTTGAGTATATATACATAATATGTATGTAACATGTAATAAATGAATGTTCAGATTATCCGTGCTTTTTACTTATCCGTGCCTCGTCCGGTCCCGTGGAGCACGAATAATCGGGGTTCTACTGTACTATGAAATAAATTACGCGATTCACACAGTTGAGCGGCAACGCGCGTTCATCTTGCGTGCATTCTTCACGCTCACGGACCACAATTGCGTTACCGCCGCGGCAACACGCGGCAGAAAAACGCATGTGTGTACCGGCGCTTACTATGCCAATTTATACGCAGCACGGTAAAACAACGTAAAAAGTAAAACAAAAATCTACTACATCCATTAAAACAAAACTACCAATCAACTGCCATTAATTATGACATTTAAAAATATATTTCATAGAATGACGTGTTAAAATAACTTTGTTTTCCAATCTAGGGCTAATCATTTCAAAAATTATGTCAAAACTGTCAGAATGTGTTAAAAAACCTTTTTATAATCTAGGCCCAATTCATTTTTACTACTTAATACGGCCAAAAAAATATTTTGTATAAAATTGCGATGAAAAATTCTAAAATATATCTGTGTATATCCAATGGCATGCGCTAATAATATCTTCATCTCTTAGAAAATTTTGCGTTTTCTCCTGGATAGGCGCAAGTCGGCAAAAGTTTTTTTCTCTATAATAAAGCTTAATAACTGGAGAGTGAAACAGCATCAAGAAAAACGTGTAGCAAGATGTAGCTTTTGACATATATGTTGTAGAATATTAAAGTGATAATTGGATTTTCGCTTTTACACACTCATTCATTAAATAATTAGTTTCTCCTGTGAAATCGCAAAAAAATCTATTTTGTTTTTCATGTATAAGCTTGAAATTACGCTGTATATGACCCAACTATAGAGTATTTAAAAAAGTAAATCCTCTCTAAACTATATCATCTGAAACTTGATAAATTTGTTGGACCAAAATACACCGCACAATAACTATTAAATTTATCGACATTTGTCAACCCAGCGTGTGTCAACGTGATAGTTGACAGAAATAATTTTGTTGTTTTTATAAGAAACATAGCCTTCTTGGTTGATTTAAACATGAGAAAAATTACGATCATTCTTGAAAATTTAGTTATTCAGGAGATCTCTGGCCCACGGGGCGGCGGTGGAATGCACCGGTGGAATGCCGCCGGGTCATGAGAGCGCTTGTGGAGAAATTCTGCTGATTTGCCAAATTACTTTTAATAAAGTTTAACCACCAGCGTTCTTACAACTCGTGGTTTTTTTCTTTCGTTCTAATCGAAATCGTTTCGCGGCTAAATACTCGCCCTTATTGTGGGCCTCCTAGCTAATGTTGTTCCTTCCGATAGAAAACGTCTGCGTTGGGAAAGGTACTAGTCGGCGCGGACAACTTGGCGCCGAGGGACTACTCGGGGCGAGCGATTCGGTGCGGCGCGAAATACCTGGCATAGGTTTACTTTGATAATAAGGTGATTGTTTTCATAGGATGTTCAAAAATTTTTAATTTTGAAACCTAGCTAACTGATTTGTATTATGTTAGTTGGTATATTTTTTCAAACGACGTTTTTAAAAACATTCTCACCGATATTTACTAAAGAAGTTAAAAGTTTAGGTATATCTTTTAGTTTGACAGTTTATCTCTAATTTTGCTGATGGACTAATTTTAACTGGGGTTTTACCGCTATGGAAAAACCGGTTTAAATAAGAATATGCAAGAATTTCGTGGACAAAATTAAATAAAAACCAGGAAAGATTTGGTTGAATTTTAGGTTTAACCCGGTACACTAGACGGTTTAAGCTAAAATTAGCCGATACCTAAGTGAATTTTGTCACTCCCAAAACTTGACTCTGTCGGAAAAGTTTTCATTTTACCTAATTTTCAAATATAATTTCCCAAAAACAAGACGAAAATAAAAATATTTAATTTTTAAACTGCCGTTCGATGACGTTTAAATATTGAGGATACTTGGTAATGGGATTCTTATCTGCGCCGGAATTAATAGAGCTGAATGATGAGTCGGAGACCAAATTCTAAAGTGCAAGGGATTCTTCACGAATCTAGCTCACCAAATAAGCGTGCGTGTAAATTAGAGTGTGTTTTCTTGAGAAAACTTTGGTTTATTACCTGTCTTTTAGTGTGACTGCACTGCTGGATTTAATCTGTGCCAACTGGTACTGCGTTTATTTATTTTCTCAGAGAGCAGAGCGTGGCTTTGTCAGGTAACGAAATAGCGCATATCAAAATAGCCCGTATCAAAATATCTCACTGAAATGCGCGTGTGTTGAAAATAGCGCATATCAAAATAGAGCGTATCAAAATGGTGCATATCAAACTAGCGCGTATTCCTAATAGCGCATATTAAAATGTTGCGTGTCAAAATAGCGCATATTAGGGTGGGGAGCTAATTTAAGAAAAAATAGGTTAGTTAATTTCAACATAAACGAAGGCTTAAGTAGGCTAAGCCCCACTTTTATTAGGAAACCTAAACCAAGGGACTAACTAGTTTTAGACGAAAGCGCGTGTAAGTGCTGACCCGATAGTTTTAGTTAATTAACTAGTAAATTTATTTAAAACACATCAAAATAGTCTAGGTACAAACTAATTATTATTCAACAATTAATTTCTGCTTTCACAATACCTTTTAAAAATATTAAAATTTAACAAAATTATAAAAAAAATACGTATAAAAAAATATAAATAAAACTAAAATTTAAAAAATTAAAGTTGTCATAAAGTTAGTGGCAGATCCGGTTCATTGTAGGCTTGCGTACGGATCCAGTTGGGTGTAGGACTTCCTTGCTTGACTTTTCTTTTTAATTTAAAAAACTTTTTTGGTGTAAGGAAAAAAATACAAATGCATAAAACATGATTTTTTAATATTTACAGAAACGGTTTTATTATAAAATATTATTTTGATTCTTTTTTTTAAATATTTTATAGTCCCTGTATAAACAACGTATTTTTTTTGTTTTTTTTTTTTAAATTTATATTAGGAGGTTTAGATTCTCAGCATTTCAATATTTTCAAAATAACAATAATTTCTTATTAACTTTACGCTCTTCTCCTATAAGATAAATCCCTTTTATCATCCATGTCGCGACTTGTTAACTTTTGGCGGCCTTGCTAAGACTTACGCGTCGCAGGCAACCGTGCGCTGTAGTGGTAGCTTTTTTTGCAGCATTCATTTATTATTTTTAATTTCGAAAAAGTTTTCAATACCAAAAAAAATGCTGCGAGAAAAATTAAAAAAAAGAGGGAATTTAAGTAACCAAGTAGTTTGTTCGCCTTCGACGCCGACGCGACGGCGACGTCGCAAATCATTAGTTTTACAAAAGCCAACAAAAACAGACCGTTCTCGGATATAAAAAATTAACATTTTTTAAACCAGGTTGGTGAATGTCTTGTGCGATAACTTAAAAATTGGATAAGGAAGAAAAAAAATAAGACATAATCATATAATTATAGTCTAATTAGGGAATTTTTGGATCAGTAAAATAAAAATAAACAAATCAGACACAAAGAAGATTTAAAATAACAGAAACGAATAGGTTAACGAATTAACACAGGTAACCTTTATTTTTTTTATCCTTGTTTATTAGCAAGTGCGCGAGAGACTTAAAAATAACCACACTGCTACAACTGTTACCGTCATAGCTATTTTTGACTTAGTGCGCATAATCAGGAAGCAAAATAGCAACAGAAACGGTTATTTAGAGGAATTTGACTAGTCCAAATAATACCTATTTTTCATTATATTTATTTAAAGGTTATGTGCAAATAAACAAATCACGTTTGTGGTTGTGTTTGGATTTTAGCCTTAAAACCGTTTTTTTTTTAAATTTCCTCGTCAAGAGAATATTTATTCAAAAATGACATGCTCGGATATTAAAGATGAGATTTTACTACCAAACCAGCCTTGCGTACATTGCCTTAAAAAACACGCTCTAATAGCTAATTAAAGCAAAAAGTCGTATAAATTTTTGCCGTTTCATATCTAAATATTGTCAAATTTTACATTTTAAATAAACAAATTACCAAAATCCTGAATGTTTTTAACAGTGGCGTATATAGAAATTAATTTCGGGGGGGGGGGCCAGATGGAAACAAGAATATTTACGTTATATTATTATTATATATTATATAAGTAACTAGAAAAAAGACAAGGAACAATAAAAACAGAATCAAAAATAAATAAAACTGACGAAATAACATTTTACTTAAAAATTAAGGTTTCTATTTTTTTTTGCAAAGTCGTCTATAACTTTATTAACATCAATCTTAAAATGTCTATGCACTGTCATTAAAGTCAGTCCCACTATCTCTCCTCCACTGTTCTGTTTCTTAAGTAAGTTTTTAAACTCCTCTCTGATGAAGCGGTGCTTACTGGAAGTACTGCTAATATAAGTAGCAATTTATTTATGTTTGGAAACATGTCTTCTGGACACTCTTGTATAGCCTCGATTGCAGAGGTTGTTGTTTTTTTTAAAATTCGCACATTTCATCTGCCATAGTTCGAATTCAGCACGCAATATAGATTCATTGCTAGTATCCAGATCATCAGTGTATTTTTCATGTACAGGTTGGAGATCCTTTAATTTTTTAGACTTTGTATTGGCTGGGATTAAAATGTTTAAAGACTTTATTATTTCTTTTTGTCCTAAAAAACGTTCCTCTAGTGACTGTACTAAATCTTCAATGATTGGAATGAATAGAGAAACTCTGTAATATTGTTCTATATTTTCAATTTGATAATTCTCGCGATATCTTTGGTTGGCAACGAGTCTCGGTAAACTTATTGCAATGTCAAATTGTTCTGCCAATTTTACTGTGTTTTCAAAAATTTGATGAAACTCGTCTTCAGCATTATTTCTGATATTTTTTAAAGCATCAGATGTCTGGTTCACTCTTTTTAAAGCAACAACCAAATCTATGTTTTTTGATTGCAGATACTCCGAAAGCTTGTAAGTGAACGCCAGCAGCCTCTCGATTTATGTTTAGGGTTATAAAAAAACCAAAATTGAAAACTAAAGTATTTTGTTACTTGGCTGCGTTCTAAAATTTTTCTTTGAATTTGGGAACCTATTATTGAAATAAGCTCATTTTGAATTATTGGAGAGATGTACATACTCTTGCCTCCTGATGATAGGATATGTTCTTTAAAATCATCGTCGCCACAGTTAGCGCGGAATCTACAGAGGGTTCTGAAGTTTCCATCATTAAATTCTGGGGCTTCCAAACTTAATCTTCCGGAATCCTTATGTCCCCTAAGAGCAATTTCCTGCTGCCCACAAAGAATTAGTATTTCTACAATTTTTTTAAAGTTATCTCTGTTTCTTTCGCGCTCTTCTAAATTTTTTTGTGACAAAACTGTCACTATATCATTACCCTGTTGGTAAGTTTTTATGAAATTGTCATATTTTACCGCACAATTTAAATGATATTTTGTCTGTGAATGATCATTAAAGCACTCAATAGCGTCTTTCCATTTGGTAAATGGGACTAGAACTAGTGATAGAGCTTTTTCGTGAGAACCTTTGCCAATTTCTTCCACATTTTGACAAAAAAAGACGCAATATTTACAAAATGCTCCTCGTAGTTGAAGAGAATATGAAAGCCACTTATACCTAAGAAGCCAGTTAAACTGGAGTTTTCTTTTTTTGTTGCCAATTACTTGCAAACTCTCTTTAAAGTCAAAATCTT
Source organism: Aspidapion aeneum (assembly GCA_963576565.1). Lineage (NCBI taxonomy): Eukaryota > Metazoa > Arthropoda > Insecta > Coleoptera > Brentidae > Aspidapion > Aspidapion aeneum. Next base: position 81,590,901 of record OY755044.1, on the reverse strand, counting down.
TATCTGGGATCCATATTTTGTCCATAACATCAAACTTAACATAATCTGGTAATTTTATTTTACCTACGTAATTGCCAATATCAAACATATTAGTAACAGCAAACTCTCTTTTCTGAAAAAGAAAAACATCTTTAGTAAATCAATAATAATAACTTTGATGCCTGAAAGACAAACCACTCGCTCATATTGGACAAACCTGATCAAATTCTTGCGATTCTTCGCTTTCCTGCACAATGGAACACGAAGGGCCTGGATTACTATAATCACTGACGTTACTGATATTCGTATGATTTTGACTACACTTTGTTACTACAGTCTGGTCAGTATTAGTCTAAAATGAAACAAAATACAATATGAGCTCGTAACACATATTTTTTTTTTGATAATAATATAATAATTATATACCTACATTGGAATTATTTTTGTATATAGTGACTTACCAACTTTTCATCGGAAGTAGCAACAGTTTTCGGCTTTTTTAAAAAGAACGCATATAAGTCTTTCTGGCGTTTGTTACTCATAATTTTTCCTTGATGAAGTATTTTAAATATTTATCTTAAAAGGTAACCAACTCAAAATTTGTCAAAACTGCACGCCTAATGCAAAAACGCAGCCCTTTCTGAATTGTAAACAAAAGCTGTTTTAATCAAGAAGCAACTTTGCTGTTGCCTACGGCGCTGCAAGTCACGCACGTCTCGTTTCGGACACGTTCCTAGTTCTTAGAGAAGAAGCCTGATGCTATGAAACTTTGATGGTCGACACAGAGATGTCGCTCTGTGTTACGTTTGAAGTATTTTAAATGGGTTGCCAAGCGACTGAACTGAACTGCACCAAGCGACGTAAAGTTACGCCAAAAAACGGTCAACTTTGTACCATTTCGGGGGGGGGGGCCCGGGCCCATATATACGCCACTGGTTTTTAAGTTATAATAAAATAAACCACCCCCTGGAGGCAGTTTAATATTTAGGACGATTTTTAGTCAGAATCCCATAACCTAAGGTACTAAAGCCCCTGTAGTAGTCACTCACCTGGTATATTTTGGCAAGAAACCAAAATTTAAAATTGTAAAGTGAAAAAGGTACAAAAATCAGAAAGTTGCAAATTTTCTAATATTTTAAAAGCAAAAAAATAAAAACATTTTGAAACAAAGAACTGAATCGGTGGGAATAAGAACAATACAAGTCCAAATGGTACAGTTTTGGCAAAACGAAAAAAACTCTCTGACAAGTTCGTTATTAATGTTAATGTTTCTCGTGCATACAATAGTTTTAGTGTATAATTTTATACGTCGTTTACACTAAAAATAAACCTTGTTGGTTTATGATATTTTCACTTATACACAAATAACCAACTTGGATTTGTACTGTTCTTATTCTCAATTTGCGTTATTGTTAAAATACTTGACCAACTTTTTCTTTAAATAAAAAACAACATGTCAAACACACTTTTATTATTGTATCAAAACACGGAATAATGAATTTTAAGCATCAACATGATTATCATCGTCTTTGTTTGTTGTTGGCTATGATGAAATGTGGTAATAAAACTCCAGCTGCTCTTCCTCTACATATTATCTGCCTTATATCGTTCATCTTTTTACCGTTGATTGGCAATGGTCCTGAATAGGCTTTATTTTAGATGGAACCTCTGGATTCTCATTTTGCTTTAGTAGCTTAAAAGTGTAGGAAAAAGCTCACTTACACTCAATGCTTTACGATCAGCGTTGCCATACACCTTAATATAGTGATATTAGTACTGTTTTTTCACTCATTGCAGAGAACAAAATGGCTATGATAGGTCAAATTTTGGACTTGTACTGTTCTTATTCTCACCGATTTAACTACATGACACCACTACTATAATCATTTTAGTACTAAGGGAGTAAAGCTTGTACTAACCTAATATTAATACATTCTGTTCACTGGGTTCCGGCTGTTTGGTGATGGGCAAAGGCATTTCAGTTTTCCGGACATCCAGTAGACGTTCTTGACTTCTTGTCATTTTGCTGAGATTGCTTGATGAGGAACTAAGGGAGGACATTGCATCATCAAAAGATGTAAGTGTGTGTGAGCGGGCAAAGCTGACGTGCTTTTTACTGAAACAAAAAATTATGTTTTCAACTACCAAATTGCAAATAATGCAAGGACTTAAAACTATAAAAAACAAGTAAAATTAAAGAAAGAAAAATTATAAAAAGTTTGTCTTCGGCCGGGACTCGAATTCGGAATCTCTTGCTCTGAACGCAAACGTTCTCTCATTAAGCCACCAAAGACCATACATAATTTTTTCGGAAAACTTCTACCCATGTATGTGTGTGGTGTCTCAATACAAGAACGAGAAACTCTGAGGGTATGAACTCGACTAAGACACTTTGACAGTGGGAAAGCAACTTAAAGTGTCTAATATAACTTTTTAATCAATATCTATACAATGTGTCTCAAATAAAAGCAACTTCATGGGGATTTCGGAAACGGTAAGAGAAACGAGTTTGTTTAAATAAGAAAAAAGTTGCGCTATTCTAAGCCCATTCAGATACCGTATTAAAATTAAAATCATCTACAGAGGTAAAATATCGAGCAAAAACTAAAAATTGTGTTTTTTGAAAAATTGAAATATTGTCGGCATCTTGCAAGCAAATTTAATGAAGTTTGGTAGTTTTGTAAAAGCATATACGGCCAATCTAATGACGTTAAAAAAAATTTTCTAGGCCTTCTAGTTTTTTTGAAACCATAGCCAACTTTGTTATTTCTTATGACCGCCATATTGAATTTATACGTCAATAAATAGAGCATTAAAACAGCTTTTCAACCATGTAAATAAGCCTATCTTTGAATGACGGAAAATGTGAATTTATTAAAAAAATAGTTTTTCACTTAGTTGGCTGTGAAACAAATGCCGTAGTTGTGTTTGTTGTCATACCTACGTAACTACCTTTCAAAACTTTTCATAAAGAAACGCTACATAAAAATTGTATGGGGCCAAAGAAAAACCGATACACATGGTGGCAACTTTAAATGGAATACTTTATCTTGCGGGTTAATATTTGGTTTTTAGGAAAAAAGCAAAAACACGTTTCACTAGCTTTCTTTCTGATGCAAAACAGTTTTGGGCGTTTATAAGGTATATTGATTAGTTTTGTTTCAGATAAAGAAAGTTAAGGTAAGAAAATCTAAATCTGTATGGGAGACCATGGCTTATTATTGGAAAAATACCTATTACAAATAAAAACTTTCACAACGCATTGCACGAGTCTCAAACAAGCCCTCGCAAACTTTTCTAGCACATTAGTCAAAAGTATTAATCGTATTGATAGAACTAGGTATATCGAATTTACATTGAAGCGTATTGATATAGACCTTCAATAAGTATTGATCAATGTATGTCTGAGGGCGGAGATTTTCCACAAGCTGCTGCTAAGATAGTAGAGTAAATTTGTAGGGCATTTCAAGAAAAAGCTGCAAGAAGGGTATATTTTTACCTGCCTAGCCCGCACAGCAATGGCTAGAGAAGGTATTGTTTTCGACGAAATTATTTTTTTTTGAGATAACGACTAAAATGTGTTATTTGGGTGTATTTTGACCTATCCTATCAATATCGTCGTGATGGGCTCTGGAACGAAATAGCGATGTACAAAATAGCGAGTATTAAAATAGCGGTATCGAAATAGCGACAATCAAAATAGCGATGTAATGAAACGGCGACTATCAAAATAGCGATGAATCAAAATGGCGATGTAACAAAATAGCGATTGTAACAAAATAGCGATGAAACAAAATAGCGATGTAACAAAATAGCGACTATCAAAATAGCGATGTAACAAAATAGCTACTATCAAAATAGCGATGTAGCGATGTAACATAATAGCGATTATCAAAATAGCGATATTTTGGTTCGGTTTTGGCATATAGTTCGATAAAGGGGTTTCTTTCTAACAAATTAAAAAAAAAACTTCCCTGACTTCTTTCTCGGGATCCTAGAGGGTGTGAATCTGAACCGAACCGAACCGAACCCTTTTGGTTCGGTGCGGAAAGAAAAGGCATACCATACTTAAATACCGCTATGATGTAATAGCGCTACGATGTAATAGCGCATTTCGGTTCGGTTCGGTTTGGATTGGTTTGAATCGATTCGGTTTGGTTTGATTCGGTATTTTGATACATCGCTATTTTGATACATCGCTATTTTGATTGTCGCTATTTTGATTGTCGCTATTTTGATACATCGATATTTTGATTGTCGCTATTTTGATACATCGCTATTTTGATATGTCGCTGTTTTGTTACAAACTCTCTTTTGATACATCACTATTTTGATAGTCGCTGTTTCATTACATCGCTATTTTGATAGTCGCTATTTCATTACTCGCTATTTCGTACGTCGCTATTTTGTACATCGCTATTTCGTTCCAGAGCCGTCGTGATGTCTGTCTAAGTGTGTGTGTATTGTTTTCCTGTCCGTAACACAATAGCTCCTAAACCGCTTAACCGCATAAAATTTTCAGGTAAAATAGTGTTCGACCTTAGAGTAATAATAATATAAAGAGAAGAAGTAAACCGCGGCCCCGTGTAAATTTTGCCTATTCGTGGCGGGCATTCCTGAAAACTTAGAATTTGCAGAATCCTCGGCGATGGCAACATAGCTGCGTCACTGGAATCATCTCGAAAAAACGACACTGGGCTAAATTTTCACAATATTTTCAGAAACATAGCACTTCTTGTTTATTTTTACGTCCAACTAAGTTCTTTTTTACAAAAATATAACTCAGCACACAGAACAAAACACCAAAAATTCAATATACCGAGTCCGACGGCCAAGACAACACTGCATTTAATACAAACACATGTTACTGTCAGTGTCGACCTTAGAGCTTAGGAATATCTGGGCTAACCGTTCACGACTTGAGGACCTACCTAATTAAACTTGTTGCCATTATATAAGTGAAAAAATAATCTTTTGTTTGAAACTCGTAGACAATGATTGAGTAGAAATAAAACTTTGGACTTCCATTGTCCTTATCTGAGGGCACGGCAGTGCCTCGCCAAGTTCGCGCTGCCGTACCATCTTTTCTTGAAACATTTCAGCCCATATTTGACCTATCTAAAACTCTACTTCAGAAAGAGCTACGAATCTCATACTTTGCACAGTCGTAGACCTTCATAGAGTTAACAACCCATCCATTCATGGACTTCTACAAAGTAGTAAAGTAGTTACGAAATTTCAAAAAACGTCGAAAATGCTACTCACTCATGTCTAGATCATCAAAATTCTACTGTACTTCCAGATATGCTACAGAGCTGAAATATGGCAGACTGATAGAAATTATGACCAAACCCCTGAAAAAAATCAAAAAGCCCCAAAATTCTAATTTACTCCCCTCCCCTATATATATAAAATTATTTAAAAGTAACATTACCCACTTCTAGAAATGCTAGAGAGCTGAGCTTTGGCAGCCTGATACGAACTATGACAAAACTATAGGAAAAAACACCCCAAAATTATAATTTACTTTCCTACCATATAAATGTAATTATGTAAAAGTAACACTGCTCACTTCCAGAAACGCTAGAGAGCTGAGCTTTTTAAGACTGAAAGACACTATGATAAAACTATAGAAAAAAAATTTAAAACACCAATATGTTAATTTACTTCCCTCTCCTATAAATGTAAATTTATATAAAAGTAACATTGCCCACTTCCAGAAACGCTGGAAGGCTGATAGAAACTATGATAAAACCATGGGAAAAAATTTAAAAATATAAATGTTAAGTTATGTAAAAGTAACATTACCCACTTCCAAAAACGCTAGAGAGCTGAGCATTGGAAGACTGATAGGAAGCATGATAAAACTATAGGAAAAAATTTAAAAACACGAAAATTTTAATTTACTTCCCTCCCCTATACACGTAAAGTTATGCAAAAGTAACATGTCCACTTTCAGAAACGCTACAGAGCTGAGCTTTGGAAGGCTGATAGCAACTATGATAAAACCATGGGAAAAAACTAAAAGACCTTAAAATTTTAAGTAAGGCATTGCAAAAGTTTTGAACAATATTCCGCATATTTTACTGTTTAATTAAATATTATCCAATTCCTTTAAAAAAGAAGTGAAATCATAACAAAAACATTTCATGTAAAAATAACCAAGTACGCGGCATTCTGTAAAAAGAATTGAGATAAAAGTAAAGTCAAGTTCTCCAATGCAAATTTTAAAATGAAAGTAAGAAACTAGTTTGGAAATGTTTTTCTAAACTTGGCTATTACGGCTGTAATGACTCAGGCACAGTGCTAAATTGAACATAAAGAAGTTTGGCTGTAATAGCAAAGTTTAGAAAAACATTTCCAACTAGTAAAAATCTTTCATTATGAAATTTGTATTGGAGAACTTGGCCTTACTTTTATCTCAATTCTTTTTACGGAATGCCATTTTCGCGTACTTGGCTCTTTTTTACATGAAATGTTTTTGTGTTATTTGAAACAGGTTTATTTGAAACAGGACGTTTCAGTAAGTAAGTATATCTAACCGTTTTCAAGTGTAAACTAAACAATTCAATCTAAAGGCTACGACTTATACTACTTGGTGTGCAGTACGCACGCCCCCTTTTTACCTTCCTAGCCCGCACAGCAACGGCTAGAGAAGGTATTGTTTTCGACAAAAAATTTTTTTTGACATAACACCGAATATGTGTTATTTGGGTGTATTTTGACCTACCCTAGCAATATCGTCGTGATGTCTGTCTGTGTTGTGTGTGTATGTATGTATATCTGTCCGTAACGCGATAGCTCCTAAACCGATTTACATGAAATTTTCAGGTGAAATAGTACTCGATATTGCAACGAGCTGATTAGATTTTAGTCAAAATTCGTGAATGCTAATTATTTAAGTTTAAAAAATGCTAACTTTTTAATGGAACGTCGCATCAATATGCGGTTTTCGGAATATAGTAGCGCGCGTTTTTTGAAAAAAATTATGTTATAACCGAAAAGTTTAGGAGCTTTCATTTCGGAGATATTTACAAAAAACTGTTTTCAAGGTTGATATTGGTTGGAGTGTGCTAATGGGCTAGGAAGGTATCAGATCCGTCATGGATCCATTTATTTAATTCCAAGACGCTTGTTTTCCTTAAGGTGTGGTTTCACACAGAAAAACTACAAAACTACTAAATACTTAGAGAAAATTAAAACAATCCTATGAAATTTTTGTTTGAATGGTTAATAGTGCTTCAACTCTCCAAGCAGAAAAGCCGCATTTTAAAATAATAAAATAGAATATCCTTAACACCGGTTAAAACTGTTGGAATAATGACTAATTTAATATTTTTAAATTTAATCGTCCTCGACAATAGGAATAAGGATTCCCTTTTTACCTGGGGTTATAGTCCAAGTAGCTCAAGACGAAACCCTGCCCTGCTAACACGAAATCCGTAATATGATGTCATACACCGATTAGCACGTCCTGAAAAAATTGTGGGAAAAGGGGCCGTTCATAAATTATGTTGTCTAAATGAGTTTTTATCGCAGATTGTAATAAGAAATACACAACACAAAACGGCGCGACGCGGGCTAATAAGCGCATGACAAATTATCGCACGTTTTGAATAGCCTAACCAACTCAAAGCACTATATATTTTGGTAAGGTAAGAAGTTGAACCTTACTTATTATTTATAAAATTTTACAGAGGCAGAGGAGGCGGCAATAGCGGAAAAGCTACATTGTTTACCAACAAATGAATGAATGACCGCCGAAACCGGGGCTACTACTTCTCTTTATATGTTATTACTCTGAGTGTTCGACACTCTATTGAGCTGGTTAGATTTTGGTCAAAATCCATTGATGCTAGACAGGTTTTTGACAATTAAAAATTTTTAAAAATGCCAACTTTTTAACGGAGCATCGCATCAATATGCGGTTTTCGGAATATAGTAGACTACATTAACTTCAATAATGTGTTCTAACCAAAAACTATGTTGGAGCTTTAGTTTCGCAGACATTTACAAAAAACTGTTTTCAAGGCTGATTATCATAGCTTCACTTGAAGTGTGCTAATAGGCTAGCTAGGAAGGTATCAGATCTGTCATCAATCCATTTATATTATATTTGTCATTGTAGTAACCTGACACCAAAAGTTAGATTTTCATTCGAGGATCCCCGATTTCCCGGCATCAGAATCCAAGATGGTGGCTGCCAAAGTTAAGAAAAAAAATAGTTCCCTGTTTTAAGAGAAATTAAATTCATTTTAATTAATTTACAATTTGAAAATGTAAAAAAAAAATACAAATGTCCCTTCAAAACAAAATTTTCTCCGATAATTTCTTTATTTTTTGCGCGATATTTATCTTTAGTACCTTTTATTTTAAATACTGGGACTTTCCATCCATAGCTAGGATCAATCGCTCAGTCTTTTTAGCAAAATTTTTGCCGAGACATGCGTTGTTGAGAAAAAATTTTTTGTCAAAATTTAATATGGTCTATATAGTCTAAGAGCCCAGTAGGATTTTGGGCTTGAATTGCAAACCGATACTCATATATTTTAATCGATTCGTCATAAGACCATGTCCCAAACAAAATGGAGATACCTGCGAAAATCCTGCATAAACAACCCGCCATCTTTGTTTAAAGATGGCGAAAAGCAGTTTGAATGAAATGTACGTAACTTTTTTATTATGACATCGATTTTACCCAAACAAATTGTGATTAGCTTCTACTATAATGGCCTCTCCAAATCACTATCAATACTTTGTTTTTTATTTGTCTCTATACTATAAATTCTGTAAGTTCCTCAAATACGCTATTTTTTTTAGGTTTTTTGATTTTTTAAAGAAAACTACTGGTTTTACAAAAAAAACATAAAATATAAAAAATATGCAGATTGTTAAGCGGTTCTCGAGTTACACTCGAAAAACCACTAAATTGGCCTATACCTACCCCCAGGTACAAAATTTTCATATTTTCACCAAAGTCATGAAAGTTACTAAAAAACTATACAGAACGAAAAAGGATGCCAAAATAAATAAGAAACGGCTATTAGTTTCAGACAAAAACTGATACTGAGGTAGATATGGCGGCTTAAACATAGCCGAAGCGTAATTTAAAATTTTATTTTTGAGGGTAGTTTTTTTATGTCAAACGAACCCCTACGGTGTTAAAATGTACCTCAGCTAAAAGACAATTTAATTATCTTTAAAAAAGGATAGTACAATTTTGTCGTAAAGTTAATAGTTTTCCTGAAAAAAACAAAAAATATGCGGCATACATAATTCGATGTTTTCGTTCCATAGAAGTACGACAATGGCATTGGTCCATTAAGGGAAAAAATGATTTATGCACAGATAAGCGAACCCGCAGTTACATATTTAAATTTAGCGTTAAAAATCTTACAAAAAACATATTTGATACTTTTCTGTTAAATTGACAGGTGGTCACGTGATTTTGACAACTTCTTAATGGTTAGAGCTAGAGACTTGGTTCTTTTTTTGATTTGTAGACAAAATTATCCAATTTTGACGACAAAACATGATTTTAAAAATTTTGAATACAGTGCCGCCTGGCGCCCAAAACAAATTTTAGAACTAGTCGAATCCGCATTTCGATATTTTAACTGTTGCATAATTAAAATTTTATACTTTTCCAAATAAATTTTTTGAAATTTTCTGATAAAAATGTTGATATTGGTATATTTCCCTTTGTTCTTCCGGTAGTATTTCTGAAGTGAAACTTTTATTTAAAACTGGTTTCACCCTCTACAATTCGCCAAGAAAAAAAATGGTTTATACGCTACTTTTCGTACTTCTTTTTAGGCCCGATCTGCCACTTTTTATCCCTGATGGTCACTTTTCATCTCCATTTCAATTGGCACTATTTCTAACTTCGTTATCCATGAATTTTTTACACTGAAATAATAAACAGGGTGTCCCAGATAAAATTCGATTTCGAAAACTGTGTAAGAAATGCAATTTTGGTTAAAATGCTACAGATGCTCTATAGGAGTTCAAAATATTTACAGGGGTTTTTGTAATGTCGAGCAATAAATAAATATATAATAATAAAGACAATTTTTAGTTTTTGCTTTTTTTACATTTATCCAAAGTTGTATTTCTTAAATACATCTCCATAAAATAAGTAGGTAAATGTATCTGGAATACATACTATATTTAATAGGCCTAAACTTTTCTTTTAGTTTTAGTACCTGCTTATCTACAGGAAAATATTTGCTTTATTTCACCTAAAAAAGTAAATTCGTAGTATTTTCCCTGATAAATGGATAAAACGAAACAGCCATCGATCATTTCGTTTACGAGTTACATCAGTTTAAAAGTTTTTTTTTCATGTACCCACTCAGAGAGGCAAACACAAAAACTTATACTAACGCTGTTACCGGTATCATATACCGCTATTTCTATATAACGTTTTTTTGAACCCATTAAAAATTATTATAAAATAAGTCTTGTTAATATGTTTTGGTTTATTGAAAATCCAATCTTCTAGTGTACCCTTTTCAACTGAATTTGTCGCCAACTTTTTGAGGGCTCTTTATTTTTACTGTTTGTTAAAACGGCCGGGAATGCAGTCTTGCCCGAGGTCTTTCCTTTCCTGAGCTGGTTACTAAGATTTTAGGGGATTTTACCCTGTTTTTTGTATTAGGGACTTATTGCAATAGTGCCAGGCACTAATTGTGCCGGGCACTATTCTGACAGATTCGCTTCTCTTCCTGGCACTAAAATTAGCCAAGAGAGTAAGAAGGAGATGCCACGAGAGTGAGCGAAAACAAGATATATATATATATATATATATATATATATATATATATATATATATATATATATACAGGGTGTCACAAAACTCTGAGTCCACTCAAACATCTTCTGAACTATTGAAGATAACTGAACCATATTTGGCAGTAATCGTTAACATCAAGAGATCTATTTTATGAAGAGGCGGTTGTGCTGCTTCTGCATTAGGGGGCGACATAGGGGCGATCAACTTAAAAATTTTAATTATAAATACTTATCGATTGATACCTCATTGTAAAGGTATTTGACAACTAAATACATATTTTGATATAGCCGTTAATTGTCTACACAATCAAATCTGTCAAAATCTATGGACTGTCAAAACTAATTTTTTCAGTTTTTGTTAAAATTTACAAGTTTGTTATTTTAAAGAAAAACCCTATTGAGAGATATCTTGTTTGAAAGGTGTTTGAAAAACCATGTACGCCAACTGTCCCTTGCCTATGATAAAAAACGTGTTAAATTCTATCGACTGTGAAACTTATTCTTTTACTATTTTTTACAAATTTTTAAATATAGCTATACCCGCCATCCCCCATACGTGGGAATTTTTGACACATATTTTTTTGTTGGTATTGCCATGTAGTTTAAGGTTTTGGTTGTTTGCCTCTGGTCAATTACAGCATACCCGGTAAAAACATGGAAAAGCACGGAAATATGGATAAAATTACTTATACAGTCTGTGTGTATGAAAGGTCAGTACAATTAAAAGCCACCTACTTTAGTCCGACATTGCTCCGTCTTCGAAATACAGGGTGTTTTTTAGAAAATAAAAATGGAATAAATAGCTAAAATATAAATATAACTTTTTTCTCAATGTATTTTTTAAACTTTTTTGTTAATGTATGCATAAAATAAATTTCTCGATGTCATCGATCACTACCAAATATGGTTCAGTTATCTGCAATAGTTCAGCAGATATTTGGGTAGACCCGGATTTTTGGGACCCCCTGTAAATATTTTACAAATATAAAAACATGCCAGTGGTGATTAATTTTGATCGGTCATTTTTGTCCACAAATCAAAAAAAGAACCAAGTCTCTAGCTCAAACCGTTAAGAAGTTGCCAAAATCACGTGACCACCTGTCAATTTAAGAGAAAAGTATCAAATAAGATTTTTGACGCTGAGTTTAAATATGTAACTGGGATTCGCTAATCTGTGCATAAATTGTTTTTTCCCTTAATGGACCCATGCCATTGTCGTACTTCTATGGAACGAAAACATCGAATTATGTATGCCGCATATTTTTTGTGTTTTTCAGAAAAACTAAGTTTAGTGGTTCTTTAAATAATAATTGTTATTCCAACTGTTGATTTTACTTCTGTCTGCAATAATTTACTGATAAATTCACTGAACCGATTTCAATAATAAAAAAAGAAATATTGCTCTTTGAACAAAACTATTGAAATTTTTCGACAATTTTAAATCCAAGATGTTGGAAAAAAAGTCAAATTTGTCCTTCTTGAATGGATCACTTTTTTGTATGTTGCGAGGATTTATTTTTTTATGATTAGTACCACGTTGTAAGTGGTGGATCTAATAAATAAATTCAAAAAAGGGTCGAAAAATTTATCGTAACATAAGAAACAACTATCCTTTATGGAGGGTCAAATTCGATTTAGTAAGCCATATTATATTTAGAGTTGGCGGAGAATTTCACCATGATGCTTTTTATTTTATTGTCAGTTTAGTAATAATGAATTTATGAGCAAATGAATGCACATAGAAATGGCAAGGCAATCACATAATCTGTAAAATTTTTCCGAAAAAAATCAAAAAATTTTCAAAAAATATAAGAATAAACAGCCTTTTTAAAAAGTAAAGTTTTTATGTCCGCCATTTTGGATTTTACAATGACGGCAAATTTTAATAGTGATCTTTTAAAAGCAATCAATCTGTTCCAGTTTATATTTTATTAAAATCGGTTCGGCAAAAATTTATTTATAAGGAAATTAATACAGACAGGATTTAGAAGACAATCGTTACAACCTGTAAAACAATATAGTTGAAGTAAAAATCAATTTTTAGGGACCGAAATCGTTTTTAACGATTCCTAACTCGTTGTGCTTAACAAAGATAGACCTTTTCTACAAACAAAAAAATATCCAATATTTCCACACATTTCCAACATAATGTTCGATCAATCAATCTCTGCCAACTACTCTTTGCTTTGGTAAAATTGGTGTTATAGTTGGAGAGTTATAACGAAAAACATTTTGTCGGGCTTTTTTGCCCACCAGGTATATTTGAAAAGCGCTCACTTTTATAAATGGTTTTTTTTTCGGACCAAATTGATACTTTCAAATATCTTAAAATTCTTACCATAACATACAAACATTTAACATAATATCAGGATGTAATAATAGCAAACTTTAATAGGTGGTAGAAAAGATCAAAAAAACGATTTCTTCTTATTATATTTTGCATCATACTTCTTTGTTTTTTAGATAAAGGGTGCCAAAGTTAACAGCTATTATTTTATTTTTTGTTATAACTTCCTTAACAATCATAACAAAAAATCGACATTTTCTGAAATTATGCATGACAATAAGGGTAATAATTAAATGGTAAAATTATTTGAAAATAAATAGAAATACTCAAAATTATTACCAAAAATCGTTAAAATATAGTGCTAATATTATTTTATATTTGTTTTAAGGGGCCTTTAGACATGTACAAAATCTATTTCAATTTCTTTTGTGTAACTCTAATAGCTCATAAAAATATTAATTCTTAAAAGAATTGAGAAATTTATACCTATTCCAAAGATTATTTGGCCACACTGTATCCTTAACCTATCTATATTTTCTTGGAAAAAAGTAACGTTGTTCAATTTGATATTTTAAAAATTCATCGTTTTTCCCTACTTTCCAAACTTAAAAAATGCTATAACTTGGCCCAAAGTTATTTGAACTTTTTGTCTGCTTTGGACCTTCCGCACCATCTCTTAAAGATTGGTTCATCATTTAAATTACACCCTGTATTTTAGGTATCATATTTTAATTGTATTTTATAAAAGGCCTAGGCCCAAAAGTAGGTATCCATTTCCTGTTTACTGGGTATCCAAATGGATAAACAATATAGTCTAAAAAGATGCCTTGCAGACTATGACAAAACTCTAGGAAGAAATAAAAATATCCGAAATTATAATTTACTCCTTTTCCCTTTACATGTAAAGTTATGTAAAAGTAACATTATACCAACTTCCAGAAACGCTAGAGAGCTGAGATTTGACAGACTGACAGAAACTAAGAGAAACCAATAGCCAGGTATAGTCAAGTTCTCCAATATACATTTTAAAATTAAAGGTTTTTACTAGTTTGGAAAAGTTTTCTTAAATGTTTTGCGAAATATATTTGAAACGTAAAGTTTAGTACCCGTGAATAAAGAAAACAAAAATTTTTCGTGGATAATCGGGTGTAGAAAGATTTTGTTCCTCTTGTGGTTTTCCACGGGCAGCTCGAAAGCTGAAAGAAGACCCACGGGGGTCCAAGATCTAATGGCCACCTATTAAATGTTGAACTGTTACGTGCTTAAAGGACTCTTCAGAACACTGCATGGTCAATGTAACACCTTTGTAAAGTTAGAGGGACGGTATATATAAAACTCATCTTACGATATTGGTAAGAGGAATGAAAAATAATGCCTGCAATACTGTATGCTTTATACACAACTGGCGACATCTTCCGAATACAAAAGAAACTATGCCCATGGAAAAATAATTTAATAAGTTCTCCAGTATAAATTTTAAAATGAAAAATTTTTACTAGTTTGGAAAAGTTTTCTTAAATATTTTGCCAAATATATTGCCAAATATATTTCACACGTCACTGTCAAAAATTACTAAAAACATTTTTGTGAAATTTTCTTGAAAAAAAGGGATGTAGGATATAATAAGGTAAAAAGTAGTTTTTTCTTTAAATAGATAAAATATGTAATAAAAATTGATTATTTTGGTTATTGTTGAAAATTTATTTTTATAAACTTTTCGACAAAAAATCTGCTATCCTTTTTTGAAGATAATTAAATTGCCTTTTAGTCGGGGTATACTTTGACCCCGTAGGGGTTCGTTTTACATAAAAAAATTACCCTCAAAAATAAAATTGTAAATTACGCTTCGGCCATGTTTAAGCCGCCATATCTACCTCAGCTTCAGTTTCTGTTTGAAACTAATAGCCGTTTCTTATTAAGCTTGACATCCTTTTTCGATCTGTATAGTTTTTTAGTAACTTGCATGACTTTGGTGAAAATATGAAAATTTTGTACCTGGGGGTAGGTATCTGCCAATTTAGTGGTTTTTTAAGTGTAACTCGAGAACCGCTTAATCTACAGCAAATATTAGACCCACAGTGAATACATCTTAACAATCTGCATATTTTTTATTTTTTGTTTTTTTTTTGTAAATCCAGTAGTTTTCTTTAAAAAATCAAAAAACCTAAAAAAAATACAGCATATTTGAGGAACTTACAGAATTTATAGTATAGAGACAAATAAAAAACAAAGTATTGATAGTGATTTGGAGAGACCATTATAGTAGAAGCTAACCACAATTTGTTTGAGTAAAATCGATGTCATAATAAAACAGTTACGTACGGGTTGTTTATGCAGGATTTTCGCAGGTATCTCCATTTTTTTTGGAACATGGTCGATTAAAATATATGAGTATCGGTTTGCAATTCAAGCTCAAAATCCTACTGGGCTCTTATACTAATAGGTTATGAAGGTTTTTTTGAATAGTTTTAAAGAGCTGATCAGTAGCTTTAAAATGAGGCATTAAAAATAAATATTGTACAAAAAATAAAGAAAATATCGAAGAAAAGGAATTTTTTTAAAACATAGCCGGAATTTATTTTGAAGTAACAGGATTTTTTTTAACAATTTTAAAGTTTTAAGTTCCCACTTAAAGTAAATCCATCAAAATTATTAAATTTCTGTTAAAACCGGGAATTCATTTTTTTCTTAATCATCTTGTATACTGAATCAGGAAAATCAGGGTTCCTCCAATAAAAATTTTGGTTTTATTGTTGCCTTTTCCAGCTTTATTTTACAAATTTACTCTACTAAGAGGTGGTCATTTTAGAATTATTCGCTTCGTAAAAAACTATTTCATTGAGAGAAGCTTTTTAACTCACCATAAATATTCTAAATAAAGTTGAAAGAAACAGTTTATATTTATTTGAAATAGGTAATATATTAATATAGTTTTTAATATTAATTTGTAATTTTATTTTCATTAGTAAAATCTTTTATAAAAAAATTGCATCTAGTAGCATTTTTCAGTTTATGTTTTATAAAGACATTTTATGTTGTTGGAAAACATTAACGGATTAAAAATTTCAGACGATTCAAATTCCACGCCTTGTTTTAGTTTGTGACACAGTACAAGTGGAGTGGGCGTCAGGTCTGATCCGCAGTTTCACTTCTTGTCGCTCAGTTTTATTTCCCTCTCTCTAATAGAAAGAAATAAAGTTAAAATTTATCTCTAGTGAAAGAAGTGAGCGGCAAGAAGTGAAACAGCGGATCAGGCCTCATAAAGTTAAATCATCTGTCAAACATTTCGTCGGTCTTTTATATATTTTGCGTTATTTAATTTTAAATAAGTCTTGCAATTTATTTGTATAGCATTCGTGAGATGAAAATATGAGGCTTAAGCTGTCTATTTGCGGTCCGAACTCAATTTCCAAATTTTATGAGATACGCCCTTACGTAAGAAGACCGAAGATTTGAAGCTGTCTATCTAGAACGTGAATCCACTAATTGTTTATTTATAGGTAAACCAAATTTTTAAATTGATGTCTTTTATTTTTTAACTCACGTAAACTCATCTTAAAAATGTTAGTTACTACGGTGTCGTGCTTATGCTTGCGCCTACGGTATACATCAATACATCCTTTTTTATAACGTTTTTTTAGGCCATAAAATCCAATTCACACACATTAAACAACTATACTGTGCTAAAATAAAGATATGAACATCCATCAATCGGAAGATTGATCGAATGATTTCAAATGCAAAACCTGCCCACGAAATATCTGACTTATGACAAATATATGCAAAGTGAAGCCAAAAAAATGGAAATTTTGTATAGAGAAAGAACTCTGAGCAGGGCTATCAAAACGGACGGGCCACAATCTGCAACTTTATGACGTCACAGCGAAGGCCGAATTTCTTTTTGATGGTCACGTCATGTCACAGCTGATTGTTTTTAAATATTGAAGTTGGAATGACGGTTGATGAATATTTATTTTTTGTTTTAAATATAAAAGCCGGTTTTGAGATTGTTTTTACTATATTCTTGTAAAACGTTTTTTTTAAATTTATAGTAATCCTTATATTTTTCAGTCGTTTAATTAGAGACCTTTTGCACGCTCTCCTTTAGCTAACTTTATCCTTTATAAATGCGACAATAAATGACAGATGCCACGTGATATTTGGAAGCCCAATTTTGACCTTTTGCAGACACAATTTTTTATCCTTTAACCTTGTGTTTTGTAGGCAAAATTAATTAAAAAGTTCGGTAAACAACCAGGAAAAAACTGAAAGAGTGTGAAAAACCGCCAGGAAAATATAGGATTATTTCTGTGTTTACTTGTGTACTTCTCATCTTTTACGCACTTCATAGAACATTGATGACTTTTAGTTAGTTGATGAACACTGATGCCAAACAACACATACCGACCAGTTTTTATAAAAAATAATTTCTAATAATTGGCATAAAAGTAAATCTGCGAATTACCCTGCATTTTGGTACCTCTTGAAATAATTGTCAGCTATCAAAAATATTTTAAATTTACATTACATATCGTCATACCGTTATATGCGTGGCAACACAGTCTCTTAATAAAGGAACTAGTAGCCTGCGTTATTCGAACACAAGTAAGGTAAAACACTGTCCTTTAATAAAGGATAAGGTTCAAACCACACAAAAAATAAGTTTAAAGCAGAAGCGAATGTGTTTGTTTCTGCTTGGAAAGTAATCGGCTCACATACACCTATTTGTTTATACTCGGTAACTTTTAACACTTATTTAGATGTGTTTACTATAGTATTTATAACACTTATATTTTTGGATTTTAAAAGAACTTAATTGTAAAAAATCATTAAATAATCAAACAAGTTTTACAAAACAAACAGATGACAAAGTCAAATCCATGTCAAATATAACAGTTGGCGTGCGGCGCATGGCAGGCAATTTGAATTTAAAATAGGGAAGATTTTAACCTTTTAATCATCTTTTATGCTTACAAAAGTTTAATGGAATATCGGCATAGTGTCTGGGAATATATCACTGAAATTTCATGAAAATCTGTAGTCCTATTTTGAAAATATCACAAATACATCTCTATTCGCCGATAAGACTCAAAGAAAAATTCAGCCCACAACAACAGCTGATTTTTTCAGGGTCGTGGCCTGTATTTTTTTAGTACGATAAACCATAAATTTCGTGGACTTGATAATTCGTAGACTTGATAATTCGCTTGCGTTTGTCTTCTTCTAAAGAAGAATTCTGGCCTTTAATATCTATATATTTTTACATGCTGCACAACGCCTTCTTGTTTTTTATTTTGGCCAAATATACACCTTGACAAAAAGTTTGCTGCATAACAACAAATGGGAGAGAAAAATTAATAATTTTCATGTATCATCACTAAAGTATGTTTTGCCATAGTTGGCCATACACCACCCGGTTAGTCTTTATTTAGAAGTAGTATTTATTTTGCTTTTCTTTTTTTTAAGCTTTTATTAAGCAATTTTGCTACAATCTTTTCTAAAATGAACTTAAAATTACACTTGATATTCAAATTTACAAAACAAATAAATAAATAGCTATAAACTAACACCATATTAATAAAATTTTATAACTTTTTTAAATTGTATTGAAAATAAATATTTTTTTATACTTTATTTAAATTTTTTTAAATTTGGTTTATTTTTAATTGACACTTTTAATTTATTTTTTTCAACCGACCAGAAAACATACACTTTCTGTACATTTTTTTGTACAGAAAGTTTCATTTTACAGTGCGGGTTTAGTTCAGATTCTTTCCGGTCTCCAAAGTGATCTTTATTTTTAATTTTCCGGTCTCTTGTTCTCTTTCCGGTCCCTATTTCAGTCAAATTAGCCATGACTTTGTGATGACAGCTTATAAAAATTGTTTTGTTTTGACAGCTTTGACATTTAAAATAAATCAATATGGCTGCCTTTTAAATAAAAAACTTGTGTTTAAAAAGAGATATTTAAAAAAATAATAAGTAAATTATGGACTTGGACATGAATGAAGAATTAAATCCGGAAGAAATAATTGAAGCAGCATCAAAGGTAACTTTCGACTTGCTACCAGAAAAATCCAAAGAGAGATATACTAGAAATTATGATGTATTCCTTAATTGGTGTCACACAAACAAAGTTAAATCAATTGATGAAAATGTCCTAGTGGCATATTTTGCCGAAAAATCAGCCACATTGAAGTCCAATAGTTTATGGAGTTTATTTTCAACAATAAAAACTTGCTTATCATTAAGGAGAAATATTGATATTAGTCGCTACTACAAGCTAATTGCATTTTTAAAGAAAAAGTCTGCAGGATATAAGCCTAAAAAGGCCAGAGTTTTCAGTGGAGAAGAAATTAATAAATTTTTGGAAGAAGCAAGGGATGAGGAATTTTTAATGCTCAAAGTAAGTAAAATACAAACAAACCTAATTATTCTCCTTGCTATTTTTGTTATAAAAACGTGTGTTTCAATCCCAACAACTGCACTGTAACTTTTAACCAAATTTTAAAATTTTATTAGCTTCAATTAACAATTTTTTCTGTAAAAACAAAAAACAATTCTATTTATTAATTTTCATTCAATAACCTAACTAAAATAATCATAACATAACACAAGGACTACCAAGCTAAGCAATGATGCCAATTTGTTTTATATAGATTCTTTGGAACCAAATAAAAAACTCAAATTGGAATTCAATTACAACTATTATTTATTACAAACAAAAGATTCATACAAATTTTGCCATTTAAATTACAAAAAAAAACATACAACACAGATTTATAAATAAATAATATAAAAAATGTATACTTTAACTAATTACTTAAATAATAGTGAAAAAAGTATTTTTAAAACTATCTAGGTTAGTACTAGCACAGCCTACCTAGGTAGGCTGTGGTACTAGGTATCCGATTGTTTAATAACTTAGCATTCTTAATGATAAAAATAATAAAATCCGGCAACGCTCGACTGCGGCTAGTGAAAAGAACAAGACGAGGAAAAATACCAGTTTTTATTACGGATCGGTTGCATATGGGACTGTTCACAAATTGTAAAGTTAGCAAAAATTTTAAATTTACTTTTTGATTTTAGGTTGTAACGATCATGGCCATTTCGGGAGCAATGAGGAGGGAAGAAATTACTAAATTAACCCTAAAAGACGCCACTGAGAAAGAAGACATGATAATAGTCAATATACCAAACACTAAAACAAATGTTTCAAGAACTTTCGTAATTCTTGGTGAAAGAAATTTGAAGTTATTTAAAAAATACAAAAATCTAAGGCCCCCAAATGTTCCGCATGAAAGATTCTTTTTATTTTACTCTCAAGGAAAATGTAGAAAGCAGCCAGTAGGTCTTCATGGCGTAGGAGGGGCACCTGCCAAAATCGCCAAATTTCTACAGCTTAAAAATCCACAAGAATTCACCGGACACACATTCAGGCGCACCGCTGCCACACTCCTAATAGAAGGCGGTGGAGACATATTAAACCTTAAAAATTTGGGCGGCTGGCATTCAAACTCTGTTGCTGAAGGATATATTGAGCACTCACTGAGACAAAAAGTTGATAATGCTAAAAAAATTGGAGCAGGTGCAGGCGGGAGCTTCCCAGTAGCAGCCAGCAATGGAAGTTCAACCAGAGATTTTACTACATCTAATGTGTCTGATGCTCAAAATAATATGTTGTCAAACATTTCAGAAACAATAAATATACAGCAGAGAAATTCACCAAAAATTGAAAATACTTCGGCTGCAAATATAAATATCCAAAATGTGCATAACTGCATTTTTAATATTTATACTCAAGAGAAAAAGTAATGATGCATTAAAATTGTTTGAATTTTATATTAGGTACATATAGGTAACTTACATATAAAATGGTTACTATAGTTATATAGGTAGTTGCGTATAAGAATTGTTCCTAATTGTAGCATAAATATTGTTTAAATATAAGTAGTCAAACATATACTTACTCTAGCTTTTGAGTAAGACAGACAGCTGTGCTTCATTATGTCGGTTAAAAAAAAATATACGTACGATACACGACCGGAAACTGACTTTACAGGTCTCCGCAGGTTTACAGGTCTCGCCTGCGGCTCGCCCTGTAAATTTCCTGTGTCGACCTGTAAAGTCCTTATTTCCGGTCTAGTAACGTAAATACCTATTGTATTCACTCAAGCCTTTGGAAAATATTGATTTTTGAACAACTAATTTTGATGTAGTGCTTAAATGAAAATGTTCTTTAGTATTGTAAGTATGATAATTATAGTTTTGATTTATAAATTGTTTTAAATAATGGTAAAAATGGTAGTAAATGATTATTAATTTTATAAATAAAAATACAAACCTAATATATAATTTTTTTTACATTTAGCCAGTTTAATTTCTTTAACATTGTTTTTATTTTGATATATTTATCTGCATTTAAAATTATTCTCATTGCACGATTTTGTAAAATTTGTAATTTTTCCAGAATTCATTAGCTGAATATAAAATAGTTGAGAAATACAAAAAATATCTATATATAACTTTAATTTGTTTGTATTTAACCAATTTAAAACTAATTTTAAGTCAGAATTAAATAAATGAATAATATTTTCCAAAGGATTGCCTTTGAAGTAAATTAACGTATCATCCGCAAACATCTGAATTAAACAATATTTTAAAGTGGGTAAATCGTTTATGTAAAGAATAAATAATAATGCATTGGTTTTTATTTCTATTTTAGCTAAACAAGTAGATATATAAAAGCCGTAAATATTTGTAGTAATAATGAAGAATTAACCATCGAAATCTACAGCATTGAAAAGGACTTACAGCACAATGGTTATTCCTAGAAATTAATAAACTCAACGATCTCTAAAATTAAAAACAAACCAAATGTAGCAAATTCTCAAAATAATAATAATCCGTTGTGTATTATTAACATTCCATATGTGTAAGGAATTTCAGAAAACATAAGACGAATAGCCAAACACTATAATATAAAAACAGTATTTTCACCAGGAAATACAATAAGGAGCTTTGTAAATAAAACAAAACCAGAAAATCCCTCAAATTATAAGGAATGTATTTACCAAATCCCGTGTGAGTTTGGTAAATCATATGTAGGTAAAACGAAACGAAAGTTTATTGAAGCTGCATTCATAATGCAGAATAAAGAAGTTTTCAGTCAACCAAGCACGGACAACGGACAACTACTCCTTAAGGAAAAGAAGCGTCTTAGGATTGAAAAAGTTGACGGGCCGTCACACCTAACAGCACACCAAGTAGTATAAGTAGTAGCCTGTATACTGGATTGTTTAATTTACACTTACACGGTTAGAGATCCTTACTAGCCGAAACGTCTTGTTTTAAATAAATAAAGACAATGGAAGTTCTACTTAATCATTGTCTACGAGTTTCAAACAAAAATAAATATATTATTATAAAATAATGTAAAAATTATTACCAAAATTACTATAGGTATAAAAATAACCTTAAAATAAAGTTCAATTAGGAACCTTTTTGTTAGCGTATGAAGTGGGATGGTGAAGTAGGTCGTAGAACTGAACGTGCAGTAGGACTCAACGTATAGTAGGACCCTATACTATACTATTAGAGAACATTTATTTAGTTTAACATTTATAAAGTTTACGGTATTAAATTTATTATTGTTTTGTATTTATCATAATTATAAGCCATTTTTTTTAAAGACTACAATTTTGAGTTTTTTTTATTAGCTTTCTTCATTCGTTTTTATTATTTATGTAAAAAATAAATTACGGGCAAAGTTACTTTATATTAATATGGCAAAAAACTCACCTCACCTCTATTTTGAGGGAATTTCCAAAAATAATAAGACAATTATAGAGAACACTCACTGTTGTAATTTATTTTTGTACTGTATGTTGTTATTTATTTTGAATTTGATTAGTCTAATTTTGATTAGAAAAAAAATAGTATTGACAATAAAAACTAGATATTTGAAATTGATATTCTTCCTTTAAAACTAAATTAGAAACCAAGAAAAAACAATGGTGAAACCCGACGGAGTCACGAACACGATATGGAAAAGTCCAATCGAAAATCTAGCAGGGCTACTGCAGGTACAAATAGAAGCCTGTCCACAGACTTTGCCTGGCCCGGAGACTTTGGCAGATCTCGACAAAAAAATCCAATCAACGACTGCTTCACTTGTAGCCCGGAAAAAACCTGTAATCACTGAAAATTTAGGAAAAGCTAAATCTTTAATGAATATTGCGGAAGCAAGATATGATATACAAGAAACATTTGATAACATAGTACATCCTTCAGACTCTGTTTCGATAATATCTCATAAACCGTCCGAATTATCCAAAGCATCCTCAAAAAATTCTTTATTGATTGAACTTGAAAGAAAAAAGTTAGCTTTCGAAGTTGAACGGAAAATTCAAAAACAAAATCAAAAACTTGCCGTTGCTCAAGAAGAAATTAGATTACTTGAACTAGAAAAAGAAGTAAGAAATGCAGAATTAGACCTAGAAGCCGTTCAAAGTTCAAGAGGATCTTTTGTATCAATCGAAGATAGAAATATTACATTACAAAAACACCATAATAATAATGCAAAAATAAATTCATGGATTGAAAATAATAGAAAAGAAAAACAAAGTGAAAGCAATGAAATTCAAAATGGTACCAAAAATAAAATGACAACAAACGGAAGTTCAGAGAGAGATTATTGCAAATGCCATAAAATTAATTGGAGAAAAAATGACATTACCAAAGAATGACCAAGAAACTCTGTTGGCACGACAAACTATGCAACGGGATTTTCCATCTTTTGGTGGCAATCCTCTAGAGTGGCCAATGTTTATCAGTCAGTATAAAAGAATTTGTGAAATGTGTGGCTATACAAATGAAGAAATAATGACCAAACTTCAAAAAGCTCTGATTGGAACAGCAAAAGTTGCTGTCGAAGGAATGATGTTGGCACCAGAAAATGTTGAATTAATTTTAGAAACACTAGAGTTAAGGTTTGGACAGCCCAAATGTATTATAAATACTCTGATAAATAAGGTGAGACATATACCGACCATAACTACTATAGAAAAAACTGTGGAATTTTCTTCCCAAGTAAATAATATGGTTTGCACTATAAAAACTCTAAAATCCTTGGCCCATTTGTCAAACCCACAACTACTGGATGATCTAGTAAATAAATTGCCCGATAATCTAAAACTGGAATGGGGAAAACAAATTTTAGAGTTTTCAACTCCGACAGAAGATCTAGATTTAGAAGATTTTTCTCAGTGGCTGTCAATAATTGCCAAAGCCTACTGTAAAGTAAGTTTACCAACAACTTCCACAGATAAACCTAGACAAAGATATGAGCGAGTTTATACGGCATTTCAAAAAGAGCTATTTTGTAATTACTGCGACAAATCACATCCTTTCTTTTTTTTTTATTTGTCAAACACACTGTGTTTTTTTTATTACAATCTAGTCAGTAAGACTAATTAGCAATTTTGTTTTAACTTAATTTACTAGAAAAGTCAGATTTAAACTTAGGGTTCACTCAACAGTTCTCCCCGCTTTGTTTAGTCTGTAACTCACAATTGTGTTGTGTTTATAGCATTATTTTGTTTCATGTGTAATTCACTTAGTTTACTAGCTCAAACGGCTTCACTCTTTTTAGTCTTTGAACTAGCATAGTATTGTCTAGAAGCTGAATTGCTTCCACATTCACATGCCGATGGAGTCTATCTTCATGGCTTTTTGCGTACTTTTTTATAGTCTCTGCTACAGTTTCGATTTTTAGATCTCGATGAAGGTCACTATTTCGAACGTACCAAGGTGCATTCACAATGATTCTTAATACTTTATTTTGAAATCTCTGTACAACTAGAATGTTACTCTCTTTAGCACAACCCCATAGTTGAATACCATATGTCCATACTGGTTTCAGTATTTGTCTATAAAGCAGTAACTTATTATGAATTGTTAAATTGGACTTCCTTCCAATTAGCCAGTTCATTTTTCTATACCTTATCTCAAGTTCTTCTTTTTTTTTCTTAACATGTGCTTTCCAGCGCAATTGCCTGATTCGAATAAGGTAGTGGAATGTTGTTCATTGTTATTTGTATGTGATTTATATTTTTGTTTGTAAAATCAACATGAATTGATTTGGTTTCATTTAATTTTATTCGCCACTTTGTGGTCCAACTGTGAATTTGGGTGACTGCATCCTGAAGTTTTTCTATGCATTTTTCAATAGATTTTTCTACCGTCAATAAACCAGTATCATCGGCAAATGTTGCTAAGTGACAATTTTCTGGCTTTGGGATATCACAAGTGAATAATTAGTATAGATAAGGGCCTAGTACGCTACCCTGGGGCACGCCTGCTTGAATTTCTCTTAAATTTGAGTATGAGTCTTCCTGTTTTACTCTAAAATGTCTATCAGATATGTATGATTCCAAAATATCCGAATATTGTTTTGGCAGAAACCTTTTTAGTTTAAAATTAAGGCCTTCATGCCACACTTTGTCAAATGCTTGTGCTATATCTAGAAAAACTGCAGAACACACCTTTCCCTCTTCTAGTGCTTTTTCTATTATATTAGTAATTCTGTGTACTTGATCTATCGTGGAATGCTTGTCTCGAAAACCAAATTGATGAGATGGAATAATTTCTTGTCTTTCTATGATGGGTTTTATTCTTTTAAGCAATAATTTTTCATAGAGCTTGGATATAATTGGCAGCAAAGATATTGTGGCCTGTAAGATGACACGTCATGGAGTGGTTTTCCCGGTTTTGGAATCATGATAACTTCTGCAACTTTCCACAGTTTAGGTACATACCTAAGCCTAAAAGACGCATTAATAAGGTTGCATAGTTTTACGATAGCTTTTCTGGGGAGTTGTTTTATGACTACCCCGTTAATAAGATCATACCCTGGGGCTTTTTGATTTGATGGGGTTCATTTAAATGAAAGTGTTCATCTGGTGCTTCGTGGGGCTGAAATGTTTTTTCTAAATGACTTGCAAAAATATCTGCTTTATCTTCGTTACTCCTTGCCCACTGGTTGTTAGATTTTCGTATGGGTGGAATTTGGATAATTGGTCTTTTAAAATCTTTGGTTGCTTTCCAAAGGGAATAGTCGGTATTTTTATCATCTGTAAGTTCATTAAGAAAATGGTTAATAGATTCATTTTTTATTACTAGAATTTCTCGCCTAATGCGCTGCGTCATGTTGTTGAGATTTGTTTTGTCCCGAGGATCACGGCTTTGTTGCCACTTTCTTCTTAGTTTCCTTTTTTCCAATATAAGGTCTCTAATTTCCTTTGGATAGTTTTTTCCCTTAAAAATTCTCTTTGGTTTTGGACTGTTTTCCCAAGCTGCTTGTTGAATATTTGTAACAAAATAATCAACTTCTTTATCGATTTGTTCTGGCGTTTGCAATGGTACTGATAGGTTTATTTTTTCTGACAGACTTTGTTTAAAACTAATCCAGTCAGTCAGTTTATTAACTAGTGAGATATTTGCTTCTTTCTTTATTATGTTTTTACTAAGAGTTAGAATAATAGGTGAATGATCTGAGTGTAAATCAAAACTTTCTTCTATATCTACAAAACTTAAAGATATATTTTTTACTATAAAAAAATCAATTAGATCTGGAATTTTTCATGGATCTGTTGGATAGTATGTGGGCTTACCAGTTGATATCGGCTCACATTGATATTCAGTAATAGCTTGCAAAAGTTCTTTTCCTTTAGAATTCGTCAGTCTAGATCCCCAGTAGGTATTTTTTGCATTAAAGTCACCTCCAATTATAAAACGGTTTCCTAATTTTCTGAGAAAATTAAGATATTGATTTTTCTTTAGTAAGTGCCTTGGTGGTATATAGACAGCACTTATGACTAATGTATATGTTTTGGTTTTTACACTTACTAATGTAGCTTGAATCTCTATGGTTTTATATCCCATCTCCTCATAGTGTGATATATTTTCTTTAATTATTACAGCACTTCCCCCATGTGCAGTATTGCTAGGGTGAGTTGTATGATACACTTTATAACCTTTAAATTTAATGTGAAACTGGTTAGTGAAATGCGTTTCTGACACAAGACAGACGTCAATTTTTTCTATGTCTAGAATAACTTGCAAGTCTTGCTGATGTTGCAAGAGACCATTGGCATTCCAAGCTAGGATTCTAAGATTACTGACCATTTTGAGGCATATTGGTAGCTCCGTTATTGCTACTTTCTAGTTTAGTTAATCGCTCATCAAGTTTGTTCAATTTCTCCAAAATTAATTGTAGTGTTTGTTCCATAGTATTTTGACTACTGACTTGGCTGTATGCCCTTGTCACAGAGTTTTGTGTGACTGTGTTTCTTGTCTGTTGGTTTTGTCTATTTGTACTCACGTTTGGTATGAGATTCGGTTTCTTAGGTTTATTTTTCAATTTTTGTATTTCCTTAGCAACAAGGCATCCTCTGTAGTTAGCAGGATGCTTGCCTCCACAGTGGATGCATTTTGGCTCAGATTCTTTTGGTTTGAGGCATTCTACAGTAAGATGTTTCCCCGTGCATTTTACGCAACGTGGTTCTTTAGCGCAATATTTTTGCGTGTGTCCATAAGATTGGCATCTTTTGCATTGAGGGACTAACTTTGAGGTTTTTAGTGCTTTTATTTCCACTTCAATCCCAAGGATACTGGAAATTTCAAAAATTTTGTTGATATCTTCATCGTGGCTAAATGTGAGCATAAACATCTTAAGAGGTTGTCTTGTTCTCCATTTAAGTTTGTTGCTGGCCTCCAGTACCTTAAAACCTTTTTCTTGTAGATCAGCAACAATTTTTTGTGGGTCACATGAGAAATGTAGCCTATTCGCTATTACTCTAATTGGCCTTATTTGTTTGTTTTCGTATGAGTGCCATTGATGCTTTATTTCATTAAGCATTTTAGTAACCAGCCGATAGCTGTCTGCGTCTTGTACATTTATTTTAATATTTTCGTTATTTAAAACTTTTATTTTAACTCCTTGTATGATATTTAACTTTTCATAAATATCATTAAAATTATTTACGCCATTTACCATAATCGGTGGAGGTAATGGAGCTTTTTTAACCTTAGTTGGGGGTTCTTTATTTTGTGTTTTATTGGAGGGCTCTCCAGTGCCCGAGCTTTGTTGTGGTGGTGAGAGTGAAGTATCCATTCGACGTTTTTTCCAACCTTTTCCTTTTTGTCTGATCCACTCAGTTTCTCTTGCCAGATCGTCCTCATCAGTAATGTAGTCCATGTCAGACTCTTCTTTTTTAGTGACTTTTGTCTCTAAATCTGCAAATTTTCTTTGCATACTTTCCAGTTGACTTCGGAGATAATCCACTTGTACACTAAGTGAATTTTTTTCGTTTTGAGATTTTTTCCATTCGCTATATAAAACTTCTTCATTTTGTGTTCTAGCATGGCTATCCTGAAATAATTCGGCATTATCCATTTTTTCTTGATTTTGTTTGGGCTTTTCGCTAATTTTTAAAACAAGTTTTACAGGTGATGGTACACTTTTTTGCTTTTAAACATGATATATTATTTATAATACACATTGTATATAGATTTTTAACACAGGTATTTCGCGCGCGAGGTTTATTGTAAACAAAACAAACTTCGACTTTGACCTCGTTAGTACTATCATGCAGGTACGATGCAATATAACCGTACTGAACTGCGATAGAACGAATACTGAAATCACATCCTGAAAATAAATTCATCATGTCCACACATGATGTCAGATAATATTGACAGAAGATGGGTAGTCGTTTCAACAAAAAAGTTATGTTTTGGTTGCCTCGGGAAATTCCATCGAGTCGAGAAATGTAGAAAACAAGTTGAGTGTGGTGAAAATGGATGTAAGTTTTTCCATCACAAACTTTTGCATAAAGTAAAAACTTATACCACTAACACTGTTTTAAATACCTTGGAATATGCAGAACAATCTGAAACCAAAGAGTCTGAAACTAAAGAGCAATTATTTACACAACAGAAATTAGATGTAGATACAGATCACGTTTGTGCTATTAAGGACACTAACCCAAATGTTCTTCTCAGAATGGTCCACGTGAGGCTCCATGGACCTCATGGATCTAAAAAATTTTTGGCACTTTGTGATGAGGCTTCTACAGTAACATTACTTGATTCATCCATTCCCGAAGAACTTAATTTAAATGGAACACCATTAACTTTATGATTACAATGGACTAATGAAAATGTTAAAATTCGAGAGAAATCCTTACGCATGGATATTAAAATTTCAAAGGCAAATGACACTTCAAAAACTTTCAATTTCAATTCCAGATTTATCGTTACCAACTCATGAAATCAATGAAGAAATTTGGACAAAATTTGATCATCTGCAAGGCGTTCCAATTCAAAAAATATCTAGAGAAAAACCCTGTTTACTTATTGGACAGGACAACATTAATTTAATAATCCCTCATCAAATAAAATTACCAAAAAATCCAAATAGCTTAGAGCCTGTAGCATCCAAATGCCTTTTGGGATGGTCTGTGCATGGTCCAATCGAGTCCAGACACGTAGAATCAACAGAATGTACCTTACATATCTGCGAAAGTGACGACAATCTTCATGATTTAGTAAAAAAATCTTTTCGTATAGAATCAGTTGGAATCACCATATTACCTGACAAATTAAGCGAGGAAGAACAGCGGGCATTTAATATAATGGAAAAGACAATTCAGAGAAAAGTTGATCGATATGAAATAGGACTTTTGTGAAAAATGAAACAATTTAAAAAGCCATAAACACAAAATTTTATGTTGATGATTATTTAGATTGTTAAGATACTGAAGATGAAGTAATAGATACCATATTAAATATAAGACAAACTCTTAGCAAGGGAGGGTTTGAATTAGTAAATTTTATGACAAATTCTAAAATAATTCTAAAAAGCACAGATGAGATTAAAGTCAAGTGATTTAATGACAAGCATGAAAATAATTGACTGTACATCTCTTCATAGAGTTTTAGGCCTATGGTGGGATCCCGAAACTGATGAATTTTTATTCAAGATTAATTTTGATAAAAAGGCTTTAAACATACCTACGAAAAGAAACGTTCTCAAGACCGTTATGTCATTGTTTGATCCACTTGGTCTTATTTCAAACTTAACAATTCAAGGGAGAATTCTAATGCAAGATATATGGAGGTTAAATTGTGAATGAGATGAGCAACTACCAATTGAAATTCAAATGAAATGGAAGATTCTGTTGGACGATCTCCAAAAGGTGACGAATTTTAAAATTCGTAGATGTTATTTTGCAGAAATAAATCAGAACACCAACATCCAGCTTCACGCCTTTAGTGATAGCAGTGAAAAAGCTTTTGCTGCTGTGATCTATCTAAGATTTCAAACAACAACGAATATTTATGTCGCATTAGTAGGTGCTAAAAGTAAAGTTGCTCCTTTAAAGCCATTATCCATACCACGATTAGAGCTACAAGCCGCAGTAATGTCCTTAAAAATTCATCAATTTTTTTTTTCTGGAGTGATTCCCAATGTATTCTAAGCTGGATCAGGGGTGATGGAAGACGTTTCAAACAATTTGTAGCACACAGGGTAGAAGAAATTCAAGAAACAACTGATAGTCGTGATTGGAAATGGGTACCTAGTAATTTAAATGTTGCCGATGAAGCTACAAAACGCAGAACGGATACAGACAATGTTATATCGACCAGCTGGATCAACGGTCCTGAATTTTTGGGAAAAGAACAGAAATAATGGCCAACAGAAACTGATGAATGTTTAAATTATGCACAAGATATTTCCAAAGAATACAAGTCCAATGACGTACTCCTTTTTATAAAACAAGAAACAGTGGTAGTTCCAGATATTAACAAATTTTCGAAATGGATTAGTTTAGTTAGATCCACGGCCATAGTTCTAAGATTTCTCACGAACTTTAAAAACAAAATAAAGAAATTGCCAGAAGTAAAAACAGAACTCACAGTAGAAGAAATAAATCAAGCTGAACTAATATGGAATAAAATTTCACAACAAGAAACTTTTCCAGAAGAACTTAATAAATTGCAAAAAAATCTAATTATTTCCAAAAATAGTAAAATAATATCGCTTTGTCCAGTATTACATAATGGGGTTCTGGTGCTGGGAGGTCGAACAGATGCAGCTTTCTGTATGAATTCCAACGCACGTCGTCCAGTCATTTTAAGTCCAAAGCATCAATATACAAAGTTGTTAGTAAAACATTATCATGAAAAATATAAGCACCATGGAAGTGAACTAGTCTTAAATGAAATAAGGCAAAAATATTGGATAATTAATGGTCGAGCTGCTGTAAAGTATGCCAGTGCTAATTGTCAGTTCTGTAAAAATCTTAAATCAAAACCGATGATTCCCATAATGGGACAATTGCCTTTTTCTCAACTAGCCCCAACCGTTAGGGCATTTGTTAACGTAGGAATGGATGCTTTTGGTCCGATTGAAGTTATAGTTGGACGAAGGAAAGAAAAAAGATGGGGACTAATATTTACTTGCTTTGCGGTTCGAGCTATCCACTTAGAAGTTCTTCACAGTATGAATGCAGACTTAACTATTTTAGCAATTCGACGATTAATTGCTAGAAGAGGACAACCAGAAAGCATAACATGCGACAATGGAACAAATTTTAAAGGTGCAGACTCCGAACTAAGAAAATGCTTAGCAACACTTGATTATAAAACAATAAGAACTACTTTGGCTATTAAGAACACTCAAATGAAATTTAACCCACCAGCTGCTCCTCATATGGGAGGCGTTTAGGAAAGGTTAATTGGCCTTACGAAAAAAGTTCTTGGCAAAACTCTATATGGGCAATCATTAAAAGATGAAATTCTGGAAACAGTATTTACGGAAGCTGAGACTTTAATTAATTCAAGACCATTGACCAGAGTTTCATCTGACCCAGATGATTTTGAGAGTTTAACTCCGAATCATTTCCTAATAGGATCTTCAAATGGGGAGCAATATTATGTACCAAATTTTACGAAGGCAGAGTGTTTACGAAAAGAATGGAAAAAGTGTCAATTGCTCGTTGATTTTTTTTGGAAACGATGGGTTAAAGAATACCTTCCAACACTTAATAGACGAGGAAAGTGGAATGTAGATCAAAAACCTATTGCAGTTGATGATGTAGTGTAGTGCTCATAGATGAAAATGCTCCGAGATATTCTTGGAAATTGGGGATAATAAAATCAGTTTATCCAGGACCTGATCAAAGAATAAGAGTAGTGGATGTTAAAACAGCAAACGGCAATGAATATAAACGACCAGTAGCTAAACTCTGTAGACTAGAAGTAAAGGATTAACAAATTATTGTACTAGAAATCTCTAGCAGGGTGGAGAATGTTGTAATTTATTTTTGTACTGTATGTTGTTATTTATTTTGATTTTGATTAGTCTAATTTTGATTAGAAAAAAAATAGTATTGACAATAAAAACTAGATATTTGAAATTAATATTCTTCCTTTAAAACTAAATTAGAAACCAAGAAAAAACACTCACAATACATACATAAGCTTCGTTCCATCATCCCGTTGGACAGTCATAAAACCTGTTTTAAAACACTTTTGGTTCGATTTTCGGAAAGACCAAATAACTAGGGATTAACGTACACTTACTATTTACTTCAGACATGTGATCATATGTAAAAGAGTTAAATTGAAAGTCACGTGACTAAAAGAAAGGGTAAGTTTCGTCGTCTCGCTTAAAGGTAGATCGAAGGTAAAGCATGAACTCGAGAGCTCTAAATTAAAGTCGCAAACAGAAAAAAGAGATGTGTGGATTACTTTGCCAAATTACTTGTTGTATGTAAATTTTATTTAAAAAAACTACAGCCACACTGGTTTTATTTCTTAAACATTTTTTTGTAAAAGTACATAGGATTATTAGAATAAAATTTTAATTCTAGTTATTTAAAATGCAGAAAATATTACAATCATTTAATTTATATTCACAATTTTTAAATCACTACAGACTGTCTAAATAAACTAAATGTAGCAAAAATTGAAACCAACTTGCATTAGCACATATTTTTGGGCGAAACTTATAAAAAATATTTTTTTTTGTAATTTCAGGAGTTTTATTTGAAATTTATATATTTGTATTTTGTAGTTTGATTTTTACAAAATAGTTGTGAAATTACCTACATATTATAGAAATCCTCAATATTCCCAAAGTTTTTGTGATTTCATTCAATTTTAGCAAATATAGATCGTGATACTTCTGAGAAAATAGGAATCACATTTTGTAGCTTGTACTTTGGTAGGTATATATAGTTTATGACCTTTTGTTATTAAAAAAAAATTTCGGAGAATGATTAAAAAATTTCTATAAAAAATTACATAAGAATTGTGCAATTTTGATTACC
Organism: Aspidapion aeneum; assembly: GCA_963576565.1. Classification (NCBI taxonomy): domain Eukaryota; kingdom Metazoa; phylum Arthropoda; class Insecta; order Coleoptera; family Brentidae; genus Aspidapion; species Aspidapion aeneum. The sequence goes on along the minus strand of OY755044.1, from coordinate 81,557,439 downwards.
CTTGATCCCCTCCCTAGATACGGCGTTGAGAATCACTCTAATTTAAGAAAGTTAAGACATACTGCATATTATTTTACTAAAACAGTAATTGGAGCATAAAGTGATTAAAAGCTAAAAACTAAATGGGGACTTAAGTGCCACTCATCTGATGACCCAGTCAAGTTTCTCTAAAATCCTATATTAACTGCTTTTTTGGTAAGCCTTAATCTGAATTTTAGACACGTTCTAATTACATTTTATTTTTCTTTTTAGTCTGTCGCTTATGTTCCCGTCCGTTTTTCATTAAAATAATAATTAAAAATCCGTCAATATAAGGGTGCTGCGTAAAAACAAAACAGAGTCTACAAGCGAAAATTTACTAAAAGCAATACTTAATGAAGTTTGCCTACTAAAAACTATTTATTAGTGCTAGATAATTTTTGGGAATATTTAACATAAAACAATTGTTTGTTTTACTATTTAAATAGATAAGAGAATTCCAAAAGAAGATCTTTATATCTTAGGTAAGTAGAGAGTTTTTTCGATTTGTCTTGCATTATCATTATAATTTGAAGGAAGTTCACCTAGGTATAATATAAACGACTAGGCAAGAAACAAACACATTTTTCTTATTTAAATTAGCATCACTTAACTTAGTTTAAAGATGGTTTGTTTCAGAAACAATTATAGGTATATTATCATGAAAAATATAAGTATTTTCACAAAATCTCATATTTCATGCCCGAAAACGGCTCTGGGCGTTTATTCTTGAAAGCCCGTGAGGTAACGTGAGCGAAAAGTTCCCTTCCACGGATGGACTAAAGACCACCAGTGAACTTAAGTCCACCTTGAGTTCACCATATTTTTTTCTCAGGGAAATGAATTGACGGGAGTGTTTCTTACCTTACTTTTGGTGGTCAATTTTGTTTTGGAGATAAGGGTTTTGATTGGGTAAAAAATTTAAGATAATGACCTTTACACTTCAGAAAAGGCTCACGAAAACAAAACTGACAGGTAAAAGTAAGGTTATAAACACCACAACAATTTTCGTTGACTCATATCCCCGCGGAAAAAGTTGGTTTATTGAGCGCTTACCTCACCTCACCTGACGAACCGTCAAGAATAAACGTCTTGTTTTGTTTTTGTTGTTACTGTCCTACAGCCAATAATATTATATATATTATAATCTATAATCTTTGCTACAGCCTCACATTAAAATTTAGTATTCCGGCGATGTTATTTTAAGTGAATAAAACTTTAACGTGTGGTCCTATGTTCCCCTACTTTTTAGCATAGGCTTCTTAAGCAGAACATTAAACCAGATTGTTTTTGCGCTATTCCCATAAATGTTCTCAGTTTTTCTTCTTTATGATTCAAATTTCTGTGTCCCATTTTATTTTGTCCCGTCGAAACCAACGAAACCATTATCTTTGATCTCTTAGAAAAAACCGAGAAGCGATGAGAGAGATGAATTAGAGAGATGGGTAGGATTCGCCGCTCGGCTTCTTACTCGGCTCAATATTCGTCGAAATGTTCGAGTCTGTACGAGGCATTAAAAGAAAACTGTATGTGTGTACGGCCATTTGACCCTGTTGTAGAAGTTTTATATAGTTGTTTAGCCTGGGGCCAAGCCCCCTCTATGATATTTTTTGGTCTTGAGGTGCCTGAGTCCTCTAGGGGGGATGCGCGGCCTCACGATGTTGTATTTTATGCTATTTTATCTTTTTACCCAACTGCAGTACGGCGAAAGGAAGGGTAATCTTTTTTGATTGGGATATGCATGTAAGTATGTAAATATGTATGTTTGTGTCACGCTAGAGGCTAAACGGCCGATTTTCACAAAAAAGATGTCGTTGAATTGCTACTGATCCCGAAGGTACCATAGGCTATATTTTTTAAACAGAAATCAACATAGCGGTCTTCAGACGCCAGTTTATTACATGATATCGGCTTTAAGGCATACAAATTATATACATTTCAGGCGATTTTAATGAAATTCCTTTGATCACCCATTGCATATGTCCTCTAATTTGCTCTAGTTACTTTGTAGTCCTCCCTGCTCTCACTTATTTCCCATCCTGTCATTCCCTCCACCCTATTGAAAAACCATAATCGCATAATTTTATCAAATATAGGGCGATTTCAAAAATTCTTTCTGCATACCCTTTCAGATTTGTTTTCCAACACCATTTTACAAGTTCCCTCCCCGTCTCTCCCTCTCTCCTCCCCAACCTCCTTATTAGTAGTAGTTGTTGCTGTACCTTTCATAAATATAGAGCGAATTTAAAAATTCTTTCTGCACACGCTTTAACATTTTTTTCGACACCATTTTACTAGTTCCCTCCTCCCTCTCTCCACTCCATTTCGTTTTGATTTTTATCGATCCACATACAGCACGTTTTCCATCTTTTTTCTTTGCATATGCTTCGGGCAGTACGGCCTTTTAGTTGCTACGTGATTACGTGGTTTTAAAACCACATTCAATGGACAAAACTTGTCATAGATGGCGCAACTGTATCTCAGACAAGACTATGCCAGTGTGCTTTAACTCGAGTACTCGAGCCAGTTCGCTAGATGGCGCCATACCTTTGAGTTTACTCGCATTGCACGGAGGCAAGTATTTCATATGTAGGAGTTGGTTTTGATTAAAATTGGCTTACCTAGGTATGCTGTTCTCCACTAATGACGTGAAACACACAGAAACCAAAACCAACTCTTCCTTTTATTTCTGACACTCGCGAGGCCCACACACCTTTGTGTGAACTATAAAATTCGTTTTGATTGATAAATTTGCTTGTAACTACTAGTCGCAGTTGGGTACAAAATTACCCAATAACCTGATTCATGTAAATACAAAACTGTATAATTTCGTGTGTGCGCTTTGGGCATCAAAAGTTGAAGCCTGTCGTACATTATAAGTATACCTATCAATTTTTTATGTACCAAACGGCGACTAGTAGTTTTTTTATTGACATTTTTTTTTAGTGGGGAAGGGGCAGGTCTCGAAGCTATGTTTTTGCATATCTAGTTGTTTAGCCTGGGACTCGAGACAACCTCTAAAATGACTAGGCTAATTGGGCCCCTGATCTAATGGCCTCTATAATACCATGTTTTAGAAAATCAAATAAAAAAAATTAAAGATTTTCCACTCCATAGCGCAGCGTCTCCGGCGAACTTTTATTTTACAATCGACACAGAAATTTGGATAATTTTGTTTCTGTTTGTATTCGGAAACGGATTCTGTCATTATTGGATTCCTTTTATTCCGATTGTTTTTGATTGCGTTCTTGAATTTCCATAAATAAAAAGACGCAAACAATTACAAAGGATGCCGTTTGAAGATTCCATTGGTATTCAAAACAAAAATTCGACAAAGACAATTTTTTTTGCATTCTTTATGATTGCTTTTTATTCAAACACACAGAGATTTTAAAAAACGAAAATATCGTAACATAAAACCAAAACTAGGTAGACCTTTGTTTGAAACTCGTAGACAATGATTGAGTAGAAACAAAATTTCGGACTTCGTCTTTATTTATATTAAACACGACGCTTCGGTTAGTAAGTATCTCTAACCGTTTTCAAGTGTAAACTAAACAATCTAGTCTATAGGCTACTACTTATACTACTTGGTGGGCAGTCAGGTTTGACGGCCCGCCCCCTTTTTAATCCTTAACGCCTGTTTTCCTTAAGGAGTGGCCTCCATATGTTTGGTATGTCCGTGCTTGGTTGTCTGGTTGACTGAAAACTTCTTTATTCTGCATTATAAACGTAGCTTCAATAAACTTTCGTTTTCGCCAATGCGACTCCTTATGACCATGCATGATCGGCTAAACCGGATTTTTCAATATCCCCTAATTGGGTACTTTTTAGATGTTCATTTACTCTAACCTGAAGGGGGCGTTTCGTTTCACCTACACACTCACACGGGATTTGGTAAATACATTTCTTATTATTTGGGGGGGATTTTCTGGTTTTGTTTTACTTATAAAACTCCTTATCGAAATCCCTTGAACATATGGAATGTTAATAATACCTAACGGATTATTATTTTGAAAACTTGCTACATTTGGTTTGTGTTTAATTTTAGAGATCGTAGAGTTTATTAATTTCTCGGAATAATCATTGTGTTGTAAGTCCTTTTTAATGTTGTTAATTTCTGTGGCTAATTCTTCATTATTACTAAAAATATTTACGGCTCTTAAATACAAACTTCTTATAACTCCTTGTTTTGTAGCAACCGAATGATTAGACCTAAAATTTAGGTACTGTCCCGTATGTGTAGGTTTCAGTGGTTTGAACGTTTCTGTCTAATCGTTTGACAAGAACATCCAAAAAAGGTAAGGCCGAATCTTTTTCAATTTCCATGGTTGTTGGTCATTCAAAAATCTTATATTTTTAGATTTAAAACAAACTGTTTAAAAATAAGAAAGATCTTAAAACTTAGCACTTAGACTATGGTCTAAATACTAAAGCTATAGATTTGACCTCGACCGGTTTAAGTATATTTATTTGATACTTACCGGTAAAATAACTGCAAAGATTTGGTAAACGCTAACGTGCAATACCATAGTAAGCATTTCTCAATGAGTTTAATCCATTGACTTCTATACCATACGGGTAGACCCGGCATGGGCCTAAATTGGAATTATATCAAGCTTTTATCGCAATTGACCAAATACAAGTAATAATTTAATGAGCAAGACAGGGATGAAAATAGAATTTCGGTTTGGTAAGTCCGGACACATGCAACATCGCAAAAATATTCTATTTGCTTGTCTTGGATAAAAATTTTTAAATTCCACTAGCATTTTTTTATCAACAATTTTCTGTTTGAATAATAAATAATTCATGAATACTTACTTGTGTATACTGTGTTTACAAAATTCTCTAGAGTAAAAAAAAAGAGTAAAAATAATTTGTTAGCATGCTAAGTGCAGTGGATGTATTAAAATTATTGTTTTCTCTTCTTCAACTCTTCTCTTCTTGGGTGGACTACAAGTTATGCCCGAGTCAGATGAAATTTCGGAACTAAACATTTCAGTTCGGAATGGGACCACTGGGCGCCGGGCAAACTCGGCGCCGCCAACAGGGCGCCACGCCGGGCCAACTCAGCGCCGCCAACAGAGCGCCACGCCGGGCCTAATGGGCGTCGGGCCAACTCAGCGCGGGACCATTTTTTTTTCGATAAAATGTGCAGATAAAAAACAAAATAAATATGTTATTTATACAAAAATTTCAACATCTATTAAGTCGAGTGTTGAAATTTGGTAGGTGTAGTGTTCTGGTAACCTGGTAAAAATACCATTTACATTTTTTATTTCCAGAATGGCCGATCCAAAATGGTGGATTTCTTTATTTTTAAACCGATTTGTCTCAAACTTAAAAAAATTAAAATGGCGGATCCAAAATGGCGGATTTTCTTATTTATGCACCAATATTCAACAAATATAGAACTTGGCAGTGTTTCAACTCGTTGAATATGATTTTTGACTCAAACTCAAAATGGCGGATTTCTTTATTTTTAAACCGATTTGTCTCAAACGTGAAAGTTTGCAGTGCTTGAAAGCACTTAATTTCAAATGACGGATGGAAAATGGCGGATTTTTTAATTTATGCACCGATATGTATCAAATATCAAACTCATAAATAATTTAAAATGGCGGATCCAAAATGGTGGACTTTGCTGATTATCATTTTTGGCTTAAACTCATAAAAGAATCAAAATTGCGAATCCAACATGACAGACTTTTTGATTTACTAACCGATTTGTCTTAAGCTTAAAACATTACATTTCTTTCTTTAAACTTGAGTCATATTTTGTATTACCTAAGCTATAAAAGTCTGCCATTTGCAAGTGTGAGTCACAAATTGTATTAAGTGACCCTAAGAACTGCAAACTTTCAAGTTTGAGACATTTGAGACAAATCCGTTGAAAAATAAAGAAACCCACCATTTTGGATTCGCCATTTTAATTTCTTTAAGTTTAAGTATAAAACTGTATTAAGTGATCCCAAACACTTCAAACTTTCAAGTTTGAGATAAATCGGTTTAAAACTAAAGAAATCCGCCATTTTGGATTTGCCATTCTTGTAATCAAAAACGTAAATTTTATGTTATCAGGTTACAAGAACTCTAGACCTAACAAAATTTCAACACTCGACTTAATGGATTTAACTCTAACAAAACCAAGTTTCAAGAATATTACGTAAAGGATTTTTTAAAGATGTTTTGCATAAATAATAATATCTATCTATTTTGTTTTTAATCTGCACATTTTATCAAGAAAAAATATTTTAGTCCGGCACCTAGTTGGCCCGGCGTCCAGTTGGCCCGGCGCCCATGTGGCCTGCCGCCCAGTTGGCCCGCCGCCCAGTTGGTGGCGCCGAGTTGGCGGCGCCCAGTTGTCCTAGACTGCAACACATTTCAGGACAAATAATTATTAAAAAATAATCTTATAAGTGCGGGGAAGTGACACTCTCTGAATCAAAATGTGTGAGGGTAAAATCGCACGGTCGGAGAAAAAACTATCGTGACGCTACTGAACTTTCTCATGTTTTAGCAAAAACTATCCGTCAAGACGACTATGAAGCAGGTGGATTAAAAGTAGCCAGCTGCTTTTCTGTCACACTTATGCCGTCAGTGTGAAAGAGATAAAAGTACCCATATATTATCTAGGGTATTATTAGCATGCAAAGTCAGCCTGTCTTTGTCCGTTTCACATGTTTAATAATGTCTATCTCTGTTTTTATTGTAAAAGAAATACCCGCCCCTAGAAACCAAATTGGATAGGGCCAATAAGAAGTGCCTTGTCTTTCCGTCTCTAAGGTCCTTTCAGAGCCTTATACAACTCAATGGTTTAATCTCACAAAAATTTAAAGGAGGAGGCACTAAATACATTATTTACCGGGATGAGTCAGATGAGCTGAATTTGAGATATGTTAAAGGTCAAACCTTCCTAATATTTTTGCCAAAAAAAATTGGGGGGTCATAGGAGTCGTTTTCCAGCTATACTTATTTAAAGGCACACCACTGAAATATGGAAAAATGTGACTTTTTGTAGTTTTTTGTAATAACTTTTCACCAAATAAAAATAAAAAACTGATATTAGTCTTATTTTATTACCAAAAGAGTTTTTTTTTTATCAATTTTTGACATATAGTTTGCGTCACATACCTACAGAGTGGCTCAAAATAATGACAGAAAATACAGAAAAAATACCTGATATTAAATATAAAGGAAACTAACAATGTATAGTCAAATTTAAGTTCACTTGGTTTTTTAACTATTCTAGAGTGATGTTTGCATAATAGGTTATATGATAAACTGACAGGGTATTGCAAAAAAAAATAATTCAACGCATGACATGTTTACTAATTGTCTACGGAATAGTGTGTTTACCGGGATGCGTTAAGTAAGGTGAGTTTATGATATGTTAGGGCCCAAGCCGTGCAAATACTTGTCAAAGATATTAGGGGTCATTGGTTTCTCTTTCGAGCTATAATTATTTAAATCCGCGCCACTAGAATATAGAAAAATGTGACTTTTTGTAGTTTTTTTGCTATAACTTCTCGTCAGATAGAAATACAAAACCAATATTAATTTTATTTAGTTAAAAAAAAAGTATTTTGAAGTATGTTCTCAATTTTTTAAAAGTTTTCGTCACATATCTACAGTCCGCCAACAATACAAAATATGAATAATAGAAATAGAGGAATAATAACTGGGATTTGATAAATATACGTAAAGGGATGAAATTAAAAATGCATAGTCAAAATAAATTAATTTGCTTCAATGCAAGTCGTTGTAACTATTATGAAGTAACATTTACATACATAATAGTTTATGTAGTAGACTTACAGGGTAAATCAAACATTTTGTAAATTAAACAAATGATAGGTATACTAACTGTACAGCGCAATAGTGTGTTTACAGGGATGCTCAAATTCACCGCATCCGACGCATCCCAATAAACACACTATTCCATGGGCAATTAGTACACATGTCATGTGTATTGAAAAAGTGTTTGGAATACCCTTTAAGTTTATTATTATTCCTGTATTTCTATTATTCATAATTTGAGCCACTCTGTAGATATGTGACGAAAACTTTATGTCAAAAATTGAGGACATACTTAAAAAGACTTTTTTTTTCAACAAAATAAAATTAATATTGGTTTTTTATTTCTCTTTGACGAGAAGTTATAGCATAAAAACTACAAAAACTCACATTTTTCCATATTTCAGTGGCGCGCATTTAAATAAGTATAGCTTGAAAACGAATTCTATGACCCCCCCAATTTTTTTGGTAAAAATATCAGGAAGATTTGGCCTTAAACATAGCTCAAATTCAGCTCATCTGACGCATCCCGGCAAACAATATATTTAGTGCCTCCTCCTTTACTTTAGAAAGAATGAAAAACCAAATAAAAATTGGTAAGATTATTTTATTTTTTGGACATCTACTCCGTGCAGTCATAGGATTACGTTTAAAAATAGTCTCAAATTGTAGGACTACCCCTAAAGCAATGGCGGCTCGTGTCAATACAACATGATAGTGCCAGAATTTGGAGTGAGTAAAAAAAAAATCAGGGTGTTGCGCCCATATGTTTACCCACAAGTCATTAAAAAACTAATTTTAATATATTTGTAGTTTCTAATTCTATTTATTTAAAGAAACTATCCCATGCCCACCCAAATTGCGCCATGAAATGATTCAAAATTTATAAAAAAATTCTGTGCAAGGCGTAAATTAAAACATGCTCCACGCACATAAATAATACGAATAATACGACTAGCTGATGGCCTGTGTCAGGCACAACATTTTTTTGATTTTTCCTATTTAAACAACGCTGAATGTCCAACATTATTCCTATTTCTGTCGCTCATATAGGCTGCTTATCAAATCTATCTCTACTCGAAGAAGCCAACAGAAAAATGGCACATACTCTTTCGGAAGCCTGTTCTATGCTGCTTTCGGTTATAGTGGCCCATTCATCGCGTCGGTCGCGTCAAATCGGAGTGTGGTCCATAGAATTGCACAGGGTTACCAAATTTTATATAATTAATAAACCATAAATAAAGTTCCTAGATCCGCCTCCGATTAAATACGTATCAATTCCCAAATATTGTAACAAGCGCAAGATATCTTAGAATCCTTGTTCAGTAACTTACTTAGTCCGTTTTTATTGGACATCTCCTAATGACGTTTGGTGGTTTAAATATGGATGTCATTTGTAAACAAAAATATTATATATTTTTTATTTATTTTTAAGTTTTGTGTGGATATATTGTCATTGCTACACCGAAAAAAGATGGCATATGTTACAAGGTATTTACAAACAAATTATATAAATATTAAAAACTATTGTATCAAAGGGAAAAAATGATTAACCCTTCAACAGAAATCTAAACTCTTAGATCTAACTTTAGGACCTAGGGCTGTAGACCCTTTAGTAAATACTGGTGTGTTTATATTTTAAAAAATTCAAGTAAAACTTGTATAAAACAATTTTTTTACGATTTGTACCGAACCGAACCAAATATCAGGAAAAAACAACAGGGTGAGATTTTTCAGGGGACATGCCCCGTTTTTTCCTCCAGAACCTTTTTGCAGTAAGCCAATTGCAGATTTAAAAATATTATGTGGATTCTTTGTTTTATTTAGAAACTTTTTGATCTTTCGCAATTTTTTGTATCTCTAACTGTTTTCAAGAAAAAAGACAAAATAGAAAAATTTGTATCCTGCCAAATGACATTAAAAGTTTAAAATAGTCACTACATTACATTATTTTAATTTTATGTGAGTTTTATGTAATGTCTAAATAGCAATCGAAGATAAAAATTATCTTCTTTGTTGTTATATTTTTGGATCTGCCAGTGACTATTTTTGAATCTGGAAAGTTAGGGGGAAAAAGGGGGCATGGCCCCGAAAAAAAACACTAGTTTTTTCCTAATTTTTGACATGCTTAATGATGTATGCTTTGTAGCTTAATGCACGTTCCAGATTTGAGCTAAATAATAAAAGCTGCACCAGTTATAAAGAAAACACAAACAAAAAATTAAAACTTTAACAACCCGTATCTCGAAAACTAAGCATTTGCGGGCCCACGGTTATACAATTTTTTTTCTTAGAATCACTCAAGGAATAATTTTCTAAAGTTTGCGACATACTTTATTAACACTGTATATCGTCCATTTATGGCGTCACTGTTATATTTGTCTATACTAAGAAATTTTTATAAAAAAAAGAATAGTTTTACATGAAAACTTTTTATTAACATTATTTTTTATCTTTATTAATATATCGTGATGCAATCGCCTGTGAATCTGTATGACGGTGATGATTTGAATCTTAAGGATCCTTAACCATTCCAACTCCCAAAGCCATTTTTGGTCTATAACCAGCATAAGTTGGACAGGGATAGTCATGGGCCAACCTTAAAAATAAGACATGCAAAAACATTACCAATTTATTGACGCGCCCGCGACGAAGTTAAAATGTATTTAAAATCGAAAACACTAACGACAAGCGCGGGTGCGGCTTACAGATTATAGTACAGGGTTATCTTGTTCAAAAGTTTTAAAAATCTTTAAGAAGTTTAGAATATTTATGTTAGAATGTCAAAAAATTCTAAATGTCAAAATTTGACAGGTGGATTGTTTTTTTTTAAATAGCTCCTGTATATTATTTTAGGATTTTATAGATCATTTCCACCGATTTTAATGAAATAGAAAACATCTTAATGAGAATTGATTGTTTTTTTATCGCCATCTTAAAATTTAAGATGGCAGACAGAATAATACTTGATTTTTCAAAATGGCGTGTTTATTCTTATTTTCCGAAAATGCTTAAATTTTTTTAAAATTTATTGAAAATCACTACTTTTCCCCCACACAACGAGGTACCAATTAGTAAAATCGGTGTGGTGGTTCTCAAAATAATCTATTTTTGTTTTAACCATTGTTTTACAGATTATACGTTTGCATTGCCAATCCTGTCTGCATTCATTTCGTTATTAATTAGTTATTACTAAACCGATTTTAGTAAAGTAAAAAAAATCATGGTGAGAATTGATTGTTCTTTAACGATGACGTATTAAAATCGGATCAGTAATAATGAATTTATAAAGAAATAATTGCAGACCGGATTGGCTATGCAACCGTATAATTTGTAAAACAATCGTTAAAACAAAATCCAAAATCACTACACCAATTTTATTAATTTGTACCTCGTTATACGAGAAAAAATTAGTGCTTTTCTATAAATTAAAAAAAGCTAAAACATTTTCGGAAAATAAGAATAAACGAGCCTCTTTGAAGGGTCAAGTATAATTCTGTCCGACATTTTAAGTTTTAAGATGGCGGCATATTTCAAATATAATTGTTAAAGAACAATCAATTCTCACCATGATTTCTTTTATTTTTCTAAGATCGGTTCAGTAATAATGAGTTTATTAGGAAATGAATGCAGACAGGATTAGCAATGCAATCGTATAATCTGTAAAACAATGACTAAACAAAAATAGATTTTTTGAGAACCACCACATCGCTTTTACTAATTTGTACCTTGTTGTGCGGGTCAAAAGTAGTGATTTTCTATAAATTAAAAAAAAAAATAAAACATTATTAAAAAATAAGAATAAACATGCCATTTTGAGGAACCAAGTATAATTCTATCCGACATCCTAAATTTTAAGATGGCTGTAAATTTTGATCATAATCATCAAAAGGCAATCAATTCTCACCAGGATGTTTTTTATTTTATCAAAATCGGTTCAGTAGTAATGAATTTATAAGGAAATAAATGCAGACATGATTGGCAAGACAATCGCATAATATTCAAAGCAGTGGTAGAAACAAAAGTATATTTTTTTAGAACCACCGAACAAGATTTTGATGATTCATACCTTGTTGTGCCTGGCAAGAATGCAGCTTTTTTATTGATTTAAAAAAAATAATTAGAACATGTTCGCAACACAAAAATAGACGAGCATCTTCGAAGGGTACAATTTAATTTTGTCCGCCATCTTGGATTTTGAGATTGCGGACAAAAAAATACATTTATTTAAAACTCTGATTAATTCTCTGGCAAATGCAGTTTGTCCCATTGCAATCAATGGTATAGTTCAAAAGTTAAAATAAAATAAAAAACGTTTTTTTTTGGCCCACCCGGTAGATAGTTTTCCGGCAGAAGACAACCAACCCGCCAAACCATAGTAAATAAAATAAAACTTTTAAATGCATATCTTCAAAACTACTAATCGAAATAATCCCAATATATATAATTTTGAAACCTGGAAGAAAAGATCTATAAAAATCTAAAATAACATACATGGTGTTCCATTTAAAAAAACCATCGATCTGTCAAGTTTTGAAATTTATATATATTTTTTAACATTCTGACCCAATGATTCTTAAACCTCATAAAAAATTATAAAACTTTTGTATTTATCATATTTTGATATCTATTCAAATATACGGGCAAACCCTTTACCTAGTGGAGGGCTGGTTCTTTGAGGCTGAGGTTTCGCTTTCTCAAAAACCCGGGGGCCAAGTGAGCCCCTGCACCTTTGCCTAGTCCGCCTCTGACTGTACACTGTATGGTCTTGCCTCAACACCTACGTACAGTTAACTGTATTGCACTAAATACGTTGTCTTATGTTAGTAGGGACTTTTTGGACCAGTGGCGTGTCGTATAGGGGGTCAGGGGGGGGGGGCGAACGCCACCCCCGCCCCTCTTCGCTTGGCGCCCCTGGCGTCCTTTTAGAAAAAAATAGAATTAATATTTTTATATATTTTAAAAAAAGGTTTGTAATTTATTTGACTCCCATACCTATATTTGCGCCCCTTAAGGTATTCGCCCCCCCCCCCCCCCGCCCTTTTATCCACGACACGCTACTGTTTTGGACCTGTAAAATCGCCTCTAAATAACTACTTCTGGACCTATTTCTCTTCTGTTAGAACATTTTAAGTGATAGTTACGGTTGGGTAATTATTTCGACTCTCTCTCGCGCCCAGATAATAAATAAGGATTAAAGAAAATACGGACTTAAGTGGGTGACTCTTCTGTGCTTAAGTGTCTGGCGAATAACTTAACGATTTAACTCTGGTAATAACATTGTTTTTTTTATTTCCTATTGATTAGTTAGTACTCAAGAGAACCAAAAAGCTAGAGTCCCTGAATGTGACAGATATTGATGTAACAAGAAAGACGACAAGGTTTTTAAAGTAATAAAGATAATAATTGGGCACTACTATCAGTGTTTGGAAAGAGAAACGATCGCCTTTATCTGACAATAAGCATAGAACATGGGCGGACGCAGCATGAAATTTAATGGGGGCAAAAGCAAAAAGTTCAAAATAAAATATATATACATACACAAATTTTTTAAAATCTTAACCCATTACTGTAAAACAGAACATCTGGGATCTTTAGCAAATCTGATTAAAACCTCTTCTACTTGTTTATTTTTTTTTGATGCACCAACCGCTTAATCTATGGATGGAATCATGGTGGATCTTAACCAAGTTTTGACTTTGCATAGAGTATTAGAAGATCGTTCTACGGTTTTTGGTATATGGCAATGGAAAACAAATACGCTTGATTGACAATTTCTGCTACTTTCAAACCTTTTAACTCCTCTTTATTATTTTTTTTTGTTTCGCCTTATCCATAGACGAATATCTTCCAGCCCGTTTAAATGATAAAATTCTGAAAATCATTACTGAATGACAAGTCCAGCTGGTAGGTTTTCATCGGAAAAGCGATGCTCCAAAGACATTGTTATCAGAAAGCCCAAATAAGGTATTAATAAAGATCTTTTCCAGTACGCTGGCGGGTTGTTTGCTGGAACGTTTATACAATTTTGCTGTCGCCCAACTATCCTTGGCACCTGTAACTCTATTTGAAGGTTTTCGGCATATGTGCTGGCTTCAGCTAAGATAGTGTTTACGATTTCGTCTGCAGAATCTGCAGGTACTGCAGGTACAGGGAAATAATAAATACCAGGCTTGTTAAAGCACTCCAAAGCTGAAATGCCACCTTTCTAGTTGTAGAATTGTCGTCTTTTAATAGTTTTTGAAGGCCTTCAAGAATGCCCAAAAACCAATAATTTTGTATTTTTTAGACCATGGTGTCTCACAAAGAAGAAGAATATTTGGAGCATATGAGAGCGTATTTTTTATTTCTAGAACGACATTGAAGTAATTGACAACTTCTTTTGATTGATTGTTTTGTTTGGACATTAGGAAATTATTAATTTATTTAGGGGGGGGGGGAAGGGCAAATGCAGGAGAAATGGAAAAGGAGTTTGCTACGTCCATCTGCAAAAGTTGGAAATAATACAAATATCTGCGAGGTAATTTAATATTATAACCATATAGGTAATGACTTCCAGTTTTTAATAATTTTTTTATTGAATTTATGAAGAACTTTATGTATTACCTACCTGATTTTTTTTAAGATTTAGATTTTGTGTATTCTAAAATTTTTTTTTTGCCAGCTAATTCTTGCCGCATTTGTAATTGATTTAGTAAATTAATTATAAAAAATTTAAGATTAGTTATACATAGCTGAACAAACATCTTATTAGTAGGCGATGTTTAAACCTAACTTTTAACTTCACCAGTACTGGATAAGATTAAAATGGGTTAGAAATTCAGTTATTTAAAAACTCGATTAAATTTTATTTTTTATACAAAAGTGTTTCCTTGAAATAATAATTAATTATGTATTTTGTTAACATAGCCTCTCCTCAAAAAAGAAGATTTCCAACGATAACTTATATTGAAAACTAAAGCTGTACGATCCAGCATAACTTTTTTTATTGTAATGGACAACAACCGGGCAATATGTGTTCGGTCCTCAGTACATTCATTTCGTGTGGATGTTAGAATTTAGTTATTTTATTTTTACTTTTTGTTGGATAAGATATTTTTTGGCTACCTTTAGCTTTTAGAAAAATAAAATGAAAAATCAGTGTGAATTAGTATTTTAAGGGGATATATTGTTTCAAATCCCTATTCAATCACACGGTGTGCAATCAAGCGAAGCACTTTTTAGTTAAATAATTTTAAGTAAATTAGATTTACGAATTTTCGCGAGTGTTTTCCCTCGTCCTCCCTTCCTTAAAACCTCTGTAATGGAAACCCCTCAACAGAACTGCTGAAGCCAGGATAAAGGCGGCCGCCCATCGACCCCACAACACAGCAACGAACAGTGAGTAGAACAAAAACCATTTATACAGTCCATTTTAAATCTCTCCTGAGTAAATTACTCAACACCCCACCATTTTGGTCCTTCGAGCCGGATCCTTTCTAGCGTTACTCCTACTTTACTACCCTAATTGTCGTTTTTTTTATATAGTAGGTAGACCTTTTTGATAAAAATACATAGTGACTTTGATCCGCCTTTCACTAAACTCAAAGTTAGGAGTAAACTAATCGGCATTAGTCATTAATTAACATAAATTTTTAGAGTTCTTGCTGTAAAACATTCACACAAAATTTCCAATTATAGGTCGTGCATTTATTCAAATTGAATAGAGATCAATTTCTTCAGTATCGCCTTTTTTTTTGCTTTGCTTCGAAGCAGGCAGTTTAGCAGCCGGTCTCTCGCTTAGTAACGGGAATGGATTCTCATATAGTATAGAACGTATAGTCGTCTCATTTAGCTCTTGCTTCACCGTTGATTTCACACTCGCAATTAGAATTTAGCCACACTCCATATTAGAATTTACTTTATGCATTGCTTTAGTACGCTGTGTCCAGCCATTAGAATACACAGTGACGCGTATAAACTGAAAATTGTAGTAGCTTTTTTCTGAAACCATAAAATAATTAATTATAGATGCTAATTAGGTAAATAACTGATAAAATTAATTGCGTATTTAGTAGTAGGAGCATTTTTTCTTAAAATTTCCAATTAATTGCTCAATTTATTAGTTAAGAAAAAATAGTAGAAAAATTTTGTTTTCAACAAATAGTAGCACTCGTTTACCACGTTTAGACAACTTCATTAAATTGGTAGTTAGTAGATTTCTCGCCATTTATTAAGTTTAAAATTTAACTTAGGAAATAAATATTTTTTTTTAAATTTTTTAAATTTAAAATATAAAAGAGATTTTTTTATAATTTTTAATTTGGTTTAATTATTAAGCTACAATGTCAGATAAAGTTAGAAAAGCAACAAACTTAAGACTGAGTGAAATTAGTCGCATGACTGAAATATACGATTTTGCTATAAAAGCTGAGACTGATAGCAAATATCATGCTTCACTCAAGGTTCGCTATCAAGACCTAGAACAAATTAGAGATGATTTCAGTAAACAGCATAACATTTTGATAGGTTTATTAGATGAACAGGATGATTTTCAAGCTGAAGAGATTTTGAAAATAAATTCTGGCATATTAAAAGCATATATTTTAGCTTATTTTCTCATTCAACTAGTGAAACGCAATCTTCTGTTTCCTTATCAAAGGCACCTCAGTTTACTAACAATCTTAAACCTTTAGATTTACCTATTTTTAGAGGAGATGTAACTTCATTTCCTAGTTTCAAAGATATGTTTGAAGCCCTGGTTCATAACAATCCTCACTTTTCGGATGTAACTAAATTCGAATATTTACTGAAAGCCCTTGAGGAACAGCCAAAACTCTTAGTTCAGCATTTGCCACTAACTCATGCTAATTATTCCATTGCTTATGATACTTTATGTAAAAGATATTATAGAAAACGAATCATAGCAGCTAGTCATTGGTCAGCTATTGAAAATGCTAAAAAAGTAACTTCAGAAAATCTTCAAGATTTACGTACCCTGTTAGATACCTTTAACGATAATTTAGAGGCCTTGCGCAATTTAAAGTTACCTATAGACGCCTGCAGCCTACAGCTTTCTGATTCCAATAAAATGCCTGATTATAAAGAGTTAATAGCGTATTTGGAAAAACACTGTAAAGCTTTAGATAATGTAGAATTAACCCGAAAAGAAGATAAAAAATTCTTTAAAAAATCTATAAATAATAATAGTAGTAGTTTTAAATCAGGTAGCTCCAGACAAACTTCCAATGTTTTTCTAAGTCAACCCAATCAAAATAATAATAAAAATACTTGTGTAGTTTGCAAACAGGGACCTTATCACACTCTTTCTAAATGTCAGTTCTTTCGCTCAAAAACTCCCAATGAACGTTATAAACTTGCCAAGGCAAATTATTTATGTTTAAATTGCCTTTCTAGATCGCATAGTATAAAGGAGTGCCCCTCCACTAATTCCTGTTTTCGTTGCGGTGTTCGTCACCATAGTTTACTTTTTTTCAGTGGACATGATAGTTCCAATCAAGTTAGCACCTTATATAGTAGTCAGAATAATAGTAGTCAGAATAATAGTAGTCAGAATAATAGTAGTCAAAATAATAGAAATTTTCAAGCCTGCAGTACTGTTACACACCATAATAGTCAGGGTCCTAAGTACAATCCTGTACACAATCATAATCAGGGTCCTAACCCCCATTTTAGTAGCTTTAGTTCCACTCCAAATTATTATAATCAGAGTGTCAATACTCATTGTAGTCCAGTAGCGCATTCTAGTTCTAGTTTCCCGAATTCCATTGGCCACCCCACTAGTTCGGGTGCCAACCACCATGCCAACCATAGTAGTATAGTTTCCAATAATGCTAACTCTGTAGCTCAATTACCTCATATTGATAGTCAAAATTCACAAAGCAACCCCAATGCTTTTGTCGGATTAACTGTAGACAACCCCTTATGTTTAAGTAGTAGCATCGATTCTTCGGGTGTATTATTATCCACCGCAATAGTAGAAATTTTAGATAGCAAAGGCGATTATCAACCTATTAGAATAATCGTAGATTCAGGTTCAACCTTAAATTTCATAACGAAAGCTTGTGTTAAACGTCTTGGTTTACATAGTTACAAATCAGATATCGATGTGTAAGGCATTGGTCAAGCCCCTATGCTTAAAAGTTGTGAGAGCATTTCTTCTACCATTCGTCCTTCAGGAAAATCTAGTCCCCTTTTAGAACTTAGTGCCGTAGTTATCCCTAAAATATGTGGAAATCTTCCACTTTCAACACTTTCCACTACTAATTGGCCTTTCTTAAAAAATTGTCAGCTAGCCGATCCTTATTTTTGCAAATCTAGACCGGTTGATATATTAGTAGGAGCTGATATATTTGCAAGAATTCTTAAAGATGGAAAGATTGTTGCTGGTCCTAATGATCCAGTGGCAATTAATAGTATTTTTGGTTATTTGCTTATGGGTAAAACTTGTTCTTCGTCTAAAGTAATTAGTCAATTCATTTCTCAAACATTTTTGGCAATGGACACCCTCGAAGATACCATTCAAAGATTTTGGCTTGTCGAGGAAGTTCCCAAGGTCAATTCAATGTCACCTGAAGATAGTTTAGCTGAAAAAATATTTTCTGAAACCACTTATAGAACAGAGACAGGCAGATTTGTAGTATCTCTACCTTTTAAGTCTAGTGAACCTTCTTTTCCCAACAGTAGAGAGTTAGCACTCAAGCAATTCTTAGCATTAGAACGTAGATTGTTAAAAAATTCTGATCTTTACATGCAATATTCCGATTTTATGAAGGAATACTTATCTTTAGGACATATGAAAATAGTTTCATCTTTGGCCATTCCAGATAAAAGTTATTATATTCCACATCATTGTGTACTAAAGCCTTCTAGTGTCACAACTAAACTTCGCGTGGTTTATAATGGCTCTGCTAAAGGTTCTAGTGATCCTTATTCATTAAACGATTGCCTGCTTCCTGGTCCCAAACTTCAAGCTGACATATGTCAATTACTTCTGTTATTTAGATTGGAAAAATTCGTATTTATAGCGGATATCTGTAAAATTCTAGTTACTCCTCCTCATCAGGATTATCAACGCGTTCTTTGGCGTTTTCAGCCTGATGGTCCAATCGAAGACATAGCTCTCTGTACTGTTACTTATGGATTAACATGCAGCCCTTATTTAGCTATCAAATCATTGCTTACTTTAGCTGAGCAGGAGAAAGTTAATTACCCTGAAGCTTCAGAACTAATTATCTCGCACTCATATGTAGATGATATAACTGGCATGCATTGTGACCTTGAAGGTGCCAAAGGGCTTCAGAAAGACCTAATTTCTCTTCTTGCCAAAGGTGGGTTTCAATTGCGCAAGTGGTGCAGCAATGACCCAAGACTCTTGGCAGACTTTCCTTCTTCTCATCTGTGCAATGAAAATTTATCCTTTGATGCTGATTCCAATAATACTCTTAAAGTTTTAGGACTTGAGTGGAGTCCATCATCAGATTGCTATCAATTTTCGATAAACTCAATTTTGTCACCGTGTACAAAACGTAATTTACTTAGCAACTTAGCTAAGATTTTTGACCCTCTAGGTATCTTAACCTCTGTTACTTTTTTCCTAAAACATTTAATACAGAAGCTTTGGGACTTAAAGCTCAATTGGGATGATCCACCCTCGATAGAAATTAGTAGAATATGGGAAAAATTTACAAGTCAAGTTAGTTTGCTATCTTTGTGTAAAATAACTCGTAGAGTAGTGCCTGATAGTTACCAATCAATTCAGATTCATGACTTTTCAGATGCCTCTGAAAAAGGCTATTGTGCTGTTGTTTATTTTAGATTTTCATTAAAAGATAATGAATTTTGTGTCAAATTTGTGACTGCAAAATCCAAAGTAGCCCCTTTAAAAACAATTAGTATACCCCGCCTTGAACCGTGTGGAGCAGTTCTGTTATAAAAATTGTTACATTATGTTCTAGGAATTTATCAGCCCAGGCTAAAAATTAGTGAAATATACGCTTGGTGTGATTCAACTATAGTCCTTTCTTGGATAAAGTCTTCCCCACATAGATTTACCACTTTTGTTAGTAATAGATCAACTTTCATCCAAGAAAAAATCCCTTCCTCGCATTGGCATCATGTCATATCTGAGAACAATCCTGCAGATTTAGGTAGTCGTGGTCTCCTCCCATCTGAGTTGTCAGAAAGCTCAATGTGGTGGTATGGCCCTAGTTTTTTGTCGCAACACACCGACACATGGACAGAAATAAATCTTCCATTGTCTGATGAAGACATTCCTGAACATAAAAAAACATGTCTTCTTGTAGCAAAATTAGAACCCCTTTTGTTAGCTCAACTAATAGAAAATATTTCTAGTTTTGATAGATTACGTAGAGTTTTAGCATATATTTTAAGATTTTTGTCGAATTGTAGAAACAAAATCAAAGTAACTGAACCTCTTACTAGTTTAGAGTTACATCAGTCTGTCATGCTCTTAGTAAAGCATGTACAAACTTTAGCTTTTTCTCATGAAATTGATAGAATCCAACAGCATCTTTTACCCTCAAAATTATTTAGAAGACTAAGCCCCTTTTTAGATGATGAAAGCATACTTCGCCTTGGTGGCAGATTAAGAAATTCTACTTCATTGTCCTATCAACAAAAATTTCCTGCTCTATTGCCCAACAATCATCGATTTACGGAACTTTTGGTTAGTTATGTAAACTTGAAATATTTCCATGCAGGAATTCAATCAATTCAGTGCATAATCGCACAACAATTTTGGATAATTTCCTGCAAAAATGTACTTAGAAAGGTAGTTTCTAAGTGTATTACTTGCTATAAGATACATCCAACCCCTGTTCAAGCTCCCATGGGTGATCTACCCTTACTTCGCGTGAGCCAAGTTAAGCCTTTTCTTCACACAGGTGTTGACTTCGCAGGTCCCTTTAATCTGTTAATGACTCGCTACCGAGGAGCTCGCACGACGAAAGCATACCTTTGTCTTTTCGTTTGTTATGCTACCAAAGCTTTGCATTTAGAGCTAGTTTCAAGCTTGTCTTCCGATGCTTTTCTGGCAGCCTTACGCCGCTTTGTAGGCCGTAGAGGCAGACTTGTTTCACTCCACAGTGACTGTGGAACTAATTTTACTGGAGCTTATAGAACTTTATGTAACCTAATGCGTGATGCTTCGAAAGCAGAAACAATTTCGTGGCATTTTAATCCCCCCTCTGCACCCCATTTTGGCGGTCTTTGGGAATCTTCAGTAAAATCCGTTAAAACTCATTTGTTACGTATAGTTGGATCTCAAATCTTAACATACGAGGAGATGTACACTCTGCTTGTACAGATAGAAGCCTTTTTAAATAGTAGGCCTTTAACCCCCCTTAGTAGTGATCCGAATGACATTTCGGCAATCACCCCAGGTCATTTTTTGACCTTAGAGTCTCTTAGTGCACTTCCCGAACCCAATTTAAGTGACACCCCCCTTAATAGATTAGATCGCTGGGAATTGCTCCAGAAGTTGCACCAGGATTTTTGGTCTCGGTGGTCTAAAGAGTACTTACATACTCTTCACCAACGTGCTAAATGGCATGATAGTAAAGGTTCACTAAAAATTGGTAACCTTGTGGTTATAAAAGAGGATAACACTCCCTGTATGCAATGGCGACTGGTACCTATTGAGGCAGTGCATCCAGGTTCGGACGGTGTAGTACGAGTGGCAAGCGTGCGTACCACTAACGGTACTTTAAAGCGACCGGTTGTTAAGCTGTGTCCACTCCCCATTGAAGACAATGTAGATAGTAGTTAAAATTAAAAGGGGTAAACCCCTTTTGGCCGGCGGGATGTTCGGTCCTCAGTACATTCATTTCGTGTGGATGTTAGAATTTAGTTATTTTATTTTTACTTTTTGTTGGATAAGATATTTTTTGGCTCACTGTGTAGAATTGGGATTTGTCCATATTAGCCTTTAGCTTTTAGAAAAATAAAATGAAAAATCAGTGTGAATTAGTATTTTAAGGGGATATATTGTTTCAAATCCCTATTCAATCACACGGTGTGCAATCAAGCGAAGCACTTTTTAGTTAAATAATTTTAAGTAAATTAGATTTACGAATTTTCGCGAGTGTTTTCCCTCATCCTCCCTTCCTTAGAACCTCTGTAATGGAAACCCCTCAACAGAACTGCTGAAGCCAGGATAAAGGCGGCCGCCCATCGACCCCACAACACAGCAACGAACAGTAAGTAGAACAAAAACCATTTATACAGTCCATTTTAAATCTCTCCTGAGTAAATTACTCAACACCCCACCAATATGTTTAGAGAATTTTAGGCACACCAGCAAATAATACAAAATTTATTAGCAGAAAAAGAGCAACATATTTTAGATTTAAACAAAATAATCTTAGATTTAGGTCCTTTAAATCAAAAACATTGTTCTAAAATAAAAAAATTAAAAATCAGAAATTCCAAAAATATTGCTCGTAATTTGTGCAAAGGCAAGTTTGGGTCACATTTAAGAAAACATTTTAGTGCATCATGGGATAAGCGTACTTTAGAAAAGGGGTTCCAAAATAAGTTTGCTTGGGATATGTCTCAATATATTGTCATTTCTCGCTGCCAGCAATAAGTACCCTACAACGTCTATTGAACGTATTAACCATAGACGAATGTATTAACTTTATCCTAGGAATGCTATTTAATATTACTTCGATACTCAAAAACGAAATTCCAAGTCTTGAGGCAGCAGAAACGAACTGCTGCCTACACATTCATAAAACGTCCATAATTTCTGGATAATAGTACTGTGGTAAGTTTCTCTTTCTTTTGGATTCGGTACTTTTTCTTTCCAAATAAATACCACGCATTGGCAGTAATGCTGGGGGGTATAAGTAGAGGCTGGAAACAAGTTTTTTTTCATTTCATTTATGCCAGAGAGGTATTAACGCTAGAGATTTGAATAATGATATCAGAGAAGTAACGTTTGGGGCTTTACACTGTCAGTGTAACTTCCGATATGGGGCACTCTAACCTCGCAGTTTGTAAATGTTTTGGGATCAAATCAAGCAAAATCATTCTTTAAAATTTTTGAGTAAGCTGATGTCCCACATATTTTAAGAATATTCGATCCGCATTAATCAATAATAAAATTATTAACATTCTACATATTTTAAAGAATATTCGATTCGCTTTAATCAATCAATTATAATTATTATCATGTATAGTTTAATTTTACAGTACCTATTTTCAGACGAAATAATAAATTTTAGGTAGATAGGTACGTACCTTTTTTAAATTTAAGAGGGAGCTCTGCGTATGGCATAAAATGAGCGCGTAAGGGTTTTGAAAACACTTTTTTATGGGAAAAGTATTTAATATAAAGGGGAACAATAAAATAATTAAAATTTCCTGAATCCAGGTAGTCTGTGGAGGCAGTGCAGAATTATATCGTAATAAAAATACAGTCGAACCTCTATATCTCTAACTTAAAGGGACAACCAAAACAGATCGAGTTATAGAGAGTTCAAGTTATAGAAATTCGAGCTAAAGAGGTTTAAATAAATATAGAAAGTGCAGGGATCACTTAAAAGGTTCGAGTTATAGAGGTTCGAGTTAGAGAGGTTTGACTATATTAAAAATTGTCGTCAAAAATCTAATTGTAAGAGTTTTGAAATAACACATTTTTGAGCAGTTTTGCAAATTTTAAATATATTTTTTTGTGTTGTGTGCATTTAAGCACCGCTTATTTAAAACATCATTGCGATAAGTCAAACGCTTCTAGACAAAATAATGTATCAAAGAATTACAAAAATTAGGTGATCTAGGAAGGTTTTTTGACATCTCTGGTTGCGATTCTTATTCCGCCAATATCTGTCACATACAGGGACTCTACACAAAGCTACAATTACAGGTATATAGTAGTGTGAGCTATGGTGATCCTAATTTTTTCGAGAAAAAAAAAAGTTGCTCCGATTTCAAAAATTTTTATATATCTTTGCGTTTCAGATGATTTTGAAACTTTTTTGTTGCGCCGTCTGTCTGTCTGTCTGTCTGTCTGTATGTCTGTCTGTCTGTCTGTCTGTCTGTCTGTCTGTCTGTATGTCTGTAACGACCAACGCGCATAACTCAAAAACCGCTTGGCCGATTTTAATGAAATTTGGTATCTAGGCTGGGTTTTGGGCCGAGATGGTCCCATTTAAAAATGAACAAAATCCACCGAACACAAACCAAATAAAAGGGTGGGGGTAGATTTCAAAAATTAGAGTTTAAGTGAAAATATGGCGTGTGTGATATCAAACGAAAGGTAATTGAGTCTGGAGTTAAACAAAATACATTTTAATTTATTTAAAAATAAAGGGGTGGGGGTATATTTCAAAAATTAGAGTTTAAGTGAAAATATGGCGTGTGTGATATCAAACGAAAGGTATTGAGTCCGGAGTTTAACAAAATACATTTTAGTTTTTGTTTTTTTTAAGGGTGGGGGTCAAAAATTTGAGTTTAATTCAAAACATGGCTTGTGTGGTATCAAACAAAAGGTAATTTAGTCTGGAGTTGAATAAAATATATTTTAGTTTTTAGTTATATTAACTCACACGTACACTATAACTATAGTACCTAGTGTGAGCTTAGGGGCCCATATATTGGCAGAGTATTTTTACTAGTGCGGAAAATTAATCAGAAGCTTCGAACATATAACATCTAGTTCGATGTCAGAAGTGACGTAGCTAGGGTCCAGGTATGTCCACATATTTTGTCAACATACAGTGGCTCTAATTATAGCCACAGAAATAGCCCTTAAGACACGATTTTACTGGTTTAAAAAATCTATATAAAGTAGATAGGGGCTGTGGGTCTAAAATATGTAAGTCATTTGGTTTCAATGAAATACCCCGAGGGCTACAAAAAAAGAGACCTTTTTCAAGCGCAGTCGTAAATTTGTTAAAACGGTAATATACTTAACAAAATTAAACTAAACACTCTTGAATGCTAAGCAAGACATTTTGCTAACCTAAGTTTATCCTCCTTTATGGCCTTTGAAATTTTGTCTCTAATTTCCTTGGAAACAGTATTGTCAGAAGGAGATGTGCCTGTCCCGCACATTGGATCTTGATGGATCCAAAAATCTCTTGTTGGATCAGAAGACCTAGAAAAGCTTTAGAATGTAGGATCGATAATAATTTTTTATGAGACATGACCTAGAGCTTAAAATTTTTAAAAGGTATTTTGAATATTTTGAGACACTCGACGTCGTTTCTATAAGGGGAGTTCGTAAAGTTCCCCACCTTCTTAAATTAATCAGTACAATTCCTTGAAATCCATCGGGTTCGTAAATTATCTGATGCATTCCCCCAAGTCAGCAATTGATGGCATCAAGACTCACCGAATCTGGGGGTTGGTGGGCAACCCTCGATGAATGTCCGTTACGTCAAAATCAGCTGCTTTGGTTTTTTATGTTTGGCTGAGCGATTGTTGAATTTTTTTGTTGTTTTGTTTTGTTAAATGCTCCACGGTGTAGTAAGCAAAGTTACGATGGACATCTTGGAAGGTACAGAAAGTACTCAAAACTCGGATGTTGAAAATCTGGACTTAATTTTGGTATCACCCCAATCGCGGTATGTCAGGATTGAAGGTTACGTTAAAAATATGGTTTCCGTGTGTTTGTGCAGAGACAGACAAAAAATTCAAATAGAAAAAAGCGTGGTTAAGAAATCTGATTTCATGGCGTTCTTTTTTGTTTTTTGATGGTCATTGGAACTGTATGTATGACATATTTTTACAAAAGAGAGACGCGACAAACCACGAACCCATCAAAGTCACTGAAATTAACATTTTTTGGTTATGTTATTTTCTTGCTAAGTTCATTGGCGTTTGACTAAAATAATTTAAATTGTCAGCAGTTCCGACGCTTATGAACTGACACGGACAGTAGGTGCGTCTCTCTCTAAACATCGCTAGAGTGAAGAGGACCAATATTTTCATCCTTTGATTTTGACTCAAATAAATTTGAGTTTGAAGAGTTTATCTTTAAAATATGTCATATATACAGGGTCTCTAATTGGACTCACCGAACAAAAATGTCAAGTGAACGTCATATGTCAAATAACCGATGCAATCGGTGAACAAAATTAAATTACTTTACAGACGCGCCCTAACGTTCTGATATAGATATTATGAATTTAAACGTTTTTTCGAATTTTACTGGACAAAAATTTCTGCGGACTAACGTACAGACCATACTTTTTAGAGAGGGGTGAAGAAATATCGAAAGTACATAATATCGAAACTGCAAATAATTATATTTTTTACTTTTTTTACCTGGACTTTGCATCTATCCGAAAAAATCGCCCAATTTTGCCAAGTAAGAATAACGTTATGCATTTAAAAAAAAATCACATCAAAAACACAAAATATCAAAAGCACAAAACCTTATAATAATTTGAAACACACTTCTCCAATCTCACCCAACCTGACCTGTTAAACGTGACCTAATCTAACCTAACCTGACATAGCCTAGCATAACTTGACCTCGCTTTACTCGCGGGGTGCCTCTTATAAAACGCCTTAAAAAAGGTCAGCTTGGGTTAAATAAAATCTGGTCAGATTAGTTTAAGGTAAATCAGGTTTAGTTAGGTTAGGCTAGGCTAGGGTTGGTCTTGTTAAGCAATTATATTGTAAATATTTTGCGTCTTCGATATTTTGTGTTTTCGATGTTTTGTGATTCAATGTTTTGTGTTTTCAATATTATGTATTTTCCATATTTTGTTAATTCAAAATTTTGTAATTCGATAAAATGTAGTTTTATTATTTTGTGGTTTCAATAATATGTAGTTGTTTCAATACCAATTTTTTATTTTCTATGTTTTGTGTTTCCATATTTTTTTGACCGGCCCGCATTTTATAACTTTTTATCAAAGAAATCTGGCGCTGGTGATTTTCTGTCCAAAGAGGTATTTTTATGCTTCAATCTATTTTTGTAGATAATGTTCAAATGGTGGCTTTCCCCTTACCGAAGCAGAAGACCGAAAAAATAATTTTCTTGTTCACAATCTATGCGCAGGTTAAGCTCTGTACCTACGCCTAAAAGACATTTGTGCTTACGCTAACTGCAAAGTTAATTAAAGCACATATGCACCAGCTTAAAGTACCTATACACCAGACAGCCCCGCGAATGCGCCGCCTGTGTGCCGCTTGCCTAATTCGTGTCAGCGAACTTTCAACAATCCACAGAAAAACAGCAAACATGTATTAAAATGAAAACTCGACAATAAACTACCGATGCCGTCCCAAAGGATCTGCGAACACACAAAGAAGAGCCGAAGAAAGCTGCTTTTCGGCAAACGGCTAACAAGCGGCTAACTTTAAAACTCGAAAACACGACGAATCGGAGCAGCGCGCGAGCCGCTCACATATGGCGCGTTTGCGAAGCAATTTGGTGTATACGTACTCTTAAGGCGCCTTCTCACGAATCGATTTTGGTTGATCAACTTTGGTTGACCAACTAAAATCGAATAAAAAGGATTGTGAGAACATATGCTTCGAGTTTAATCGGTCAACTTTTGTCGATTCCACAAAAGTTTGATCCATTCAAACTTTATCGTTCAAGTTAAGAGTCATCAATATTTTTCGCCGAGTCGAGTCTTGTTTGAAGCGTGTGAACGTTTGTTGGTCGACTTGTATCACTGTATTTTGTTTTACCTCGGCAGCTCTCCGGTTTCAGTAGTTTTGTTATTTTGTAGAGTATTGTTATAATAACAAATAATTATTGTTTCATTAAAAGCAAAACAAAATGAGTTTAAAGTGGTCAGACTGTGTTCTGTTCAAATTTTTAGAACTATACCACAGTAATGTTTTTGGATCGAGTAGATAGTTACGAAAAAAAAAAAGATGCCGGAGAAAATGCTTTAAATGTGATGGCCCGGGAAATGGAAATAGACGGTCTAACTGCAGCGGATGTTAAAAATAAAATAAAAACAATAACATTTACACTTGCACGTATTACTGCCCTTGGCGCCATTTTTACTCAACTAATTTGATTGATTTTTTGGTTGTGCTCTGAACAAAAACTTGACCGATTTTAGTTGATCAACTAAAATCGATTCGTGAGAACGCGCCTTTAGGGTTTAAAAACTCTGCACATCGTTAATTTATGCTTTCAGTTGCGGCTCCATGCTAAATATGCCACATAGCGCGTCCTTAGTGAGCCAACCAAGAAAAACTTAGGGTCACTGCATCCTGGAAACCTCTGGAGACGCCAGGCTGCCAGGATGCAGTGGCCCTAAAAAAAACACTGGAGTTTCAGTCGGTTTCTAGAGGACTGTGCAAGAAGCCACCACAAAACCTCCAACGATTTTTGAGAAGATGTCTTTAACAACAATTTGCCGCTGACTTAAGATTAGAATTTGGTTTATTTGGATAGTAAACATATTTTTCAAAAAATATTTAAAAAAAAATCTTGAATTTAGCTAGAATTTCCTGAAATTTGTGAAAATTTTTCAGTTTTGTAAAGCTAAAACCAACGATAAATCAAATCAATTCTTAGCAATCTGCCAAACTGCTTTGTTTCAATTTATGCTGAATTTAGCTAGAATTTCTTTTAATTTTATTTTTTTTACAAGTTAGTTTTGGGAAATACAAGTTTTTAAAAAGTATTATTTTCAAATATTTTTTTCAAAAAATAAGTATTTAGTTTTTTGAAAAATAAAGAAGGTTTAGGTACACCCTTTATATTTGCAATTAAAATCTGTATTTTGCAATTTTAAATTGCGAATCTCGTAAAAGGGACATTTTGGGTCAGTTAAAATAACAAAAAATTTGACAGCTGTTACCGTTAATGTTACCAAGAATAACAGTAATATTTAGGGAAAAAAAGATAGATTTTGGAATACTAAAGATACGCATAACACAAACGTTAGTTTAGTAGTTTCACACACCCTTTAACTTTTTGTTTATTTATATTTGTTGATGTATTTTTATTAGATTTATGGCTTTTTACAAACCAAACTACTGAATTTTAGTAAAAAACTCGATCGCATTAAAAAAAACAATACAAAACTAACCTTAAAAAATATCGGTAACATTAAAGGAGTACCACCATAAGTACTGGGCGCCTTTATCATAAATAACAAAAAAGAGCGAGAAGCTCCTGATGCGCAGACTCAGTAATAACCATAACGGTAAGAAGGTGTAAAAAACGCGACCCAAAATGTCCGTAATGATGAAGAAACGTATTCATTAAACGATGTATAACTTAATTCAGTTTCCCTATATAAAAACAAGGGTTAAAATTCACCCCGGCTAAAAGATTGACAGATAGAGAGACATCTATGAGATATCTCAAGATCGTAAAAAAGTTTCTTTTTTTTAAATTAAACCGACCTGTTTTGGTGTTTTTAGACAGTTTTACGTGTTTTGGTAATTTCACACATTTCTTGGTAAATTCTGGGTTGTTAATTTTCATTCTGATACGTCGGAACCCACAAAAAATTAAAATTCATATTTTTGCGTCACCAAGAAAAAAAATATAAAACGGTCATTCTCGCGATTTCTAACACAATGCTTACGCTATGTAATTTGCTTCTAACTTTTCTTATTCCTGTAAAATTTTGTTGATGGGTTACGACGTATCAGATTTAGATACAGAATAAAAAATTATTTATTCTAAAAATAACGAAACAAGCAAAATAACATTAACACTGCCTTGATAATAACCAATTTTCACAGACAAAATATAACGAACTTTTCCATTTGAAAAATCTACTAACCCCCTTCTTTGATCATCTTCCCATTGTCTTGCCTTTTTCGTAAACTTTTCGTTTATTGATGGAAATAAATTTACTTGTAGATTAACTGACATGGCCTCATCCGTTTTGCTAACTTTTGGTAAAATCTTAGTCCAGCTTGCCGTCGCTTCTTTTTCGGCTTTTCTCCAAATGGAAGTGTACATATTTGAGCATAGCATTTCACGCATTGTTGGATCGGGAATATCGTCCATACTTACAGAAGGAGTCATATATACCCTTAAAATGTATATGTTTAGCTTGAAAAAAAAACTAAATAACAGGTTATATTTTTTTACAACTTAACGACCGATTTACCATATACACACTATAGTTTGCTGACGACTAAGTAATTGTAGCTAATGATAAAGAAGCGATGGAGTATATAATGAAAAAGTTAACGGAAGAACACCAAAAGTGAGGGTTAACATTACAACAAACACAGTACTTATGTATTGAAAACGAATCAAGTGAGTTAGAACTAGACAATGGATAAACAATATATTCGTGCAATGAGTATGTGTACTTGGGTGTCACATTTAATAAGACAGGAACAGACTGTTGAAAGAACCGGAAAAAAGAATAGTAAAAGCAAAAAAGGTTATAGGTTAACAGTATTTTATGGAGCAGAGAGATAAAAAAGAATTTAAAATTTTAACATATATAAAGCAATTGTGAAAAGCACGATGTTGTATATTATAGAGATTTGTCGCGCCACAAAAAAATACAAAACGAAAATGGAAAGTGTCGAAATGGATGGAATAAGAAGATAAATGAGAATACCTAGAACAGATCATATAGGAAATGAGATCATAAAAGAAAGAATGGGAATTGAGGGAATGATAAGCGATGACATCACGCAAAGTAAACTGGTACAACGAATGGACGACAAAATATTACCAAAGCAGGTCCTAGAATGGCAACCAATAGGTCGCAGAAAAAGAGGGGGTCCTAAACTGGAATGGTCAATCCAAAGATCCATGAGTCAAAAAACCCTGACAGAAGATGATTGTCAGGATCAAAGGAGGTGAAGAATAGGCGTCGGACAACGTAGAAAAACATCGACAGAGTAGTAGTATACTTTCATAGCAATTTTTTAGCAATAATTGAAATTTTATGTTTTGCAGGGACCCTTTATCTTTCTCCTCCCTCTCCAGTAAAAAATTAGATATCATGCCGATTTTCTTTACAGAAAGGTTCTTGTTGGCTACATTTTTTTCTGTGAGGTGAAAAATTTAACCTTTAAATATAATGTTGTGCAGAAAATTTGATCATTCTATCAGCTTCAATAAAAATTTTAAAAAACACTCATCAAACCGATTTTGTTTTGGTAAAATTTTTTCTGAGAGGTTAAATCTTTGTGTGTAATGTATCTTTTGAAGGAAATTTGTGTTTGTGTCTCCATTATTCGATACTCTTCCAGAAACACTGGAAAAATACGTCGATTTCCTTTGAAAGAAAGTTTTTCTGAGCGGTAAAACTTTTAAAATTTACATGAGGAGTCAAATGACGCTTTATTAGAATAGTCGATTACCATTGTTATTAATAAATTTTGAAAAACTTATTTCTCAGACAAATTCTTTATGTTACGAGAATATCGTTAAAATGTTGAGAGGGTCATTTAGTTACTTTAATGCTTCCGTTTTATTTAATTTAAAATACCTCAAAAACGAATTAACAAAATTATGATCCAGTATTAGCAACTTGACTCTGAACCACCTTTTATACGTTGGAAGTATATTTTACCCATTAAAAGTCAGTCTATACAAATTTCTATAAAATAAATTCCAACATTTTTGAAAATGCAGGACATTCTTTTTTACCTAAAGGGAACTTTTGAAGTGAATATTTAAAAAAACTACTTGTTAGATTTTAAAAATTGTCATAAAAAAGAATTCCACATACCTTTAAAACCTATTTACTATTGAAATTATAAGGGTGAAGCTAAAGTGTGCTTTGGAAGGTAATGTTGTGTAGGAAATCTGACCCCTCTATCCTTCAGAAAAAAAACACGCCGGATTTGTTGGGTAAATTTTTAAAAATGTATTTTTGAAGGAAGTTATGTTTCTCCATCTTTCTATAATTGTCCAGGAAAACTAGAAAATAAGTCGAGTTTGCAAGATTTTCTTTCGAAGGGTAAAACTTTTTTTTTAACTAGAAAAACTTATTTTTAATACAAATTTTTTATGTTAGGAGAATCTCCTTGAACTGTTGAGAGGGGCATTAATTTTTCAATGTTTGCGTTTTAGTTAACTAAAATTTGACATTTTGCAAGTGAAAATACTTTAAAAACGAATAGATAAAATTTTTGTTAAATACTACCATTTTAGAAAACTTGACCAATCCATCTTTTAATTTTGGAAGTGAATTAAGTTCTATTAGAAAATTCCCAACGTTTTAAAATACACAATACATTAATTTTTGTCTCAAGGGAACTTCGGAGTTATATACCTCAAAAACTACTTGTTAGGTTTTAATACTTGTGAGATATATAAGTTTAAATATCTATAAAATTAAATACCACTGGACCCACTTTGCCGATTGAAATTATAAAGGTAAAACTTATCCCGTGAATAGTAATCAATTTACTCAAAGTTCAAAATAGCTAAAATCTATAGTGTTGCCACCGAGACGATAGATTCTCGCCTCTTGTCTCGTCTTGCCCTCTCTCGACGAGACGAGAGAGATATTTTCTCTCGAATAAAAGCTCTTGATCTCTAAAGCAACAAAGGTTGGTTATATAAATTTTTATGATTTACCATCTGTTCATATTGACCTATTTATATAGCAAAAGAAAATTCAGCTGAACATGTTTAAGTTCAGAATGGTATTTTGTGTTATTATGGTATTTTGTGATTATTATTGGCATAATGCTAAAACCATATATGTATTAATAGATATATGGCTAAAACATACAACAAATTGTCATCCTATCTAAGTTGACACAGCTATAGGGATCAATTTTAATAAATTTCTGCATCACAAAACACACATTATTTTCATAGTCCCCTACAGAGGACAACATATAATTTTTTACGCCACCGAGACTTAAATTTCATTTTAGCACTCATTTTTAAGAGCCGTACAAAACTATTTTTTTTTCTGGCAGTACAAATGTTTTTTCGTAAAAACAATCTGAAACATTTATATTTTATAGTAAATTTATTTAAATCCGACCATGAGATTAACTCCGAATGACCAGCCATCGTTGATTTCACCGAGACTAAAGACCGCCAGCCGGCTTATTTTTGTTTGTTGGGTAACCTGTGGTAAAAATATCCCTAGATTTTTATTTACAATTTAATATCTCAATTGCTTGCATCAAAGGGCTATTTAATAGTTTTACCCAAGAACTTACCTAAATTTAATTGATTTATTGCTTTATATTATTTTTAAGGATTTATATTATTGGCAAAACACAAAATAATCTTTTATCAACGAACACTTGGGATTTGTGGTACAGTTTAAAATAAATAACGCGATGCAAAACTTTTCCACACCTTTTGTTTCATCGGCATCAACGAGGTATTTTAGTGCATGTATTGTATTTACTTCTTTTTTATTGTATGTATGCATATACAGAGTATATCCCAAATTGGACTTAACGCTTTATTTTGGAAAAAAGTACCATACCATAAATAAAAAGATTTAGCTCGATAAAACACTTTTGCACAGGGTGTCATAAAACTTTTTATAGCTAATATAAATCACGGGACACGAGAGCCGAGACGAGTCGAGAGAAAGGGTCTCTCGAGCGATAGAAGAGTCCTATCGTCGAGACGAGAGACCCATGTTTTCTCATCTCGTCTCGCCGCAACACTAAAAACCTGTCCTGTGTCCTTGAAAATAGAATCGACGTGTTTTAGTGTTTTTTTTTTTTAAATTTTGGCGAAAACCAGGTCCATCCTTTTTAATATTCCACCCTGTATTTATTTAAATGTTCTGCAATCTAAAACCGTATAAAGCTGTTTTTAATTATGAAATATTTTTGCTTATTTAGCGAAATTAAGTCATTGCTACCTTGGTCTGGTTTTAATGGCATTGTCCTTTGCTTCTTTATCTTTTTGTATAAGACTGTCTTTGTCAATTGGAACAGATTTTATGAATAAGTCAAAAGGAATGTGGACATTTTCTCTGCATCTTGAAAATGTTTGGTGGTCTACAATTAATATAAAATTAAAGAATAGAGGGTTTTTGGTCACACACATCACAGTAAATTAAAATATTTTTTGACGTGCCAAACTAATGTTAACGAACGTTCTTTCATCATGACTTAAAATGTTTACTTTAGCTTTTTATTTGTGATGTGTTTTTTTAACGAGAAATATTTTCCACAATACAGAGTATACGAGCACAGTGCTCCTACGCAATTTTACGATTTGTGCTTGGTAATTGGGACCTGAGTTTCATATCTTAAGGCGTTTAAAGGTTCTCGCAAGCACTACATGAGCCTCCAAACACTTTAAAGAGCTTGCAAGAACCTAATGGGCTTGTAAGCATAATTGGGATCTTTTAAGCACTTTTCAAAATGCAGGGGCGCTGCTTGAGCTTAGGGCACAACTAGCTTGGCTATTTTAGTGGGCTCGAGTCCCAAATTTAACCGAAAAATATTTCTTTACTAGCGGGGGGGGGATGTTAGATTGCCTGAACGCACCTCAAGATAAAGTAAAAAATTTCACTGTAAATAAACTACTGGAAAATTACAAAAAAATGCTTCATAGGCAAAATTTTAGAAAAATATAGAACTTTTCGGAAAAAATTGCGCCGCAAATTTTTTAAATAAATATAACGGAAAAATGGTGGAAATTTAAGAAAAGTTAGGTACTTCGAGTGGGGGATCCAGGAAGGGCAGAGAAGCCTAGGTACCACATCACTCTCTCTATCAGAAAACTTTTTTTTGTTCTAGGAAAAAACATATCAATGAATTTATCACAAGTTTTAACAAAATTTACCCACAACCACGGTTGGATGGGACAGGCGGGCAACCGGGCAAATGCCACAATTTAGGGCCGGTTGGGCCGCAGGCCCAATGTACCTATTCCAAATTATTAATATTTATTTTTTTATATTTGACAAACAAACTAATTAAAACATTAATCATTTAAATTAAAAAAATCTGTATATAGTAACTCCAGGCCTGCGTTACTCGTTTGATTGTTACAGTTACTTTTATATTAAAATAAGTATAATGTATCAAGGAGATAATGTGATAATGGCACTAACTTATTAGTATCTTTTTACAATACCAATATCCCGAAGAAAAAATCGGGATATTAAAAAAATGTATTAAAAATATTGTGAATTTTTTTTTCTTATTTGTGTTGCTGTTGTGAAATCTCTTTTAACACGTTGTTGACTATTTTGGTGGGGATTGATCCCCCTGATCTCCCCCTTCGGTACGGCCTTGCCAATATCTCATATATTAGTTGCGAAAGATCATTTTTGGTGCTAAAATACATAAAAAATCTAAGAAATCCATTAACCGATTGAAAAATTGGTATTGGGTCCAATTCAAATTAAGATCATAGATAAAATTGCAGCATTAAGTTCATTATTAAAAAAGTCGTTACCATATGAAAAATTAGCATACCTGCTCTGGCCCCGATAGTTAAAAGGCCCAAGTAACGAAAGTGTGGTTCGGAAAAAAACGACTTCACAGTTTTAATTGTTCATAAGGCAGTAAGTACTACAGTTACTGCTATTTGTTTTTTTTTTGGTTTTTTTTTTAAATTTTATTACATAGGACATGATGAAAAATCAGTCGAGACCAAAAACCTAAATTCGAAAAAAAATTACTTGCAGCTTTTCAACTAACCGGGGCTGCTGTATGTTGAAATTTTGCACGTTTTTTCTTTTTTTGTGAGTTTTCATTTAGTGAAAAAATTAGATATTAATTATGTTAATAGGTACTTAGTGTTTAATATAAGCATACTGAATATAAAACTTTACAAAAATATTCAGAGCAGTATCACAGATATTAATAAAAAAGGAGATTTTCTAAAAGTCTTCAACCCTTGTATCTCACAAGTTAGGATGGTTAGGACATGCATACATATGTTTATATGAAGTTTTTTTTTCTCAAAATAGAAATCACATCCTTTAAAATTAGCATGTTATTTAATAACAAAACCTCCATAATATCAAAAACAAAAATAACATAATATGGCTTTGTTTTCTTTGCCGTTCAAGTTTTGTGCTGAAGCAAGAGCCGAATAAAAAAAACTGCCAGGGCCCGGCCGGTTTGTTTGAGCCCATCCAACCCTGCTAGGATCGTTCGTTATTGGAACACAAGTCAGGTCGAACACTATCCTTTAGTAAAGGATAGGGGTTAAACTAAATAACAGCACATGTCTTAAATAGAAGAAAAAAGAAAAATGGGATATGCAAACGGTCCCCTCTGTACAGGGTGTCCCAAATTGGGCACTTTTAGGGAGTTTAAGGTACTTCTAGAGGAGACAGAGAAAAACTGACCACGCATTGCGAGGCTCAAATTTCAAGAGAAGACTTATAGTGAAAACCGGATTTTGAAATATCGTCTCGTCTTTGAGCTACGGGGGCTTTTTGATAAGTCTGCATTTTGGAAGGGGGTCGATAACTTCGTTATTAATGGAAATTTTGATTTAGAGTAAATTGCAATTTTATAGACTTTGTCACGAGGAATTCACCCGCTAAATTAAATTTTAACTGTCACTTTTAGTTTTTGAGATATGACATAAAGTTGCATTTTTTCCTATGGAATGGCCTATATTTTAATTAATTTTCGAATTCGTCATTGAATTCTTTTCAAAATGATGTATCATATGTCATAGTTTGATTAAGCACTTTAGGAGATATTCAGCTTTTTCACTTATTTCTAGTGCGCTATGATTTCCTGCTGAGGAAGGTCAAGGGAGTCCAGTATTTTTATTATTTTTTATACGACTGTCTTGTAAAAGGGGGTTTTGCGCACGGAGAACACGATCTAAAAATGGCATTTTGCGCACGCTGTGTGCAAAACGCTTTGCACACGCTTAGCTTATGTCATTTTTGCGCACGCCTATGTCATTTCTGCATACGGGTTTCCCGTCACTGTGATTTTTGTTGTTGTCACCCATCAATATAAGTTGGCTTAGTTCCGTAGCAACCGTCACTGCTCGTATGTTTTGTTGATTAGATACGTCAAAAAATTGTTGAATTTTTTTTGTTGTAAAAATATCGGAAATAAAAACAAGTTAAATTAAAATTTGATTTTTCCTTCTTTATTAGCAGTCGTATAAAAAATATTGTAAAAAACTCGTTTGAAAACCTCTTTGCACACTCCCTCGACTTGTAGACCTCGCCTTCGGCTCGGTCTACCAAACTGTCTCGATCGTGTGCAAAGAGTCGTTTTCAAACCTTGTTGTTTAAATAACTATTACACAGTCAAAAATATAGTAAGCCTGGTTTGGAAAAATTATAATTCAGCTGACGGCCCTCAAAGCCTAGTTATAAAAAGTAACAAAAATGATACATATTTCAAAATAAAATTAAAACGCTTTTTTGCAAAATAATTTCTTATAAAAGCGTAATGTCAAATTATTTAAACAAATGAAAACAATGACAAACAACAAGGCGCAAGGCCAGCTTGATTTGCATAGTATAAGACAACAAAACTATAGGAGCATTGAAGTAAGATTTGACCGCAAGGCTTTCACGTCAATGGCGCATGACGTCATTCAACGCACACTAGACAAAAATAAAAAACTTTAATTATCTCCGAAACCGCACAATCAAACTATGACATATGATACATCATTTTGAAAAGAATTCAATGACGAATTTGAAAATTAATTAAAATATAGGCCATTCCATAAGAAAAAATGCAACTTTATGTCATATCTCAAAAACTCAAAGTGACAGTTAAAATTTAATTTAACGGGTGAATTCCCTGTTACAAAGTCTATAAAACTGCAATTTACTCTAAATCAAAATTTCCATTAATAACGAAGTTATAGACCCCCTTCCAAAATGCAGACTTTTCAAAAAGCCCCCGTAGCTCAAAGACGAGACAATATTTCAAAATGCGGTTTTCACTATGTCTTCTCTTGAAATTTGAGCCTCGCAATGCGTGGTCAGTTTTTCTCTGTCTCCCTTAGAAGTACCTTAAACCCCCTAAAAGTGCCCAATTTGGGACACCCTGTACGGTGCTGTACTATTTTTTACGATATTGCCTAAAGCTACAACACAACTTTTACTTGATTTTTATTGATGCTTATTATTTTTACAAACCTTCAAAAAAATAGTCCGGTGGGGGCTTCTCAGCTTGTTCTTCTTTAACTGGCTCCAAATAATGTATTTCTCTTTTGAAGTTGCAATGTTTTTTAAAGTTCTCTCGATATGTGCTTGTGTGAGGAAACGGGTTAAGATCGTTTAGTGGTTTTTTGTTATTGTACTCCATAATTCTATGTTAATATATTTTTTCTTACACAGTCAGCAGTAAAAGAAATTAAAAGTTTGTTGTGACTAATATAATTAAGGTTTTTAATTTGACACTTGGGCACTAAATCTCTGGCCTACCATGAAGCAAAAGTAGGGACACTTATTGTATTACGATGGGTGACCTTAAGCAAAAGGTCTTATAACAGTGCAGAGATTACAGAACAGCTAAAGATTGGATTTCACAACCAACCAAAATAAAAGAAATGGTTCACTATGCGTTTGACATTACCATTGAAAAAGCTACAATTTGGCTAAAATACTTGTATTAATTCATAACTACATTAACATAAAAAGAATCGGCCTATTGGAAAATTTAGCCAGATTTATTTATGGTACTTACCCTGATGGAGTTACTGAAGATGGTCCCGAAACTTGGTTCAATCTGTATGACGCCTCTAAAATGGACTTTGGCTTTTCCATTCGTATCGATTCATCATCCGACGGCATCCAGGTGTATCTATATTTAAATCACAATTTTACAGAGTTACAAGGTATTTTTAAGGACATACATAGTTGCAACTTTTAGGTATTTAGTTATCAGTCATTTAATCTAGTAATTTATAGGTTGTTAATTGAAACAACAAAGCGTTTTACAAAATCCATCCTGATCAGCCAGTAGATGTTAACAATGCAAAATTTACAACTTAAACATCTGGGTTGGAATAATTTGCTGTGGCAAAATTTTGGTTTGATAGTCTGTGTTGATAGAAATGACAATTTTTAAGTAAATTTCTGACCGAGTCATGCCCCTGCTCCCGGAACACATGAAACACTGCTGACTATGCTGCATGCACGAAGGAAACACAACCCGCATGCTAGGCTTATGGGAAGCCATGTAACCATTTTTAAATAAATAATAAATATTATTAGCTAGGTAGTTAATGAGAGCGTAGAAAAAATGTCTAAGGCAGAACAGACTAAACTCTCCAACCCCCCACATCAGGACGCTGGTGTGTCGTAAGAATAACTTAATTGGAAGTTCTTACATAATGAAATATGGAAAAAGAATTACCTGATATAATTCAAAAGTAGAAAACTAAAATATCTTGGCTAAGAAAGCTACTCCACCTGACACAGTCATGCAAGGAAATATCCAAGGAGCTTGAAATGCGAAAAGAAGCAGGATCATGGCTGAAAAATGCTTTAGATACTAATCGATGGAATTTATTAGATCAGGTGCATTAAGAGAGAGAGAGAGAGAGAGAGAGAGAGAGAGAGAAATAAGGGAAAAGTGCGAAAAAATTTTTAATTAAGAAAAGACTAACGCCTCCAAACCCCCACATCGGGACGCTGGTGTGTCGCAAGAAAAACTTAATTGGAAATTCTTAGATAATGAAATATGGACCAATAATTACTTGATATAATTCAAAACTAGAAAACTGAAATATCTTGGCTAAGGTAGCTACTCCACCTCACCTAATCATGCAAGGCAATATCCAAGGAGCTTGAAATGCGAAAAGAAGCAGGATTATGGGTGAAAAATGGTTTAGATACTAAAAGATGTTAGCTCCCGCTAAATTTCGCGGTTGTTTATACATATTTTTAAAAACACACAACTGTATGAAGGACAAAGCGCATTCCGCGTATTTGGACATGCGCACCAACAACCAGAGAGATCCTTGTCAATCGCCTAGAGAAAAAGGCGTGTTAATTTCGTTCTCCAACTATTTCAAATATCTACACCTGAAAGTGCTCGAATTTTGTGTACTGAAGCATAGAACTAGAAACTTCAACCCTTCAGCTACGTGGTGACATCATTAGATCCATTCGGGGGCCCCTTGGAACGAGGAGAATTTGGCTGCAAAGGAGGTGAGTGCACTTATCTGATTACCGTTGTGTGGTTCCAACAATTTTACCTATGGACGTCTGATTATTTCGTAATTTCATATCTACATTTATGTTTGCTCGCGATATCATTAATTAATTTATACAGTTCATTGCATTTAGCGTTTTCTATCCGCGGGCTAACAAAAAGATGCATTAAGAGAAAGTGGAAAAGAGAGCGAGAGAGAGAGAGAGATAATAAAGATTATATGCTACTTAAGAAATCTAATCAACGAATTTTTACAAGAAGTCTTAGTACAAAAAAAATATTCTTTCTTAAAATGCGCCTGTTATGCCCTGGGTTTCTGTACACGTGTTGTCACCAGGGGGACGTTCATGATTAACGCCGTGTGTACACTGGGCGCGCGAGGCGTTACTTTTTGCCCGTTACTTTCACGATTGACGCGCGCGTCCAGTTGAATAAATAATCCGTTCATGATTGGGTTGCTGGCTTTGGTGCGCACACCGGGAAGGCGAAATGACGTTCAGGATTCACACACGGCGAACAACCATTAATTTACGTCGACTAGTTGGTTAAAATTTAACCTGTCGCGCATGCGCATAGCGAATATGATACAAATGAAAGCAAATGCTTTTTTTTTGACAAAATGATTTATTTTCTCTTTAATTTTACCAATGCGTTTGGGCACGTAAAGCCAGTTTCCACCTATGCGTGCCCACCCTGATTCAAAAAAAGACCCGTGTGACGACATTGATTTGCACCGATTTTAAATGCAGCGTCACCTGATGCGTTTTTGGAATCAGTGTGCGCACGTAGA
The DNA here is from genome assembly GCA_963576565.1 of Aspidapion aeneum. Lineage (NCBI taxonomy): Eukaryota > Metazoa > Arthropoda > Insecta > Coleoptera > Brentidae > Aspidapion > Aspidapion aeneum. The sequence goes on along the minus strand of OY755044.1, from coordinate 81,516,806 downwards.
TGTGGAAACCAAGTATAAGTTGCCCTTTTCAACCCACTCACATAATGTGGTATATAATGAGGACGGAACCCCATTATTAGAGGCCAAGTTTTTCACTAAACTTTAAATTGACTGTCCAAATCATGTCAAAATCAATACAAAAGGATCCTCTTTATTCTTACGAAATTCTAGTAAAGTTTTTGATTCCTTCAAAGAATAACATAAATATTGGGTTCATCTTTTAAATCTGTGTGGTTGACGGGAAATTTCTTTCGATTCAAATCTGCCAATAAAAAAAATACAAATTGACAAATGACAGACAGAAGACGTCCGGTCAACGCCCGGCGCGTCTGGGTAAAATTCACACGGTAAATTTTAACTCGAATCATGAACGCACTCCGGAGGTCGTAAGGGGATAAAATGTATTTTTAGATCTTATGAACTACTCTTCTGAGACTCGAATAAGACTGGGTCGTGACATGAAAATAGATGGGTATACACAAGCACCTCATCCAGCGCAGATCGCATCGCCTTGCGTCGGCGTTTTAAACTACGTTTATTTTGGTCATCGGTCTCTCAGACCGTACTTCACCACTTAAGGGTTAATAAACTCCATTCTAACGTACCTGCTTGGGTCCGTTGTCGGTGCTTTTCTTCGGAAATAAGAGCTGTTAAGATCTCGGTCGTGTCTGTAGATTTCTGGAGTAAGCGGGGCCCAAGGGTTCCTGAAACAAAATGCGTAGTTTAAGTAATGAGCGAGATTCTTAGTTAGGTGGTTACGTCACAACTTAACGTAGTTGAATACCGAGAGGATGGGTGGGGATAAATTTAGTTAAGATTAAGTGAATGGACAGTGTTAGAACAAACTAATATCAATCATACATACAAGCGATAAAAGAACTATACAAAGGGTCAAAATCAAAAGAATTCCCGGTAACGAAAGGCTTAAGACAGGGATGTTGTACCTCTCCAACTCTTTCTAAAATATATATCGCAGTAGCTCTAAAAAACTGGAAACTATAACACTACAGTTTGCTGACGACCAAGTTATTTTAGCTAATGATAAAGAAGACATAGAGTATATGATGAGAAAGTTAACGGAAGAATACCAAAAGTGAGGGATAACAGTGAACGTGGACAAGACACATAACTTATGTATTGAAAAGGAATAAAGTGAGTTAGAACTAGATAACGCACAAACAATATTTCCATGCAATGAGTATGTATACTTGGTTCTCACATTTGATAAGACAGGAACAGACTGTAAAGAACTGGAAAAAAGAATAGTAAAAGCATAAAAAAATATTTGATGTCTTAACAGTATTTTTTGGAGCAGAGAGATAAAAAAGAATATAAAATTTATCATATATGACACAATCGTGAAAAGCACGCTGTTGTATGGAATAGAGACTTGTCACGTAACAGAAAAATACAAAACAAAAATGGAAAGAGTCGAAATAGATGCAATAAGAAGATCAATGAGAGTATCTAGAACAGATCATATAAGAAATGAGATCATGAAAGAAAGAATGGGAATCGAAGGAAGCATAACGGATGATATCACTAAAAGATAACTGATATAGTACGGCCATGTACAACGGATGAACGACGAAATATTACCAAAGCAGGTCCTAGAAAGGCAAGCAATAGGGCGCAGAAAAAGAGGGAGTCCTAAACTGGAATGGCAACAGTCAATCCAAAGATCAATGAGTCAATAAAACCTTAAAGAAGATGATTTTCAGGATTAAAAGAGGTGGAGAATAGGCGTCGGACAACGTAGAAAAACATAATGAACCGACATAGTGAATCCATAGAACTACTTTTCAATTGCACGTTTACAATAAGTTTAACTTTTACGAGCTTGTAGAAAGATAATAACCACTTGTACATTGTTTTTTTTTAATTAAACAAATGTAGAAGACATTTATTTTAAAACATTATTTTGATCATAACTGCTAATTCTTAATTTAAAAAAAAAACTGTACATTTTAATCAAAAAAAATATTTAAAAAAACTCAGTTTTCTTATTAAAAAAAAAATGTGTATGTCAAACCCTCGGTAATTAATGCATGCCATAAAATTATATTCCTCTAAATAAATTTTGGAGAAAATGGCGGTTTTTAAAAAAAATATCTCTAGACATTTGCGAGAAATTGCAAATAATATACTTGATCTCTGCTACAGCCGCATCATCTAAACGTGTCATTTATAAATTCGTCTCGTTTCCGACTTGCAGCACGTAGAGTTTAGAGCCGTCTCTACCGGTAACGTTATGAATCCAAAGTGGAAATCGACTTTCGATAATGCCTGGTTTCCCTCAATCGGGACAAATGGGAACTTTACAAATGATTTTAAAGAACAGAAAGAAGTAGGCAGGAGAAGCTTACTTACATAGACAAGCAAATTATTGAAAAAGACAGATAAATTTTTAATCACTGGATTTGACGCGACTTAATAAATAAATTTGATGCCATTGTCTCCATTATTGAATATATTCTTACGGGTGATGTAAACTCGTCTATTAACGGCTTATGCAAAATCGTTACCATTTACCGGCCCATTAGAGTTAGATGAGTATTAGAATTGCTCTAATTTAAAATAGGTACATTTTAGAAGCGTGTTTTTGGTCAGGTTTTTTGCCTGTATGTTACCCTTACCTTTATACTGCGCGGGCGCAGGAGCGCTTTGCCATGCTGATATCTTTATTAAAGGTAACGACAGGCGCTAATTGGCGCCGAGTAACAATTATCTTTACCGTTAGATAGCCATGCACCCAAAACCAACTGTATCGCTTAGTGTAAAATTTCTAGAAATATATTTTCGGAAATATTTCCGGAAATATTTGAAATATTAAAGAAATAAGAAAAAAGGGAATATTTATTTATAAATCATAACAAAACACCGGAAAACGCAGAAGGCTTATACATGAACACAAATCAGGAGTTATTCTTTAAACAAATATACAGAAATAAGGTCAAATTTGTACAACAACAATCTCAGTATCACACTCAATAACATGGCATTGCCAGTCTACTTCTTCAAAGTCTTCGATAGTATCAGAAATAAAAATTGTTCTATAGTAAGTTTAATGCTTATAAGGACCTATCCTTAAATTAAGTAACGCTCGAGAGGGGAGTTTTCGCTTTACGTTACACTATATGTTATTTTAATGAGTTTTTTCTTAAAAATGCGTTAAGAGGGAAGGTTCGGTTCGGTTTGTTCCTGAATTTGTGCGTTGCGTAATTTAAGAACGCTGCCCAATGTTACAAAATATGAATGATAATATTTTTTTAAATATTTCCAATATTCCCAATATTTCCGAGACATCTTTGGAAATTTCCAATATTTCCATTTCCATTTACATCACTAGTATCGCGTATCAAACTAACCAAGTTATGGTGCTGTGTGATTCTGTGATTCGGAGATTAATAGGTTAGAAAGTTTTTTTTTTAATTGATTTTTATTCTTTTAGATAACAGCATAGCGGACCGCTGCTGTGTCCAAGCTGAATAAGGGTAAGGGTGACAGATTGGCAAAAAACTTGGCCAAAAGCACTGTATTTAACTTTTATAAAACCTAAATTGAGACCACATACGATTTTTTAAAAAATTAAAACTGCATACGATAGCAATGTACATAGTCTCCTTAAAATGAGATCTCATACGGAAAATTTTTGTGATTCAGTTGTTCACGATTAGATGGATGAAATTTTAGATACCTATAGAAAGTCTAACTCAAAATCACTCGGTAAATAAATATTACCCATTTATGGCCGCTGATGCGTATACGCAACACAGCAGAATTTTTATTAAAATTAAATTAAAAATGGGAGACTTTTTGGCTTCAAATATGGGCGATAGCGGAGCTATTTTTAGCTCACACATATACTATACTATAGTAGTGTGAGCTATGGTGATCCTAATTTTTTCAAGAAAAAAAAAGTTGCTCCATTTCAAAATTTTTTATATATCTTTGCATTTTAGATGATTTTCAAACTTTTTTGTTGCGCCGTCTGTCTGTCTGTCTGTATGTCTGTCTGTATGTCTGTATGTCTGTATGTCTGTATGTCTGTATGTCTGTATGTCTGTATGTCTGTATGTCTGTATGTCTGTATGTCTGTATGTCTGTATGTCTGTATGTCTGTATGTCTGTATGTCTGTATGTCTGTATGTCTGTATGTCTGTATGTCTGTATGTCTGTATGTCTGTATGTCTGTATGTCTGTATGTCTGTATGTCTGTATGTCTGTATGTCTGTATGTCTGTATGTCTGTATGTCTGTATGTCTGTATGTCTGTATGTCTGTATGTCTGTATGTCTGTATGTCTGTATGTCTGTATGTCTGTATGTCTGTATGTCTGTATGTCTGTATGTCTGTATGTCTGTATGTCTGTATGTCTGTATGTCTGTATGTCTGTATGTCTGTATGTCTGTATGTCTGTATGTCTGTATGTCTGTAAGTCTGTATGTCTGTATGTCTGTATGTCTGTATGTCTGTATGTCTGTATGTCTGTATGTCTGTATGTCTGTATGTCTGTATGTCTGTATGTCTGTATGTCTGTATGTCTGTATGTCTGTATGTCTGTATGTCTGTATGTCTGTATGTCTGTATGTCTGTATGTCTGTATGTCTGTATGTCTGTATGTCTGTATGTCTGTATGTCTGTATGTCTGTATGTCTGTATGTCTGTATGTCTGTATGTCTGTATGTCTGTATGTCTGTATGTCTGTATGTCTGTATGTCTGTATGTCTGTATGTCTGTATGTCTGTATGTCTGTATGTCTGTATGTCTGTATGTCTGTATGTCTGTATGTCTGTATGTCTGTATGTCTGTATGTCTGTATGTCTGTATGTCTGTATGTCTGTATGTCTGTATGTCTGTATGTCTGTATGTCTGTATGTCTGTATGTCTGTATGTCTGTATGTCTGTATGTCTGTATGTCTGTATGTCTGTATGTCTGTATGTCTGTATGTCTGTATGTCTGTATGTCTGTATGTCTGTATGTCTGTATGTCTGTATGTCTGTATGTCTGTATGTCTGTATGTCTGTATGTCTGTATGTCTGTATGTCTGTATGTCTGTATGTCTGTATGTCTGTATGTCTGTATGTCTGTATGTCTGTATGTCTGTATGTCTGTATGTCTGTATGTCTGTATGTCTGTATGTCTGTATGTCTGTATGTCTGTATGTCTGTATGTCTGTATGTCTGTATGTCTGTATGTCTGTATGTCTGTATGTCTGTATGTCTGTATGTCTGTATGTCTGTATGTCTGTATGTCTGTATGTCTGTATGTCTGTATGTCTGTATGTCTGTATGTCTGTATGTCTGTATGTCTGTATGTCTGTATGTCTGTATGTCTGTATGTCTGTATGTCTGTATGTCTGTATGTCTGTATGTCTGTATGTCTGTATGTCTGTATGTCTGTATGTCTGTATGTCTGTATGTCTGTATGTCTGTATGTCTGTATGTCTGTATGTCTGTATGTCTGTATGTCTGTATGTCTGTATGTCTGTATGTCTGTATGTCTGTATGTCTGTATGTCTGTATGTCTGTATGTCTGTATGTCTGTATGTCTGTATGTCTGTATGTCTGTATGTCTGTATGTCTGTATGTCTGTATGTCTGTATGTCTGTATGTCTGTATGTCTGTATGTCTGTATGTCTGTATGTCTGTATGTCTGTATGTCTGTATGTCTGTATGTCTGTATGTCTGTATGTCTGTATGTCTGTATGTCTGTATGTCTGTATGTCTGTATGTCTGTATGTCTGTATGTCTGTATGTCTGTATGTCTGTATGTCTGTATGTCTGTATGTCTGTATGTCTGTATGTCTGTATGTCTGTATGTCTGTATGTCTGTATGTCTGTATGTCTGTATGTCTGTATGTCTGTATGTCTGTATGTCTGTATGTCTGTATGTCTGTATGTCTGTATGTCTGTATGTCTGTATGTCTGTATGTCTGTATGTCTGTATGTCTGTATGTCTGTATGTCTGTATGTCTGTATGTCTGTATGTCTGTATGTCTGTATGTCTGTATGTCTGTATGTCTGTATGTCTGTATGTCTGTATGTCTGTATGTCTGTATGTCTGTATGTCTGTATGTCTGTATGTCTGTATGTCTGTATGTCTGTATGTCTGTATGTCTGTATGTCTGTATGTCTGTATGTCTGTATGTCTGAATGTCTGTATGTCTGTATGTCTGTCTGTAACCACCAACGCGCATAACTCAAAAACCGCTTGGCCGATTTCAATGAAATTTGGTACCTAGGCTGGGCCTTGAGTCGAGATGGCCCCATTTAAAAATGAACAAAATCCACCGAACACAAACCAAATAAAAGGGTGGGGATAGATTTCAAAAATTAGAGTTTATGTGAAAATATGGCGTGTGTGATATCAAACGAAAGGAAATTGAGTCTAGAGTTAAACAAAATACATTTTAATTTATTTTTAAAAAAGGGTGGGGGTATATTTCAAAAATTAGAGTTTAAGTGAAAATATGGCGTGTGTGATATCAAACGAAAGGTAATTGAGTCCGGAGTTTAACAAAATACATTTTAGTTTTTGTTTTTTTAAGGGTGGGTGTGGATTTCAAAAATTTGAGTTTAAGTCAAAACATGGCTTGTGTGGTATCAAACAAAAGGTAATTTAGTGTGGAGTTGAATAAAATATATTTCAGTTTTTAGTTATATTAGCATTATTATTATTATTATTTTATACACGCACACTATAACTATAGTACCTAGTGTGAGCTTAGGGGCCCATATATTGGCAGAGTATTTTTTTGACGCCACATATGTGTTACTGTAATGTGTTGATATGATGATGAAATTTCAAATATAATCTTTAAAAATGTTAAGTTTTATTTCTACCCTTGGCCGTAAATGGGTTAAACTATACCCCATTTATAGTAAGGAGCACTATGGGATCACCTAGTTAAACCCAGCGAAATGCAATTTCAGCAGCATGAGAAATTAGCTTGACTGACCGTTAATCTTAAGCAGCCATTGCTAGAAACAATACTAATGCAGCAAGTAATTAGATAATCCTGCTATTCCCAATTACGCAATCAGTCAGCATGTATATGTTAATGCGCATAATAGAAGCGTATGTAGATCCAACTTGGTTTAAACAAAATTAACACAACAATTAATAGCCACCAGTATATTACATATTTTGCATAATATACTGTTGAAATAAAACAGCAGATAATTTTTAAAGACTTTATTATTTCTCGAAGTATTCCCCACGAAAATTAATGCATTTTTACATTAGCTCAAGCCAGTTGTCAAAGCTGTAACTCCACTCGTTTATTGGTACTGTCAAAATTGCATTCTTGAAGGCGTCGACTGCTTCCTCTGGCGACTGAAATCCTTGGCCACGCAGTCCATTCTTGATTTTCCGAAAAGTATAGAAATCATTGGAACTTAGACCGGGACTATATGGAGGATCCTAAACAATTCGACCTTTTGTTAGGTTAAAAATTCAATGGTTTTTTGTGCTTTATGCGAATTTGCATTGTCTTGGGATAATTTGTCGTTCGGGGTTCGTTTTTCGATTCCTTTCGGCAAACAAATGGTAATGTACCATTCAGCAGTAACAGTCCTTTGATCTTCTAGTAGCCCATTAGAGTTGAACGAGGTGATAGTTCCCATCACATGCTTTAGCCAATGGCAAGCGTTAAATTAGCTCCGAGCCGTCACGTGCTATGCGAAAAGACCTTCATTGCGCAAGCTTCTCCTACGATCCGACCGCGGAACGTTCAGTCGGTCCAGGGCAGGAGAACCGATTTCACTTCAAACGTGTAAAATTCACTAACTCTGAAGAGGGGGCGACAACACGCGACGGTTTGAAGTTTGCTATTGGTCAAAGCGTGTGAAGTGGATGACGACTGACCTTTATTTTCGGGTTCATATGGGAAAATCCATGATTCATCACCACTGACAATGTTGTACACGTTTTCGGGTTTCCTGCCTCAAAGCCGTCTAGAGTTTTCTGACAACAATTGACCCTAGCTTCTTTCTGTACTTCGGTGAACAGATGCGGTACCCATTTTGAAGCTAAGTTTGTTATCCCTAATTCTTCATGCAAATTTTTTTGAATTGAGGTCCTTGAAATCCTTAATGAGGCCTCAATCTCGCGATATGTCACATGTCCATGTTTCGTGATGAGCATGCGCACAATATCGATGTTTTCCTGGGTGACGTTTTTGGAGCACCTGGCCTTAGATCGTCGCTAAGGCAATTCCGTCCACGCTTGAGTTCTTCATACCAGCGAGAAATGGTCGACTGATGTGGTTTAAAAAACCTTTGAGCATGAATATAAAACAATAAAAACAAACCACAATACAACAATATAAAACATCATAAATCACATTGGTGTCTTTATTTTTTAGGTTAATTTTATTGGCACAAAAACTCATAGTCAATATTTTCAGCATCCCAAAAACTGCTATTAGGGACTTATTGCAATAGTGCCAGGCACTAATTGTGCCGGGGACTATTCTGACAAATTCGCATTGAAAACTGATAGGTGATATTTCAAAATTGACATATCAAAGTCGAATTTATAAATCTAGTCGTTTATTTTCCATTAATAGTGGCGACATAATTAATTTTGACTCTTATGATACTCAAAGGCCTAATTTTGAAACAAGACAGCTGTTCTTATAATACAAAAGTGTCAGAATAGTGCCTGTCACAATAGGGTGTTTGACAGTAGTAAAAAATAAATATATAATTATTTTTAGATGTCTCTTTAAGTCTTGGAAATGCTAAAAACAAACTTTTTTGTTTAATTTTTTCTCAAATTCATAGTTATTTTAATTAAATAAGTTCATTGAATTAAAACAATTCGCCACGTGATTCAAAACAGGCGGTCTACCAATTAGCTGCGAGTGACGTCACAAAGCAGTAAACGCCTCGAACGAACCTATTTTCTGTGTTATTTTCTTATGGATGGTAATGTTTGCTTTGGTTTAAAGTGCGAATTATCGTCCTAAATTAGATTTTATTTTGTGTTTTGCTTATAAAAAACATTTTTAATGGAAAACGGATTCTCCAAAGCCGATAGCTCCAACTTGCCAATGCTGAATTCTTTTATGGTGGCAGGCTTCTTTGCCAACAACAGTGATTTTTGTTCTGCGGAATTTAGAAACGTTAGAATGTTGATGTAAGTATTCAATGAGTTGTTTTGTATATAACTGAAAGTTATTTTACGATATTCTTCGCCTACTTTTACTCATTTAGATTTTGAGGTTTTAGGGGATATGTTTTGCTTTTTTGTTTAATATGCCACTTACAACAGATTTAATTAAATACCCAATCATTATTATTTTAAGCATTAAGAAACAATCAAAAATTGCTGGCGTACTCCCTAGTCCTGCCTAATAACTGCCTAGCACTGCCTAAAAATTTGTACACCTTTCTGCCTATTATAGTTGTTCATCCCTTGTAATAAACATAACCTCAAAAATTTCATCGTCATTTACGAAATAGTTATATACAGGGTTCGTCAACGATCGTTCGGCCATTAAAAATATGTGAATTGAAGTAAGATCGCTATTTAAATAAATGGCACTAAGACAGATAAATAGTTTAGCGCTGTTGTCAAGTTAGCAATTCAAGAAAATGGTTTTCTTTTCGCGATCCAATGACGTTACTCTTACCAGCTGAGTAGGCTCAACAGGGAGGACGATTTGAGCATCTAATAAATAAAAAGTAGAGCTTAAACTGTATTGAAACCTGCTTCTTAGGGTTTCATTTTTGAAATGCCGGATTTTTGTTACCGGACTGGAAGGGCAATACTCGGAAGGTTATTAATTTTAGAAAAAAAAGTTAATAAAATCCTTAAAACCCCTTGATTTTAATTGCTGTAGCGCCATCTCTTAGATATCATTTGAACTGTATGACTGATAATCAATACTGCGAATCCGTAATAATCAATACTGCGAATCCGTAAAATGTTAAATAAGGTTACTACACGCACAAACCAAATATTTATGCGCGACTTTAATAAAAGTGCAAGGTTATTGGTAAGAAAAATTATTAAAAAATTTAATTTTTCTCGATTTAATGTTTCCTGATTAAAGCTAAAATAACGAAATAAATAATAATGACTAATTCTTCGTCTTTTAAAAGTGGAAATCTTACTGTGGTTACTCCTGTTTAGTAAGAAAAAACTATTAATGAATTTTGAGTCACAGCGGCAGACGCTCATGAATATGTGCGTCTTTGGTCCCTCACTGACTTCTTGCTTTCCATAAGTTCATCCTTTTTTCTACGCTTTTCATAAAGGCTAAACGTTCGAAGTCGAGCCCTGTATATTATAGACAACGTGAGAAAAATTCATAGAAACAATTTAGTTATACTCACATCAAAGTGATCTTCACAAATGTAAATCACAAATGTAAAGTGAAGATGTATTAGATAAGGCCCTTGGGTCTCTTCGAGCAAGTTCTAGCCACTTTTTCCTTTCTTTTACTGCTGTATGCAAATGAATAAATAGTTTTTCAGGTATTTTTCTGCTAGTATTCGAACACTGAGGCACAAAAACAGTAAAAACACAAACCAAAAACAAATAAAACCCTTGAACCTTGAATGCCGTGTATCTGTCCGCGAGTTTACTGCGCTATGACGTCATTGCAACGCCATGCTAGAAATGAGCGTTTTAGCAGCAAATTCAAATCGGAAATTAGAAAACTTGATTTTAGAAGTAGTCATGACAAAATATACTATTTTAATAATTTTGCGTAGGAAATTAGGGATCTATGTATCATTCTAAACTCTTTTCTAAAATTTGTCAAATACCCTATTATTGCCTGGCTTTATTGCTATAGGTCCCTATTATGAATATGATCGTTCAAAAGCTAAATTCCTAATTAGATCAAATAAATTGGTTGTCTACTTCAAAATCCACATTGGGTCTTTACACAGAGATTTTATTAATAATAAATTCAAAATCCGGAGTGTCACTTTATTCGGTGCACTCTAACATTCATTAATTATTTATCTTTCAGCAAAGCGACATTTTCATGAATTATTTCCAGGCGAAATCAAATTCAAAGTGACATGTAACGTAGAAAAGCACTCTAACGCTTTTGTCTATAACCTTGTTCTGTAGAGGTTAGAAGGCTGAGGAGCGTTAGCACACCTGGGTAGCTATTCTGGTGAACGATGTGATAGTTTCCATGACATGCTTTGGTCAATGGCAAGTTTTAATTAGCTCCGAGCCTTCACGTGCTATGCAAAAATACCTCCATTGTGCAATGACCTTCGATCCGACCGAGAAACGTTCAGTCAGTACGGGGCAGGCTAACAGATTTCACTGCAAACGCGTAAAATTCACTAACTCTGAAGAGTTAGTGCCTTTGGTCGAGACAAGTCATTTCGCACAACACGCGGCCGCTCAGAGTTTGCTATTAATCAAAGCGTGTGATGTGGATGATCACGTCGTTCAAGACCCTACCTTGAAGTTAAAGGAAAAAGTTCAGTCGATAAGAGAAAAAAATTAAATACTGCTCGTAAAAAATCACGCCACATAAAAAAATTTGTAGACGATAATTTTAGATAAATTAATTGCGTTTCGGAACAAATGGCGCCCCAGAAGAAAAACTTTGCAAGGTAAAAAAACTACTTGAAAGTTGAAAAAAATTGTGCCGGATGCAAAAATTTTAAAAATTAAGTATTTTCCGGAAAAAATCGTGCGGCTCAAGAAAATTTCGCTGGAAAATAATAAAAAAAGGTGCAATAGATTAAAATTAAATACTTCACATCGCAGATCAAAAATTATTGGAACAAATGGTACCAAATGTATAATTTTTGGTTAGTTAAGTGGTAAACAAGCGCCGGACTCAAAAATTTTTACGCACTTGATCAGTATACCTCTGATGAATTATGCTCTTTTTATTTAGGGCTAATTTTATTTTAAGCTAGTAGGCTAAACCCCCAACCGTCACCCTAACTGCACCCCTGTGCGTTAAATATTTATTGTCTCTGCCAGACCCAACTTAAAACGTGTGTAGTTACCAGTACTTAAATTCTTTAATAAAAAAAAGTGAGCATTTGATTTATTTTATTTGACTAGGTTCCTAAAACTAAGGTATTTGCCTAAAACTAGAGACCCTGTATGTATGACATATTTTAATGATAAAGAGACGCGACAAACTTATCAAAGTCAAATTTATTTAAGTCAAAATCAAAGGATGAAAATAAATATCGGTTCTTTATACTCTAGCGATGTTTAGAGAGAGATGCAGCTTCTGTCCTTGTCAATTCATAAGCGTCGGAAAATAAAAATAAACGATTTTTAACAAAACCTATACAGGGGGTGCGGACAAACGTGTTTGTTTCTATCATCAAGGTAGAATAAAGAGGAGATGATATCACGAGTCTTACCTGTACCCCCTTCGGCCATATTGTTTAGACCCTTCTGTCTATAGTCTGTCATCGCGATCGATTTGATTGATCGAGCGTTATTTTCGTTTAAATTGTGTTTTTTTAAAGTTTCGGGAGACATTTTTGCTAGTTTTTATTAGAACGAGTATGGTGTCTTGTGCTCTACATAGTTGTGGTAGCAGAAGCAGAGTAGATCAGAAGATATCAAAAGGAATAACGTTTCATCGGTGAGTACAAACAAGAAACAGAACCGTACTTAATGTTTTTTATGCCACAGAAATTATAAAAAAGAAATTATAAATAATAATAAACAGAACAAAAAATAATTTAACTATATTAATAAATCAAATAATAAGTTAAAAAAAAGATCGGTCTGAAAGTGTAAAATTATTGTAGCTTTCGCTATGCTCGTGCTAAAAACTTTTTACCTTGAAATAAAAAGTGTCACTTTTATCCCTTGGTGTATATTATAAGAACATGGCCCTCTTCAATCCTTAAAACTGTCACTTTTTATCCTTAAAATTTAAAATAAAAGGCTCTATCAGACATTATGTTTTTAGTAAAGTAGCTGAAAACCACATAATTATAATTATAATTTAATTTTAGGGCAGAAAAATTCAAAAGTTTAAAAAATATCTCCTAAAATTCGTAATTAGTGCCTTGTTAGCTATTGGCCAATTATATACCTCGCTACGCTCAGGCTACAAACTTTTTACTTTGGGATAAGGTGTGACTTTTATTCCTTAATATATAATGAGTATAATAATAGTATGTGTAGATGTATATGTATTTAGTACGTTATATTGTAAATATCTATACTACAATTTAAACACATATTTCGCTAAGTTTGGAGAAAAATGTGAATATTTAAAAAAAATTTCCGGCCTGATTAGGAAAAACTAGCAGCTAAATGTGGTATCATTTTAAAAAGGAAGGTCCAATAAAAAATGACATGTCAAAACGCACCCGCGACAGCGGGCGACAAGTTACTTTGTGTCCACGTATATTTTTAAAATTAAAGAAAATAATAAATTTTTGAAAGATTTTACTATAATGGCAGTTTGAAGAAAAAAAAACAAAAAATTTTGCATTTTTTTTATACGAGAATAATGTACTCACCATAGTGATTATCTAATATAATTAAAATTATTTTAACCAAACTTGATCAACATTAAAAATTGTGGCAAAGTTGATTCATTTGTGTTCTTAAAACAACTACGCAATAATGTCAGTTTTCAAAATCGGTACACAAACCACGCTAACTTTGACAAGGTGTTTTATTCATTTGTTTGACGTTTGACTATGCAGAGCTAACCTGTTATGGTAAATTGATTAATAATAAATAGTTTTCAGTAAAAATATCTCCCATATTAGATAAATGAGTTCTGCACTAAATCGCATGTTTTCTTGATTTTGCCCCTCTGTGCGCCGGCTTTGAATTTAACCAGCTCATAAAAATTAAGTTTTAAAAAATTTACAAATATATTACCTATTGCAAAAGTTATTTGACCAAACTGTATCTCCTTATTTTATGGAATTCCCCACGCTTCAAACTTGACAAATGATATAACTTGGAAACAAATTTTATATGAACTTTTTATCTACTATTATTGACCTTCCCCAGTAAGTATCCCTTAAAGTTATACAGCTTGTCTATCTCAAGGCACGGCAGTTCCCGGCCAAGTTCGCGCGACTGCTCTACCATCTTTGCTTGAAACATTTTAGCCTATATTTTATCCCTGCTAAGCAAGAAGGTCGTATCTGACAATTTTGGTGAAAATTATTTTTTTCCAGTTTAAGTATTTCTGCGGCATTTTACACCTATCGTACCAGAAATAAATGTCGTAAGATGAAAATTAGGTGTATACATGAGCTTATAAAATATGTCATTTCTGCAAAATTGCCACTGGTCCCAATGAAATATGTTGTATGTATCATATGCTAAGAAAAAGTGTCGTATATGACAGATACGACTAATTATTTTAATGTGATCACTGAAAAAGTTGTGTCTGATTCCAATACAATTTGTCGTATCTCACTCACAAACCGAGCATGAAGTTGATTTAGAATAATTAGAATTAAGTGAATAACAAAGATTCAAGTTAAGGTTATTTTTACCTCACTTACCATGTTTAATTTGCATTATATTTTGAGAGTAAAATACATTACTTTGACAGATATGACGATTTTTATTAGCATAAGAATAAATAAAGAGAAATGTCGTATCTGCATTCGGCTAGCTCTGTGACCTTGAAAATACTCAAACACCTAAAAAAAAAGAATTTCAAACTATTTTCGTCATGTTATACACACATGGTGCTAAGTGCAGTTTTACAGAAAAATCTCTATTTTTTTTTTAAACCTGTTTTTCTCAGATAAACAAAATACGATCTTCTTGCTTAGCACGGCAGATTTGACCTATCTAAAACTCTACTTCGGAATAAGCTACGAAACTCAAACTTTGCACAGTAGATCTTTATCGAGTTAACAACCCCACCAAGTTTCATGGACTTCCATAAAGTAGTGAAGCAGTTACAAAATATCAAAAAACGTCGAAATCAAATAAAAAACGTCGAAATCACTCACTCATGTATAGATCATCAAAATTCTATTGTACTTTAAGACATGCTACAAAGCTGAAATTTGGTAGACTGAGAAATTTTGACCAAACCCTTGGAAAAAAATCAAAAAACAGTAAAATTCTAATTTACTACCCTTCCCTATAACATGTAAAGTTATGTAAAAGTATTTGCCCACTTCCAGAAACGCTAGAGAGCTGAGCTTTGGCAAACTAATAGGAACTATGATAAAGTATAGGAAAAGTTTAAAAACCCCAAAGTTTTAATTTACTCCTCTTCCCTATAAATCTAAAGTTATATAAAAGTAACATTGCCCACTTCCAGAAACCCTTAAAAGCTGAGCTTTGAAAGACCGATCGGAGCTATGATAAAACTATAGAAAAAAATTAATAAACCCTAAAATTTTAATTAAATTCCCTCCCCTATTAATGTAAAGTTATATAAAATTAACATTGCCCACTTCCAGAAACGCTAGAGAGCTGAGCTGTAAAATGCTGATGGAACTATGATAAAACCAGAGGAAAAAAAACCTCAAAAAAGGCATTGCAAAAGTTTTAAAGAATATTTCGCATATTTTACTACTTTAGAACTTAAAAATATTATCCAAACCCTTTAAAAAAGGAGTGAAATCATAACAAAAACATTTTATGTAAAAAAAAGCCAAGCACGCAAAAATGTTATTTCGTAAAAACAATTGAGATAAAAGTAAAGCCAAGTTCTCAAATACAAATGTTTAAATGAAAGGTTCTTACTAATTTAGGAACAGTGATAAATTGAACATAAAGAAGTTTGGCTGTAATAACAAAGTTTAAAAAACATTTCGAAACTAGTAAGAGCCTTTCATTTTAAAATTTGTATTGCAGAACTTACTTTTACTTTTATCTTAATTGTTTTTACAGAATATCATTTTTGCGTACTTGGCTTTTTTTTACATGAAATGTTTTTGTTATGATTACTATTTCCTCATCACACGATAAATATTAGAATAATTTATTTAAGTAAAAGTAATCCAAAAAACAAATTAGTATAACACATTTCAGTAACAAGATTGTACTTTTTGAAGGACAATAAATAAAAAGGTTTTATAAATTCAGTTTTTTTAATAACCCTCTTATATTGATTGCTGTCAAAAATTTTATGTTACCTGTATAATAAGAGTTTTATTCAACAACTATCGAAAATAGCACTTTTACAGGTCTAGGCATTTTGATCTCATACAATCAAGAAAAATTTATTTTAACTGTGCTGCACGCTGCTGTTACTTTTCAAGACGAAAGATTACCGCGGTAAAATAAAAATTTATACAGCACATTTTGTTTAGGAAAGTGACTGTATGAGTTTACGCTTAAACCTATAGTTATAAGAAAGCAACTTTTCTTTTTCTATGCTTTTTCAAAATATATTGGTATTTTTATAGACATAATTTTTGTTAATTCAAAATTTTCATCACTAAACCAATAAAATTTTTCACAGACTTAAATATTACCATTCTCCATATCCCTTAAAGACAAGAAGCTGTCAACTTGTATTAAAAAGAAATATAAGCAAACTATTGAGTGCGGTCCTGTTAAGCAGCCATATTGGTGTGACTCTAAGCCCTGCCTAGGGGTGCCACTTTCTGTTGCATTATACAAATGGTTGGAGCGACTCCCTTATATTCTACCTCGATGGTTTCTATGTTGCATGATGATTGATGTCACTCACCGCTGACAATTTAAATTATTTTAGTGAAACGCTAATGAACTTGGCAAGAAAATAACATAACCAATTAATTTTAGTGACTTTGATGAGTTTGTCGTGTCTCCCTTTTGAACAAATATGTCATACATACAGGGTCTCTACCTAAAACTTTAGGTTAAACTTTCTCTACTAAATTAAAATAAATTTTTATATGTCAAATTTTCATTAATTTGTATTCCTTCGTTTAACTTGTTTAGAAAGAAATAATAAATATTAAGACGCGGGTTGACGTCTCTGTCATTTTGCAAAGTTATCTTTTAGAAATGAACTCTTTTTCAATTTAATTGACCTTGTTTTTCTGATAGAAAGAAAATCTTTTATTTCTCTTGATCTTCAGCCATAGGATGATGAGTTTTAATCGCTTGCTTTCTTTTGTCTTGTTCATAAAATAAATAAAGTGAAGGGTTTTGTAATAGAAAAGAGTTATTACTCTCTCAAAGATTTTTTTTCAACTTAATGTAAAGTGTGTGTTTTTCTATGTATAAAAACTTTTGTTTGTTATTTATTTTAAAAAAAATTTAATTCTTCTAAAAATGTATTTTAAAGTTTTAACTTTTTTTTGTGACGTGCTAACAAGATACTTTTTTTGCATAAATATTAGTATATTAAGGCAATATTGTATTCTCAAAAGCGAAATATATATCTATCTATCGGGTCGCGGTTCGTTTGTCGAATACACGTTTATCGAAAACATCTTTATCGAAGACATTTTGATCGAAAATCTTAATTTCGAATGACATTTTGATCGAATGACATTTTGATCGAAATCTTTTTTATCGAATACAACTTTTTCGAATGACTTTTTAATCGAAAACATTTTTAAAATATCTGAAAGTTATCCAAATATGCCGGCGGCCCGCGTTATGCGGCCCGCATATTTGTAAACGACGTCCATGATTGCGATTCGGTTGTAGCCCGAACGCTGCCGTAACCGTGTCAATGAAGCACTATTCTACATTAACACGGTTCGGTTACGTTGGCGATCGATTGACAACGGTTAGGTTTCACATTCTCTAGGATCCCGGGAAAGAGGTCAGGAGAGTATGTTTTAAAAAAATATATGATTTTCGATTAAATTGCTATTCGATAAAAGTGCCATTCGATAAAAAAGTTTTCGATCAAAATGTCATTCGATCAAAATGTCATTCGAAATTAAGATTTTCGATCAAAATATCTTCGATAAAGATGTTTTCGATAAACGTGTTTTCGACAAACGAACTGCGACCCCTATCTATCTATCCAGCTTAAACTTTTATGGGACGCAATTTTTATGCGCTAATAGGTAACTTATGTATGCGACTAAAATTGTTGTTAATTAGAAACGACTAGAAGGCGGGCCAAACGGATAATCCTCTAAAATTGCCATTTTCAAAATGCGAAAAACACTTCATAAGGTTACTAATATCACATAAATTATTTATTTATTCACGTCACTAAAACTATGATGTTCCTTTTTCAGTTTCTTTGCAATAATATTGTCTCAATCTGAATAGATATTATAAAAAAATGCTAACAAGAATAAAAAACGGACTAGTTGGAACAGGGTCTTTTACCCATTTTTACCTAACTGCAGCTCGGCGAAAGGAAAGGTAATGTTTTTCGATTGGGATATGTATGTAAATATGTATGTTTGTGTCACGCTAGAGGCTAAACGGCTGAACCGATTTTGACAAAGAAGGTGTTGTTGAATGGCTACTGACCCCAAAGCTGCTATAGTCTATATTTTTTAAACAGGAATCAACATGGCTGTCTTCAGACGCCATTTTGTCACATGATGTAGGCTTTAAGGCATACAATTTATCTAAATTTCAGGTGATTTTATTGAAATTTCTTTGATCACTCATTGCAAATGTCCTCTAATTAGCTGTAGTTACTTTGTAGTCCTCCTTGCTCCCACCCATTACCCCTACCGGCATTCCCCCCACACACATACACTTTCACATTTTTGTTCCGACACCATATTACTAGCTCCCCCACCCCCGTAGCTATACCTTTTACAAATATAGAGCGATTTCAAAAATTATTTCTGCACACGCTTTAAGACTTGTTTCGCCCTCTCTCTCCCTCACTTGTTCCCACCCTCCTTATTAGTAATAGTTGTTGGCCTTTCACATATATAGAGCGATTTCAAATATTCTCTCTGCACACGCTTTAAGATTTTTTTCGACACCATTTTACTCGTTTCCTCCTTCCTCGCTACTACTACTAGTAGCAGCTGGGTACAAAATTACCCAATAACCTGATTCATAAAAATACAAAACTGTATAATTTCGTTAGTGCGCTTTGGGCATCAAAACTAAAAATTGAAGCATGTCGTACATTATACCTATGAATTTTGTACTCAACTGCGACTAGTAGGTACAAGTAAATTTAGCAGTTAGGTGTTTTTTTGTTTAAACATTTTTTTTTGCATTTTTTTACATATTTGTTTCGAGATTAGAGGGAGCAGAGATCGCTCTGTGATTAGCTGTTCATCGATTAATACTAAACGAACGATTTTCCTATTTTCAAGTAATTTTCTAAACCAACCGGCGCGGCGCGTTAGTAATTACACTGGATGGTCGGCCTTAAAAACTTCAACGGTAAAAATAGGGCCAGTTCAGAGCAGTGGCGGCTTGTGACGTTAGAAATTGGGGGGCAGAAATTTAAATTGCCTGAAAAATGAGATAAAAAAACTTACTGAAACAATTTTATTTTAGTATTTTCCAAACAAGCAGCTACTTGGTGTAGTTTTTAGTTTATTTGTTTATAGATAAAGTCCATTCGCCTTTCTTTTTTATGGCCCCGTAGAGCAACCTCAAAAATGCCACAGAATTTTAGATAGTCTATTAACCTATTAGGTATGTCTAATTTTTGTCACACTTTCATTATGTTCGGTAATGTTTTGCCTATAGGCACCATTCACTTGGCACCTAATATCAGTCTTGCCTAGCATAGGAAATGTGGTTATTTAAATGAATACCACTTAGTTTGTGCCTTTTTTACTTTTCACTAAAGTGCTTGATATCACATATTCCCTTTGCCATCCACGCAGGATCACTTCGTGGGTTGTTCATAACAAGACAAATAAAGCAAAAAAAAATCATTTATTTTTTCACAACCGCACAACCCGTTTTCAGCATCGAATAATTTTTTATTAAATTTTCTATTATGTTTTTTTGGAACACCCCTCGGCATTACCTACATTAAAATTTTGGTTAATTTTTAGGTCCAGTCTATGTGGCCCTAAAGATTTTATTTGTAATCGAATTTCATATGTCAACCTATTTCTATTTGCACAGTTAATTATGTAATCGACGGTATTTATTTCCATTTTATAAACAAACGATAACAAAAATAAACAGATACGCGACCGGCAAGGCTTTTTACTACTGACATACCCCATATCAAAACAAACTCATACGTCTTCACTAAGGATAGAACTGGCAACACACACAAATGGCAACGAACGTTTTCGCACGATGAATATGGCCGACATCAACTAAAACAAACATTTTCCCGACGAGACATCGCTGATAAACGGGTGAAATTGAAACCTTGCTTTGCGCAGCGCTGCCGGCTTGTAATTATTTACGCTAAAAAAGTTCACCCAATTAATAGCTTGTTATTAACCACAGATAATAAAAAGAACTAGACAATCATGTCGTAAGGGAAGATTTAACTTTTTTTAAATAAATCAATTAAAAATACTGTTTGTTGTCTAGTTTTGGGAGGGCACACCCGTTGCCCTCCCTGTAGCAGCCACCACTGGTTCAGAGACCTGGGAAGGAAAAAGATAGCTTTTGTGCTTTTCTTCCCCTAAAATCTTCCCCGATATTAACTTACAGAATAGACTAGTCACAATAAAAAATAAATGAATCCATGACGGATCTGATACCTTCCTAGCTAGCCTATCAGCACACTTCAAGTGAACTCAGTGATATATCAGCCTTGGTTTTTTCAGAAACGAAAGCTTCTACGAAGGTTTTGGTTATCACAAATTGTCACATATTCCAAAAACCGCATATTGATTGTCATTGATATTGTCAAAAAAGTGTCATTAGCATTGATGGATGTTGACCGAAATGTAATCAGCTCGTTGCAGTATCTAGCATTATTTTACCTGCAAATTGTGTGAAAATCGGTTTAGCGGTTTAGGCGCTATTTGGTTGTTTGGATTTTGACTGATCAGATTAGTCGCACAAAAATTACAAATTATAGTTATTAGAAGCATTTGGTTGAGATGTGTGGGTCGTGTGTGATATGACTTTGTTTTAAATGGTTTGTTGATGAATTTTTTAATTCTTGTGTTTTTTTATAATTTTCGATTCATTTTTAACACTTTGTATTTTTAGTCGGTTTTAACAAGTGTCCTTAATTCATGGTTAAGTGACCTTATTGCATTAAGTGCGTTTGAACTATGAATGTTTTAAACAGCTGTTTTTTGTTTGTTTCCTAATAACATGGAAATTTTAGGTTATTGAACAAATTTTTAGATTTTTATATTTAAAAAAAAAAACATTTTTTATCTACTATGTAGTGTGTTAGTTGAACCAGTATTTAGTTGTTGCTATTCCTTTGGGTAATCGCCAAAATACTGATAGTGAGTTTTTTAAATTTATAGTTAGCGAAAAAAAAATTTTTAGACTTTATACTTAGTTTTTTTTTTAATATTTTATTTTAAGTTATTTACAACTTATAAACCCTTCAGACGACTTGTTAATAGACCCTTGAACATGAGCAAAAGCTCGAAACCGGTTGTTCGGTCCTCAGTACATTCATTTCGTGTGGATGTTAGAATTTAGTTATTTTATTTTTACTTTTTGTTGGATAAGATATTTTTTGGCTCACTGTGTAGAATTGGAATTTGTTCACCTTAGCCTGTAGCTTTTAGAAAAATATAATGAAAAATCAGTGTGAATTAGTATTTTCAACCGGATATATCGTTTCAAATCCCTATTCAATCACACGGTGTGCAATCAAGCGAAGCACCTTTTAGTTAAATAATTTTAAGTAAATTAGATTTACGAATTTTTGCGAGTGTTTTTCCTCGTCCTCCCTTCCTTAAAACCTCTGTAATGGAAACCCCTCAACAGAACTGCTGAAGCCAGGATAAAGGCGGCCGCCCATCGACCCCACAGCTCAGCAACGAACAGTGAGTAGAACAAAAACCATTTATACAGTCCATTTTAAATCTCTCCTGAGTAAATTACTCAACACCCCACCACCGGTCTTAAATCATTTTATGAAATAAACCATTAAGCAATCTTTAAATAGTTTTTTCGTTTTTTTTTAAATATAAAGAATACTCAAAAGTGTGGAGTAAAGGATCTTCCTCCCTTTCCAAAATTTTATCATGCTCCACGAAGGGAACTTTAGAAAAAAGTAAAAAAGTGTTGATTCTTGTTTCGTGCTTTAATCCTAAAAAGTTTAATAAGAATTACTCACTAATCAATTATGTTTTTGAAAAATCTTAAGTTATTCGGGGGATACTATAAGTTTAGTAAGTGACCTTACTCAAAAGAAAGCTCTCAACAGAAAGGCTTTCGATGTCGGCGCCAATTTTCCCAAGTAATTGCGAGTCATAAATAGGCGGAAAATTTCTATTTTAACCAGGAAATATACTAAACGGGTCAATGGGAAGCTGGCGTTTAATTTTGCCGTTTAATTTTACCGTTTAACAGGGACTTCAATAAGAAAAACGCGGATAATTGGAATATGCAGTTTCTTTATACACTCAGAAAAATATACATTGAATACACATAACAACAATTAGATAATTGCTAAGACTAAGTCAAACACATAACATAAATTGTTGAAAGGAGAATAAAAAGTTGTCCTGATGCAAGCAAGCAATGATTTTCTTGGAATAAAAAATGTTTGTTAATAACAGATTGTTTGCATTTGCCCACATACGGAACGCGAGCGGAGCCCGAGCGGCGCATACACGACGCGCGAACTGTTTGGTGTATACGCACTTTATGTGTACGTGCCTCTAGAGTCCCTGTATGTTGACATATTCGGAAATACATCCAAATATGTCAACACACAGGGACTCTACGTGCCTCGAAGCAGCGGCTGTCGCCTATCGATTGCCCTACGCATTGACGCACGGCCGCCCGATCGGGTATAGTTCTTTCATTTCAAAAAGCCACCAAAAAAACCATAATAAAATTTGAAGTGTGAAACCCAATAAGGAATCCTAAACAAATAAAAGAGAATATGGGCCAGACTGGGAACTGTTTATGGTATATAGTCAAGTAAAATAAAACGTTTAATAAAAGTTGGTGCTTAATACGTATAATAATCATTAATAGATAGGTACTATCATTGACTTCTATACCCTTTCAGCGCGTTATAGAACTCAATGGGTACTATACATTTTATTTAATTGTAACATTAGGTACAGGATGAATTGTTATAACAGGTTATATACATGTTGTCTAGCTAAGTTGGAACCATATGGAAAACTTTTTTATTTGTAATTTAAGGAAAAAAAGTTATTCTTTATAAAAAGTTCTGCATGTTCCAAAATTTAAAATACAATCGTTAGATGTCAAATTTTTTCAGTCGCATACGAGGTTTGTCAAAAAATACAAATTTTGACCAAGAGTACATTTTTGACAATATCAAAAATTGTTATAAGGAAAAGTCAATCAAAACTAAAAGCTTTGTTTAAATATGCAATTACAACCATTTACATTAAAAAGAAAATATTTCAGTTTTTTTCATAATATGTATTTCAATAATAACAATGTAAAAACTGTAGTTAGACGTAAATGAGTCAAATTGATTATTGTAACCGTCAAAATTCGTTAGAATATATAAAACACATAAGAATAGTGGCATTATCACCATTTCACTGTATAATGTAGAAAAACTAGTCAAAATTAACTAAACATAATTTTTCATTATAAATTGATATAATTGCATATTTAAACATAGTTTTTAGTTCTGATTAACTTTTATTTACAACTATTTTCGATATTGAAGAAAATAAAGGTATTTTTTTACTTTTAAGCAAAATTTATATTTTTTGACAAACCTTGTATACGACTAAAGACTAAATATCTGATGATTGGATTTTAGATTTTCGAACATGCAGAACTTTTTATGAAGAATTACTTTTTTTCCTAAAGTTAAAAGTAAACAAGTTTTCCATATGGTTCCAACTTAGCTAGACATACTTTAGATCAAAAGTTTTTCCTTAAATACCACTGCAATAATGACCCATATTATGGTTTTACCAAATTGTACATATGTTATTTTGGTGGCTCAATGGGGAGAGCGTTTGCGCATACAGCAAGAGGTTCCAGGTGATCCTTGGCCAAAACACAGAAAACTTTTTTTATAATTTTTTGTTCTTTAACTTCACTTAATCTTTATAAAAAAGTTTACCTTTTTTTTTAAGTCACCATAAAAAAAATTTACATAGAAAAATTTAATTCCGCAGACTCTAATGGTACCACCACTTCTTCTCCTCCTTGATCCTCAAATGGTCTCCAAAAATTTATTTGTGGTTTCAAATGGCCGCCATTATTAATATCACTTATTAGGTCCTCACTTATAAAATAAAACTAAAATTTACAGGTTTATAATTGTAATTATTATTCACAATAATAATGAAAATGTCACAATAATAATAGGTAATATGAATCCAGATCCCTAATATATACCTATATAATGAACCGAACCGAACCGAACCGCTAACAATTTTAAAATGAGTTTGACCCTGTGTTAAAGAATGCAGGTGGTTTGTTATATTTTGAGAAGGGCGTAGGTACTTATAGAATGGAATAAGGTACGTTCGAAATTTAAATTTTAAAGAATGAAGTATACCTAGCCGTGCTTAAAACACCGAAATTCTTCCTAAAATTTGAAAATAAATTTTCAATTTTTGCACAGACTCCAGGAAACCCCTAAATGGTTATTTTGATTAAAGTGACGCGTGCCAGTTTTTTGTGTGGCTTTTTGAAATGACAGGACTATACTTCAAACGAACATTAAGATGAATATGAACGACATTTCGTCGGTCTTCTCACGTAAGGGCGTATCTTATTAAATTTGAAAATTGAGTTAAGACCGCAAATAGACAGCTTAAGCCTCATATTTTTATCTCACGAATAGACATCTCAATATTTTATGCTATGGCTATCAAAACTGAGATAGGCCCTTACATGAGAAGACCGACGGTTTATTCGTCTCAAGGCGTGTATTTACTTAAGCATGGATGCGAACGAGGCATTCGTTTCGCCTTGCAGCGAGGCATGAGAATACAGTCTCAATTAGAAACGCGCCTTTCAGGAAAGCTTATTAGTGCTAATAAGCTGTGTTAAGGATTGTAAGCTTTAGTTTAAGCAGAATAAATACAAACTCAAAGTTTTAAACACCGTATCTAGTAATTAACAAACAAAGTTCTAATTTTAGGTTAATACTTATAATATTAAATCAATTTTTTTTTAATTGTAAGTTCTTCATTTGAACTTAATACTACATTTGACGGAATCGGAATTTACCATTTTTATAAACGTTTCAAACTCTCCGTCGGTTCATTTTATTCCTTTCTTTGTAGTAATTTTGATTTGTACTAACCATATTTGAGGTTCAGAAGTTAACAAGAGCCTACTTATCGGATTCTGGATTAATTTAAGATCTGGAGCTTGATGAGGAGTTAAAGAATTTCCCCCTTTAACTGTTCTGATACTGACCATCTTTGCAGCGAATTGGAGCCAATCGGATAGTCTTCAAGATTTGCCTCCTTCAATGGGTTTAATCTTTAAGTAGTCGTAAGTCTTGTTGCAGTCAAGTTTAGTTTTCTTAGAATAATGCTGTTTAATTTCCAAGAGTTGATTACGAATCTGTTGGAAATATTCTTCTAGAAAAACAAGATATACAATTCTCTTAAATTAGGGTGACCATACGTCCGGATAAAGCCGGACATGTCCGGCTTTTTGGGTAAAATGAAAATGTCCGGCCGGCTTTTTTCTTCATCCGGCTTTTTGGCGATCCAAAAGACCTTAAAAGGGAGGAATCTAGCGAGCCTAGGGTGTTTAGAGCTCCAAGCTTAAAGTTACCTCCCCCAAACAAAAAGAGCATAATTAATCAGGAACCTCAGGATCAAACTATTCAAGTTACTTAAAATTTTCGGCGCGGCGCCTATACTTTTTAAATTAACCAAAATGTTTGCATTTTGGCAACGTTTTTAACGAGATTTAGACTATTTTTCCCAAATTTTTTAAACTTTTTCATTATTGTTTTTAATTTTGCAGAAAGTTTAGTCTTCTACAGCGGCACTTTTTGGTGCTTTTAGTGCTTATTTTTTTTTTAATTTTCGCCTACGATGCCATTTTTTTTTCTAAAAACCTTCGCTTTAGCACAATTTTTCTCAAAAGGTACCTACTTATTTTTATTCGATTTTCTAGTACCTACATAGACTTTTTCTAGATTGCAACGTTGTATTTATCTTGTGTGTTATGTTTCTCAGGCCTTTCGGTCACAAGAGACTTTTCATTTGGTCATCAAATTTTTTAAGGACGGTTTTTTAAAATGACCTGTCTTGTCCGGCTTTTTTATCGAAAATCCGGCTTTTTTGTCTCTGACGTCCTGCTTTTACGCGAAACCCAAATGGTCACCCTACTTAAATGCAGTGGAAAATTTTCTGGATTTTCCGCTCTGACACCCTACCTGCTAGATCGGCATTTTTAATGATGATGAAAAAAAAATCCATATTAAGATTAATCGCAAGTTTCCGCAAAAAACTTACTGCATGTGAGAGTTTATTATCATACCAATATTTAAAAATTAAAAGAAAAAATGGTATGAGATTATTTTTTAAAAACCCTTTTTAAGGTTTGCTATCTTTAAAAAAATGCATATTTCGAGGATATAAGTGTTTAGAGCAAATAGAACAAACTAGAAGTTAGCCACAGGCTAGTTTAAGCTTATATTTTAAGTTACAAACCTTGACGTGTAATCTCCATTACTTGTTATTTATAAACACTTACTCGTTTTTGTTTTGTGACACAATTTGTGAAAGTGAAAAAAAGCGACTAACGTGATATTTAGCTGCGCTTATTTAGAACAAGAAAGTGAGCGGGTCATAATAAGTGAACTGCAGGAAATAAGATGATTAGGATTAATTGTGAAGCCTTCTATTACACATTTATTGCGAACATAAATTTGGAACAAGTCCAAACTTGTTTTTTATATTTTTGGCTTAAGGTCATGGCACTGTGCGGCACGTGAAATCGCGAGCCGAGCCAGCTGACGCCTATGCTTGCCATATCACGCGTTACGGGGTTTTTTGTGCAAAAATCTTGCTTTTTTAAGGTCATTTAGGGTCCGATTACCTTAAAACTTTTGTTTTTTGAAATCGTATACATATCGCATGTTTCAGAAATGATTGCGAGCGTTATTAGTATAAAAATTATATAAAAAATACCAAAAACAAAATTTAAGCCTGGGGACATAAAAATCGCGATTTTTAAACAAAATAAAGAAAAATGCCTTAGGTATATTTTTCACTTTTTATGACAGGTAAGATTCTGATTAAATTAGTATATTTTGAAGTAAAAATGGACTTCTTGAGATATTTAAAAGAAACAATAATTTTACGCTCTTTTCAAAAAAATCTATATCAATCTTTCTGTGTCGCTAAGTGACTGATGCCAAAGTTAATAGCTGGCCATACACACAGAGGTTGACCCGCCGGTTTGGAACGGCGCGGTTCAAACTGGCGGATTTGTCTTTGAATAGCTGGCCATACACACAGAGGTTGATCCGCCGGTTTGGAACGGCGCGGTTGGAACTGGTGGATGTGTCTTTCAATTAGTGGACATTCCACGCGCCAGTTATAGCCGGTATACATTTATCTGTAAGTTCAGACCGGCGGAGCGGCGGGCGAAACTTGTGGGTTCCGCGCTCGATATTTTAACCGGCACAGATTTGTCTGTCGGTTTACACTGTACCAGGGATAACAGACCGTTCATATAGTCTCTCTTTAATTTAAACAGTGCCTGTGCAGAAATTCCCACTAAAAATTTCAGATCTTCATATGATCTTCCCGTGGCAAGGAAACGAAGGGCAGTATTTAATCGCTGTTCTGGTCCAATGGCTTCTCTCATTTGGGTATCTTGTTTCGTAAGATCCTCTCTTACCAAATTTAATAAAAGGTCATACGTGTTAATATCCATTCCTAAATAATTTTTAAAATCGTCTGGATCATTTTCTCTTAACTCTTTTAATAGAAGGTCATGGGTAAATAGTTTCCTCTAAAGCAAATAACTTTTAACCCACTTGGAACGTCTTTTTTTTACACCAATATGCATTATTTACATATTAATAATCATTCCCATACACAGAACCTGCTTCTTTTTAGCACGAAACATTTTACATACACTATGCTTAAAATACCGTGCCGCATAAAACTTTCGACTTGACGAAATTCCACAGTTTTGGTTTAACCGGCAGATAAATCTTGAGTTTTCGCCCACTAACGCGCGGTTATGTCTGCCACAGAAGGATCGATTCGAAAGATTCTTTGGACTGCAGCAGTTTTAAACCGTTGCAGACAAAACGGTACTTATCTTATCAGACTTATCTGTGCCGTTCCAAACCGACGGATCAACCTCTGTGTGTATGGCCAGCTATTTAGTGGACATTCCAGGCGCCAGTTATAGCCGGTACAGATTTATCTGTGAGTTCAGACCGGCGGGCGAAACTGGGTGGGTTCCGCGCTCGATATTTTAACCGGCGCAGACTTCATATAGTATCTCTTTAATTTATTGAATATCATGGCACATGTTTCTGGAATGATATAACCAAGTGCCTGTGCAGAAATTCTCACTAAAAATTTCAGATCGTCATATGCTCTTCCCGTGGCAAGGAAACGAAGGGCAGCATTTAATCGCTGTTCTGGTCCAATGGCTTCTCTCATTTGGGTATCTTGTTTCGTAAGATGTTCTCTTAACAAATTTAATAAAAGGTCATACGTGTTAATATCCATTCTTAAATAATTTTTAAAATCGTCTGGATCATTTTCTCTTAACTCTTTTAATAGAAGGTCATGGCTAAATAGTTTCCTCTTAAGCGAATAACTTTTAACCCACTTGGAACGTCTCTTTTTTACACCACTATGCATTATTTCCATATTAATAATCATTCCCATACACAGAGCCTGCTTCTTTTTAGCACTATGCTTAAAATACCGTGCCGCATAAAACTTTCGACTTGACGAAATTCCATAGTTTTGGTTTAACCGGCAGATAAATCTTGAGTTTTCGTCCACTAACGCGCGGTTATGTCTGCTACAGACCGATATGAAGGATCGATTCGAAATATTTTTTTGTGTTAGTGGACTGCAGCTGTTTTAAACCCTTGCGGACAAAACGGTCAGACTTATCTGTGCCGTTCCAAACCGACGGATCAACCTCTGTGTGTATGGCCAGCTAATAAAGTCAATTATTAACGCATTAAAAATTTTAAAAAAGCCATAAATACTTACAAGAACTTTATCTTTGACTTAGAAGACCCATTACTACTTAAAAGCTCTCAAACTATTCGAGCAGAACTGTTAGCTTCGATTTTCTCCAAAGTTTAAAAGACCGCAAATTGAAAAGTTCGTCTGCGATGCTTTTGTAACATTTAGTTTGCCCTTGTTTTCCCTTCTTTACTAAATGGTTAATATTAATTTCAAGTAGAGGATTTTCTAAATTCTCTACATTTGACAATAAACGGAACGAAAGCTTTAATAGAGAAGACAAGTAATAGGCTCTAAAACCGTTGGTTTATAAGTTATTTAGTCCGAAAATCATTGGTTGAAAGGGTTTTTAGCTTAAAAAATGTTGGTTTGAATGTAACGGATTTTACAAAAAAGCAAAAGCAATATGAATAAGGGACAAAATTACTGCATTATCATCCGAGAATAGCCAACACACTCTTCTCGGGCAGGACCTTTAATACAGAGTCGTCCTAATATTTTAAACAGCAGATTAAATTCCATTGATCAAAATTTTCAAACAAGGTTTTTAGAAATTTTTGAATAGCCCTCTTTTGATCGTTTTTTTGTTAAACCATATTGATTATTTTTAAGTGGATTTTGTTGTTCAATAAAATCAATAAGTGGGTTTTACAGTGTCGTCTCGAAGCTCGGGCCGAATCGGCGCAAAAAACCTGGCGCAGGTTTACTTTGATATTAAGTTCATTGTTTTCATATGATGTTTAGACATTTTTCATATAACCTTAGTTATTTGATTTATATTGTGTTAGTAGGTATATTTTGTTAGACGACTTTTTTTAAAAACATACCTTTCTGTCCTTCTTCTCAGGGTCATAAAGTGTGTGAAACCTAACCATTATCAATTGATTGCGAAGGTGTCCTTATCGTGTTAGCGAAGACCCCTATCCAAGTTTATTTATTGGTCAAATAAGCTGTAAGCTACAGATATGACAGGTTATTCTTGCTTGATAGGGTTAGGATACGCTGGCGATCAAATGACAACGATTAGTTTCCACATTCTCTAGGATTCCGGCAAAAAGTCCGAAGAGTATGTTTAAAAAATTATGTTATGGTGAGACCATTACTTATTTCCACGTAGGCAATAGGACATACAGGGTGTCCCAAAAGTCCGAGTCCACCCAAATATCTTCGGAACCAATGAAGATAACTGAACCATATTTGGCAGTGATTTATAACATCAAAAGATCTATTTTATAAACAGGTAAATGTGCTGCCCCTGCATTAGGGGGCGGCATAGGGTCGGTCAAATTTAAATTTTAAAATTGAAACCCCTATCGAGTGATACCGCGTTTTAAAGGTATTTGAAAAACATTTGAACATTTTGACATAACCGTCAGATGTCTGCGTTAAATATCTTAAAAGTTATAGACTGTCAAACCGATTTTTTTTTTCAGTTTTTGTAAAAATTCATAAATTTGTTGTTTTAAACAAAAAGTCTGTTGAGTGTCTTATTTAAAAGGTATTTGAAAAGTCAACATTTTGGCCTAACTGCATCTTGCCTATATCAAACGTGTCAAAATCTATCGACTGTCAAACCTATTCTTTTACCATTTTTGACAAATTTTGCAAGTTTTGTTTACGACGTAACTGTCACTTGTTTACGTATTTTTTACATCTTTTGATAAACTCCGGTCTAAAGTATTTAAAATGACATGATCAAATGAAGATAAAGTTAAAATCATTTTTTTTATGTGCGAACAAGATGTTATAAGAAAACCAAACGCCTTTTTAACAATGCGTTTACTGACAGGCCTATGCCCCATAAAAAAATAATTTCAACTTCGCATCTTTAAAACACTCCAAACTGTTTGCCAAAAAATGTAGAAAACATATTATTTGACATAAGCAAGTGGCAGTTAAGGCAACATGTTGGTTTTTGAAACCCCTTTTGAAGCTATGGTTAGACAAAACTTGTTAAATTTGTTAAAAATGTTAAAAGAATACCCAAGCAGCATTTTTCCGACTAACTACTACATTCTACACCAAGTTTGACGTTAATTTGAGTACACTATTTAGTCATAGTAAGACTGACTTCCTCAGACGACTAGATTCCATACGGGTTAACGTTGTCTGAGATGCCGGTAATTTTTAGGATGTTTCTTAATCAAACAATGACGTTGCGTTAAGTTCTTCGGGCAACTGGAGTAAAATCTGCACGTTAATTTAACGACCTTTCGACCGCAATCAGTAACTAATTTCTTAATAATAAAATAAATAAATAAAACGTTCACTTTTTAGTCGGTCAATGCTACTATGGACCGAAGTGGATAATATTTTCGTTAAATGGGCAACCCAAGTATTTTATGACTAGGCCATTTTTCCTTTCTACATGATTCTGCCATTGATGCATTTGAAACGTAAACAAACTAAAAAACATTTTTTTTAGCTTTATATTCTCTTTTTTTATGCATACAAAATGGTCATTATGATGAATTTTTAACGCTCGATCGTCTCTGCATGAAAAGTTTCTAGTTTGAGAAATTCTGTTTTTGTACAAAAAATTATATTTAATCGAAAAACACAACGGATCTGTGGCGCGTTTGTTTTTTAGGACCATGTCTATATATAATTATTAATAAACTTGACAGCGTTCATGTTTTCCACCCCCAAAAATATTTTTTTTAAAATATATTTTAAGTTATTTTTGTTAGTGCTGCTCCATTCCTCTCCATTTTACACTATAGTATAGAATACGGTTCATGCTATACCTTGGGTTAAAGTAACGACTATTTTGTGAATAGAAAAAAAACCTTTACCCACAGCACAAAAATCACGTCAAAAATCACGTCAACGTTAAATTAACGTGAACAAAAATAACAAAGTTTTTTTTACATGCTTAAAGATAACTTAAAAACAAGGAGAAATCAAGCTATAAAAATGTACTTTTTGCTGAAGTTTCTGGTGCTGTGTATATAACGTGTTTTTTACCCTCGTTATTTTCATGTACCAAATTCACACTTCAAAAGTCCTCCACAACATGTTCTAAAACGCCACTAGATTAAGACTTCTTAAACCTACTAACTTTCGGCGTCTTTTTTGGTCACGTTTTTTTAATACAATTTTTTTAACTTACAAGAGACGTGAAAGGAAATTATAAAAGTTCACTAGTTTAACACTACAACACTTGAAGACAATTTTAAAGATGGCGCTTAAGGCAAGATAAAATATCTATGTATCTATATATGTACATTATGTTTATCTGAAAAGCTAAACAAGGTTTTTTAACAGTAAACACTTTCACAGAATATTAATGTGTCTTTATCCGGTTAATAACTGATGCGTCGTAATCGTGAAGGATCAGGGATCAGTTCCTTAACAGGTTTTTGGAGTTTAGAGGCCAAAGCACTGCCTGATAGATTTCGTCAAAGTGAAAAATCCCGACAATGGGTGGCGCTGCTGCTAGTAAAATCTCAAAAATATTCGGTAGAAAAGCCATGCAAGTCGCGTTTTAAAATTCGTGTAGAAAAGGCGTGAATCTAATGTAATTTTAACGTTGATAAAAATCACTTGAAAATAATGTAAAAACATTGCTATTTTAATTTGATAATGGCGTTATTAAAACGCAGTTTTTAGCAACGTTATTTTTTATAACGTTAATGAATGACCTATTAAATAAAACGTTTTTCTAGCAGCTTTTAAAATCAACGTTTTTTTTTCTTACGCCTTTTTTACGTGTTAGACACGTGATTGTGCTATGTAGGTAATGGACCTCTTAGTTGATTTCAAGTTAAACCATTAACGTTAAAACAACGACCAACTAAGGCCCATGGTTAAATGCATAACGTTTTATAAACCCTAAAATGTTGGTGCATAATGTAGTTGTAACAACGTTGAGTCGCCTGACGAATTTAAATACGTCGGCAAAACGTTAAATTGCTGCTTGGGTAAGTTTGACAGTCGATAGATTTTGACACGTTTGACATAGGCAAGGGGCAGTTACGCCAAAATGTTAGTTTTTTAAAGACCTTTCAAACAAGTTATCACTCAATGGGGCTTTTGTTTAGAACAACAAACTTGTTGATTTTGACAAAAACGGAAAAAAAATAGGTTTGGCAGTCCATAGCTTTTGACAGATTTGACGCAGACAATTGATAGTTATGTCAAAATGTTCGTTTTTTAGGTATCTTTAAAATGGGTCGCGGTTCGTTTGTCCAAAACACGTTTATCGAAAACTTCGATAAAGGAAGACATTTTGATCGAAAATCTTAATTTCGAATGACATTTTGATCGAATAATGCTTTAATCGAAAACTTTTTTATCGAATACAACCCTTTCGAATGACTTTTTAATCGAAAACATTTTTAATTTATCTGAAAGTTATCCAAATATGCCGGCGGCCCGCGTTATGCGGCCCGAATATTTGTAAACGACGTCCATGATTGCGATTCGGTTGTAGCCCGAACGCTGCCGTAACCGTGTCAATGAAGCCCTATTCTACATTGACACGGTTCGGTTACGTTGGAGATCGATTGACAACGGTTAGGTTTTACATTCTCTAGGATCCCGGGAAAGAGGTCAGGAGAGTATGTTTTAAAAAAATATATGATTTTCGATTAAATTGCTATTCGATAAAAGTGCCATTCGAAATTAAGATTTTCGATCAAAATGTCATTCGAAATTAAGATTTTCGATCAAAATGTCATTCGAAATTAAGATTTTCGATCAAAATGTCTTCGATAAAGATGTTTTCGATAAACGTGTTTTCGACAAACGAACAGCGACCCCTTTAAAATAAGGTATCACTCAATAGGGGTTTCAATTTAGAAAATTTAATTCGATCGCTTCTACGCCGCCCCCTAGCGTAGGGGCGGCACACCCGCCCTTTCATAAAATTGACCTCTTGATGCCATCGACCATTCCCAACTTGGCTGAGTTATCTTTATTAGTTTAAAAGTTATTTGGGTGGACTCGGAATTTTGGGAGACCCTGTATAAATTGAGAATTTACGAATCCTTTCTTCAGAATTATTGTACATATAAATTGAGAATTCACGAGTTCTTTATTAAGAAGGATTGTGGTTCTGAAAGGAACCGATTTTGTGCTCGCACCGAATAGTACTAGGCCCGCCCGTACGCTGCGGTCATACTATTTGTTATTTGCCCTGATTTTTAAGTTAAGCTAGATAAAATGCCACATCTAAAACTTGTTTCAAGCAAAAATACTTAATCCAGGGTTTGAGTTCGGCAAGGGTGTTGGATTTATCCTACTTTTCCCGCGCTAATTCAGACAAATGCGACGGACTTAGGAAAACTAATGATGTCGCACTTACAGCAACCGTGAAAAGAGGCTTTATTCTTGTTTGGAAAGCAAGCGAGCAACAAACTCGTATCCAAAAATTCAGCACTTGAAGTTGAAGTTGAATTTATCACATAAAAACAATAACGTTTCACAGGTCGACAATATTTTGTTACGGTTTAAAAATCTTAATTATAGTAGTCTAGAATCCTAATTTAAATTTAGTACATACACTTAGCCACCCGACACATACAAAATCAGTTTTTATTTTAAGCAAGTAAAGACATTCTTCGAACACTTTGAGGTAGTTTTTTGTAAAAGGCAGGCGTATAGTGATATGAAATTATGGACCGTTTTAGAAAAAACTAATATCAGTCATAGATACGTAAAAGCGATAAGATACATAGGGTTAAAATCTAAAATTAAATCTAAAAATCGACTTTTAAAAGAATTCCGGGTAACCACAGGCTTAAGACAGGGATGTTGTATTTCCCCAACTCTTTTTAAAATATATATCGCATTAGCTCAAAAAAACTGGAAACTTAAAGTACACGGCATGGGATTACCATATGCACACTACAATTTGCTGACGACCAAGTAATTATAGCTAATGATAAACAAGACATGGATGGAGTATATGATGAGAAAACTAACGGAAAAAAACCAAAAGTGGGGTTAACAGTGAATGTTGACAAGACGCAGTGCTTAGAGTAAGTAGTAAGTTAGAACTAGATAATAGACAATAAATATCTCCATGTAATAAGTAGGTATGTATAAACAACAAGTGAAATTAAAGAATGAAAAATAAGAAAAAAGTTTTCTGCTTCGGCCGGGGATCGAACCCGGGACCTCTTGCTATCTAGGCAAACGTTCCACCACTGAACTACCCAAGCCATACATAAATTTTTCGGAAAACTTCTACCTATGCAGGCTGCGGTGTCTCAATACAAGAACGAGAGACTCAGGGTATTAACCCGACCAAGTCATCCAACTGATCTCTAAGTTCTTCTTTCCCACTGTCAAAGGAATGATAATTCAAATTAGACGTAAAGATCAACGTCTGAAAGCATGAGATCACCTTTTCGTGTGTTAAAATTTCTAATCGCAAAATGGGCGATTTGCCAATATAATTATCAAATACCAAATTGTAAATAATGCAAGGACCTAAAACTATAAACAACAAGTGAAATTAAAGAAAGAAAAATAAGAAAAAAATGTGGATGTCACATTTGATAAGACAGGAACAGACTGTAAAGAAATGGAAAAAAGGATAGTAAAGTATTTTATGGAGCAGAGAGATAAAAATAATATCAAATTTAACATATATGAAACAATGGTGAAAAGCAGAAAGTGTCGAAATGGATGCAATAAAAAGATCAATTTGAATATCTAGAACAAACCATATAAGAAATGGGATCATAAAAGAAAAAATAGGGATCGACGGAAGCACAACTGATGACATCACTAAAAGACAACTGATATGGTACGGCCATGTAAAACGATTGTACGACAAAAGATTACTAAAACAGGTCCTAGAATGGCAACCAATATGGCGCAGCAAAAGAGGACGTCCTAAACTGGAATATAGCAACTGTCAAACCGAAGATCAATAAGTCAAAAAAACCTGACAGAGAGGTGGACAAAAACAAATATGAAACACAACTTTTAAACAAGAGAAAAAAGAAACCTAGCCCTAGTCTTTGCCCTAGTTTTCATGTTTTTCTAGTGTTCTGTGATATTTATTTTGTTTTTTGCCACACCCAGTTACTCAGCTAAATAAATATTTTATCTTTCAAATTTTGTGCTGTCATTGGTTATTAAAAGGTTTTAATATTTTTCAAATTATTTAAGTATAATCCTAGCCCTATAAAAAAAAATTAAGATAATACCGCAGATCTTTTGGGGTGTTTTTAGGTATAAATAATTTTGGCCATGGGTAAAAACAGGAGGCGATCTATTTCACCTGATTCTTCTACATCCTCTTCCTCTTCTTCTTCATCCGAAAATGAACGCTTAATATTACTTCAAAAATCTGCACATAGCAGAGATCATACACCTGCTTCAGATAATCGAAGTAGAGAAAAAAAGTGTAGAAAAATTTATCCTGTTCATAATAGCAGAGACAGAGAGACAAGTCAACATAGAAACGGTAAGGAGAAAAGTTATTTAAAAAATAAATAACAAGCGAGTCCAGACAAAGATATTTCTCCTGTGGTACACAGAGAGCCAACACCTCTGTCAATAAGCAGAGATCCCTCATCCCTCTTTTTAGAAATGAGTGAAATTGATTTGCTTGTGGGTGCTCAACAGGAGGATAAAAATGTCTATATAGTTGAGTTGTTAAATCCTTGAAGCACTAGGTGTAGATAATAAACAAGAGTCCACATTTATTTTAAATATAGTTTTAGAGACTTTGTGGTCCAAACAAATTAAAGAGGGCTAATAAGAAAGAAAGAGCCTCTATAAACAACAAATATTATACCCCTAAAAATTTAACAGCAATTGAGGCTCCCATGCTTAATCTCGAAATTAAAAAAGCTTTGTCGGGCTATAACTATCGCAGAGACAAATCTGCAAAAAATACTCCAAATTTTTTAGGTAAATGTCTTTCTTTATTAGGATTGATCCTGACAGATTTATTATCTAATGAAAATATTGATAAAAATAATATAATTGTTAAACTGAGCGATCTTGCAAAAATTTTAAATGATGTTTTTCATCAAAAACTATTGATCGACGTGCGTATGTTATTTCTGGGTTAAACAGAGATATAAGAGAAGCTGTGGCTTCTACAGATCCTGACAAATTTATTTGGCAAAGATTTAACAGAAAAATTAAAAGAAAGTAAAGCTTTAAACAGGTTTGTACATGAAATAAGGCCCACTTTTAACCGCAGTTCTCGGGTTAAATCAGAGCAGCCTTTAAACCACAAGAGCCCAGCTCACTACAGGAGGCAAGCTAGCAGACAAATGGGCAACAGGAACAGACCTCTAGCACATCAGGGGATAAAGAGTTACCGGAACTACCGAGAGAACAACCCACGCAGCAACAGGAAATAACTAAGGTTAGTTTGGCAGGTAGACTTCAATTTTTTATTGATGAATGGAAAAAGATTTTGTCATAAAATTCTATAATATTAAACTGGATAAAGGGATATAAGATTCATTTTTATAGAACCCCTGTTTTTAATGTTGGGAGACTAAATGTTTTAAATTTGAAAGATACAAAAATTGAAGTTAACAAACTACTAGAAATGGGTGCTATAGAATCTTGTAACCAAGGAAAAAGTGCTGATTATTTTGTTTCCCCTACTTTTTTAATTAAAAAGCCTAATAGTTCAATGAGATTCATATTAAATTTAAAAACGTTAAATAAATTTATTAATCCTCCTCATTTTAAAATGGAAGACATTAGAACTGTTTTCAAATTGTTAAATAAAAATTATTTTATGGCTAAATTAGATCTTAAAGATGCATATTTTCAGATACCGATCCACAAAAAATATCGAAAATTTTTAAGTTTTCGGATAGAATCTAAATTGAGTGAGTGAGTTTATCTGTAGCCCCTTACTTATTTACAAAAATTGTAAAATCTATTCTGACACACTTTACACAAGGCATTTTATGTGTTGCTTATTTGGATGATTTTATCATAATTCATGAATCTACGGAAGTTTGTTAACAACACATTACTTATGTAATAAATAAACTTTCTTCTTTAGGTTTTCTAATAAACTTAGAAAAAAGCAGTATAAATCCTTCGCAAAAATGCCAATTGCTTGGTTTTGAACTAAACACCATAATAAAAATGACTATTGAACTTCCAAGTGATAAAAGATTAAACATTCTAAAATTAATTCAGTCTATCAGTATCTGGTATTTTTTAAAAATATCCAATTTTTACAGCCATGGCATTGCTTTGCAGGCTAGAAAGGTAGAAATTGTCGCTTCTTTTATCTCAGGCAATAAATTTTCTGTACTATATGGTTCAGCGCTCTAACCGTAAAATAGGAAAACAAGATAAGTAACTAAGTACGGTGAAATGTATCACGTGTTGGTTTGTAAATAAACAGTTCCGTTACAAAACTGCCGCTCAAAGGAAGAACACAGCGGGCAGTGGCGGCTGTTGACGTTATAAAATGGGGGGGGCAAAAATTTATATTGCATGAAAAAGGAGTTAAAAAACTTACCTAAACAATTTTATTTTAGCATTTTACAAACAAGCAGCTACTTGGTATATCTTTTAGTTTATTTGTTTATAGATAAAGTCTATTCGCCTTTTAGCCTCGCCCTGCAACCTCAAAAAACCTACTATAGTATATGTCTATTTCTTGCCACATTTTCATTATGTTCGGTAATATGTTATCATGTTATAGGCACTATTCAATTGGCACCTAATATCAGTCTTGCCTAGCATAGAAAATTTTATGTGGTTATTTAAATAAGTAGCACTTACTTTGTGTCTTTTCACTAAAGTACTTGATATCACACATTTCCTTTGCCACCCACCCATAATAAGACAAATAAAGCAAAAAAAGCATTTGGTTTTTCACAACCGCACAGTTTTCAGCATCGTATAATTTTTTATTACTTGCACTAGCATTTTGGTTAATGTCAACGTATTTAAATTTACAACAAACGATAACAAAAACAAACAATGACACGCGACCGGCAAAGCTGACCTACCCCAAATCTAGACAAACTCATACGTCTTTACTAAAGATAGAACCGGCAACATATAGGAAGGGCAACGAACGTTTTAGCACGATGAATATGGCCGACGTTAACTAAAACAAACATTCCACAAACATTTCTCCCGCCCCTGCTCGAGAACAGCCAACCATACACCGCTGAAAAACGGGTGAAATTGAAATCTTGTCCCGCGCGGTGCTGCCGGCTTGTAATTATTTACGCTAAAAAAGTTCACTCAATTAATCGCTTGTTGTTAACCAGAGATAATAAAAATAACTGGACAATCATGCCGTAAGGGAAGATTTAACTTTTTTTAAATAAATCAATTAAAAATACTGTTTGTTTTCTAGTTTTGGGAGGGCCATCCCTGTAGCAGCCGCCACTGACAGCGGGTAGTTTTTTTGAACCTTCCATTTTTTGATATTTTTAGTTGAAGAGCCCAGAAGGATTTAGGGGTTGAATTGTAAACCGATTCTCATATAATAAAAGTCGATTCGTCATAAGACCACGGCGGTTTTTTTGGTTAAGAGAATATCATTTTCGTGCATAGGAAAGCAGATTTTTTCTTGGATCAAATCATTTTGCATTGATTAAAGACATTTTGTCGTTGTGTGTAGTAATCTCATTTTTCAACCGCGCATGCGTCACTCTGTTTCTATCCTCTTCTCACGTAAACTATTTTTCTCTCACTCCCACCCACATTAATGTGTCGTGCATTTGTGAGGTTGACAAGCGCCTATGGATGAAATATTGAGGCTTATATAAATCGTTACTGCGGTGTACAACTTCCAATACATACTATTTTCTAAAAATATCCATTCGAAAAACGAATTTTTAAGTTCTCTTTTTATTAGAGATCAAAATCGGTATAAACCTAATTTTGGTCAGAAACGCATCATGACATTGCGATCAGTTAACTAACATTGGATCGAATTTAAATAATCGATTTTCCAATACCTATGGTTTTAAATGTCCTTTTAAAATCGTGTGTTTTCGATATTTGAACATGGTAATGAGTGGAAAGGGTGGGAGAGGGGGGGGGTCAACAATGCTGAAGTTTTGTGTAGTAATTTAAGAATATTCCCAAAGCTTGCAAAAACGTTTTAGTATAATAAATACATTTGTCGGAAATACTATCCCATTACATTATAATTATGTACAGTCATGGACTTTTTAAATGACCGTTTTAGGAAAAAAAAATCATTTTGAAATTAGGAAAACTGTTAACTTTGTACAGTTCTCAATACAGGACACCAATTAAAAGCACATACATTGCTTTTATAAATCTAAATAAAACTTGGTTAAAGATAACTTAAAAACAAGGAGGAATCAAGCTATGAAAATGTAATTTATGCTAAAGTTTCTGGTGCTGTGTAGATAACGTCTTTTTTACACTCTTTATTTTCATGTGCCAAATTCACGTTTAAAAAGTCCTCCACAACATGTTCTAAAACGCCACTAGATTAAGACTTTTCGAACCGACTAACTCTTTGCGTATTATTTTATGACGTTTTTTCTCTATATCAAAAAAAGGCACGAAAGCCTGTTCTAAAAGCCCTCTAGATGAAGACTTGTTAAAAGTAATAACTTTTTGCTTCTTTTTTGGCACTTTTTTTGAATAACTCTTTTTTAGCTTAAAAGTGACGCGACTGGAAGTTCTAAAACTTCCCTAGTATAAGACTACAACATTTCAAGGCAGTTTTAAAAGATGGGGCTCAAGGCAAGACTCCATATATACATTATGTTTTTTTTAAAAGCTAAACAAGATTTTTTAGGGGTATACACTATCACACATTATTTATGTATCTTTATCTGGTTAATAACTAATGCGTCGTGATCGTGAAGGATCAGGGATTAGTTCATGGTTTTTGGAGTTTAGAGGCCAAAGCACTCTCGGATAGATTTCGTCTAAATGATGCTTCTAGTATAATCTCAAAAATATAAAGCCACTTAGTCGCATTTTAAAATTTGTGTAGAAAAAGCGCAAACCTAACGTGATTTTGACGTTGATAAAATTCAACTTAGAATTCACTTGAAAATAACATAAAAACATTGCTGTTTTGATTTAATAATGACGTTATTACAACGCCGTTTTAGTAACGTTATTTTTTATAACGTTAATGAATGACCTATTAAACTTGTTTTCATTTATGAAATAAAAGTTTTTTTCTAGCAGCTTTAAAAATCAACGTTTTTTTTCTCATGCTTTTTTTACATGTCAAACACGTGATTGTGCCATGTGGGATGTCACTAATAGTTGACAGTTGCGTTTACACAGTTAATTGTTTATAACAAGTGTTTTGTCTTGTTTGCGCGTTTAAACAATAAAAGTAATTTTTTGTTTTACTAAAGTCCTCTGAGTCTTAGAAAAACCAGTTTTAACTAAAAATAAAAAATAGTGAATCCAACTCTGCCTGTACCTCGATGCAAGAACCGGGTAACTCCATCTTAAACCGAACAGGCAATTCGATAAAAAAAAATGTTTTGGTTGAGCAATGTGAATTAAAAGCGGTCTTGAGGTAAATTCAACTTATCTCTAAAAAACTAATACCATTAAACCATTACAATTAAAAAAAGTGGAGTTACCCGGTTCTTGCACCGAGGTCTTCATATGTACATATTTAACAAACTTTTGTTTCTAATATCTCTAAAGGATAATTTTTGACAGACAAAAATACCCCAGGAAATTTAATGAGGCCCTGAGCAAGTATGCCACTTTTTTCCAGGCAGATGTATATGCCATTCTGATGTGTGACTATAAAAACATAGAAATGTCTACATATGCTCAGACAGTAGAGCTGTACTCTCTGCCATCAAATCGGCCAGAGTAAGCTCTGCACTTGTAGCTGAGTGTAGGGATATACTAAAAACCCTGGCAGGACACAACAAGGTTGATCTCTTCGGGGTTCCAGGACTTGAGGGCATTCTTGGAAACGAGGGGGCTGACCAACTTGCTAGCATGGGGTCATCAGCTGATCCAGTAGGGCCGGAACCCATGGTGGGCATCGCGGATTGTCTTGCCATGATGCCTAAAATGTGACTTGAACAGGCACTGTTAGGCGCTCTGAGAAGACACGGACGGAATGAGGCAGGCCAAACTCCATATCAAGGAGGTGAGCGCCTCCAGAGCGAGGTCTTTTCTCACACTAGGGAGAAAAGATATGAGACTGGCGACAGGGCTTCTTAGCATTCTGAGAATTTTTGAAGACTCGGAGTGTCGTTGGTGTATGGAGGACGAAGACTCCCCTTTACATGCCCTGCACTCGCCGCGATAAAAATATGGCTTTTGGGAAGTTGTGTGCTTAGCCCTAACGATGTCAGAAAGTTTCAACCCAGAAAAATCTGCTCCTTTGCCAAGGCGGCGGGTTTTTAGTGCTAATACAATGGATAGTGGGGTACAACGGGCCCAGCAAGGTGGCGTAAGTGCATGGGACTTTTCCCGCCCACATAACGTTCATTCATTCATTCAAGTTAAAAATTTACAAGTTTGCATTTTCTCTTTTCGTATTTTTCAGTTACTAATTAGAATCATTTCGTCACCATCCCATTTAACAAAATCCATAGGGCAAAATTATCGGTATCTGTGCGCTACTTTTAGACTCGTATAGTCATTAAAAAAGTGTACAAAACATTACATTTTGTGCATTTTTGATACAAATTAAGGTTTACCGAAGAAGAAGTGGCTCATCTCTGCTTTTATCTGCCATCTGTACCTAATAAAAGTGTAAGAGTCCTATTCTGTGAAGTTGCAAAGTATATACATATAACCCAAGATTACTTTATTCTAAGGTCCCGAGAAAACCCCTAACTACATAAAGAAAGCCATTAAAATTTAGTGCCGCTTTGAAACCTCTTTAGCGAAACCGCAGCGTTTACCCCTACCCCAACCGTAAGCCAAATTATATACCTACTAAAACAGTTATTTACCTGCACGTGCGGGTGATACTGTATCGTACGCGACATCAGTTGACCGAATGACGTGAAGTGGAATTAGGTTGTGTCCGTCAACGGTTGTAAGGCATATACATAATATCCCAATACCCCCGGTAACTGCTCATTCTTGATGCAAACATGAGGGCCTTGGATTCCTTAAGCAAAAAAGACCTGATTGGTTGCTTTCAAAGACATATGCATATTATTTCTATATAGTACGTATTATTGCAATACCTACGGTGCCTTATGATGCAATATCAATGGGTATAAGTCTATCCTTTTTGCGGTCCTTAAG
This sequence comes from Aspidapion aeneum, assembly GCA_963576565.1. Taxonomy (NCBI): domain Eukaryota; kingdom Metazoa; phylum Arthropoda; class Insecta; order Coleoptera; family Brentidae; genus Aspidapion; species Aspidapion aeneum. The sequence continues at coordinate 81,473,469 of OY755044.1, read as the reverse complement.
ATAAAATGTCCTGATTGGTTATACTTTTACGCATGAATATTATTTTATTCTTCTATTCGTTACGTCAAATCATCGGCGTACAGTTGACGAAAACTCTATGTAAATTTGGTATCTGTGCATTTTTTGTATCTTCGTTTCTGAATGTTTGCATCAAACGCCAACCATTGTGTAAATAGTTAGTATAGTAGTATCGGAATATGAGGTACTTGTTGTAAGTGTCTTTTCGCATGTTTTCCTGTACTATATTTACAGAGTGTCCCAAAAGTCCGAATCTACCCAAATATCTTCTGAATTATTAAAGATAACTGAACCATATTGAAGATTTAAAATAATCAAAAGATCTATTTTATGAAGGGGCAAGTATGCTGTTCCTGCATTAGGCGGCTAACTAACATTTTGACACAACCTTCAGTTGTCTACGTCAAATCTTTCAAAAGCTGTAAACTATCAAACCTATTTTTTTTTCAGTTTTTGTAAAAATTACAAGTTGGTTGTTTTAGCAAAAACTTTATTAAGTGATATCTGGTTTAAAAGGCCTTTGAAAAGCCAACATTTCGACGTAACTGCCTCTTGCCTATGTCAAATGTGTCAAAATCTATCGCCTGTCAAATTTATTCTTCTACCATTCTTGTCAAATTTCACAAGTTATCTCCAACCATAACTGTTCGAAAGGTCTTCCAAAAACTAACAAGGTGACATAACTGTCACTTGTATTTGAAAGACCTTTTGAACAAGCTTTGGTTAGACAAAACTTGTGAAATTTTTCAAAAATTGTAAAACAATAAGTTTGACAGTCGGTAGAATTTGTCAGGTTTGACATAGGCAAGGGAAAGTTACGCCAAAATGTTGGTTTTTTAAATACCTTTTAAAGAAGATATCTTAAAAGGTTTTTTGTTTAAAACAAAAAACTTGTAAATTTTTACAAAACCGGAAAAAAATTAGGTTTGGCCGTAAATAGCTTTTGATAGATTTGACGTAGACAATTTCATCAATGGTTATATCAAAATGTTAGCTTCTCAATGACTTTTATAGATAACGAGGTATCACTTAATAGAGGTTTGAATTTTACAAAAATTAAGTTGACCGCCCCTATACCGCCCCCTAATGTAGCGGCGGCACCCCGCCCTTTAATAAAATAGATCTCTTGATGTTATCGATTACTGCCAAATATCGTTTAGTTATCTTCAATAAATCAGAAGATATTTGGGTGGAGTCAGACTTTTGAGACACCTATTATATTAATATGGTTGGTTTTTGATAAGTATTTGAACGTTGAGAGGAAAGTACATACCTTATCCACGCCGTGCAGAAAAGTGGCATTTCCAAAACTAAAATGCGTGCAGAAAAGTAACACATTTCGAACACTTGGCTCGTAGAAAATAGCTACTTTCCAAATCAACACAACGCTTGTGGGAAATAGCTATTTCCCTAGCAAGTGTAGAAAATCGATTTTTTCACACGCAAATGCCGTTGAAAAAACGATGTATTTAAGTGCGGAAAAACAGGTTTCTGTAAGCGTTAGAAACAATTGTCCTTCTACGAGCCTGAAGAAAACATAAAGAATAAATTTATAAGAAAAATAAACCAGAACACATCTACACCACACAGTGTTTTTTTTTAATATTTACCTTTATACCATAGCCACCAAGGCATGTCATAGGCAATCAATAGAAACTTCCGATTTTTAAAAATTTGATATTTATGTACGTAAATAATTTTCCACACTAGTACGGTAAAGTAGAATTTTCTGCACTAAAAATAGTGTGGAAAATCACATTTTCCAATAACTCGTAGCAAAAATAATTTAACTTCTTTGAAAAGCTGTAAAATTTTTTACCACTGGGTAATTTTTGTCGAAAAGCATTTAAACAAAAACTTGTGCTTGTTTGCGGAATACTCTACCACGAGAAAATACTCATAAAACTTGACCTAAAACTGAATAACCACTGAAGAAAATTATGCTGCATACCTTACCTGCTAAGATGCTGTAATTAAAAACTTGAAAAAAGTTTCATTCAATCATAACAGTGTTGCTTATCTCGTTTCTGTAACGAAATAATCAAATGTATCAAAATAGCGCGTATCAAAACAGGGCTTTTCGAACTAGCTAGTTTTTAAATAAGCACGTCTTTATAATAGCGGGTATCAAAGAGTGCGTTTTAGAATACCGCGTGTATACACATAGTGCGAGTTTAAAATAATCCCTTAGTAACTGAGCCTTATTAATGCATGATGTAAAACATTTCATTTTGCAATCGTAAAATGTAAAACAAAATTAAAAATCACATATTTTGTCCTATGTCTTTTAAACTAAGTGGAGGGCCACAAAGTTGCTTTTACACTTTTTAGCGCCTTAATAGTACTGCTTTTGGGTGTAATCGCAGAATATGTAGCTACTGCCGTTTGCGAGATATTAAATTTTTAGTGTTTTCAAATTTGACATTCTTGACATTATTTAAACACTTTTCACACTTTATCTCAAAAACTAACTGGGTGGCCAAAGATTTAAGGGTAAAGGGTACTACCAAAATGGGCTGCGTTTTAGAGATATTAAAGTTTTACCTGTTCTAATTAATTTCTAATTCTTGCAATTATTTAAATAATTTTTACCCAGTATCTCAAAAACTAGGGGGCCACACATTTTCTTTCGCGGTTTATAAGGAGTTAAAGGGCCATATCAACATGTAATAGAAAATATTTTGTAGCCCCTTCCTTTTTCGAGATATTAAGTTTTTTCCTGATTTAAAATAGTGCCAAATTCCGTAAGTTAACTTAAGTGTGTATAGTAAAACAATGTCACTCTAGCCCCGCGCGGAAATTTTTAGTACGGGTCATTATGTAAGTGAAAATCGCGGGACACCATACAAATTGGAAAAGTCTTCTGAAAATCGGTAATAACGTCCCGCCAAAATCAGAACGAATGGTCACGTTTCGATTAGCCATATCTGATTAGCCCTAGAACTGCACACTTATTTTTTAAGACAAGAACTGCACAGTGGAGTTTTTCTAACCCCAATCAGTTTTTTTTGTAAATGTGGACAGTTTTATAATTTAATATTATTTTTACAAAAAATAATATTTTAAGATTAAACGAACTTACAGTAGTTCAATCTTCATTATATTCAGCGCTTCATCCGAATAGTTTACTTTGGTTTTATTACTTGTAAATGTCATCTTGTTTTTTGCGCTTAATGGCGAAACGTCTCATTTTTCAGATAAATTCAGTTTTTTTTTAGTTTTGGAACAATTTAGTCAGTTTTATTTTAGTAAGAAGACAGAAAAATGAGTGATCGTAGTGAAGACCGTGGGCGGAGCTCCCGAAGACGTTCACCTCGAATGTAACATTCACGCTCCAGGTCTCGATCATCCCGAAGATCTTCTAGGGAAAATAGAGCCAGTCGGACTTATTCCAGTTGTAGATCGAGCAGGTCTGCCAGATTCTATAGCTCTAGAGATAGTCGTCATTCTTTAGAAAAAGACTGGATCGGTTGGAGCGGTTAGTATCCCAACAGGGAAAAACTAATGGTCGCAGAGGTTTCACCACCCCGCATGGTCGCAGGGGTTTTACTCCCCCGCATGGTCGCAGAGGTTTCACCCCCCCGCATGGTAGCGGAGGCTTTGCACCCTCGCAAGAGACAAATGAAGCAGAAGGTAATGCTAGAACTAAACATAAATCAACAGACCTAACATATTCCCCAAATCTGTATCAGGATTTGAGGGAATAGACAGTGGGTAAGGAAAATATGACTAATGATAATCTTTCACAAGATAAAATAGCATTAAATGATGCTGATGAAATTATGCTTAACAAAGAAATTTTAGGTTTTCTTGGGGAAGTCCCGGAAAAGATATCTTCCGAGAAAATTTTTTTGCATAAAGCTGTAGCCCCAAGATGGGGTCATATTCTAAAAAAAGGTCTGACAAAAGATGAGAGGCAGATCCTCATGAATGACCATGCCATTCCAGAGAATTGCCCCGAACTAAAAACCCCACTTCTTAATCTGGAAGTTTCCCAGATAATTCCAAAAACATCCCTGATTAAAGATAAATATCAATTTTATGCGCAAAACCAATTAGGTGCGCAACAACGTCTGTGGGCATAATCTTAGATAAGGTATTGAAGCATGAGTCAGATTTTGCGAAACAACTTATCCCAGAATGTGGCAGGGCGGGGAAGTTATTAACTGATCTATTATTAATTAAATGCTATTATTCCCCAACTATCACAGAATTTGGCTCAAAATGAAGCAAGGGAAACAGACATAGGGGAATTTTTGTTTGATAATTTGACGACTATCTTTAGAGCTATGGAATCTGGCAGACCTGCTCGATCTACAACTGGAATAAGTCCTGGCTCTATTTTCCCTAGAAGATCTTTGGGATGATCGAGACCTGGAGCGTGAATGTTACGTTCGAGGTGAACGTCTTCGGGACCTCCGCCCACGGTCTTCACTACGATCACTCATTTTTATGTCTTCTTACTAAAATAAAACTGATTAAATTGTTCCAAAACTAAGAAAAAACTGAATTTATCTGAAAAATGAGATGTTTCGCCATTAAGCGCAAAAAACAAGATGACATTTACAAGTAATAAAACCAATATAACTGAATATAATTAATGGACATATATTCATATGCTTACGGTAAAGAAACAGTAGAATATAAGTTTAAACATATATGTTAATTTTTAACACTGTCATAAAAAAAATAAATGAAAAAACTATTTAACAAAATTCTTTGTTAAACTAAAAATAAACACTTCTTTTATATAAAAAAAGTTATTTGGTTAAATCAATTCTTATAGTCTTTCTTAGCCTAAGCTTTTAATATTTGGTTTATTCGTAGTAATTTTCACAGTCGAGTCGCAGCAAAGTTTAGCCCTATGTTCCAGGCAATAGGGCCTGTTACACCCAGCACAAGCATGCACGAATTTCCAACGACGACGGCCGAACAGCCCGAAAGCACACCCACCATTGGACGATGGTCGCGAAAGCCTTTCACAATTTGTGCTAAAAAGTTTAAAAAATCTTTATATTCATTAAGAGGTTTTTTCTAACGCGCCCCGGTATTTAAAAATAGAACAATATTACGCCACTGTTTTTTTAATAAAACTTTTTTTTTAATTTTCATTATGATCTGAGCAATTTTTTTTGTTTTACGTTCAGTTATTTCGTTAAGACAACTTATTTAAAAAATCGCGGGCAATTTCCACACGAACGCCACTGGCTGAAATATAAAAAAACATGCTAAACATCTATCTTAAAATTTTTGTAGCACGAACCCCGTTCGAGGGGTATATTTTACCCCTATATTTTGAATAGGGAAAGTGGGTCTAGTGATGCCTTGTTTTGAAGCTCTCTGGAATATCATTACAACCGTGTAAAAATTTCAAAAATACATTAATTAGTTTTTGAGATATTTGCTTTCAAATTAGAATTTTATATTTTTTCGATTTAATTTTTATTTTATCATTCCATGTTAAATTTAAAAGTTTGAAGGCAATTATCTCAAAAACTAACGGATAGATTTTTTAAACTTTTACACGGTTGTAAGGACATTCCAAAGGGCTTCAGAACAAGGTATCACTAGTCCCACTTTCCTTATTCAAAATATAGGGTCCCCCTTGCAAACAAAATCGACATGTTTCGGCGTTTTTTTAATGTCCTGATAATTTTCGAGAAAATCCAGGTGGATCCTTTTTAAATTGTCACCTTGTGTAAGTAAAATACCAACTAAATGTCATAAACTTATTTAACTTAAATCTAATCATGTTCCAACCTGGTTTCGAATTCCAGCCCTCTGTGCCACGGGCTGTGCAGTTATATACTAGAAATGGACCGAGTTTTTTTGGTTAGTTACACCTCTATTTTAATCTTATAGACCCTAAAAAGAAGAACTTTAGATAATGTATAGAAAAATTAATTGGCTAAATGGAAGAAAAATCAATTTAACAATTCATAACAAACTACTGCTTTATAGACAAATACTGAAACCAATATGGACATATGGTATTCAACTATAGGATTGTACTAAAGAGAGTAACATAGGAATTTTATTTAATTATCCATTTATTTTTCAACGTCAGAAAATGACAATGTCATTTTAAACGTAGATTTTTATTCTCCATCGAATGGTAAAAGAAAAAAATATGGTTTTCATTTAAATTTTTAAAGTTGACCTCCGAAAAACTCTTAATGCTGACAGATACGTCAATGTCAATGTCACGACCAAATAGAACAAAATCAATCCTAAAACTTTTATTTAGACCATTTTTGCAAATAACTCTTAGTTATCGAGATATTTAGGGGTCCCGGTACTTTTTCCTCACCCTGTATATGGGAAATATCGTCATCTACATTACACTAAAAAAGTTTTTGTATTGATGTTGCTGATTGTGCAATTTGTTTTTTTTAGATAGATTTAGAGAATATTATACTAGTGTAATCATAAAGCACACTGTGGTCATATAATATCTTTTCGAAATTTTTTTTTGACGCCAAAATGAGTTGTATTGCTGTCAAGCAAAATCCATTTGAAAGTAGGATGAAATATAACAGAAATAATCGAGGAAATAACTTAAAAGTAAAAACATTTATTTTTCCTAAAAATCTAAGTAGGTAAGTGAACATTCCGAAATTACACAACGCTTGAGGGGGTTTAGCCTTGTGTTACACTAACTTTTTTAATGTCTTTTTCCTAAAAATTCGTTACAAAGCGGAGAGGGGGGTCTAGAATCCCGAATTTTTGCGGTACGTAATTTAAGAATGTTTCGTACTAGATTATGGTTTACCAAACAGCATTTAGGGTCCATCTCACCGACTTTTTTTTCGTTACTTAGCTTATAATCATAATATGACGTAATAAGGAACACTTAAGGTAGAGTAACGAAAAAAAGAGTCGGTGCGATGGACTATTAATGGCTTAAAACTAACTTATAAATTGGTACGTTTACATTCATTTATACACCAATTTTAAATAATTTTAGTCTTTTAACCCTAAAAATAAACTAAAAACTACACCAAGTAGCTGCTTGTTTGGAAAATACTAAAATACACATACACACATACGTATTTGTACGTACTTTAAAGGTGTAACTAACAGCAATACGCATGGACCCGCGGCATGCGACACCATCCGATCAGAGTGCATGGGAACTTCAATCGACCATTCAGTTGAATACTGTTTGCTTCAAGGCGGGTATTCACTTGAGCATGAATGCGAACAAGGCATTCGTTTGGCCTCGCAGCGAGGCACTTACTACAAAATTATTGTTTACATAGAATTTAATTTTTAGAAGCTACGAAGTCGAATTTCTTTTACCGAGTGTCGAGTTCACAAAAACCTTAACGGACTCTTGCTGCTCTGCGTTTTCAAAATAGACGAAATATTTGGAGAAATGTGAAAAAAATATATTTTTTTGGTGTTGAAAAAATATCTATTTTTCAATGTTAGAAAAACATTTCTTGTTCACTGTTAAAAAATCAGTATTTTTTTAACGTTCGAAAAATTTTTTAAAAAAACATTCCTTTTTTGATATTGGAAAAATATTTTATTTTCAATTTTAGTAAAACATAAAATTATTTTTCTAACGTCAGAAAACGGGTTATTAAGTTTCTTTTTCACTATGAATATGACGTTCGAACTAACATCCAACCTAACATTATTTTGATGATCTTAAAATGTTTTTGTGTTTAGTGGGTAAGCAGCAAAGAAGAGATATCAACAAAAAGCGGCAACAGTCACTTAAAATTATTGTGAATATAATATATAGGAAATAACGTTATCTACATTAAACTGAGAAAAATTTTGTATACTGGTGGTTGATTGCGTACTTTGTGTAGCAAAAAAACAAATAATTTCAGATAGATTAAGGAAAAATTATACACGCGTAACAATGGTCTACACTATGGTCATATAATGTATTTTGAATGGATTTGAAAAAAAAACAAATACCATATGAAAGTAGTATAAAACATGATTGTAGATTGTACAAATTGTATACATTGTCCTAAAAATCTAAGTACAACGGCTAGACACTAACTACGTACCTTTACATTAAATTATTAATAGCTTTCGTTCTGCAAAGTGAACACATTAAGCATCAAAAGAGCACTTGGTAAATTCGAAAAGGACCTAATTTAAAAAATGTTTATCAAAATTTGGGATTTTCTTGATCTTACATCTGAAACGTAAGTTCAAAAACATAAAATTTTAGTTGTGGTCGTCATCTTTAATTTCAAAATGGCGGATAATGTTCTTAGAAACAACAATCCACGTTTATAAGAACCAAAAACAGTTTTTGTTTTATCATAATTGGTTAAGACGTAAGGAAGTAATTATCAAGAGAACTTTTCTTGTTTCAGTAAAAAGGAGATCAAACCTGAAAGAGGTAAATGGTTATAACATTCAAGCATATAGCATAGAGACATTTCTTTACATTTTAGGGTTTTTAGACATCACCGTTCCCTCTGTTATTACATAAAGAGTTATAATGTTAGCTAACCTGAGGTTACCAGAAGCGCGGATTTGGGGGGGGGGGTAACGGGGTAATTACCCCCCCCCTAGAAAAAAAATAAACACTTTTTCCTAATAAAATAAGGGAAAACAGGAGAATTACAAAATTCAGCGACTATTACCCCCCTACATTTTGACCCAGATCCGCGCTTGGGTTACTATGGAAACCAATGCTTTTAGACACGGCCAATAAATAATCAGTGTTCAATGCTGGCCGTACCTACTAACCCATTTATAATTTTGTCTTTAGGATATTCCGGGGTAGCGTTCACAATAATGTTCAAAAAAGTAAAAAGCTTTATTTTACAAAAAATATACTTTATCATCTATCCCACGGCGAAAAATATCCATCAATAGTTTGTAATCTGAGCTAAGTCCCATAACTTTTTTAATCTTTATAAAAAGACACTTTAAACACATTGTAAAATATCAATATTAGCATTGTCTAAAAAGACCTCGACATGGCTTTTTGTCTAAAGATCTAGTATTTCATTTTGTTTAAAATTATAATTAATTTTTTTCCTTGTATTCAGGAATAGCACAATTTGCCGCGGATGTTTCGCCTCCGTTTGATTCGTTTTATTTAGTTTATTGGCTCCGTGTATTTGATTATTTCTTGGTTATAACTCTTTTTTAAAATTTTGCGATATCATTTCCAAAACCAAAACTCAAAAAGGCGGACTTTCTGATTTTTGAACCTATATTTGTCGAATTCGGAACATTGGGTTATTTCAAGGTCGCTGATTATGATTTTTACCTCAAACTAATGTGTTTGATATTATTTAACACAATTTTTGACACAAATTTAAAAAGTTTAAAACGTCGATATCAAAATGGCGAATCAAGGGCATGAATAAGGGGGCGTAATATAGTTAGTTACCCTCTTGAGAATAAATAGATGTAACTTATAGTACTATACCTATTATATTTTTCTTTTTATTTCCTAAATCAATCAATCTTAAGAAAAAATTACCTCTCCCAAGAAAAAAATCGACGCCCCTGTGGGGAACTGTCTTATTCGCAAACCGATTTGCCTTAAATTTAAATATTCGTATTGTTTAATAATATAACATTTGATTCAAATTTAAAAAAAAATCAAAATAGCGAATCGAAAATGGCGGACCTCCTTATTTATACACCGATTAGCCTTAAACTTGTAACTTTGCTAACTAAGATTAAACAATACCGTTCTTGAATTTTAATTTTAAAATTTTTAAGACTTAGAAAATTCGAAATGATAGTTCCAAGATAACGAACTTTCTTATTTATAAACCTATTTCTCTTAAACTTGAAAGCTCGTAGTGCTTTGGGTTATGCAATACTACTTTTCACTCACACTAAAAAAATAAAATATCATATTCAAAATGGCAGATTTTCTTGTTTATAAACCTATTTATATCCAACTTAAAACTTCGCAGTGTTCAAGGTCCCTGAATAAGATTTTTGACTTACAGTTAATAAAATTAAAATGGCGGATGCAAAATATTTATCGGGCTTTTTTTGTATATGTAGTTAGTTCCAAGACACATCAGTGATATGAGAAACATATTCTCGGGCGTATTGGTAAGTTAGTTTCAGTCCTAACGCCTGTTTGTAAAATTCGGGATGATTTATAAGCCAAAATGTGTCAAATTCAGAAATAATTTAAACTTAAAAAAATTGCAAGACGATTCAAAAATCAAAATGGTTAGGTTAAAAATCATAAAAAGCGACCATAAAAACACCAAAGTTTCGAAGTAGAAACATATCGGTTTATAAGTGGAAAAGTCCGCCATTTTGGATCCGATGTTTATTTTTTAAGTTTAAGTCAAAACCTGTATTATGTAACCATAAACACTGCAACGTTTCAAGTTTGAGGCAAATCAGTCTCTAAATAGGAAAATTCGCTATTTTGAGTACGACATGTCGATTTTTTTAGGTTTGACTTAAAAATTGTAATAACTGACCTTAAGCACTGCAAGGTTTTTGAAGCAAATCAGTTTATAAATAAGAAAAGTCACCACTTTGGATTCGCCATTTTAATTTTTTGTGTGATATAATTGCATTGTTACCACCAGGACACTATAAACCTACCAATTACTCCTCAGTTAGAAATAAATGGATCCGTGACGGATCTGATACCTTCCTAGCTAGAATATTAGCACACTTCAAGTCAACTGCATGATATCTGATATCAGCTTTGAAAACAGTTTTTGTAAATATCTCAGAAACGAAAGCTCCTACGAATGTTTTGGTTAGAACACAAATTATTGAGAAAAATGTACTCTACTATATTCTGGAAACAACATATTGAAAAGTTCGCATTTTTAATTTTTAAATGTCAAAAATCTGTCATTACCATCAATTGAATTTTACCAAAATCTAAACAGCTCGTCACAGTAATTAACACTATTTTAAATGAAAATTATATTAATATAAAAATCGGTTTAGCAGTTTCGGAGCTATTGTGTTACGGACAGACACACACACACACAAACAGACGGACTTTAAGACGATATTGCTAAGGTAGGTCAAAATACACCCAAATAAAACATTTTCGGCGTTATGTCAAAAAAAATTTTTTGGTCTTAAATAGCCATTGCTGCGCAAACTAGGAAGATAAAAATATGGCAAAAATTTTAAACAAAATTATAAACAAACAAATAGACCGATTTATGGATTCAAGCTAAATAAAATCGTTTAAAGAATTTGCAGTGCCAAATTACTACAAACGATATATTGTAAAAACGAATTGGAACGCACCCCAAATTAAACAAGCAGAACAATGTAGCCAACAGTTTGTGTCGGCATGTTCTTCTACTCCACCCCCACTCCCAAAACTTGAAATGTCTCAACAATAACAAAGTAAAGTTTATGAATGACTTCGGATATCTAGTATTTTAAAATCTTTGGTTGGTTTCATATCTTAAAAATTACAGTACTGATTTTCACGAAAAATAGGTTTTTGTATTGAAGAAGCTAACTTCTTTACATCCTAAGAAAAATATAATTGTATATTCTCGTGGGTAACAGAAGCAAAAACGAGGGTGAATTATCAAGTGACTATAAACTTGTCCGCCATCGTAAATTTTAATATGGGGGTAGTAATATTTTATTTTAAAAATATGGATTTTGGCCATGAAACGACGTTTTTTTCATTAAACTCGATTATGCGGTAAAAAAAGTTTTAAAAAAATATATTGAGTCTAGTTTTATTGGTCACCCTGTATGGTTAGGTAAAGCCAAAGGGATACAAAAAGTAGAAAGAGGATTCAAGAATAATAAACTTTTTTTTACAGAATTTCAAACAAAAATTGAAGTTAAATCTTTCGGCTCTTTAAAAAGAATGTTAACTAAAAGTTTATATACAGTGTCCCATTAAAGATGGGAGTCAGATTTATCTCAGAAACTACTACATCTAAATATATTTTTGTTTCTGTAACTTTCTGCTAGGGGGCAGTAATCACATCTACCGATAGTCACTGGATCCTGAAAACTGAGATGCCAGGCTTCCAGGATGCAGTGACCCTACTCCCGACTATAAAAATTGCAGTTTTTTACCAAACTCTATTATAATCATACATAAATTATACCAAATTCCTATTTCTTAAAAAATTATGCATAACTTGGACCTCTCACCTGTACCTCTTTGTCACTTTCCCATCAGTACCTCGCGCCTCGGTGGCTCAGTTGGTAAGAGCATCAGCCTAGTAAACAGAAGGTCGCTGGTTCCAATCCAGCCTGAGGTAAAATATTTTTGTTATCTTATTTTTCTAATTCATTTCTTGCCCTTCTGGAACAAATTCTCCCCGTTATATAAATAGATTTAATTCTCCTATGGCAGCATCTTTTGAATAATCCTTCGTATTGTCTCGTCTGGCTTAAATCTTGTTAGATAGGTCACCAGTAATTTGCGCTGTCATATCCAGTCCGTTGCTGTTTCAAATATCCCTCTGTGTCACAGCTTCGGTTAGATAAGATATTGTTTACGGAAATAAAGCAAGCAGAAGTACGGAATCGTTCGTGAAAATTTCGATTCTCAGATGGATACGTAAAGAAACATGTGAAGAATTTTAGATAATTACGGTATAATTCTTTTTAGAGATACGACTGTTTTAAACGGTTACTAAGCTGTTCTTGGTAAGTTTTGTTAATTTGTTTTCAAGTAGCTTATATAGAGCTAATATATCTCAATTTTTTCAGTGTTGTTTCCTTTTATTGGTTTACGGTTAGTATAATTTAGTTTAATAAACTAAAATTCTGATGTGAAAAAATGAACCATTCTAGAAGTTTTGTAAGAAAGTGAATATAAGTATTTCAATTACCAATTTACATAAGTTTTGTCGCTGGATACCTACATTTTTATTAACGTGTTGATTGAAATAATTTTAAGACCAATTTATAAAACTTGTATATCAACATTTTGCAAGTTTTATAATATTTTTGGCGGCAATATAACCAAAACTAATTTTACAAATATTCAAGTTCTGTCCATTTAGGATTTTTATAAAATAACTATAAAAACAATATTTGGAAAACACTTCTGAATACCATACCAAATACCATCTACTACGAAACCTTCCTTTTAACTGTTATACATATTTCTGTCACAAGAGGTTACAAAAATGTTCATTAAAGCCCATTATAGTGTTGTCAACTTGGTTTAAATTTGTCTTACCAAGATGCGAATTCTGCCTTAAGTCGGGTCCTCATTATCGCGAGCACGCAACAAGGCGATCGCAGTGAGCTAAGAGCCGGCGGCCTTCGATGCGATCACAAAGGGATTCACTCAAGGGTTCATCGGCACCCTAAAATTTTGTACAGCGTCCAACAGGACTTGGGTCCTGTCGTGTACTGTTGGGTCATGTTGAGTAATGTTGGGTACTGTCGTGTACTGTCGAGTACTGTTGGGTCCTGTCGAGTACTGTTGGGTACTGTCGTGTACTGTTGGGTCCTGTCGTGTACTGTCGAGTACTGTTGGGTCCTGTTGAGTACTGTCGTGTACTGTTGGGTCCTGTCGTGTAGTGTCAGTGGCGCACCCAGGAATGTGTCTTGGGGGGGGGCCCGACAGCTACAAAGCGCGCCCTCAAAAAACTTGCGACCAAAAAAAAAAACAAAAAAAGGTCATCATGTCTTTTCGCAACTACGCCACTGCTTGGGGTTGGGGGGGGCCCGAAGCCTCCTGATGTCAAATTTTAAGGTATTTTTCATGTTGTATCATCAAATATGTAGAAAATATATTAAGGCTTGGGGGGCCCCCCCCTGGGTGCGCCCATGGTAGTGTCGAGTACTCTCAAGTACTGTTGGGTCCTGTTGAGTACTGTCGTGTACTGTCTGTCGAGTACTGTTGGGTCCTGTTGAGTACTGTTGGGTACTGTCGTGTACTGTCGAGTACTGTTGGGTCCTGTCATGTACTGTTGAGTACTGTTGGGTACTGTCGTGTACTGTCGAGTACTGTTTGGTCCTGTTGAGTACTGTTGGGTACTGTCGTGTACTGTCGAGTACTGTTGGGTCCTGTCGTGGTACTGTCGGGTCCTGTTGTGAAATTTGTACAGTACTGTTGAAAGCTGATGACCCCTCGGATTCACTTCAAATCAAAATAAATACAATGAATGATGAACAAGTATTGGTTTTAATTGAAAATTATAAGAAGATGCGTGGGTAGAAATTGGTACTGTAATAGGCATGTGATGTGATAAACCTGGGGACTAAAGTGCCACTTTTAACGCTGAAACAAAAAGTTTGTGACCCGACCGTATGGAGGGTCACAATTTGCTAGGGATTTAAATAACACCTAAGTGCCAAGGTTTATATGTTACTAGCCTAAAACAAAATGGCTTTGCTAGTAAGCCCGAATCGCAGAAGCCGCAGCGTAAAAAAAAATTCCCAGACAGAATAACTCATAGAACATAGTATAGGTCATTATTAAAAAAGTGTACCTCTTTCATGTTACCATCTTAAATTAAATTAGTGTTTAGTATATTAGTTATTTTCCTTGTAGAAATTAATTGCCTCCAATATTGCTCTAAAGGACTACATTTAGTTTGATCATTGAGTAAATAACCCATATAGAGGAGCCACCGGCAAGCTTTGCCATATCGAGGGGTAGAGGGCGCTGAAATAAATTCGTCTGGTACGCAATATTCAGAGACAAGTACTATGATCTAATGGCATTGATATGACAGGCATAATCCTCGGAACTCATGAAACTAAATCGTACCAGCAGTCCCTGAGTATTGCGTACCAGACGAATTTATTTCAGCGCCATCTGCCCCTCAATATGGTAAAACTCGCCGGTGGCTCCTCTATATGGGTTATTTACTCAATGGTTTGATGCTGAAGTTGCTATTTATTGCTAATATTTGTGTAAGACTGGCCCAAACGTCATAATCCGTTATCATAATCGATAAGAGGTTTGTATCCAGTAAAATAAAAAAACCTAATGTATCATACGAATTTTAACATTATATTGCCCTATAAGTCTAGTTTAATGTTTATATATATAAGTATGTATCGCGGTTTGTTAAAAGCAAATATTATTCTCAACTTTTTTTATAAAATAACATTTTATACGCGTACCCTGGTAACGCATCATTACCGTTATCGGTTTGTAATTCCTAAATATCTACCACTAGAGGCGCCTTAAGCAAGTGCAATACAGAGATCACAACGCCCGAGTCAAGCCACATCTGTTATGTGCAGTTATCCAGTGCATAGGTAAGCTTGTCCAATGTCCAGTTCCTAAATGGTAATTACCGTTATCAGTATATTATTTTCAATTTTAAACATATTTTATGTATTTTACAAAATTTATTACCCAGAAAGAAAAAAAAATTAAAAACTCTTTTAACAAAAGAAGTAGAGCGATAAAACATGCGTGTCATCATTTCCGTTATCAGCATCATTATCAAGGCATCTTTATAGATTTTATAAAGAGGTAAAACATTTAATTTAAAGTAATATACAGGGTGGCTCACAGAAAACGTATACGGGATGCCATTATGAGTATTTAAAGTAAATTTTTGAAAAAAATCCTTGGATACCTTATTTTAATTTTCTTAAAATGTTTATATCTATCGACCCCTAGTTGGGGTAGTTTTGACCCCTTGACTTTAGATAGGGAAAGTGGGTCAAGTGATACCTTGTTTAAAAGAGTTTTTGTTCATTCTTTAAAGCATTGATATTATTTCAAAAATTAATAGATTAGTGTTTGAGAAATTCACAATTTAGGAAAAAATTAAGAATGACAGCCTTATGTGAGTACGCGGCTTAATGCTGTGATAGGTCCTTCGTGATATCTTTGGTCCTTAACTGCGCGATTATGGACGATTATGGCCAAGGCGACGGCATTTTTTAATTCCTTCATACCGCACAATTAGTTGTGACGCGGTTTTGATTGCGCGGTTGGGACCGCGAACCTTAATTTAAAAATAATTTAAAATATATTATAAAATACAAAATAAAATTTTTACGACAGCTTTGTTTTTGCAATCAATGACCAACAACAAACAAAAATTATATAGAACTAAATAGACAGATTTTATTTTAAAATGTACCTAGTTTATTTTGTCGAATAAGTTTATTTAGGAAATATCCTATATATAAGTAGCTATTCCCTAGTTTTATTCGCATATGGTCAATTATCGTTTTGCACCATGAAATGTTTCCTATGTTTGGTAAGTTAAAAATAATGGACGGCTTGCTTGTACAAACCGCTATTAGACCCATTACCATGAAATTTGGCACACGTAATAAGAACACTATTCTAGTCTATTTAACAATGGGTCCTTAGTGGCCATCAAAATGGCAACCGAAAAAATTGAAAAGATAATAACTTTTACAATTAAGCTATGATTATACTCGTTTCTATATAACTTGATATTAAGTATTAAAAAAAATAGTTTTAAGGTTATTGGACTTTAAGTGATCTTGAAGAAGGAAAATTTTTTACATAAAACATGATAATTGATTTTTTCTTTTGAAAAACTACAACAAATTTTATTTTTTAAAGTTTTGTAGCAGCGATATTTTATTCGGACCGATTAAAATCAGTTACAATACAGGATGTTAATAAAGTATGTCGCCAAACTTCAGAGAATTATTCGTTAAGTGATTTTAAGAAAAAAACTCTTGTCAGTTTTCGAGATACAGGTTGTTAAAGTTTTAATTGTTTGTTTTTTCTTTATAACTCGTACAGTTTTTAAAATGTTTAGCTCAAATCTGGAACATATATTTAGCCACAAGCATGCCAAATATTAGGAAAAAACTACAGGGTGATATTTTTTGGGTTCATGAATCTTCCCCAGAACTTTTGTGCAATAAGTCACTGGCATATTCAAAAAAATAAGATGAATTCCTTGTTTTATTCGGAAACTTCTTGATCTCCTGCATTTTTTTGTAACTCCGGATTTTAAGAAAAAAGACAAAAAAATAATTTTTATCTTTGATTGCTATTCAAGAATTACATAAAACTCGCATAAAATTAAAATAATGTAATATGGTAACTATTTAAATTTTAATGTCATTTAGCAGAGTACAAATTTTCCTTATTTGGTTTTTTTCTTGAAAAGTTTCTGAATAAAACAAAGAATCCATTTTATTTTGAATCTTCATTGGCTTACTGCAAAAAAGTTCTGGGGACAAAATGGGGCATAACCCCTGAAAAAATATTACCCTGTAGGTTTTTTCTGATATTTGGCATGCTTATATATATCTAGGTCCGTAGGGTATGTCTAAAATTCATTGCAGGAAGAATTATGTCAATAAAAAAATAAAAACCTGACAAGCTTAAAGTTTTAGGGCGCGCGGCGTTTTATGAGGTATCAAGCCAGGTTTTATTTCGCAACAAAATTTTATAGCGTTAGTTTGCCAAAGTCCGATTAGTATAACATTTCTACAATTATAATCTAATCTCATGGGTCATCATTCATTTGTCTATACAAACCATATTTGTTAGACAAGTTGCTAGCACACGTATTACCATTTCTATTTGTAGTTGATCAAAAAAATACATTTTCAAATAAAAACGTTGTCTACATGACTACATGTGATTTCTTAGATAAAACCTATTTTTTGTAAAAAAACACTTGCTCTTAGCTGCCCTAATGTTTTATGAATATTTTAATAATATTGGACCTACAGACAGCAAAAGTAAAGCTATCAAGGCATCTTTTTAGACTATATTGTGTATCCATTTGGATACGCAGGCTTTCAGATTGGAAACCCAGTAAACAGGAAATGGATACCCACTTTTGGGCCTTGGCCTTTCATAAAATATAATTAAAATATGATACCTAAAATACAATCATTAAGAGATGGTACGGAAGGTCCAAAGTAGACAAAAATTTATAGTTATAACATTTGTTAAGTTTGGAGAGTAGGGAAAACGATGAATTTTTAAAATGACAAATTGAACAACGTTAAATAATTTTAATATGATTCAAAAATATTCTATTGCTTTTTTCCAAGAAAATATAGATAAGTTGTATATATATAAGATCCGAACACCGGTCTATTCTGGGCACCGTGATTATTATTTACTAAATTTCATGTCTATAAAACTGAGGACTTCAAAGATGTATTTTATTTTCCTTCCTTTTTGTAGAAAAATTTAGAGGCACGTTAACTATTTTTTTAATTAGGTTAGGTATTTAGTCAAGAAAAGACAATATTATATTTTGCATATAGGAACACAGAGGGCGACACTGATTGAATGTCGTTACTAAAACTTAACCTTAATATTTACCTAACCTAAATTCAAAGCGCCAGTATGATACATATAGTTTTATAGCTACAGTGAATTTTTGAATCGATACTGTGCGTATGCTCATCACGAAAGATCAAAATGTGACATATCGCGAGAAAAAAAAGCTTCATTGGAGATTTTAAAGATCTCAAATCAAAAAATGTTGCTTGAACAATTAGGGGTAAGAAAATTAGTTTTCCGCTGGATACCGCCTCTGTTACCCGAAGAACAAAAAGAAGCAAGGGTCATTTGGTGTCAGAAAACTCTAGACCGCATTGAGAAAGGAAACTTGAAATTGTGTACAGCATTGTCAGCAGTGATGAATCGTGGATTTACTCATATAAACCTAAAAATGAACGTCAGTAGTCTGTTTAAGTGTTCCAAGATAAAAAAAAGCGAACAAAAGTCATCCGTTCTCGAAGTATATCCAAAAAGATGATTGGAACATTTGTCTCAAAAGCAGGTCATGTAGCAACAATTCATTTGTTTGCCGAAAGTCATCGCTGAGCTTCGAAAAATGAACCCCTAACGACGAATCAGCCTCCACCAGTAATTGTTGGGCCATCTTCATTACAGTCCCGAGCTAAGTTCCAACGATTTCTGTACTTTTCCGAAAACCAAGAATCGACTGCGTGGTCAAAGATTTCAGTCGCCAGAGAAAGCAGTCGACCCCTTCAAGAATGCTATTTTGAAAGTTCCTACAAACGAGTGTAGCTGCGTTCGGTATTTACGTCGGATTAATCTTTTTGATCGAAATCGTTCGTTAATTCCATCTAGGGGAGGTAGATCTGAATCGTTCGGTAATTCTGCTCAGACTACTCGGACATAAATCTGGTTGCTCCGTAGATTTTGATCGACGTGTGTATTTGTTTTGTTTACATAAATAATTTTTTTATGTAAAAAGATTGAAATCGAATTATTTGATGTTGAAGACAACAAATTATATAAATTTCCGATATCACAGGAAAATTTTGTCAAAATTATAGCTGGGCGTGAACATAATATTTTTGGTTATATTTAAGGTTATAACCATTTATAAAAATTTGATCGATTTGATCTGGATCGTTCGTTAATTGCAATTTGCTCAGACTATTCTGTAATCACGTGACTCAAAATCCGTCACGTCTGAGATGCAAATACCGAACGAAGCTTGTAATTACAGCTTTGGCAACTGGATTGAGCACATGTAAAAGTTAATTAATTTTTGCAGAGTACTTCGAGAAACAATAAAGTATTTAAAAGTTATCTACTGTTTTATTCTAGCTGTATATGCAACACTTAAACGACAACCCTCGTACTTCTGAAAATTGAAATTTTAGAAGCATTTTATACTACTTCTGGGTACCTATATGGGCAGTCTTAAAATTTTTGTAGTATGCAACCCTTTCAGGGGTAAACTTTATTCCTATATTTTGAATAGAAAAAGTGGTTCGCGTAAGCTTTTGTTTTGAAAATCTCTTGAATGTCTTTACTACCTTAAAATTTTTTATTGTATCTCAGATATTTGCCTTCAAGTTTCCAACATATCCATAAAGCAAAAAAAATAAAATACCAAAAATAAAACTAAAAAATAAGAAAAACTGCAAAATATTTCAATTAAAAACGGGTCGACTTGTTCCAGGATTTTTAAAATTTTATCTCAGAAATGTATAGAAAAATGTTGTTATTATCACTCCATGGTAACTTCTGAGGCAAATATCTTAAAAAATAACCTAAAGATTTTTAAAATTTTTACACGGTTGTAAAGTAAAAGCTTTTAATAAAAGGCATAACTCGACACAGTTTCCTTATTCAAAATATAGGGGAAAGTTTACCCCTCACAGTATGTGCGGGCTACATAAATTTTAGGATAGCCTGAAAGTCGACTTGTCCGAGCGGTTTTTCATAAAGTTATAAAAAATTACCAAAACTGTAACACCTTTTCGTTGAAACACCCTGTAAAACTATAAATTTTGAATGCATACCTGTGTCAAATGGGGCTTTGAAGCATCAACATTTTGGCGCTAATGCGCTATATTGGACGACATTTTAAATATCTTAGCATCTGTACGAATTTCGCTTTGGCTTTATTCGGATTCACCGTGGTCGAAATATGGGAATAGGAACATTTGCCTAAAAGTATTATGAGTGGATCTGGATAACTGGAAAACGGAAGGACTTTACAGATTTTTTGCTTTGAGTATCTATTTGCCTAAAATGTATCACGTCACTTAAGAGCTAAATACTAACCTTATTTTATTTTTCTATTATTTTAGATAGTTTTACTGGCAATTATTTCAGAAATAAAGACAGATTTAGACTTCTTTAAAATAATCACTACGGGCTGGAAGTGTTCACCAGAAATAGCAGCCCAACTTAGAGCCGAAATAAGGCAATGGAATAAAGACTTTAAGAAAAGGTCCGAAAAGTGCATGCCAAATGATAACACCGACTCATCTGTGAACGAAAAACTCTATAACAGAATTAGCACGCTTAACAAAGAAGTCGACACATTAAAAAAAGAGTGTGTTTGTTCTGCCTGTGAAACTCCTGATCCTGATTGCGAGCAATGTTTGGTCAAGTGTCCTCCATGTGAACCACTGCCATGTCCAGAAGCGTCTCCGTTGGATTTGCCAACGTCATGCAACTGCTCCTTGCCAGACCCAAAAGTTTTAGAGAAATGTTGGATTGTATAGAACAATTTGTTTAATTTTTCGTATAATATCAAGGAACTAATAGGTACCTACCAACATTCAAAACTTTTTTATTGTTTTATTTAAAGTCATTTTTTTACATAAGAATTTCGTTCCCATTAATGGAGATTGGTTTTGATTCTCATGCGATAGCTGCTCAGTGTGTTGGGACCATAGACCTATAATAGAAATGGACTGAGCCTCATGCTTAAATATTTATTCCAGAGTGAGATGGGTCTAGTCCTGGCACAACACGGACAAAAACGCATTATATTGTATGGGAAAGACCTCTTTCTTATAATAATTCCAAGCTTTGAGTTAGAAAAACGACTTTATTGAACGTAAAGAAGTAAGTTTTTAAAATTGCTCTAGAATCTAGAAAGAAAAAGTTTAATACATATTTTCATTTAAAAACATACTTATTGTTTTTTTGATTTGCCCATCTTTAAAGAGCGTCAAAAATTCTACTAGTTTGTCAATCTAGGTTTTTTTCTATCTTTAATAATAACAAAGTTAGCAATAGTGGAGACTTAACTTGGAACACCTTGTATTTATTCCAGTACGAAAATATCTGTTGCTACCTATTTTTTCTTGTAATTTGACTTACCATTACAAACTTCATAAGATTTTTTAAAATAAAGTTTGCAATAGTGAAAAATTTTCCTTGGTCACACTGTACATTATTTATAGTACGTTTTGGTGATTTGTGGGTACCCTGTAGGTGAAGACCTTAAAGGTCTCAATGTAGGTATTTCAGACCTGTATTTGTTAAGGTCACTCATCGTCAAGCAAGCTTTACAGGTAGCGAAGCTAACGTCAGGCTTTCTATTTTTTGGTTATTATTTTTGACATGTTTTCCTCGGTTTCGCATTGGCGGTTCTATTTTATTTTGAAGATGTTGTTTACACAGTAAGAAGGTACCTAAACTATATATATTTATGTAATTATAATTAAAAAGTTATACTGCAAACTATCTTGAAACTGTATCATTATTAAATAGATCTTTACACTGTGTTAAAACCACATTTTTAAAATGCGAAACCGAGGAAAACATGTCAAAAATTATAACCAAAAAATAGCACATTAGAGTTATGCTTCGCTACCTGTAAAGCTTGCTTGACAATGAGTGACCTTAGTATAATGTCCTAGTTATATTTTATTAAATTTAAAAAAAAAACTAGTTTAAATTAAGTTTAAGTATGTTTTTAAATGAAAATTCGTATTTCCTTTCTAAAAAAATAAATAAAGTCGTTTTTCTAACTCTTCGAATTCATTCAAAAGAGGTCTTTCCTATATATTATAGTGCGTTTTTGTCCGTGTTTTGACCGGGCTAGCCCAATCTCACTCTGGAATCACTTCGCCAGCATTGCGCTTGTACGACGTGCTCAGTCCGTTCTTGTTATGGATATGGATGGGACTGATACAAGAGAAACAAAACTCCGTTAGGCACGAAGTTCTTATGGATTTTTTTATGGATTTATATAAACTGATTTGCAAGCCTCGCCTTTACAGAAAACTTTAATGTCCTAAGCAAATCTTAAATAAGTGGTAATTTGGTCTACTAAAATAAATGTATTACTATAAAAAAATTAATTTTATTAGCCATATCACATAAAAATAAATGGATTGACCAGTAGAGGATGTCCGTGCCTTATCTGAGTTTGACTTTTGTAAGTTTATTATTTATGATAGGGCAAACGTGTTAATGATTTGAAGAAGAAAAAGTCATATTTTAAAGATCTCAAAATTATATAGAGTTGCTGCTCCAAATGTAATTTTTTTTGCAAAATGCTTCTTTAATAATTTTTATTTAAATTTATAAATCACCAAAATCACCAAAATACACGTATCTACACAAATTTATTTCATACAAATAATAAAAAAATTAATACTTTTGCCCTATTTACGCTTGAAATTTATTAAATTCTAACAAAATATTAGAGTCATATAGTTTGGTTATAGATATAATAAATGTGACTTGTCGTAGGTTTTTAACAATTTACAGATGCAATTTTGGGGCACTTTAATACCATTTCAACTTTGTAAAATTTTACTTTTTAAATTAGCATCACTTTCTTTTGACTAGGATTGCTTTATAAGGTTTACCAAATTAGTTAGGTAAGTCAACAACAATTCAAAACTTTCTAAGATATTGCCATCCAAAATGTACAGGCTACTCGTTGATATCTAAAAAACTACTAAACCGATGGGTTTTGTTTTTTAATAAGCCCATCTTATTGTACTTTGATTACCGTAAAGAAGGTAGTTGAAATTTGATTTAAAAAATAAATGACTTTTTAATTCTGACATTAATCTTTTTATAAATATTACTTTGTTTTAGTGTAAATCACTTTTTTGGACTCACTCGCTGGCACCATTTATGTGAAGAAATAATGCAAAAACTTGCAGTGTTATTATTGCCTTTAATACTTAAAACTAAAAGAACCATAGTTTTTAGTTAATAAATTAATAAATTTGATTTAAACAAATTTTCTTTAATAAACATCAAAATGATCTAGGGACAAACTAATCATTCAACAATTAATTTCTCATTTCGCACTACCTTTTAAAAATATTAAAATTTAACAAATCTATATACAAAACATATAAATTCATTATTTTACTTACACAGGAAGTATCAATCTTACTTTTATAAAATTTTACATTTATAGGAGAGGGAAGAAAATTAAAATTTTGGGGTTTTTTGATTTTTTCCGATGGTTTTGTCATAATTTCTATTCAGCTTTGTAGCATGTCTAGAAGTACAGTAGAATAAAAAATTTTGTCTACAATGAAAACACGTTCTTTTCTTAAATGAATTGATTTACCTTAAAACAATTTGTTTGGAATTAAAATATTTCTTTTTAGTTTAATCTTGAAATGAGACTTTATTTTTCTTCTTTAATTGTTTTGATTCAGTATACAGTGAAACCTCCCATAAGCGGACACTCACATTTCCGTCGATTTTGTCCGCTTATTGGAGGTGTCCGCTTATAAGAGGGAACTGCGAAATTGTAATATATATTTATTAACAATTTCCGCTGCTTGAGTTTTTTCGATATTAAATTTTTCGGCGATCTTTCGTGCTGATAGATGTTCCTTCTCCGAAACGTTACAACTACCATTTTTTCACGTAAACTAAGAAGTTTTTTACTAGGCACTATTTCAAAGAGATCTATTACTAGGTACCCAATTGAACAATAAAAATAAAACACAGCAGTCCCGCCCCCGCCGTATAAAATATGTTGTAAATACGAAAGAAGTATTTAGTGTCCGCATTAAAACGGGAAGAGGTAATTCCCCGGCTGCAGAGTGCGTTGTTGCCAACATACTACATAATGTTGATGCCCATGTCGTGCAGCACTCCGTCCCGTTGTCAGAGGTTCGCGTCCGGTTAAGAGAGATTTCAAAAATTTTTAACCAAAAAAAATTGTCCGCGTCCGGTTATAAGAGGGAATTTTACATGTAAAGAAATAGTAAAAAGCTTGGTTCCAGAAAATGAGTCCGCCTAAAGGGAGTGTCCGCTTAATAGAGGTGTCCGCAGGGAGAGGTTTCACTGTACTCCATTTTGTAACAAAGCAAATTGTCTTCATATAAGTAATATTTTGCTTCCGGAGAAAACGGTGCCTTAGATTAATTCAGTTCGAATTTATAATAAAAATTAAGAAAATATTCTCTTGGTGAATAGGAAAGCACAAATTATTTTACTTCTAAGCAATTTGCTTTAATCTAAGACAATTTTTTTTACCGTGCATGAGTGAGTGAGTGACAATTTTGACGTTTTTTAAAATTACGTAACTACTTTACTACTAAATGAAAGCACATGCAACTTGGAGGAATTGTTAAATCTATAAAGATTTTGCAAAGCTTGACTTTCGTAGCTTATTCCGAAGTAGAGTTTTAGATACGTCAAATATTATGGGCTGAAAAAAGGTATATTCTTGTTATGTTCCTAAAATAATGTGAATAGATTATAAGCTATATTCTTTTCACGTTTTTATCATATTCCTAAAAGAATGCGCAAAGAAGGTGGTACATTTTTGTGATGTTTCTAAAATGATAAAACAGTATTCGACTAATATGTCCTTTGAGCCACTAACATCAAAATAATGCATATTTTGTAACCGGAAACAAATTTGCTAAACTATTTTAAATGTTTAAAAAACACACTATATAATTTTAATTTCTAACGATTTTCTAAGTCCACGCATCTTTGGATTACGCTGGTATTTTGTCTCTTTCTTTGGAACGTTTAAAGCACAGTCCATTTCTTTCTCGCCAAAGCGAGAAAGCTTAGATTTCAGACCAATCAGCAACAAGCTAAGAATGCCTAGAGTGCAGGGTGGCTTTGACTGAGACAAGAAAATTATTAGAGAAAACATTCTTTAGTTGGTCTCTGTTCGCTTCACATTACTTCGTATAAAGGGGCCTTTTTTTCAACTGGGGAATTGTTAAATTTATCAATTATTTTGGTCTTTTCTTTTAAAGTTTGTTTTAATTTTAAAGCTTTTCATTATTACTGTTTCCAGTGTTTTGAAATATTACTGCTATCTTTTTCTGGTTTTTTAACGTCAAATACAATCCTTTCCTTGCCCTAAAATCGGCAGTTTTAATCAATATATAACATCCCAAACCTAAACACTAGTATTAAGTAAATTAAACAGTTGATTGAATTACTTCACCTATTCAATTAACGCTTAAAATGTTGATAAACTAATATATTTACAACAAACATTTAAAAGCTTTCTACAGCTTAAAAGTTTAAAGAGTGTAAGTATTTAAATACAAAAGTTTAATAGTTAATTAACAGCAAAATCAAATATATATTAAGAAGTGAAAATGTGAAGTTTTAAGAAGAAATTTGAAAAGGTATGTATGATTTTCTTACATTATTTATAAAATTGAGAAAAACGTTTATAGCATATTCTTTCTCCAAGAATCGCCAAATTCCCTTTCGAGACCGTAACAAATAATAAATTTAATAATGTTTAATAATTTTATCAGCCATTTAAAGTGTTGCACAAATTGGTAGCTTGCAACGTTTAAGCCTTGGCCACTTGATTTAACAGTACCATTGTCAAACGATCCGCCTGTTCCAATGCCTAAGAAGCGTTGTAAACTTGGGCCAGATCAGAAGAAGCGTGAAAGTGCCTCATTTTGGGATTTTTCTGAACTCATGCTGGATTCCATTTTGAAGAATGTTTCAAGTCATTAATTTAGAACTAGCCAATCGATTTAAACCAAATTTTAAACAGTTGTAGGCCAAAGCGTTTTCTCGAAAACTACTTAGTCAGAGTTTAATTTTAGTACACGGTAAAAAAATTGTCTTAGATCAAATGTCTTGCCTCTTTATTTAAATGTAAAACAGAAATTGTTTTATTATAAATTGAAACTGAAATAATTTAAGTCACCGTTTTCTCTGAAAGCAAAATATTTGCCGATTCAAAACAAAACACTTTTGATTCTAATTCCAAAACAAATAATTTCCTTGACTTAAGATCGAATAATAAAAATTTCTATAGTTTTCTTTCAAGACAATAGCCTTTTTTAGGGTTAAAGGAAGCTTTTTCAAATTAAGACAAACCTAGATCTGCATTATTTTTTTTCAAGACAAATCTTTACTTGAAATCAAAAATTACTCAAAACGAATTTTATACTTCACACAAAGGTGTGTGTGCTTAACTCGCAAGAGTCAGAAAGAGAAGGTTTTGATTGTTTTCCAACATACATAAGGTAGCATCTCCAGACGTACGTTTCTGTGTGTTTCACGTCATCAGTGGAGAACAGCATACCTAGGTAATCCAATTTTAACCAAAACCAACTCCTACATATGAATTACTCGCATCGTTGAAATACGAGTAAACTCTAAGGTGTGGTGCCATCTAGCGATCTGGCTCGAGTGCTCGAAAGTTGAAGCACACATCGTCTTGTCTGAGACTAAGAAAAAAATTACTTTCTTAAATCAAAACAAACGGAAATTTGTTTAAATTTTTTTCCAAGACAGTTCTTTTCTTAAAGAACCCTGCACCCGTTTACACAGGCCTTATGGGAAATTTTTGTCTCGGTGGAATTGGCTATAATTTTAGTATGTTATAGTAGTTTGAAACTCGTAGACAATGATTGTGTAGAAATAAAATTTCGAACTTCCATTGACTTTATTTATTTTAAAACACTACGTTTCGGTTAGTAAGTATCTCTAACCGTTATCAAGTGTAAACTAAACAATCTAGTCTTTAGGCTACTACTTATACTACTTGGTGTGCAGTCAGGTGTGACGGCCCGCCCCCTTTTTTAATCCTAAGACACCTGTTTTCCTTAAGGAGTGGTTTCCATATGTTTGGTATGTCCGTGCTTGGTTGACTAAAAACTTCTTTATTCTGCATTATAAACGCAGCTTCAATAAACTTTCGTTTTCGCCAATGCGACTCCTTATGTAAAACTTTAGCTTCTGACCACTGAACCCTGTGATCATTTGACCATGCATGATCTGCTAAACCGGATTTTTCAATATCCCCTAATTGGGTACTTTTTAGATTTTCATTTACTCTAACCTGAAGCGGGCGTTTCGTTTCACCTACATATGATTTACCACACTCACACGGGATTTGGTAAATACATTCCTTATTATCTGAGGGATTGTCTGGTTTTGTTTTAGTTACAAAACTTCTTATCGTATTTCCCGAAGAAAATACTGTTTTTATATTATAGTGTTTAGCTATTCGTCTTATGTTTTCTGAAATCCCTTGAACATATGGAATGTTAATAACACCTAACGGATTATTATTTTGAGAATTTGGTACATTTAGTTTGTTTTTAATTACAGCACTACTACCGAATTTTAAAACTAGCACATTATCTTTTGACATGAATTAATAGTTTTATACCATATTGCAAGAAAAAAGTTAATTTTGTTTTTTTATTGGCCCTACTTTTATAGATATTAATTTTTTAATTGCAGATTTATTTTGCTAATAAATAAAATTGACTTCACATGTTTTAAACTATTTTACATACGACCATTGAGTTGTATAAGGCCCTGAGAAGTCAATGCATACGACAAATATGAATTTACTAAATATTTTGTATTAAAACACAGCACAACGAATATTTTAAATAAATAAAAGAAATGCTATAGACTTTGGTGTAGTTAAAGGGTCTATTAAAAAAAAAATCTTTCTTTTTGCTCCTAAATAATTTTTATCTTATTACTGGAAAACGGCTCGGTCAATTTTAATCCAACTTTACTTGCTTATTTATGTAACACAGTGTCATACTGAGAAAAAAATATATTTTTTTCTATAGTTTTAAAGATACTAATTTTTATATTTTATACTATTGCTGGATTTACCGAACAGCAATATAAAAAAAGGTATTTAACCTCCAATTTTTGCTGCACATACCAAAACTATAAAAACAAATATAAGCTAAAAATAGAAAAAAAATATATATATTTCTATAGACGTTTAAATCAAAACACTATTTCCGTTTCGGACAGACTTATTTGCTTCACATCACGTTAATAAATAAGCGCGTAAACGCGTATTAAAACTTGTCAAAGACAAATATTAGGAAGATGTACCGATTCAAGACAACAGGAGTTTTATTTTCTTACTTTAAGACAAATGCCTTAGGTTGTTTTGGTTCAACGCGCGGCATATTTCTTGTTGTAATTACAGACAATTTATAATGGGTTGTTTTGGGTAAAAACTCAATTTTCAAGATTCTATTTTTCTTAAAGGTAGACAGAGTGTCGTAGCTTGGATTAAAACTGATTTTTGTTTTATTTTAAATAAAACTAAGCAAGAATTCGGAATGATTTATATGAAGAGAATTTGCTTTGTTACAAAATGGAGTATATTGAAACAAAACAATTAAAGAAGAAAAATAAAGTCTTATTTCAAGACTAAACGCTGCGTTAAACTAAAAAGAAATATTTTAATTCAAAACAAATTGTTTTAAGGTAAAACAATTTATTCAAGAAAATAACGTGTTTTCATTGAAGCCAAATTTTTTTACCGTGTACTTACATTTTGAATTTTGAGGATTTTTCGAAAAATATGCAAAATGTTTTAAATCTTAAATAGTGGATCGAGCAAATTTTTTCTTAAATACCGAGCAAACGTTTTGGCCTACAATTATTTAAAATTTGGTTTAAATCTATCTGGTAGTTTTAAAGTGATGACTTGGAATGGTGATGAAATCAGGCACCGCGTAAGTTCAGATAATCCCCAAAATGAGGCACTTGCATTTCTCTGATCTAGACCAATGTTCAGTGGCGGCAGCTACAGGGAGGGCAACGGGGCAGTGCCCTCCCAAAACTAAACAACAACCAGTATTTTTAATTGATTTATTTATAAAAAGTTAAATCTTTCCTTACGTCATGTCTAGTTCGTTTTGTTAGTCTGTGGTTAACTGGGTAAACTTTTTTAGCGTAAATAATTACAAGCCGCCGGCAGCACTGCGCGGGACAAGATTTTAACTTTACCCGTTTTTCAGCGGGGTATGGGTGGCTGTTCTCGCGCGGGGTGGGAAGAATGTTTGTTTTTGTTGACGTCGGCCATATTCTACGTGCCACACCGTTCCTTTTCCGTCCTACGTGTTGCCGGTTCTATCCTTAGTGAAGACGTATGAGTTTGTTTTGATTTGGTGTAGGTCAGTAGTTAAAAGCCTTGCCGGTCGCGTGTCCATTGTTTGTTTTTGTTTATTTTCAAAATGGATAATTTAAATACGTTGACATATGAACTTCGATTACAAATAAAATCTTTTTTTTGCTTGATTTTTCTTATTATGAACAATCCACGAAGTGATCCTGCGTGGGTGGCAAAGGGAAGGTGTGATATCAAGCACTTTAGTGAAAAGTTAAAGGCACAAAGTAATTGCGCTACTTATTTATATGCTAGGCAAGACTGATACTAGGTGCCAATTGAGTAATGCCTAAAGGCAAAACATTACCGAACATATTGAAAATGGGGTAGGGGACAATTCGCCGCGGCCGATTTGTCGCAGAGACAATTCACCGCAAATTTTTTTTGTTTTATGATATTACCATTGGCAATTGTTTAAACATTTTTATTTAGCTTGATATAATATATTTGTTTATTTGTTTGGTTATAAGTTTTTTCAAACTTTTACAACTAGGTATTTGGTTGATGGTTAACAATTCAAAAATTTTTTTATTAAAAAAACTCGGAACTTTGAGATCTTTTATGTCGCTGATTATTTATTATTTATACTTAAATTTTAAAAAAATCAAAATGACGGATCCAAAATGGCGGAATTTTCGATTTATGAACCAATATGCACCAAATTCTGATTTTGGGGTGTTTCAGGTTGCGGATTATAATTTCTAACTTAAACTTTAAAAAAATCAAAATGGCGGTTCCACAATGGCGCACTTCTTATTTATAAATCGATCTGCCTTAAACTTACTTGAAACATCGCCGCGCTAAAAGTAACATAATACAATTTTTGAATCAAATTTAATAACCTGAAAATGGCGGGTTCAAAATGGCGAAATTTTCCATTTATGAACCAATATGCATCAAATTCAGAACTTTGAGATCTTTCAGGTCGTTGATTACGATTTTTACCTTAAACTTTAAAAAAATGAAAATGGCGCATCCAAAATGGTGGATTTTCCCATTTATGAACCAATATGCATCAAATTCGGAACTTTGAGATCTTTCAGGTCGCTTATTATTATTTCTAACTTAAACTTTGGCGGTTCCAAAATGGCGCATTTTCTTATTTATAAACCGATTTGTCTCAAACTTGAAACATCGCGGCGCTTAAGGTAACTCCATATAAGTTATAACACAAATTTAAAAACCTGAAGATGGCGGATCCAAAATGGCGGATTTCCCCATTTATGAACCAATATTCATAAAACTCAGAACTTAAAAGTTTCAGTTAAGAATCATAATCAGCGACCTGAAAGATCTCAAAGTTCCGAATTTGAAGCATATTGGTTTATAAATGGGAAAATTCGCCATTTTGAATCCGTCATTTTCAGGTTTTTAAATTTGAGTCAAAAATTGTTTTGTTATATTAGGCACCGCGATGTTTCAAGTTTGAGGCAAATCGTTTATAAATAAGAAAGTGCGCCAGTGTGGAACGGCACTTTTGATTTTTTAAAGTTTAAGTTAGAAATCATAATTAGCGACCTGAAACACCCCAAACTTCCGATTTTGATGTATATTGGTTCATAAATGGGAAAGTCCACCGTTTAAAAATAATAATCCGCGACCTGAAAGATCTTAAAGTTTCGAGTTTGATGCAAATCGGTTCATAAATGGGAAAATCCGCCATTTTGGATCCACCATTATACTTATTTTTTTCATAAAAAAAATTGAACTACCAAATAACTAGTTGGAAAAGTTTGAAAAAAGTTATAACCAAGCTAATAAACAAATATATTATATGAAGTCAAGCTAAATAAAAATGTTTAAACAATTGCCAATGGTAATATCATAAAACAAAAAATCTCGCGTCGAATCGGCCGCGGCGAATTGTAACATCCCCTTTTCGAGTGATATGAAAAGGGCACAGCCTCCTTCATGATCCAGCAAACGTGAAAATCACAACCTGAAAGCCGTCATCGTCGTAACCTGAATTCCGACACCCAAATTCATCACAGATTTTAAATGAGTAGAATATAAAAAACATATGACAGAATTTGAAATTTAAAAAATTTGATTTTTTGTAGGTTTTATCTTCTTAGATTTTTTGTCTTTAATAAAAATAAATAACTCAAAAAGCCTGTGACGGAATTTAGGATTAAGAAAATTTGATCAAATGTAATTCTGATTTAGATGTATTTTTCGCTTTTTGATAAATGTAGGTATAAAAAACTAATTTGAATACAGATTGTTTTTGTTGGAAATTCCCTCACTCCTGTCGGATTTCCGGCTCAATGCTTTTTTAAAACCCAAACCCCGCCACCCCCTTTTTATTGAAAATAATCGAAAAAAGGAAGAAAATTTTGGTTAAAAACATATCTACGGACATAGTTTAGAAAAAATACAAATATATTAGGTAATAATATAATAAAGTAACTTAAATCTTAGATTAAATGAGTACGTGCAAGTGGCTTACCTAATAATAAAATGCGACATTCCGCTTCGACACTTGACGCACGACTAAAGGAATTTTTCGCGCGCAGCTTCTTTTTAAACAATACAGCTGAAGTTTGCGCACAGTGTTGCAAGATATATAGGTGAACTGATAAAAGTATTTTTTTGGAATTCCATCGTAGGATTAGCTTAGTAAGTCAAAATATTTCTAAAAAGTGACGGAATTCAGGTGGGTGAAGGAATTCGGGTTGAGTACGGTACTAAGTAAAATAATAGACTGTTTAAAATTCAGTGGGATTTTTGAGGTTGCTCTACAGGGGGCCATGATTAGTCTGAAACTGGTGCTAATCCGAGCACTTTGAGCATGTAAAAGAAGGGCGAATAGACTTTATCTATAAACAAATAAGCTAAAAACTACACCAAGTAGCTGCTTTTTTGTAAAATCCTAAAATAAAATTGTTTAGGTAAGCTTTTTTATCTCCTTCTCCATGCAATATAAATTTCTGCCCCCCCCCCCCCAATTTATAATGTCACCAGCCGCCTCTGCCAATGTTACCAAGGTACTTTAGTGTACCCAAGAGTACATTTCTGCAAAATTTCAAGTTGATATGGTAACATCTTGGTCACCTATCGACGATCGGAAGCATCATTTAATATTGGAGAATTATTGGAATAAAGCCAGGCCCTAATAGTGCCAGGCAGTATTCTGATAGTTTCACATTGAAAACTGACAGCTGATCCTTCAAAATTGAAAAACCATAGTCGAATTTAAAACTAAGTCGTTTATTTTCGAATAATAAAGGAAGGCAGTATTTATACCCGTTTACATAGTAAACACAGGTCGTATATTGAAAAATCACAGCTGATCTCAAATGTGAAGGTGTCAAAATACTGCCTACACGATTATAGACTGCTTTATTCCAATAATTAGCTGCATTCCAATTTTACTATTTTGTCATCTACATGACGTGACGGAAAGTGAGAAGTGACAATCAAGCGTCATCCCAGGTATACAAGGATGCGAGCTGGCATATCGTATCTTAATGTATCGTGACAATTATTTTGGGAGGACTCGTAGGTATTATTACTTCTAGTACACCGTATATAAAAAAATAAATATAAATCGATTAAAATTTTGATACGATTTAAGTATTTCGAAATGATTTAAAAAATATATTCTAAATAGAAAATAAAATTTTTACGACATCTTTGTGTATGAGAAATATTTTTATTTACATTTGCATAGGTGCTATTTTATATTGTTGAATAAGTTCAATAAAGCAATATTCTATTTCTATATAAATAATTAAATACCTTTCTAAGGTATCTACTTCGTTTTAATAGCATAGGTGTCAACCATTCTTTTGCGCCATGAAATGTTTTCTATGTTTGGTAAGTTTAAAATGACAAATAAGAGTAGGTACTGCTAAACGGTTTTGTTAGCTTGAGCCCGTATATTTGTTTGTTGATGCAAGGCCAACAAAAAAAAATACAGGCCACGACCCTGAAAAAAATCAGCTGTTGTTGGGGGGCTGAATTTTACATTGGGTCTTATGGGCGGATAGCTTTATTTGTGATACTTTTAAAATGGCACTACAGATTTTCGCGAAATTTCAGTGAACTATTCCGATACACGAGAAAGATGGCTAAAAGGTTAAAATCTTCAAGATTTAGCATTCCTTATTTTGAATTCAAATTGCGCGCCATGCACCGCACGCCAACTATTATATTTGACATGGATATGACTTTGTCATTGTTGTCATGGCATTTATTTATTTGCTTGTTATGTAAAACTTGTTCGATTTGTTAATCGTTAACAAAGTTCATTTAAACTCCAAAAATACCAGTGTTAATCTTTTTAAAACAAAATTACACTACAAAAAAATAATTTTTTGATGTTGTAGTTTTTGTAAATACATCTAAATTAGTTTTAAAAGGTGCCGAATATAAACAAATAGGTTTAGGATAGCCGATTACTTTCCACGCAGAAACTAACACATTTGCTTCTGCTTTAAATTTAATTCCTGTGTGAGCTAATAAAACGGCTTTGAAAAATTAAGGATTACTATACATTTAAAAAAAAATGTTTACAAGAATATAATAAAAACCATCAAAAAGAAATTCAGCCTCCGCTTTGACGTCAACAAAGTTGTAGATTGTGGCCCATCCGTTTTGATAGCCCTGTGGTACGTTCAGATTGAAACGTCGGGCGAGACGTCTTGCCGAGCGAATGACGTCATGAGTAAATCGCCGGACGTCTTGCCTTTGTGAACGGTACGGATGTAATAAACATAACCTTGAACTATATATTTTTTTTTAATTGATAAATTTGATCAGATTTAAAAATTTGTTACAGTTTATTTAGTAAAGTTAACATAAACACAAATAAGTGTTTTTTTTTCTTTTAAAAAATGGAAATAGACAGTCTTTTGGAGTACCCGACTTTTGGTGGCTGACAGAGTTTTATTAGTTCCTCTGCTCAACACTTTCAAGGGAAATAAATAAATTTGAAAATTAATAGTTATATGTACATACATGTGAGAATGCGAAAGAAGACAAATTGTTTGCTAGGGCGTTGAGAGATCTTCAATTACATTATATCAAACTTATCTCTTTATATGGTTACATTATCTACTATTAAATAAAGAATACAAATATACATAGTTTAAATGTCTTATTTTAATTTTAAAGCACAAAGTAATATCTAGGTATAATATTATTTATATTCCTATAACAATTTGTCCAAATAAAAATCCATTCTCTACATTCTCCTAAGTAGAAACTAAACAGTCAAAATGAAATTCTGTAAAGGATCCATTTGCATCTGAAAGAGTGTTTTCCTAAAAGGAGTGCCGCTGCAAGAGGATTCTGCTTGAAAAACTGCTTGATACTCTAAAAACAACTCACACTGCTAAGGGTTATGCCTAAGGCAATTGTCTTCATTGCATGGAGCGATGTGAAACCTGTAACCGATATAGTTTTGAGGGTCGATTTAAACACAAAAACATAACAAAAAATTGAATTTTAGGGTTAATTTTGGCATTTTCGTTTTTTTTTTCTGCCAGCTGATTATGGTAAAATGGAGCTTTAAAACAAGCCATTTACTTTTGCTGTGTTACTATGGGTAAACCATCATGCATACCCTAGCAAAAATCCCACAAAGAAAAATACTCTGTCAATCTATGGGCACCTAAGCTCACACTAGGTTCTATAGTTATAGTGTGCGTGTGAGCTAATATAACTAAAAACTGAAATATATTACCTTTCGTTTGATACCACACAAGCCATGTTTTGACTTAAACTCTAATTTTTGAAATCTACCCCATCATTTTTTTTCAAAAAACTAAAATGTAGTTTGTTTAACTTCAGACTTAATTACCTTTTGTTTGATATCACTCACGCCATATTTTTACTTAAACTCTAATTTTTGAAATCTACTCCCACCCTTTTATTTAGCTTGCTTTCGGTGGATTTTGTTCATTTTTAAATAGGCCATCTCGACCGAAAACCCAGCCTAGGTAGCAAATTTCATTCAAATCGGACAAGCGGTTTTTGAGTTATGCGCGTTGGTCGTTACAGACAGACATACAGACAGACATACAGTTTCAAAATCATCTGAAATGCAAAGATATATAAAAAATTTTAAAATCAGAGCAATTTTTTTTTTCTCGAAAAAATTAGGATCACCGTAGCTCACACTACTATAGTATAGTCGTAGTGCGAGCTAATAGGTAACTAAATTAAATGTTTTCTATACGGGATATAAAACAAACCCAACCATAACAAATTTGGCTTCTATAATCTTTTGAAAATAGGAACTTTTGTGATGGTTTTATGTGGGTTTCTTGTCAGAGGTAACCATGTTGAATGGTCTCGAGTTTATGAATGGGACTTAACCCTTCTAAAGAAACTTAGAACTCACCTGTCAAAAGTCAAACAAGTGTTTTTTGTCTTCAAGAAAAAGTAAAATTTGATTATTTATTTATGGAAAATTCCACTTTTATGTAATATGTTTTCGAAAATATAAAACAAAAAATAAAAAAATTGGGGGGTTGGTTTATATACTACTGCGCAAGTCGAGCGTTTGTCACCCACCTCATAGAGAAGGGTGTAAAAGGCGATCCGCCCGACGTTATTTTCGGCCAATATGAACGAGAGTAACTTTCACCCAGTATGTAATCTGAACGGATTTGAGCGCGCCCGACTACATCCGACGTGCTATCTGAACGTACCCCTGGTTGATGTTTTAATCTTCTGACAGGTGTTGCAGATACTATCCAATGGGCTAGAGACCATAGACCTATAATACGAATGGACTGGCCCCGTCGTATAAACAGAATGCTGGTGGATTGATTCCAGAGTAAGATGGGGCTAGTCAGGGCAAAACACGGAGAAAAACGCATTACATTGTATGGGAAAGGCCGCTATTTTAAATTAATTCGAAGCTTTGAGTTGAAAAATGACTTTATTAAAAGTAAAGTAAAGGTTTTGCAATTGCTCTAGAATCCAGAAAGGTACAGTTAATATAAATATTTCCTTTTAAAAAAATACTAAACTTAACAAAAACTAGTATTTTTTTAAATTTAATAAAATATAACACATTAAGTTGACAGATCTGAACTGCCTAGGTTGAGACTTTTATTAAGATCACCAATAATAAGGTACCCACAAAACACCAAAAGATGATATAAATAATATACAGAGTGACCCAGCAAAATTTTGCTCTATTGCGAACTTTATTTAAAACAGATCTTATGAAGCTTGTGTGTCAAATTACAACAAAAGATAGGTATCTACAGATAATTTCGTACTTGCATATATACAGGGTATTTCAAGGTAAGTGTCCGCCATTGCTAACTTTGTTAATAAGCTAGGAGAATTTTTGACGCCCTTTAAGATGGTTAAAACAAAAAACAATCGATCATCGCGTTTTTCAGTTTTTGAGTTTTTTATAAAATATATATTTGTAATTGAATACCCTGTATTTTGTAAGTACTTTTCAGAAAAAATTGCACCACAGAAAATTATTTGTAGATAAATAAATGGATCCATGACGAATCTCATACCTTTCTAACTAGCCCATTTTTTGAAAATCGGTTTAGCGGCTTAGGAGCTATCGTGTTACGCACAGATATATACATACACCTCCACACACAGACAGATTGGTAAGATAAATTACTGAAAAAAAAATTGTCGAAAATAATACTAGCAAGGTAACAATGGCGCCGCAGGCACACAATAATAAAAATTAAGCATTTTTCGTAACAAGCGGTGTCACAGTTATTCTGTAATATTAAAAAATACTGAAAAACTAAAACTTATTATAGTTTTAATAAACATAGGGCCAAGGGAAATCCCCAAAAAAAAAATGCATTTAAAAAAATAAAATATTTTAAAAAATTGCACTGTAGGCGAAAGCTTTCAAAAAATTAAGTAGTCTACATATAAAATTACACTGCAGAAAAATTAAGTAGCTTTTAAAAAATTGCACTGTAGGCGAAAGCTTCCGAAAAATTAGGTAGTCTACATATAAAATTACACTGCAGAAAAATTAAGTACCTTTTGGAAAACGAAAAAAAATGATTTCGCATGCGAAAATTTATTAATAAAATAATAATTTAAAGAATAAATGGTGTCAAAAATTTTCGGGGGAATAAATATGTTATCAAATGCAAAATTTTTGGTTAACGCTTTGCCGGTTATATGATTGATTGTTTAAGTGGGATGCTAATTTTAAGCTTGGCGGGGGGGAATGAATTGTGCCCCTGGATAATTAAAAATAAAAGGTCTCTTTCTCTTTCAAAAAGCCGGACATTTTAATTTTGCTCAAAAACCGGACTGTCCGGCTTTATCCGTACGTTATTAAATAAAAATTTAGTACGCCCAGACGGTTTAAAAATGGTTTTAAACAATACACATACCTATGAGACTTTATTTCGACTTCTTTAACACCTTTAGAGGTACAATTTACAGCTGCACAAGATTCAAGCATTTTTTATTTATTATCTGTAGCATAGGAAACGGTCTTATATTACGTAACGCAAAAAGTGTGGATTTTCGACCCTCTTATGCAACCCATTTTCAGGAAAAGATATATTAAAAAAACCCCTTGAGCGTGACGAAATTTAAGAATAGTCGCATAGAATAAAAATAAAATATTTTTTTTTGTGATTATACATACTAAAAATGTTAATTTAAATAAATTATAAACAGGTCGGATACAAATAGCAAAAATAACATGAAATATCATCAAACAATAACGAACCGCATGCGACGCTTTACATTTTGGCCCTGACTAGCTCTGTCTCACTCTGGAATCAATTTTAGAGCCTGAAGGCCAGTCAACTTGTATTTCAGGTCTAAGCTAGAGGCTTTAAATTTAGTAAGTTTATATTATACACGGTAAACTTATATAACTTATACGGCCTATTGATATTTACAAAGATTCTGATTGATTTATGGATGTAATCTAATGTGCAATTTTCAAAACATTACAATAATCCTTGGTTTTTGACATTTAAAGTTGACAGACGTCTTAGTTGCGTTTTTTCAGTTCATATCACAAATCATTATGTATTTGATTTTTCGAACATTTTTCTCTGCGCCATCTTTGCCGACAAAAACTTAATTTTTAATAAATTTTCGCCTTTAGCGCTATTTTCTTTATTATATCAAAGTTCCACAATGCGATGTTTTCTGAAAAAAAAAACTAAAATTTAGCACAAATTTAGTAAATTTTTTTTAGAAGTCTATTATATTGCAATTCTTTCCTTTGTCATAGAATGTTTTAAGCAATCTCAGAACCTCTTGTGTAATAGCATTTTACGCATTCTTTATATATTATGTTTGGGGTTCAAGCTACCCCAAAATGGCCTGGCTAGTTACATCCCTGAGTTAATGGGTGAGTGGGAAAATATGACAAATATTAAAAAAAAAAGAGAGAAATAATTATATGACAGAGAAGAATAGTACATTAAAAACCTGATTGGGACATTTAATACCAAGGCGAAAATGTTTTAGCCCAAATGTAGGTCTCCTCAAAGTCTCGTGTATTGTATAGTTACTGGATTTTTGCGGCTGATTTTGATCTTCGAAGGATTGAAAAGTATAATTTTAGTACCTTAAACGAGGGATTAAAAGTACACTTTTCATTTTTAAAGTGCATGAAACGAATTCTAGTTCATGCAGAAAAACCGATTGCACGAGATATTTGTTTTTGAATGAGGGCAGCAGTTTTTTACTTTCCAAAAAGTTAGGCACGCCCCTGATAGAATACTTATTTTTTCATTCTTTTTGATTTACCTTCTGTCTTGTAGTCAGTTTGTTCTACCTGATGTCAGGCAAACACTGGTGTCCGTGGTTGACTATAGCCCTATAAAGTGTCCTTTTATACTTTGTTAACTCATTGTTTTCGGGTTTGGACCGACATCGACACCGTGGAGACGATGCGGTGGTAGCATGGTCTGGATAAACTGTGTCGCAATGTCTTTCTTATAGACCGGTGGACGTTTCCGTCCCGCCCTGGACTTAGTTTCCCTGGTTCGCTATCGTTTCACTCGCAGAATAAAAAATAGGTTTCACCTATTTCTTCAGTCTTTTTGAATGACAGATAATGTTATGATTCCTGTAAAAACAGTAGGTACTGTGGCCACGGGGGCCAGTCAGTACGGACTAGCCACGACCTTCCATAAAGGTAACCTACGTTTCGTAAATGGAATAAGATGGATATTGGAAAGAATTGAAAACAAAGTTAAAATAATAGTCAAAGCGTCCACTTATGTATAACCATAGCATTCGTAATTGGTCGTTTGTTAAAAAGTAAAATATTTTGGCTTGCATTGTCGCTATGATAATTTAAATACTACATGAGACAAAAAAACGAATCTCTACTTTGATATAATATGAAATACATCAAAACTTTAAAAAAGTGGAGCTAGAATGACCAAAACACACCCTTAGAATAGGATTCCCAGGTGTAGCGTATTTTCTGGGATTGGCCCGTTGAATATTTTGGCCAACGCCCCGGTCAAGGTATTCACGGGACGTCATTTGTCAAGTTTTTAAAACTTGACACAAGATTTAAGTTGTCTTGCAAGGAATTTTATTTTAAAATTAAAAAAGAATCTTCTTGCCCGGTCGGCTAGTGAACATTAGAGACCCAATATGTATGACATATTTTTACTAAAGAGAGCCGCGACAAACCCATCAAAGTCACTGAAGTTAACATTTTTTGGTTATGCTATTTTCTTGCCAAATTCATTGGCGTTTCAATAAAATAATTTAAATTGCAAGCGCTAAGTGACATCAATCATCCTGCAATATATAAAAAACATGTTTGTCGGTCACCCCTGTATCGGTTTTGTTATAAAACGTTTATTTTTATTTTCCAACGCTTATGAATCAAGGACAGAAGGTGCGTCTCTCTCTAAATATCGCTAGAGTATAGAGACCGATATTTTCATCCTTTGATTTTGACTTAAATAAATTTGACTTTGAAGAGTTTGTCGCGTCTCTATAATTTAAAATATGTCATACATACAGGGTCTCTAGTGAACATTAAGTATGTTATTGTTGTGATACCTTTTTCTATCTCGGTTAAACGTTTAAGTATATATATTTTTTAAAACAGGTCTAGCTTTTTTTCTCCTTCTGCTTGTCCCTTATTTTTTACCTCCCTAGCCCACGCAGCAATGGCTAGAGAAAGTACTACTATTTTCGACGAAAAAAATATTTTTAAGTTAAGCTGATTAGATCAGTTTCTTGTCGGTTAAAAAATTGCAAATATGCTAACTTCCTAACGGAGCATTGCATCAAAATGCGGTTCGGTTCGGAATATAGAAGAGCACACTTTTCTAAAAAACTGTGTTCAAAGCTGATATAGCGTGGAGTTCACTTGGGGTGTGCTAATGGGCGTGGAAGGTATCAGATCCGTCATGGATCCATTTATTTTAAATTCAGTCCCGTTTTGACCTAAAACTCATCTGGCAACGCTAACTTAGAATCAAATTGGATTTAGAATTTGCACAACTTATTTGATCTGTGTTAGCGCTTCTACGTTCGCTAGTCTGATGTATTTCGTATCGTGTATCGGTCTTTTCAAGTAACTTTTTAATAATTAGGACTATATAGTAGAGCGGTGCAGGGCATTTCGACTGCACTTGAATGATGATGGTTGCCAAGGTATATTTTTTGGAACCGGGGTAACTCCTGACTACGAAAATATATCTTGGCCTCTCCCCCTCTCGGTCATACCCCATCCATCTCCCTTTCAACCCCTTAAAATTAATTCTTTAATATCTCAGCAACCAGCAGAGATACAACAAAAATTTTTTCACTATTGTTTGTCTTGTGATCTCTAGATTATATGATGTGGTTACGCTCTTTTGCATATCTCAAAAACTAAACAAGATATAAACATATTTATGTATTTTCAAAGAAATTTTTTATACTTTTGTCGACATTTTCTAATTCAGACCAGATACGAAAAAAATGTCTAAATAAATATTTTTTTACCATTCTCGCTCTTTTCAGAAAGGTACATATCCGTGGGGTTTTTGTTAACCCCACGCGCAGTAGCACTCTTTGATTTAGGCCATTACGCTAAAACTTGGCATGTTTCTGATATGATACTCATTAAGATAATTAGTAAAATCGGGCCTAACCCAAATTTGAGGTATTTTTTCGTAAATTATGGTGCCTCCTGATAATTCAACCTTTTGTCAGCTAGAATCCATTGTCAAACTGCCGTTCTCATTTTTTGCATACTCAACTACCTACAGCGCCTGCACTAATACTTTCCTGTTAAATTAAACTCGAAGCATCACCATGTTTTCTATATTCAATCTATAACATTCATATTCTAAAAAAAAAAACGATTAATTTTATGCAAAACACATAAAACAAATAATTAGTTATTATTATTTTTTATTCAAATTTACATAAACTCGTTCAATGAAATTATATACCTGCTTTTGTTAAGAATTATCACCTGGACAACCAAGAATATTGTATGTAAGTATTTTTTCGTCATCGTCGGTATTTGTTGATATCTTCCATGTTCAAGTTGTTTTAGTAAACATCCCAGTGTGCATAATATGTAACAATTCAAGAGTGAAAGCAACAAAGGTTCAAGTACAAAAAACAAGTTTCGAGATAATCAATTAAGAAGTAATAAATCCTAGAAAAGTTATGCTTTTTGTTTATTAATATTTAAAATCATGTCAAGGGTTAATGGAAATAAATGGAAAATCTGAATAAAGCAAAAAATAATAAAATGCTACTAGGAAATCTCCTATTCGTTTTTAACATTACTTTTAGTATATATTTTTGAGTGACAATAACTGGGTCCAGGACGGTTGCGGCGGCAGCTTTCCAAGCAGATATGCAGTAGCCCAGAATAGATTCCACCAGTGACAAGTAGACAGAAGCTATTATCTTTTTATTCATAAATTGCCTAA
The DNA here is from genome assembly GCA_963576565.1 of Aspidapion aeneum. Classification (NCBI taxonomy): domain Eukaryota; kingdom Metazoa; phylum Arthropoda; class Insecta; order Coleoptera; family Brentidae; genus Aspidapion; species Aspidapion aeneum. The sequence continues at coordinate 81,431,030 of OY755044.1, read as the reverse complement.
GCTGTTAGAACTTCTAAATAAGCTTACGTATTCTGGTCGAAATATATTTTGCCTATTCTTTCCACTTTATCTTGCTTACCTTTTTGATTTTTTGTATGTTGCTAGAGGTCCTATGATCAACCGAGAAGCAAACAAAGGCAGACTTTTCAGAGTTTAATGTAAGAAAACTAAAATCAAGCCAAGCTTTAACGTTATTCATTGTCCTTTCTGCTGCTCTAATAACTATTGCAGTGTCGTCCGCGAAACACACCATATCGGCAAAAGGCAGTAGCTTTAATAGTTCAATGATGTATATTGTAAACAATACCGGGCCATAAACTATATTATACTCGTTTCTGACCGGGCCCAACACCATCCCCTGCGGCACACCAAACTCCACCAGCCTAGAAGAGCTAATTTTTCCATTCAATTTATCTACTACTTGGTGCTTCCGATCTTAAGCTGATTTGTATTATTCTTATTATCTCTATCTTAATGTTAAAAATTCAGCGAGAGGTTGAGAATTTTTTTTTTATAAACGCAAATTTTTTATTTAGATTTTCTTCATTTTATTTTATTTAGTTTTCTCTTTATCTTTAAGCTGCCTAAACACAGCATAACTTTTCCCTAAAATATATTGATCATTTTAGATTGTTTTGCTGGCAGTTGTTTTAAAAACCACTGCAATGCTGTGTCCCAAAGAGGTAACAAAAGCATTTGTAGAAGAAAAAACCAAATGGCATAAAGACTTCGTAGAGAGGAAAAAAAAATGCTTAACACTGGATCAGATGGAAACAGATGTGCATAATGAAGAAATTATAAAGCTTAAAGATGAAATTACCACACTTAAACAAGAGCAGAACAAGTCTGTCTGTAAAGATTCTGATAAAGATTGCGAACAGTGTTTAACAAAGTGTCCTCCATGTAAACAAATGTTGGATCCAACGCCATGTCCAGCACCTACTCCGTTGGTTTTATCAGCGCAATGCAACTGCCCCTTGCCGTCACAACCAGAACGTTTGCCATGTCCAACACCTATTCCAATGGTGGCGTCAACAACATGCAAGTGCCCGTTGCCGCAACAAGAAGTACATACAAAAGAAAGTTGTTGGATTGTATAGTAGTATTTAACTAATTTTTGTTTTAATATCAATAAAGTGATATAGTTTTTAGTTTTGGCATCAATAAGCAGCCTGATATCAAGTCAACAACTTTTTTTAATTTAAACGATTTTATTAAAAAATTACACAAAAAAGTTAAAAATAATTTGGCAGATTTCTTCTGTGTAAATGGTACAATAGATATTTTTCAGTTCAATGTAAGGATGGAGATATCGAACAAAATACCAAGAACCATTTATAAAAACAGAATTTTTGCCTTTTTTACAATTTGATAAATAATTTTAAAATAACTTAGTAATAACCATAAAAAAATAAAAATGCTACAGAGAGCTCTTAAAGTAAACAATAGTTGTGTCAAACAAGAAAAAAAATAACTTTTTTATCTGAACTTCGGCCGCCATCTTAAAATGTTAAATGTCAAATTGTAACTTTTTATAAATTGTTACAAAATTTGACTTACTACTGATAAGGTCCAAAAAAAATTTTGTAAAAAATTTATTTGGTCTACAGGTTATTTTTGACATAGTAAGCGCCATCTTTGTGTCGGCTGGGGAAATTATTTAGTAGTTTTAATATGAGGTATTTAAAATAAATATCGCACAAAAAATAAAGAAAATATCGAAGAAAAACCATTTTGTTTATATAGAAGCCATTTTGTTTTAAAGTGACAGGTGCAATGTTTTTTTACATTTTTAAATTGAGTAGGTCCCACTTAAAGCAAATTTGTCAATATTAATTTAATTTCTCCTCTTGAAACAGGGAATTAATTTTTTTTCTTAAATTTGGCAGCCGCCGTCTTGGGTTCTGATGCCGCAAAATCGGGGATCCTTGAATGAAAATTTAGCTTCTGGTATTACCTATTACCATGCCAGATATAAAAAAATATACCTTTTTGGCAGCTTTTCTTGAAATACCCTACAAATTTACTCTACTATTATGTAGAAAGTATATCCGTGAGATGGTAGAAAAATTTCAAAGAACTGGTGTTGGACATCGTCGCTGCGATTGTGTAGTAGTAGAAGTGGTGGGGAGACCATTTTTAGTCTAGCGACTAGACAAACAAAACTGATGCACGTGCCCCTTAGGACACAAGTTTTTTTTCTCTCAGAGGACTTCATTTTGTCTGGCACTTCTTTGTCGAAGGGATCTTTATACTGTGTAGGAAGTATTCACAGTGGAACCACGCTTTTACACCCATTCTGAAAGATGTTCCTGCTATATGTTAGATTTGCATCTATCTAACATCGCTATCGTCCCAGCGGAACTTGGTTATAGACGATAGACTTCTTTTCTTTTCAGCGTAATATGCTGGCGTCACCATGGTACCGACTATGCTGCGCCGCGGTTGTAACCCGATATTTGTAATTAGATAGTTTTTGATCGTGCCAATTTTAGGCCCGATAACTTCGCCGACAACGATAAGTTTAATGATATTTGACAGTTCGAAATAGCCTTTTTGGTACCGGTTTTAGTCGACGCCGACCGACGATAGAGTGGGAGAAAGAGATAGGAGAAGATTAGGGAATATTTTTTTATCTGAAGGAAAGACTATTTGCAATATTAATACTTTAATTGTTTGTGGTCATATGTAAGTCTTTCTATGTATTGTTTTTAAATTTTCCTTGTGTAAATCAAGTAGAATAAAAATGCTACACTTTGATCTTAGCTCAAAGAACCGAGAAGCGATTTGTCGTCGTATGTAATGTAGTGGTAGCAATAATTGCTTCATACACCGGCGGTCCGGGTTCAATTCCTGGCTAGGTACTTGGATGTTTGTTATTGTTTAAAAATGCTTTAACGTTGCTCTTAATTGGATGGAAAATCCCAGTATAAAACAAAATGCTTCTTAGGTTAGTTAGGTGTCACGGCCAAATAAAGTTATGTATGACAATATAACCAGTTAGTAATCACTTAAAAAATAGACCGGTGTACTGTACAGCTTTACATAAGTCACTTTTGTCAAATTTGAAGACAACTCACTTAGTACTCAAATCAATCTGCAACAAAAAATAATATTTTTCTCATTGACCCATTCCGATGGTTTTATTACCCCACGATAGTCAAAACGAAAGAGTAATAAAAAACATTTCCATTCGGAAGTACTTGTTTATGACAGGCAAAAATTTAAAACAAAACAAAGTCTTACATCTGACAACAAACTTAAGTATTAAAACTGAAAATAAAGTGTTTCCTTTGGAGAAAAAAAATATTATCTGAAATTGTTTGTGATAAATATGTTGTAGTAGAAGAATTTCAAAGGTTTTTTTTAGATGACAAAAGACAAAATGCAAGAGTACCAAAAAATATTTTCTATTACCCCTGTTTCTTATTCCCCCATCTTCCCCTATGTCAAATAAATGAGTTCCGCTTAACACTGCTGTGATATGTGCAGCCAGCGGAATGTAATAGAAGCTCGCTAAAACACAATGGCGCACGTTCTACGTTACATCAAAATTCTTATCGTTTACCGTTCGTGAGGTTGCGGCGTGCCACGGAAGCCGTTAAGGACATATGACGTTCAAATTTCAACAGTGTCAAATTGCGTTAGTCGTCGGCCGTTTTTGGCACTATCTATTGCTTACAGTAAAAAAAACTTACCGGTGACGTTTTGGATACGGAGCATACTCCGATGGATGTCGTTTATAAAGTTCATACAGGTTTTCATCTGAAGGCACCTTTTGGCGGACGCATGCTGTTAAAAACGAAGACGCACTTCTCGTTGAACAGGGTGAGCTGTGATGTGACGAGAGACATCTGAAATACAAATGTTCCTAGTAGGTAGGTTAACTAAACTAAAACTTTTCACAAAGGAAAAATGCTGAAATACACAAAATATTGTAGTTATAAAAATGTTGAATTTTTTTAAATAATTTTCACAGGCAAAACGAACCTATATACGAGGTGTAACAATAAAATTATAAGACTGGTGTAAAAAATCTGCTTTATTTAAATACTAATACAACTCAATGATGATCCCCATCAATGTAGTCCCCTTATCTATCGACGCAGCGTTGCATGCGTTTTTTTCCAATGTTGGAAGCAATTTTGGAAATCATTAGAAGAGAGGCTGTTAACAAGTCTTGCCATTTTTTCCTTGACATGTTCTAATATTTTAAAACGGGTTCCTTTCAACGATTTCTTAACTTTCGGAAACAGGTAGAAGTCGCAAGGGGCCAAGTCTGGTGAATATAAATCTGGACGTTTCTTCCTTGGACGTTCCCTTAGCTACATCAATACTTTCAAATATAAATGTTGGTTAACTGTTTATCCCTCACGCGCCCATTTAATAAGAATAAAACCCCTAATATCGAATATGGAGCGCCCTTCTCGTTCGTCATCTTTAACTTTTTCACAACCCTCGAAAAAGCTTTTATCCAACATAAAAATCATTGCACGAGACATACACTGCTCCCCGTAGACATCCTTTAGCATTCGCGGGCGCGTGTCAAAGGGCCCCGCAGACCTTGCCACGCGGGGGGGCCCCGATATATTGGAGGCCCGGGCCCATACTCTAAGAAAAAGTAATACTTACCTAAAAATTCGCTGTGTTTTTTAACTATTAGATAATGATATTGTGTATAAATATTTACTATAATGGGTTATTTTTGGAAAATATAATAGTGCCTCAAAAAAAAGTACGCGGGGGGGGGGGGGCAAAAAATTTAACACGCTACTGAGCATTCGAAAGCAATCAGTAGCCGTTTTTTTGAGTTTTACTTTAAATTAATACGTTGCACAATTTTTTCGTTTGTCGTAATTCCGGCAAATGAGCTATGCACGATCCGCTTCAAACCACTGGGTAACCCAAACTAGCAGAGGAAAGACGACAAGATTGCGCGCGGTAGTAGAATGCACATCAAGGTGAATAACTCCCACCGCCCGAGGCGTGGAATTTATAACCTGTGAGTACGGGGGCCAGTCTTATAATTTAATTGTCACACCTCGTAGATAGGTATGTAGGTTATGGTCAAATGTACATAACTATAGAATTTGCAAAATCAATTGAACTAGTATAAAGCTAAAAGTGACATGGGCGACGGTGGATATACTTATGAAAATTATTTAATTAAATTCTAAAAAATAGCGTAAAGACCCAAAATTTTCTTTTAAACCGTTTATTTCAAAATTTAAATTTTGTTCACGGCCGCCTTTTCCCCCAAGATATAACATCAGACAATCTGGAATAGGTAATTAAAATGTTTTAATGCACTAACAATTACAAACTTGAAAAAGGCAAATTTATAGATATAGAGAATGGGACAAATCGCCGCCGACCCAATTCGCCGCCGGTCCAATTTGCAACCGACCCAACTTGCCGCCGATACAACTCACCGCCGGGCCATCCCGCTCCAGTTTTTGTGTTTTCTATAGTAAATATTTAAAATATATTATATGAGGAACAGAATGCATTTTGTCCATTTTTTTACATTTTTAACCAAAGATGCCATCGCAATCTACATACATAGAGCAACAATATTATGCCACAGAAGACTTAGGTACATTATATAGGTATAATCATTGAATGATTTTTTATCCATATTTTAAGGTATATGAACTTTCCGGTTAATTTCTTGTCGAACCCATAGCAATTTTTTTTATTTACCAAAATTACAAAAAGTGGACAAAATGCATATAGAAAGTCTGCTCCTCATATATATATTTTTTTTTAAAATATATATTTTTTTTTTAACTAATTATTTTTAAAAATGTATTGTTTTCGTAAGAGGAATTTTTAAGGGAGGCATTTTTTTGTAAAAATAGTGATGTCTGGACAGGTTAGGATACGTTTGCGATCAATTGATGAAGGTTAGGGTAACACCGATATCGAAATTCAAAAAGTAGGGCATGGAAAGTCCATCGCGGCGAATCGTCTTAGAAATGAAGGCCACATTTCCCAACCAGTAACAAAACGCGCCTGGTAATTTAACAAAAATTGGCACTTAAATCATTAAAAAAAAAGATCAAAGGACAACACAAAAAAAATAATAATTTCAAAATAAAAATTTTGCACTATCCCTGCTTTTATTTCGTGTGGTTGTAAAATTGCACTATTGCCTTTTGTAGAAAAAGTGTGTTGACTTAGAAATGAAGATGTTAGTGATAGTAGATTTCTCGGAATGTTAGATAATTTTAAAAAGGAAATTTTGTTTTCTAAATAACCTTATTCATACGTTTATCATAGAAAGCTTGGTGTTTCAGAAAAATTGACGCTTAAAACTGGGCTTAAAATAAAAAATATTTTTATGTAATTTTTGAAAGGCACTCTTGTTTACGGACGGCACTAAAATGTTAATCATAATCACAACCTAAACTTGACCTAAGCTTGTTACACATTGTTAAAAAGAAAATTTTATGTTCTAGGCTTTATTTTCAAGACAATTGAATAAAAACTTATTAATAAAATTGATTTAATGACGCCACTAAAATAATAGCCGCATTCTTGAGTTAATTTTATTATACATCGTCGGAAGTAAATTTTATCTTTTAATTAAAGTGTCTAAAGCTTTGTTGCCAAGAAAATTGAATAAAAGGGGGCAATTCTTTAAAATTTGAAATAATTTGAAACAATCTGAAAAAATTTGACGCCTCAAATTTAAGCCCTAAATCATGGCAACATCGTAAATTTCAGTTTTTTGTACAGCGGCAAAAACCGAAAAATGAGGAAAAATATAATCTAAAACCTACCTTTAAACTCGATTGCTGATAGTTCAATATTTTTCCGGGATTGTTGATGATGCACAGGTTCTTAAAAAATTGTATTTTTCCGGAAAAAAAACAATAACAAAACCATGAGACGTTTTTCTTATTTCGTTAAAGTTGGATTCAAATAACACGAACATGACATGCAAAGTACAGCCGACCACAAAATCCACGTAATTTAATTTTAACGAAATCAAATGAATTTTAGGAAAGAAAACGATAAGTTGATAAATTTATGAAAAAAAATAATTTTCGGATTTATTGCAACCCGTAGCCCAAAAAATAACCTTTGAATATATAAATATCAAACTTGTTATTATTATCATATAATTAAAAATAATGTTTGTCTAATATTTCTTATGATCAGGTATGAGAAGAGATAGAAAAAAAGTCTGCCAAACCCAGGTTATAAAGGTTAGGTTCAGGTCTGCTACAGGGTGACCTTAAAATCTATTATAGATTTGTTTAGAAATTCTAGTTCTCTACTTAACAATAAAAAGTTGAAAATAGCCCAAAAAGTTAAACTATGTATTAACGGATTATTTCAAATTTAGGTTCAGGGGGTGAGTTACAGGGTGATATCAAAAATAGTTGTACAATTTACATTGTTAAAAACAACTTTGTCAGGGGTTTTACTTAGCAAACAAGAGTTAGAAATACCTTAAAAAATCATATCACTAACTTATTGTATTACCTTTAGAGCCAGCAAGTGAGCTACTGGGTGATATCGAAATTACTAGTGTATTTTTCTAAAAATCACATTTTTAGAAAACAATGTTGTCAAGAGCTTTCATTATCAAAAAATGCTTAGGAACACGTTAAAAAATCATAACATTAACTGACTGTATTACCTTTAGGTCCTTGGAGTAAGGTACAGGGTGATATCAAAATTAGTAAAACACTTTTGTAAAAATCACAATTTTAAAAATCAACTTTATCAGGAGTCTTGGTGAGCAAAAAATAGTTAGGAATATGTAAACAAACCACACCATTCACTAACTGCGTTACATTTAGGTCCAGTAGGTAAGATACTAGTAGTAAATTCTTTTATAAATCATATTTTTAAAAATAACTTTTGGCCTCACCTTACTGTTTACAAACCAAGAACATATAAGTTAGGGTTTCTTGAGCGATCTATTAAAAGAATATTACGTTAATTACTTTTCCGCACAATTTTACTTTTTCGCATCATTTTTACTTTCCTCACGATTTTTTTCGCACGTCCAAATTGCAAGAACCTTCCCGTCCACAATCGTTTTCAAATGAAAACCCGTTCTCCTACACACAAGTTTCATTTTCAAGAAGTGCTGCTGTACCGATGCTACCAGAAGCACCGAATGAAGAATCATGTAATGTGTTACAGCCTGTACAGACCAATATACCTTTCTCCATTCACTACAGTAGTAATTCTAAGCAGCAAACTGATCAAGGCATTTCTGTAGTGGGCCAAACACCAACCAATCAAATTCCAATAAGAAACGACGTTATTCAAGATGTTGCGGCATCTGATGTATATTGAAGCATGCAACAAACAGAAAGTGCACTTTCAATTTCAATATCTACCATCGTTAACTTTTTCGTTATTGTTATTTAAATGTTCTTTACATAAAGTTTCTTTTTAATATATCATAATAAAAAAATCCTGTTTTAATATTTTTCCGTGCATAAAAAAATCAAGTAAAAATAAAAGTTAAAAAACGTACGGAAAAGTAACTTTTCCGCACTAGTGCTGAAAAATTTCTTTTCCGCACGATTTTTGTTTTGTTAAAAATGAAGATATTTAGGACTCATTAAATGATTTATGTAACTATTCTATCTTACGTATCATTTTCTAGCATTATTATGAAATCTTTGCGAATTAAAACATGTTTTTTGATAAAGAAGATGGACAAAAACACTCGTAGGAAAAACATTGTACCTAATTCTTGCGGAAACTATCTTTTCCATCCTTGACGGCTTGCCCGAACTCCGCTCCGCGTCGATTGTGCAACTGCCGTCGCGTGCGGAAAAGTACCTCTTTCCGCACTTGTTAGGTAAATAACTATTGTACAAACAATTAAAAGCCTAAGCGATACAAAAAAATATTTATGTAAAAGATATTTAAAATTTAAAGATAAAAGACCTTAAGTGGGATGAAACTACTGCTTTTGTTGATTTGGAGTTTTCAGTAAAAATAGCTAAAGAAGTAAAGAAATATATCCCTTTATCAGACAACCAAATAACTATGTAGCGGTACAGGTATTAACAGATTTTTTGAAAGAAATGCAAAATATTGAGTCGCTTCACTTTGGAAGAAGTCTATATACAAGTAATTAAATAAAACTAAGAACGACATACGGGACAAAAATATTTGTGTGCAGGTTGTTGTTTGTCAATGTAAATAAATGTAATATTTATTATGTGTATTTGTACATTTTTATATTGAGCAAGCTTAATAATTATAAGGATTTGATTTGGCTCGGTTTGGTTATGTTAAATAGATAACTTGGGTGTTAAATTGTTGCCTAAAAAACATGCAAATTTGTGAAATAACAACGAAGAGAGTTTTTTCCTGTAAATAAATGTGCAGATTTTTATATTTATCGTGTATGTTTGTAAATGTTTACATTAGGCAAGCCTAGTGAAGGCTTTCGTTTTGTTACATTAAATATATATTTTAGGGCCAAGATTCTAAAATATCTTGTAAATTTGTTAATTAACAAATCAAACAAATGTAAAATATTTGTAAAAAAATTTTGATTTACTATAAATTTGTGAATTAACAACGAAGGCAGGCAGGTTTTTCTGTAAATAATTATTGTACATTTTTATATTGACCAACCTTATTTATATGGGTTTGGTTCGGTTTGGTTATACTTGATATGTATTATAAAGCCATAATTTTTTCAAACTAACTTGTGAATTTGTAAAAGAACAAGGAACCAAGATGTTGTTACGTAAATAAATGTAGGGATTTTTGGATTTCTTATGTGTATTTGTAAACTTTTATTTTGACCAAGGTTAGTTAGGGGCTTAGGTTGATTTGGTTATATTAACTAATATGTTTTAATGTCAAAATTTTATCATATTAACTTGTAAATTTGTCAAATAAATAGTAAAAGTTTTTCACGTAAATATATGTGAATATTTTTGGATTTATTTATTCATTTCACCCTGTAGCTCACCTCCCTTGTTTTTTAAAAACGTGATTTTTCAAAATCTTTACTGCTATTTAGATATCACCCTGCAGCTTACCTACTGGAAGTAAATGAAATTTAGTAAGTGGTATGATTGCTTAACGTGTTCCTAACTATTTTTTGCTAACAAACGCTCCTGACAACGTTGATTTTTAAAAACGTGATTTTTACGAAATTTTATTACTAATTTCGATATCACCCTGTACCTCATTTCCTGGACCTAACGGTGATACAGTCAGTTAATGGTATGATTGTTTAACGTATTCCTAACTATACTTTGCTAACAAAAGCTTCGGACAACCTTGCTTTTTAAAAATGTGATTTTTAGAAAATTTACACACACTAATAATTTCTATATCACCATGTAGCTCAATTCCTGGACCTGAAGGTGATAAAATCTGATAATGGTATGATTGTGTAACGTGTTTCAAATAATTTTTTGCTAACGAAAGCTCTTGACAACATTGTTTTTAAAAATTTGTTTTTTAGAAAATTACGCTTCTAATTTCGATATCACCCTGTAGGTCTCTCACGTCCTGGATCTAAAAATAATACAATAAGTTCATGATACATATTTTAATGTATTTCTTACTCTTATTTGCTAACTAAAACTCCTGACAGAGTTGTTTTTTAAAAATGTGATTTTAATTAAGATTTACTACTATTTTCTATATCACCCTGTAACTCACCTCCTGGACCAAAATTTGATCTAATCCGTAAATAGTAGTTTTTTAGGGCTATTTTCAACTTTTTATTGCTAAGTAGAAAATTAGAATTTTTTAACAAATCTATAATATTAGGCACACAAGAAATTTTACATAATTATACAAACATTATTTTTAATTATACGAATTTATAGAAAGTTTGAAATTTATGTTTTAAAGGTTTGTTTCTTGGGTCCCGTTCATTTTATTCATATTATGAACCTATTTTCAGGTCGGCTGTACGCAGTTCCCTGCCTATATGTGTGGCTCCCTCTAGGGAGCGTGTCGCAAACTTAAGTTTTCCTTGCACAAAGTGACCACGTGGTCGTGGCACCCCTGAAAAATTCCGCCTTCGACTTATTTTCGTCAGATGGAGACTGTGGCGACTATTCTTAGGGTCACTGCATCCTGAAAGCCTGGCATCTTCCAACGAGCGGATAGTTCACAACTTGCATTCCATTTGCTATTGGTTGACATAGTCAGGCGGGATTTTTAAAATTAAAACTCTCCTGTCCTCGTTTTGGGAGGTTGAAATCGGTGTTAAACCAAACTGAAACAAAACCTAACCGTGGTCAATTGATGGGAAACGTATCCTGACCGGGGCGTATCTGGACAGGTTAGGATACGTTGTCGAATAATTTATCAGGGTTAGGTTAACACCGATTTCGACAGGAAAACAGGATAAGGAAGCTAATTAAAAAAAAAATAATATGTTTTTAAAAAACAATAAAAAAAAACTCATCGGCATATGCATAGATTTAGTTAAATGCAATAGGTATGTACTGCACAAACCACTACTCTTTTTAGTCACTTACAACTAGTATATATTCGTATTTTACGCCGAAAGCTGTAAACATAAAGTTTGTTAAATGCTTGACTGGTGGCACCATCTCTTAATATAATATAATAATAATCTTAAACGGCAACGTTCAACATTAAAAAGTCAGCTGACTATTTCGACCAATAGCAAACGGAATGCAAGTTGTGAACTAGCCGCTCTCCCAGGGGTAGCAACACCAAATATAACCTCATTTACGAAAAACTCAAATCTGACACTGTCAGGAGCATAGCTTTTTTTATGTTTAAAAAAATTAAATGGTTTACAAATGTTACGTAAAGAACTGTCCGTCACATCCGGTATATAAATTTTACTGTCCAAATAAACAAACCTAAAAAAACTAAGTTTTTTATGATTTCAAATTTATTAGGACCCTGTGTCCAGCAGTCCACACAGCGAAGGAAACCAAAAATATAGTTTGCATGTTTTATATATATTCTAAAATATAGAAAACTATTATGTTGGGTTTTGTATTATTTAATAAATGTTTTATGCTCTCTACGGAATAAAGGTGTACGTTTAATCCCTTTTTTCATGGGCTAAGGTAGTATTTCTTGTCTCCAGTGATTGAAAGTAATTTCTTTAAAACCATAAAGGCAAAATATAGGTTTTTGGATTATTTTATTTTATCATAATACAAAAAACAAAAAGGAATATATACACGATACCGATTATTTTGTTCCAGCTTGCCGTAAGCTTACTTTACTTTGCCGATGGCTTGGTTCGTTTTGATCGTTATTGTGTCCTTAGGCATAGAATATTGCTTCCATATAAACGAAGCATTTAACTTTCTAGACTTCTCCAGGCTGTAAACCAGGAAACTGTGAAATTTTCGAAATTCTGTTTATTGCATCATTTCCATGCCCATCTCAAAGTAAGAATATGCTTTATTTTCCATCTTCGAGAAATGTAATTCGAACTTTTTCTCGAGTAAACTTAATTAGTTTGTTATGAAATAAATAATATTTTTCCACATTGTTTGTTATAAGGTCACTCATCGTCAAGCAAGCTTTACCTTGCTTGACGATGAGTGACCTTTGTTTGTTAGCATCTGACTGACTTTTGTTTAATGTAATGCCATGACAACTATCACTGCCCACTGTTTTTTTATATACTTGACATGCTAAAACTACAGTACGGTAAGTGGTTTAATACCTATTTATTTAGTTTATGATTATTATTATTTTTAGTATATAAAAATAAACCTTGGCATTAAAGTCCCTTTTAGTCACTTAGCAAATTATAGCCCTTCTTCCGGTCGAGCATGAAAATTCCCGCCGTGGTATTAAAAGTAAACACTGCACGCTCCAGGTTTATAATATACCTACTATTATTTTTATTATTGTTCAAAAAAAAGCGGGCGGCGAAGAAAAGGTCGAAAATACAAAAAGTCGAAAATACAAAAGTTCGAAAGTACAAAAGGTCGAAAATACAAAAGATTGAAAAACAAAAGGTTCAAACAAAGATCGAAAGTAGCTACACTGTAATGATTGCAAAACAAAGTAGAATTAAGAGACACACAGGTACACACACACACACTCATAGAAAAGTTTTTAAAAAATCAACATCCAATAAAAACTCAAGGTAGCAACACGACGGGTCGCAGAACTTTGTTCGAAAACATTTTCTTCGAACGGAAATTTTTATGAAAACCATTTCTTCTAATGAAAATTTGTTTGAAAACATTTTTTTTAAACGGAAATTTATTCGAACACCATTTCTTTGAACGGAAATTTGTTCGTAAGTAATAGTTGTTCAAAAACATTTTCTTCGAATAGAAATCATTTTCTTCGAAAGCAAGTTTTTCGATAAAAGACGCTCTAGACCTGGATTTCCAAACCTAACACAATTCATATAGTTTGACTACGGCAAGGTCTTTTTAACATATTTTTTCAAAAAAACCCTGACTTCTTTCCCGGGATCGTAAACATTCTGAAAATTTGTCTACTTTCCTCCTTTTGGAAGGTCGAAATCGGTATTTTCCTAAACTTTGTCAATTGATCGCAAACGTATCCGAACCGGTCCAGATACCTCCTGATATGCTCAATTAAGAAAGGTTAGAGTAACACCGATTTCAACCTTCCAAAATGAGGACCGGAAAGCTAATTTAGGGAAATCATTTTTCGACAATAGGTCTCGGTTGGTTCGGTTTGGTTTCACACCCTCTAGGATCCCGGGAAAGAAGTCAGGGAAGTTTTTATTTCCAAAAATTGTTAGAAAAAAACCCCATTAGTCGAACTATATGAGTTGTGTTAAGTTTGGCAAGCCAGGTCAAATTTTTTTTTCGAAAAATTTGTTTTCGAAAAAATGTTTTTGAACAAATTTTAATTTTAAAAAAATATTTTCGAACAAATTTCCGTTCAAAGAAAATGTTTTCGAACACATTTCTGTTCGAAGAAAATGATTTCGAAAAATTTCTGTTTGAAGAAAACGTTTTCGAACAATCTTTTGTTCGAAGAATATGTTTTAGAACAATTTTTGGTTTAAAGAAAATGATTTTCGAAGTTTATGCTTTCGAACAATAATATTAAGATATTTTTATGAAATGTACTATAAAAATATAAATAATTAAGCCGAACCTTACGAAAACTCGAACTGTATTTGGGCATTTTTTGTCTTTTGATAAAATGTAAAATTCGGAATAAAAAGATACTAAAAAAAACCACAATACCAAAAACACCCAAAAAAAATGGGAAAAAACCTTGGAAAATAAATTAAACAGTGCGAAAAATAGCGTATAAACATCGTGATAAAATTTTCATTTTATCCCATGATATATTATATACTATTAATAAACTTTTAACATAGAAATGTATTTCTGTCCTGTTTGTTTATTTATTACGTATTATTTTTATACAAAAACAGAAATAATATTTAAAAGAAAATAATTTTTAACAATAATACCTACAATAAATATTCATAACCCAAAAACTCAAGGAACATATTTTTTATTTCTTAAGCTGTATAAAAACGAGTTCTTTTTAAGTTCTATTAAAACATTTGTCTTTTCTCAGACTGTATAAAAATGAGTATTTTTCACGAATGTCTATGGAATTTTGAGTACGGTTTTGACACTCGTGTCGCTACCCCTGGGAGACGCTAGACTTCCAGGGTGCAGTGACCCTAGTATTTTTAATTACACTATCCAAAACCTTATGGGCGCAGCTTTCGTGTTCGTTTACGACAGAGACAATTTATTATTTTCTCTCTGGATTACGAAGGACTCAGCCGCATGGGCCGTCACTGAAGAACAGCAGTTTCTATATGGGAGGACCCCCCAGAATAAAAAACTATATACGTGCCTAGCTTTTTTAAAAAGTAAAAAAATAATCACCACTTCAATAATTTGACAGGATCTTCACTTAGTCAGATTTTTCTGGCAGATTTTAAAGAAATAATTTGACATTCTCTTAAAATTCCGTTCAAATATAACGGTGGCAACAGCGTAGAGCTAATTTTGTAGCGACCCTTCCACGACATGCAGTTAGTCCCTCTTTGTTAATTTTACCGTGAAAAACAAAGAAAGAAAGTAAACTTAGCTGACCTCATAAAGAAAACGAATAGGACTCATAAATTTGAAAGAAATGTGACGAAATGTGACGAAATTTGACATTTCAGTTTGTGTGGTTAATAGTGAATTTATTTACAATTTTTAAATTAAAAATTTTCAACAAATTACGGGTTTTTAATTAAAAACAAATATTATATCGTGACGCTACATCTATCAAAAAGTGGGAAATGGCCTTTTAGGTAAGTTTTTAAGTTTAAAAATTGCCTTTTAAACGAGAAATCTTAAGCGCCAGATTATGTCACATTTTGTCAAATTTCGCCAGATTTTTTGAAATGTAAAGAATTGACCCCAATCTGGCGCTTAAGATTTCTCGTTTAAAAGGCAATTTTTAAACTTAAAAACTTACCTAAAAGGCCATTTCCCACTTTTTGATAGATGTAGCGTCACGATATAATATTTGTTTTTAATTAAAAACCCGTAATTTGTTGAAAATTTTTAATTTAAAAATTGTAAATAAATTCACTATTAACCACACAAACTGAAATGTCAAATTTCGTCACATTTCGTCACATTTCTTTCAAATTTATGAGTCCTATTCGTTTTCTTTATGAGGTCAGCTAAGTTTACTTTCTTTCTTTGTTTTTCACGGTAAAATTAACAAAGAGGGACTAACTGCATGTCGTGGAAGGGTCGCTACAAAATTAGCTCTACGCTGTTGCCACCGTTATATTTGAACGGAATTTTAAGGGAATGTCAAATTATTTCTTTAAAATCTGCCAGAAAAATCTGACTAAGTGAAGATCCTGTCAAATTATTGAAGTGGTGATTATTTTTTTACTTTTTAAAAAAGCTAGGCACGTATATAGTTTTTTATTCTGGGGGGTCCTCCCATATAGAAACTGCTGTTCTTCAGTGACGGCCCATGCGGCTGAGTCCTTCGTAAACCAGAGAGAAAATAATAAATTGTCTCTGTCGTAAACGAACACGAAAGCTGCGCCCATAAGGTTTTGGATAGTGTAATTAAAAATACTAGGGTCACTGCATCCTGGAAGTCTAGCGTCTCCCAGGGGTAGCGACACGAGTGTCAAAACCGTACTCAAAATTCCATAGACATTCGTGAAAAATACTCATTTTTATACAGTCTGAGAAAAGACAAATGTTTTAATAGAACTTAAAAAGAACTCGTTTTTATACAGCTTAAGAAATAAAAAATATGTTCCTTGAGTTTTTGGGTTATGAATATTTATTGTAGGTATTATTGTTAAAAATTATTTTCTTTTAAATATTATTTCTGTTTTTGTATAAAAATAATACGTAATAAATAAACAAACAGGACAGAAATACATTTCTATGTTAAAAGTTTATTAATAGTATATAATATATCAAGGGATAAAATGAAAATTTTATCACGATGTTTATACGCTATTTTTCGCACTGTTTAATTTATTTTCCAAGGTTTTTTCCCATTTTTTTTGGGTGTTTTTGGTATTGTGGTTTTTTTTAGTATCTTTTTATTCCGAATTTTACATTTTATCAAAAGACAAAAAATGCCCAAATACAGTTCGAGTTTTCGTAAGGTTCGGCTTAATTATTTATATTTTTATAGTACATTTCATATAAATATCTTAATATTATTGTTCGAAAGCATAAACTTCGAAAATCATTTTCTTTAAACCAAAAATTGTTCTAAAACATATTCTTCGAACAAAAGATTGTTCGAAAACGTTTTCTTCAAACAGAAATTTTTCGAAATCATTTTCTTCGAACAGAAATGTGTTCGAAAACATTTTCTTTGAACGGAAATTTGTTCGAAAATATTTTTTTAAAATTAAAATTTGTTCAAAAACATTTTTTCGAAAACAAATTTTTCGAAAAAAAAATTTGACCTGGCTTGCCAAACTTAACACAACTCATATAGTTCGACTAATGGGGTTTTTTTCTAACAATTTTTGGAAATAAAAACTTCCCTGACTTCTTTCCCGGGATCCTAGAGGGTGTGAAACCAAACCGAACCAACCGAGACCTATTGTCGAAAAATGATTTCCCTAAATTAGCTTTCCGGTCCTCATTTTGGAAGGTTGAAATCGGTGTTACTCTAACCTTTCTTAATTGAGCATATCAGGAGGTATCTGGACCGGTTCGGATACGTTTGCGATCAATTGACAAAGTTTAGGAAAATACCGATTTCGACCTTCCAAAAGGAGGAAAGTAGACAAATTTTCAGAATGTTTACGATCCCGGGAAAGAAGTCAGGGTTTTTTTGAAAAAATATGTTAAAAAGACCTTGCCGTAGTCAAACTATATGAATTGTGTTAGGTTTGGAAATCCAGGTCTAGAGCGTCTTTTATCGAAAAACTTGCTTTCGAAGAAAATGATTTCTATTCGAAGAAAATGTTTTTGAACAACTATTACTTACGAACAAATTTCCGTTCAAAGAAATGGTGTTCGAATAAATTTCCGTTTAAAAAAAATGTTTTCAAACAAATTTTCATTAGAAGAAATGGTTTTCATAAAAATTTCCGTTCGAAGAAAATGTTTTCGAACAAAGTTCTGCGACCCGTCGTGTTGCTACCTTGAGTTTTTATTGGATGTTGATTTTTTAAAAACTTTTCTATGAGTGTGTGTGTGTGTACCTGTGTGTCTCTTAATTCTACTTTGTTTTGCAATCATTACAGTGTAGCTACTTTCGATCTTTGTTTGAACCTTTTGTTTTTCAATCTTTTGTATTTTCGACCTTTTGTACTTTCGAACTTTTGTATTTTCGACTTTTTGTATTTTCGACCTTTTCTTCGCCGCCCGCTTTTTTTTGAACAATAATAAAAATAATAGTAGGTATATTATAAACCTGGAGCGTGCAGTGTTTACTTTTAATACCACGGCGGGAATTTTCATGCTCGACCGGAAGAAGGGCTATAATTTGCTAAGTGACTAAAAGGGACTTTAATGCCAAGGTTTATTTTTATATACTAAAAATAATAATAATCATAAACTAAATAAATAGGTATTAAACCACTTACCGTACTGTAGTTTTAGCATGTCAAGTATATAAAAAAACAGTGGGCAGTGATAGTTGTCATGGCATTACATTAAACAAAAGTCAGTCAGATGCTAACAAACAAAGGTCACTCATCGTCAAGCAAGGTAAAGCTTGCTTGACGATGAGTGACCTTATAACAAACAATGTGGAAAAATATTATTTATTTCATAACAAACTAATTAAGTTTACTCGAGAAAAAGTTCGAATTACATTTCTCGAAGATGGAAAATAAAGCATATTCTTACTTTGAGATGGGCATGGAAATGATGCAATAAACAGAATTTCGAAAATTTCACAGTTTCCTGGTTTACAGCCTGGAGAAGTCTAGAAAGTTAAATGCTTCGTTTATATGGAAGCAATATTCTATGCCTAAGGACACAATAACGATCAAAACGAACCAAGCCATCGGCAAAGTAAAGTAAGCTTACGGCAAGCTGGAACAAAATAATCGGTATCGTGTATATATTCCTTTTTGTTTTTTGTATTATGATAAAATAAAATAATCCAAAAACCTATATTTTGCCTTTATGGTTTTAAAGAAATTACTTTCAATCACTGGAGACAAGAAATACTACCTTAGCCCATGAAAAAAGGGATTAAACGTACACCTTTATTCCGTAGAGAGCATAAAACATTTATTAAATAATACAAAACCCAACATAATAGTTTTCTATATTTTAGAATATATATAAAACATGCAAACTATATTTTTGGTTTCCTTCGCTGTGTGGACTGCTGGACACAGGGTCCTAATAAATTTGAAATCATAAAAAACTTAGTTTTTTTAGGTTTGTTTATTTGGACAGTAAAATTTATATACCGGATGTGACGGACAGTTCTTTACGTAACATTTGTAAACCATTTAATTTTTTTAAACATAAAAAAAGCTATGCTCCTGACAGTGTCAGATTTGAGTTTTTCGTAAATGAGGTTATATTTGGTGTCGCTACCCCTGGGAGAGCGGCTAGTTCACAACTTGCATTCCGTTTGCTATTGGTCGAAATAGTCAGCTGACTTTTTAATGTTGAACGTTGCCGTTTAAGATTATTATTATATTATATTAAGAGATGGTGCCACCAGTCAAGCATTTAACAAACTTTATGTTTACAGCTTTCGGCGTAAAATACGAATATATACTAGTTGTAAGTGACTAAAAAGAGTAGTGGTTTGTGCAGTACATACCTATTGAATTTAACTAAATCTATGCATATGCCGATGAGTTTTTTTTTATTGTTTTTTAAAAACATATTATTTTTTTTTTAATTAGCTTCCTTATCCTGTTTTCCTGTCGAAATCGGTGTTAACCTAACCCTGATAAATTATTCGACAACGTATCCTAACCTGTCCAGATACGCCCCGGTCAGGATACGTTTCCCATCAATTGACCACGGTTAGGTTTTGTTTCAGTTTGGTTTAACACCGATTTCAACCTCCCAAAACGAGGACAGGAGAGTTTTAATTTTAAAAATCCCGCCTGACTATGTCAACCAATAGCAAATGGAATGCAAGTTGTGAACTATCCGCTCGTTGGAAGATGCCAGGCTTTCAGGATGCAGTGACCCTAAGAATAGTCGCCACAGTCTCCATCTGACGAAAATAAGTCGAAGGCGGAATTTTTCAGGGGTGCCACGACCACGTGGTCACTTTGTGCAAGGAAAACTTAAGTTTGCGACACGCTCCCTAGAGGGAGCCACACATATAGGCAGGGAACTGCGTACAGCCGACCTGAAAATAGGTTCATAATATGAATAAAATGAACGGGACCCAAGAAACAAACCTTTAAAACATAAATTTCAAACTTTCTATAAATTCGTATAATTAAAAATAATGTTTGTATAATTATGTAAAATTTCTTGTGTGCCTAATATTATAGATTTGTTAAAAAATTCTAATTTTCTACTTAGCAATAAAAAGTTGAAAATAGCCCTAAAAAACTACTATTTACGGATTAGATCAAATTTTGGTCCAGGAGGTGAGTTACAGGGTGATATAGAAAATAGTAGTAAATCTTAATTAAAATCACATTTTTAAAAAACAACTCTGTCAGGAGTTTTAGTTAGCAAATAAGAGTAAGAAATACATTAAAATATGTATCATGAACTTATTGTATTATTTTTAGATCCAGGACGTGAGAGACCTACAGGGTGATATCGAAATTAGAAGCGTAATTTTCTAAAAAACAAATTTTTAAAAACAATGTTGTCAAGAGCTTTCGTTAGCAAAAAATTATTTGAAACACGTTACACAATCATACCATTATCAGATTTTATCACCTTCAGGTCCAGGAATTGAGCTACATGGTGATATAGAAATTATTAGTGTGTGTAAATTTTCTAAAAATCACATTTTTAAAAAGCAAGGTTGTCCGAAGCTTTTGTTAGCAAAGTATAGTTAGGAATACGTTAAACAATCATACCATTAACTGACTGTATCACCGTTAGGTCCAGGAAATGAGGTACAGGGTGATATCGAAATTAGTAATAAAATTTCGTAAAAATCACGTTTTTAAAAATCAACGTTGTCAGGAGCGTTTGTTAGCAAAAAATAGTTAGGAACACGTTAAGCAATCATACCACTTGCTAAATTTCATTTACTTCCAGTAGGTAAGCTGCAGGGTGATATCTAAATAGCAGTAAAGATTTTGAAAAATCACGTTTTTAAAAAACAAGGGAGGTGAGCTACAGGGTGAAATGAATAAATAAATCCAAAAATATTCACATATATTTACGTGAAAAACTTTTACTATTTATTTGACAAATTTACAAGTTAATATGATAAAATTTTGACATTAAAACATATTAGTTAATATAACCAAATCAACCTAAGCCCCTAACTAACCTTGGTCAAAATAAAAGTTTACAAATACACATAAGAAATCCAAAAATCCCTACATTTATTTACGTAACAACATCTTGGTTCCTTGTTCTTTTACAAATTCACAAGTTAGTTTGAAAAAATTATGGCTTTATAATACATATCAAGTATAACCAAACCGAACCAAACCCATATAAATAAGGTTGGTCAATATAAAAATGTACAATAATTATTTACAGAAAAACCTGCCTGCCTTCGTTGTTAATTCACAAATTTATAGTAAATCAAAATTTTTTTACAAATATTTTACATTTGTTTGATTTGTTAATTAACAAATTTACAAGATATTTTAGAATCTTGGCCCTAAAATATATATTTAATGTAACAAAACGAAAGCCTTCACTAGGCTTGCCTAATGTAAACATTTACAAACATACACGATAAATATAAAAATCTGCACATTTATTTACAGGAAAAAACTCTCTTCGTTGTTATTTCACAAATTTGCATGTTTTTTAGGCAACAATTTAACACCCAAGTTATCTATTTAACATAACCAAACCGAGCCAAATCAAATCCTTATAATTATTAAGCTTGCTCAATATAAAAATGTACAAATACACATAATAAATATTACATTTATTTACATTGACAAACAACAACCTGCACACAAATATTTTTGTCCCGTATGTCGTTCTTAGTTTTATTTAATTACTTGTATATAGACTTCTTCCAAAGTGAAGCGACTCAATATTTTGCATTTCTTTCAAAAAATCTGTTAATACCTGTACCGCTACATAGTTATTTGGTTGTCTGATAAAGGGATATATTTCTTTACTTCTTTAGCTATTTTTACTGAAAACTCCAAATCAACAAAAGCAGTAGTTTCATCCCACTTAAGGTCTTTTATCTTTAAATTTTAAATATCTTTTACATAAATATTTTTTTGTATCGCTTAGGCTTTTAATTGTTTGTACAATAGTTATTTACCTAACAAGTGCGGAAAGAGGTACTTTTCCGCACGCGACGGCAGTTGCACAATCGACGCGGAGCGGAGTTCGGGCAAGCCGTCAAGGATGGAAAAGATAGTTTCCGCAAGAATTAGGTACAATGTTTTTCCTACGAGTGTTTTTGTCCATCTTCTTTATCAAAAAACATGTTTTAATTCGCAAAGATTTTATAATAATGCTAGAAAATGATACGTAAGATAGAATAGTTACATAAATCATTTAATGAGTCCTAAATATCTTCATTTTTAACAAAACAAAAATCGTGCGGAAAAGAAATTTTTCAGCACTAGTGCGGAAAAGTTACTTTTCCGTACGTTTTTTAACTTTTATTTTTACTTGATTTTTTATGCACGGAAAAATATTAAAACAGGATTTTTTTATTATGATATATTAAAAAGAAACTTTATGTAAAGAACATTTAAATAACAATAACGAAAAAGTTAACGATGGTAGATATTGAAATTGAAAGTGCACTTTCTGTTTGTTGCATGCTTCAATATACATCAGATGCCGCAACATCTTGAATAACGTCGTTTCTTATTGGAATTTGATTGGTTGGTGTTTGGCCCACTACAGAAATGCCTTGATCAGTTTGCTGCTTAGAATTACTACTGTAGTGAATGGAGAAAGGTATATTGGTCTGTACAGGCTGTAACACATTACATGATTCTTCATTCGGTGCTTCTGGTAGCATCGGTACAGCAGCACTTCTTGAAAATGAAACTTGTGTGTAGGAGAACGGGTTTTCATTTGAAAACGATTGTGGACGGGAAGGTTCTTGCAATTTGGACGTGCGAAGAAAATCGTGAGGAAAGTAAAAATGATGCGAAAAAGTAAAATTGTGCGGAAAAGTAATTAACGTAATATTCTTTTAATAGATCGCTCAAGAAACCCTAACTTATATGTTCTTGGTTTGTAAACAGTAAGGTGAGGCCAAAAGTTATTTCTAAAAATATGATTTATAAAAGAATTTACTACTAGTATCTTACCTACTGGACCTAAATGTAACGCAGTTAGTGAATGGTGTGGTTTGTTTACATATTCCTAACTATTTTTTGCTCACCAAGACTCCTGATAAAGTTGATTTTTAAAATTGTGATTTTTACAAAAGTGTTTTACTAATTTTGATATCACCCTGTACCTTACTCCAAGGACCTAAAGGTAATACAGTCAGTTAATGTTATGATTTTTTAACGTGTTCCTAAGCATTTTTTGATAATGAAAGCTCTTGACAACATTGTTTTCTAAAAATGTGATTTTTAGAAAAATACACTAGTAATTTCGATATCACCCAGTAGCTCACTTGCTGGCTCTAAAGGTAATACAATAAGTTAGTGATATGATTTTTTAAGGTATTTCTAACTCTTGTTTGCTAAGTAAAACCCCTGACAAAGTTGTTTTTAACAATGTAAATTGTACAACTATTTTTGATATCACCCTGTAACTCACCCCCTGAACCTAAATTTGAAATAATCCGTTAATACATAGTTTAACTTTTTGGGCTATTTTCAACTTTTTATTGTTAAGTAGAGAACTAGAATTTCTAAACAAATCTATAATAGATTTTAAGGTCACCCTGTAGCAGACCTGAACCTAACCTTTATAACCTGGGTTTGGCAGACTTTTTTTCTATCTCTTCTCATACCTGATCATAAGAAATATTAGACAAACATTATTTTTAATTATATGATAATAATAACAAGTTTGATATTTATATATTCAAAGGTTATTTTTTGGGCCACGGGTTGCAATAAATCCGAAAATTATTTTTTTTCATAAATTTATCAACTTATCGTTTTCTTTCCTAAAATTCATTTGATTTCGTTAAAATTAAATTACGTGGATTTTGTGGTCGGCTGTACTTTGCATGTCATGTTCGTGTTATTTGAATCCAACTTTAACGAAAGAAGAAAAACGTCTCATGGTTTTGTTATTGTTTTTTTTCCGGAAAAATACAATTTTTTAAGAACCTGTGCATCATCAACAATCCCGGAAAAATATTGAACTATCAGCAATCGAGTTTAAAGGTAGGTTTTAGATTATATTTTTCCTCATTTTTCGGTTTTTGCCGCTGTACAAAAAACTGAAATTTACGATGTTGCCATGATTTAGGGCTTAAATTTGAGGCGTCAAATTTTTTCAGATTGTTTCAAATTATTTCAAATTTTAAAGAATTGCCCCCATTATGTCACATTTTGTCAAATTTCGCCAGATTTTTTTAAATGTAAAGAATTGACCCCAAAACTTCAAAATTCCATAGATTTTTGACTATTTCTATAAATCACCCACATATATGGATGGCACTGGGCCGTTAGTGGTAAAATTGTTCCTACCAAGTCACACACTGTTAAAAAGGAAATTTTGTCCTCTTAAAAGTTATCTACAGAGTGCTTAGTTTTTAAGGAAACTGCAAAACACCTGTAATAATTATTGTGACTGTTTTTGATTTTTCCAATTTACAGACGCCACCGAAGTGTTACTCACAACCTGGACTGCACCGAAAAATATATACAGTCAATTTCGGATATAGTGAACTCGAAGATTGCACGAAAACTGGTTCGCTATATCCGATCTTTAATATAAGAAGTTAGACTATTGTATACATAAGTAAAAAAAAATTGGGTATTTTGAACGGGGTTTGCTATAAGCGAGTGTTCATAATAAAGGGGTTCGCTATGTGCGGATTTCACTGTATTGTAAGTGAAAGTTTCATTGTTTACAAAAAAGTGTAGTTTACTTTTTTTCATAAATGGCTTCGTTTCATTGAAAATGGGTTAAATTTAAAAGATTTAAATAAAATGTCCAAGAAATGTACCTGGAAAAACATAACTCTGCAAGGGTAGTGCCTAGGTAGCCCGGAGATATCTCGTTTAAATGAACCCACTTGGCCGTCACGTCCGGTCCTGTTTCGGTTCGTCAGAATACGAATAGGATTAAAACCAAGCAAATGAGTAGACTACCACACATTAGCCCGTCACGGCACCGAACGGCGAGTCCGCCGACGGTCCAGATTTCAGTTCTCCGACTCTCCCCGTGAAACGACGGTTCGTGCCAGGACGGGATAGCCAAGTGTACGCGGAGCCGGCCGCATGTGTAAACGACGTCCATGATTGCGATTCGGTTGTAGCCTGAATGCTGCCGTAACCGTGGCAATGAAGCCCTATGCTACATTGACACAGTTCGGTTACGTTGGCGATCGATTGACAACGGTTAGGTTTTACATTCTCTAGGATCCCGGGAAAGAGGTCAGTATGTTTTAAAAAAATATATGTATGTTAGAAGTTTACGAATTCTTTCTTAAGAAAGATTGTTCCAGACTGAATTTTAACGAACATTTTTGCGAGCACGGGTGTTAGTTACCCAAGCGATTTACCATATCGTCTGCTATTTACCAGAGAGGTTCGGCCGGCGCGCATATTTGTATACAATATCAAAACACCCTATATAAATATTCCAAAATTCATCAAAATTTGTACATACTGTACAGTAATTCTGTAGAATTACCAAACAAAACTTTAGTCTATTCACACCAAGCCATTTATCCCTTCTGGACGCAAATCATCACCCAAGTTTATAAAAAAAACAAAAATGTGTATTTTGGTTGTAAAAAAAAACTATATGAAAAACAAAATATCTATCGGCAATAGCTATATAAAATTTAGCTGTATTAACCTGTCTAACTCAATTTCAACCAAAGGTGCTTATGAATACCATAACCTTAAATTTAAACATATGGTCATGTCGTAGTGACTATTGTTAATTGGTATCAAGCTATCCAAAAAAGAAATGAGCGAGATGCAGGATTAAGTACTAGCTTAAAATCATAATCTGGATTCTAGAAATCCCATGTAGGCACAACATTGTGAACCCATTATAAATAATCTATAACCAAAATACCATATAGCCAATGTATAAATATTTTGTCGAACATAGTTTGAACCATAAAACAAGATCAATACCACATTTTGATAAAGAAAAAATATAAAACTAAAAAAAATTAAGTAGTCTAAATAGAGAGATAATTGTCTGTTAAAGACATAAAGAAAAATTGTAACATTTCCTCGGCAAAGAAAAATTTTTATAAATATATATATATATATATATATATATATATATATTTATTTATGTTATAACATGTTGACCTAATTAAAAATAAAAATCTGGTATATGCAATTGAATTTCATATTACCATTGATTAAAATTAGAGCAAAGTTCTATTTTATCCTAAAAAAATTTTTTTTAAGGTTATGTTATAACATAATTAAAATACCTTGTTTCTCGACAAATGTTTGAACAAAAGAGGAGCGATTTTTGTCCCATTCCTCTCAGTTCCCCAAACTACATAGCAATCACTGACCAATCAGATTCCCTAAAACCCCAAAATCTTCATTCTCCAGAAAATCAATAACACAAATCCGTATTCATTAATAAGACTAAAACTGACTGAATAATTTTGACTCACTTTATTTAAATTACAAAAAACTTATGTTTATTGTTTTATAGGTAACTAAATTTGTAAATAATCTTAGAGTCTTCGCAAAACAAAGCTTTTAAGGTTAAAATACAACATGGCCAATTACGCAACATCTGTCGTACAAGTTGAACAACCAGAAAATTATTTCTATCCCTGTTTCACCCCAATGACAAAAAAGGGACAGACAATTCACTCGATCCTATTCCAAAACTGAAACATATTCAAAATGAACCTCTCCCATCAGTTAGTTCACTGCATAAAATCAATAATCTCGATCTTAACCTGACTACAGATAGGTAGTGTGCAAGTCACCAGATAAATTTTCAAAATATTCTAATTAAACTCTCTCACGATGTCGCTAGAGGTTATTTTTTTAAAGCAAATATTTAAATTCACTTAGCAAAAACGCGTTACGAAAAAAATGTAATTTTATTCGTAACAAGCGTTACTCTGTGAGCCGGTCAGCATATTTTCCAGGATTTTTAATTTTCTTGCTATATTTTTGCAAACAATATCCAATGAATTATATATAGAGATCATTGACAATATCTAAGTAATTTTTGAAATAAATTACATAAAAATTATTTTTGACTTACCCAAATAAACTTGATCTGTCATTCTCGACTGCTCCTAAACTTCTGTCCGAAATGCAATACTGTTCTCTGATGTCTTGTTTGCTGTAGCAAAATTTAAAATTAATTAATAACAAAACATAATATGGTTTCTAAGTCTTAAGAAAAAGTAGGGGAAGAGGGCCAAATGGGGTACAAGGATATAACAAGGTACCGCAGTTTTAACTAAACTGCGCATGAACGAAAACCCTTCTGCCCCCGTTAGTTAAAGGGCTTCATAAATGCAATGTTTCCCTGTCTTATTGAGGCCTTTTAACTAGCCGGGGCAGCTTAGTATTAAATTTTTTCCTCCTGCGATTATTACAACCATATACATAATATTCCAATACCCATGATATTTGCCAAAACATGACGCAAACATGTGCTCGCGGTCCTCACGAAAAAATATCCTGATTGGTTGCTTTCAATTACATATGCATATTATTTATTATACCTATGTATTTTTTTTTGGTCTGTATGGTGTTCCGAGATAAGAATAGCACCAAGGTAACCCCTAGGCCTGTCGCAAGAGGCGACCAAAGGGGCCTCGACCCATGGGTAAATGGGTAGTCTGGTAACGGACGAGCATTGACCAGTATGTTAACAGAAAAAAAAATTAAACTGGTAACCTTTGGGATCACACCAGATAACATCTATCGTAAAGGGGATGGCTTAGTCTGGTGATTTTTTGAATGGATTCGGTGGCCTGGCCATTCAGGAAATCACAACATGGGACAGGGAATATGAAGTGCCTATTTGGAGTTAGCAGCTAGTGCGGGCACATTGTGGGTCTCTGTACCCTGTTGATTGTGTCAAAAAGTTTATGACCCATCAGTGGTCTATCATCATCATTATGTGGTATATCATGATGACTAAGTTTCTGGCATAAAATATAATTTGAAGTCTACTGGGTTCTATACACTAGATAGTATTTAAATTATTATCTGAGTAGAATACAGTAGGTACGTGGTGCACAACTGGCCGAGAAAGATGGCTTACGTGCCAGGTTAGATCCTTTAAGGGTGCTAACCGCCACTACCGGACATTCATACATTCATTCATGCATATTATTTCCATATAGTACGTATTATTCCAATACCCACGGTATATTTGAAATCAATGGACATAAGTCTATTTCTTTGCGGTCCTTTTTCAAATGCATATTATTTTGATCGTCGTCACGTCAAATCATCGGCGCACAGTTTACAAAAATCTATATACATTTGGTATCTATACTATGCCTTTTTCGTATCTTTATTTCTGAATGTTTGTATCAAATGGCAGTATTGGAACATTACGTTTATGAGTACAACTCTCTGAAATATGATTCCTGCTGGTTCGTCTGAATTTGTTTTGCTCGGCATGTGATGGTGCGCGCTGTTTATTGTAAAAATTGCCTGCGCATTATTTGAAGTTGGGTAAATTATTTTATGCTATTGTATGTTTGTATTCATGAAATATGTGAAAAATATCTTCAGTCATTTTATGTTATGATATAGGTAACTAAAGAAAAATTCTTTTTTAATTGGCTCTTTTCTAGATTTATCGTACCTACCTACAGATTTTTTTTTCAGTTACTGTTATAGGTATTTATGTCTTTTCTTTGTTTTGTGTTAAGTGCCCAAAATGCTTTCGGCTTAAAGTTCAAACAAATCAACAGCAAGCTAAGAGTGCCTGCAAGGCAGAGTTGTTTTTGCTGAGACATGAAAATCGTTAGAGATCATTCTTTAGTTGGTTTCTGTACGCTTCACATCGCTTCATTTAAGGGGGGTTTTTTCAACTGGGAAAATGTTAAATCTCTGAATTATTTTAACTTTATATAAAACCTTGTTATTCTTAACTATTTTGATCTTTACTTTTAGAGTTGATTTTAATTTTAAACCTTTTTTTATTATTACTGTTTCCACTGTTTTGAAATATTACTGCTATCTTTTTCTGGTTTCGAACACAAACCTTTCGTTGCCCCAAAATAGGAATTTTTAATCACTATATTATCCTAAACCTAAACAATTATAATAAGTAAATTAAACAGTTGATTGAATAACTTTACCTATTCAATCAACGTTTAAAATTTTAATAAATTAATATATTTACAACAAACATAAAAAGGGTTTTTAAAACCTAAAAGTTTAAAGAGTGTAAGTATTAGAATACGAAAGTTTAATAATTTTAACATTGAAGTCAAATATATACAGGTATGTATAATTTTCCTACATTGTTTATAAAATTGAGAAAAACGCTTATGGTATAATAAACTTCCTCCAAGAACCGCCAAATTCCATTTCGAGATCGTAATAAATAATAAATTTAGTAACTTTTAATAATTTTATCAGTCACTTAAAGTGTTGCACAAATTGGCAGCTTGCAACGTTTAAGCCTTGGCTACTTGATTTGACAGTAGCACTGTCAACGAGGTCACCTCACTATCAAAGAGAACTGCTTACCTTGTGTAAAAAAAGCGTCAAAATGTATCGAAAGTCTCTAGACTATAAGAAACAAGATATACAAACCTGTAATGAGCTGCATTTGAACCACTTCCAGAGAATCCACCTTTCCTGGTGCCATGAAGCCTTCCCATAATTTCGTCTTCCGAGCCGTAGCTTAGAGCTGTATGCTGAATATCGGCCTGAAACAATAAATATTGGAAAAATACCCAGGATAAAACATTTTATATCTTCGTACTTTAATAATATATTCAAATTTTTAAAATTGGGGATTACGAATCAAAACTTGTAAGAAAAATAACAGGTATCTGAGTTTTAAGGCCTTGTAATAAAAAAGTTATCAATTCCTTGGTTTATAAGACACATAAGGTTGGCTCGGCTCTGCGCATTATTTTGATATTCTATGTTTAGACGCGTCGCCGTCGCACAGTGGATCAAAGTATAGAAAACTGGGGACATAGTCTATAATTGAATGTAACTTCGGAGCGACTGGACATATTTTAATAATTTTGTGCATTTTGGAAACAAAATTCTTTGTGTGCTTATTTTGGTAATTTTTGAACCACTCTCTAGAAACTTTTTGTGCGCCACAGTGTTTAATTTGGAGCACGTGTCAAAAGATAAGATCTTTGTAGCATATCTAGACATACAAGTCAGTTTATACAAAGTAATTTTTTACAAACGTACATTACTTTAATTTTTTTATCGTAGAAATACGAATCAGAAAGTGGGTGCCTTACATTTTTTATTTGGTTGCTGTATACAGTAATTTTTTTTATCATGTATCATAGGGACATGTTAAAAGTTCGATTTTATATTATCTTTCGTTGTTTCCTTTGTTTGTTCATATACACTTTTAGTGAAATTAACCAAGGAATCACCCACTTAATTTGTCCACCTACTTATGACTCACCCTGTATAACTAATAAACAATAAAGCTACTCTGTTTCTCATGTAGTACAAAGGAGGGAATTTAGGCCTAGCAAGTGAGCCTTGATGTGAGCCCTCATTGCGGAAAACAGAGATTTATCTTCATTTAAATCAGACGCCAATTTTATATAAAAAATGCTTAAAAATAAAGTTTATCTTCCCCGATTGAACGCATGAATGCAACACCACCAGAATTTATAGGCATTGTTAAATAGCAAAATTAGCACTGCATTGCCCACTGCGTACCGTCCCCAACCCTATGGGCTAGGAAGGTAATTTTTTAGGTTGTGTAGCAACCAAACTGAAGAAGAACATTTCTTATCATTTATATATTCTTATATATAAAAACCGATTCCCAGGATCTAAAAGAATTTACGAAATTAACGGTCAGGAATAAAATAATAAACATAAAATTCGTACATTTTGAAAATTGGCTTTTTAAAATGTCAAAAATTTTTTTGAGTATAATGCAAATTTAAGAAACTATTTATAAACTAAAATAAGCTACAGATGAAAGTTTAAACTAATCATGACTATCTATGACACTCTTGAAGCATATTTGTTTATGTTGTATACCTTTAAACAACATTTACATATTACGTCTTCTTTTTTGCTCCAAAGGAAATAGGAGTGGGAAAGCATAGGCAGATAAACGTGTTTAAGTTCAACACTTTTCCGTGATTAATTTCCTGAATTTTTCAGTTGTAATCCTGCGAAATTGCCTCGCCCCTAGATACAGAGCCTAAGTAGGATAAAAACCAGCCAGTGAAAGTGAAATATTTTTAAGAAGGATGCCAAATAAATAATACTTAAATGAACAAACATTATATTATAAAAAGATATATTTTTTTAATTATATAAGACGGTACAAATCTAAGAGAAAACATCAAACGTGGACAACCTACAACAATGGCAGCAATGGTTATTTAGATATCTATATACATAATTATGTAAAGCCCGGTGCCCACCTAGGACTTTCTTGTACGTGCCCGCGCACCCGTCACGTGACTGTCGGTTCATTTTATATTGAGATCATGTGACGCGTGAGCGGGCACCCACGAGAAAGTCATAGATGGGAACCGTGTGTAATAGTACAATTTGGATATGCAGTGACGTAAGATTTTCTGTAATGTAGTAGATAATGACACATAAGTATATTGGCTAAAAAATGTGGAAAGCGTCACTTGTCGTCACGTGAATTCAATTGGGCGACCGACGCGTAGCGGAGTTTGGTCGGCAATCAAGTGCACAAAACTTTTTTTTTACGGAAAATGTTTATTAGGCTTATAGGTTTTAAGAAACATGCCAAAAAAGTAGTGCGGAAAAGCGGTGCTTTCAAAACTAAAATCCAAGCAAAAAAATTAAATTTTCATTCAACACAGATAATTTGAAAAAAAAACCAAAGCTTCAAACTCTTAAACCCCAAGACTAAACTTTAATGGACCCGACAATATTTAATTAATTACCACCGGAGATAATCTTGGCAAATTAATTGGATGGCGACGCCGACCGTGAAACAAACGCATTTTGCGTCTTGACCTGTCTTAAAGCGGGAATTGATGTTTTTTGTCAAATCAGGTCTTTATGATTTTCTTTTGCAATCGGGTGTGGCGTTAAGCCGAGATTAAATGGAACAGGGTTTAGCGAGCCTGGCCTGATATGTGCTCCGCCACACGTCGCACAGTGGTCAGCTTCTCGGTTCTGAACGATTGAAATTATTTTATGATTTTAATTTTGACAAATTGATGCTGAAAGTTAGGAAATATCAACTAGCGTTTAAAAAATGTGATTTTAATATACTGTGCATTCTGGAGATGGTACAGTCGCCTCCAAAAATAATATTGCATATCGTTTTTTTCCTCTTGAGCAAAAAACTTGAAAAATTGATACTTTGACACTGTGTATGTAACTAGCTTATAGCTTTTTTATTTAACATAGCTTTTTTATAAAAATTTAACTAAATTTATTAATCTTGCTATGGTATTCTTTATCGTTGTCTTTATATTCACTATTTTGACATACACAGTTCAAAACGGATTGATTTTTATCCTGTGAAACCGGTGTTTAATGCCACATTTTAAATAAATTACGTTGGCCAATCCCATGGGCTAACGCTGAAACAAGAAATCATAGCTAATACAGCGGCAAGAAGCGGCAGCCGATTGTAGCACCTATAGAATCCTTGATACATGATTGAAATAATAAAGTCACAAACGCAATGGATACGTAACGATCCAGACTTTTTCAGTATATATTTGAAAAATTATAATAAATCAATACACAACTTTAATCTAATTTTTTTAATAAACAAATTGAAACTTTGCAAATGGTTTAATAGTAAAAATTAAAGAAACTAACCCATATTTTAAATACACGTGAAGAAATCACTTTGAAACTAGAGATTAAGTTTACCAACTTTAAGCACTCTTAAAAATCGCCTTTCCGCGCGGAATAAGTGCGGATCATTATGCAGTCTATCAAACGGCCTATGACTTATCGTTGTAACAAGGGACAACGAGTTAGTTGATCGATTTTCTGTATTGGGGGTCTACTAATAAGGTAATTGGGCACTTTTTTAAGACTTGGTGGTTATGATAGAAAATAGTTCGATATTGAGGTTTCGATCGTCTAAATTAGACCTGCTGACCTCCGTGCGTCGTGGGAATCTCAAGCAGGGCTATCAAAATGGACGGGCCACGATCATCCACTTTGTTGACGTCTGATTTTTTTTTTGATGGTCACGTTACGACACAGCTGATTGTCTTTAAAATACTAAAGTTGCAGTGACGGTTCATGAATATTTGATTTTTTTTTAATAAAGCCGGTTTTGAGATTGTTTCTATATTTTTGCAGAACAATTTTTTTTAAATGTATAGTAATCCTTAATTTTTCAGAGCCGCCTCATTAGCTGACACAAAAATTTCATTTAAAGCAGAAGCGAATGTGTTCGTTTTTGCGTGGAAAGTAATCGGATTACATATATATATTTGTTTATATTGGGCACTCGGCAGATTTTAAAACTTAATATATAGTTATTTACATGTGTTTACAAAAATTACAACATCAAAAAATGTTTTTTTTTGTAGTGTAATTTTATTTTAAAAGATTAACGCTGGTATTTTTGGCTATTGAATGAACTTTATTGTAAAAAATCATAAAAAAATTGAAAAAGTTTTACAATACAAACCAGTAAAGAAATGCCATGACAAACATAGATGACAAAGTTAAATATAACAGTTGGCATGCGGTACATGGCGAGTAATTTGAATTCAAAATAAGGAATGCTAAATCTTGAAGATTTTAACCTTTTAATCATCTTGCAACCCTACAAAATATTGGTGGAATATCGGGATGGTGTCTGAGTATATTTCAGTGAAATTTCGCGGAAATCTGTAGTTCCATTTTAAAAATATCATAAAAAAAAGTCTGACCTTCCACAAGACCCAATGTAAAAGTCAGCCCCCCGAGAACAGCTGATTTTTTTAGGGTCGTGGCCTGTATTTTTTTGTTGGGTTTGTCTGAAGATGGATTTGGTGTGACTGAACTTGGCTTTTCCCGTCCGGCAAATTTACACAAAACAAAAGATAGAAAGCTTACAAATGTGTGCCTGCAAACGAATTCAATGAGATACGTGCTGGTTTGTCAAATATCGGTTCTTAATAAATTCAATATCTCAGAGGAAGATATAAATAGGGCTGCGGCTGTGGAGAGGGTCGACTCTTCACAAATGGCAGCCGTGCATTAGGCGTCAGCATGGGTTGCAAGGGTTTCCAAGAGATGGCGCCAATTGCCAAGCCTTTATACATTTCTCCGTTACTTTTCGTGCGTAAAAATTGTTTGTTAAAAAAGTTGAATCAAAACTTTCAGAAGGTGACAGTAAAGAAGCGATTAAAATAAAAAAAAACATCCGAAGACACAATCGCTAAACAAAATGAAGAAACCTTAACAAAACCTAAAGAAAACCTTCCAGGTGAAAGAGTTGGAGAAACAAGTCTCAAAGAAGAACAAATCACAGAATGAAATCAATCAAAAAGTGACATTTTTGCAGCTTCAAACAAAATTAAAAAATCATTTTTTTCATTTAGACCTGGTTCTGCTAGAGGTCTGGACTCGTCGGAATTTTTTCCTCTGGCATCTTCCTATTTTTTAGGAATTATACTTTTTTCGATAACGGTTATGCAAATTTCCTCCTAATGTGACTATCGAAAATGATTATACGGATAGGTGACACTGACACCCAATTCTATCTCGTCGTACTTTTGCAAAAAGGTTTAAATATTAATTAAAAATATTTTTTTTATTTAAATTAGGAAAAACAGAGCCAGCAAATACTTTATGAATCATATCTGCTCACGTATGATACTTTTCATAATATCTGCACATTTTTTCAATGACACACTTTCTTGCTGAAAAATTGAATAGCATCTTTTACGTGAAGATGTCAGAGCTGCAGGAAAATTTAGATATTTAGCTTTCAATTACTATTTTTTTCGACCCTACTCAATTATCTTACATAATCACCTCAAAATTGGTTTAGTGGTTTAAGTGCTGCACATAGTTTAAAGTAGACTATGTAGTAGTTATGCCTTCACATTAGGGTTTAAAAATATGTCACTGTATTCCTGGGCATTTTAACCTGAAAAGGCCACTTGTCGCTGACACTGGAAAAAATGGGAGTAGAAACGCTTGGCTTTTTTTGTCTTTACGCCCGAAACGCCTCCTCGCTTGGGAAATAAAGTGGAAATAAAATTAGAAAACCCACACAAACTATGAGATATAGCTTTAAAGCCCACATTCATGTATGAAATTTTAATAAGGGCTTGTTTTTAAATAAATAGGGTATCCGCAGTTTAGCTTGTTGCGGAATTATCCCTATTGGTTCCATTTCTTTCTATTTGAATACATTTTAAACAATTCTCTATAATTGTTATTTAGTCAGCCAGTTTTGACTTATTCAACCATCACCAGAACTATAATTAAATTAAACGACACACTACCCAAGAGATACTAATAAAATAAACTTGAACATTCACAAAAAAACACAAAACAAATATTTTATTTAATTTCAGAAAATATAAAGTTATTGATAAAATTATCAGCTGATTGAAAAATTTTTTGTATTTCGAGTGTTTAAGGGCTGAACTGGCGGGCCAATGGGGTGCTACTATAGTAGTTTTTTTTATTGTTGTCCTTTAACAATTTAAATGTGATTGCATACTTTGGGGAGTGTGTCGTGTAAATGTATATAGTTGTATATTATTCCTGATGATGGTACAAACAATTATTTTTGGATATGGGAGAGTCTCGAAATTCATCCGGTTTTTTTCTTTGATGGAATCAAGATTGTTGACAAATGACAAGTGATATCCATTGGATATTCATTGATGGAATGCTGATGAAATTATATGAAAATGAGATCCTTACCTATTTTGTTTTTTCCGAAAGTTTTGTAACACAACAAAGATGACAATGGAAGAAACGGAGGAAACAACTCTCGAGGGCATCAAGAAAGAGGGCGAGGATTAAATTTTCGTATATAAAAATATACAGCTGATTCGACTGACAATTGACAGACAAATGTCATTCATCAGAAATTGCTCACGGATTGCCAGAGTCGGTGAGTTTTGGTGACTTCGATTGGGGGATCGGTGGAATCCATCGGACCTACCGAAACTTGATTTTCACGGATGCATGTAAGAACCCGATTGTTTTCATCGGCGAATTTAGAGATTCTCCCAAGTCCCGGCTGCCAGAGTCGGAGACCCACTATACAAAAAACAATAATTATGCAAACATTCACGAAAAAACACAAGTTTCAACCAATTTCCAAAAATATGTATAGAGTTGTTGATAAAATCATCAGCTGACTTAAAAAAAATATTTTATTGTGTTTTCTTCGTGTGTTTAAAAGCTAAAGTGACACGTCAGGTTTGCTATAGTAGTTTGTTTTATTGGTGTCTTTTAACAATTTAAATGTGATATTTTACTGATAATATATCTCGTACTTTGGGATATATTATTTATACAGGGTGTCCCAAATAAAAGCAAATACATGGGGATTTCGGAAACGGTAAGTGATACGAGTTTCTTTGAATAAAAAAAAGTTGCGCTATTCTAAGCTTAATTAGATGCCGTATCAAAATTAAAAATATCTATAGGGGTTACTAAAATATCGAGCAAAAACAAAAAATTGTGTTTCTTGAAAAATCGAAATCTTGCCGTCATCTTACAAACAAATTTAATGAAATTTGGTAGTTTTGTATAAGCAACTACGCCCAATCGAATAACGTTCACAAATTTTTTCTAGGCCTTTTGGTTTTTTTGAATTGTTATTTCTTATGACCGCCATATTGAATTTATACGTTAATAAATAGAGCATTAAAAGAGCTTTTCAACCATGTATAATAAGCCTATCTTTGAATGACGGAAAATGTGAATTTATTAAAAAAATTGTTTTTCACTTAGTTGGCTATGAAACAAATGCACGTAACTACCTTTCAAAACTTTTCCATGTATTTGATTTATATGCAAATCTTTAAGGCCCTAATTTTTAAATTTTCTTTTTTTTCTTAAAATTCAACAAACTCGTATCCCTTTCCGTTTCCGAAATTCCCATGTAGTTGCTTTTATTTTATCCCAAATAAAAGCAAGTACATGGGGATTTCGGGAACGGTAAGTGATACGAGTTTCTTTAAATAAGAAAAAAGTTGGGCTATTCTAAGCTTAATCAAATGCCGTATCAAAATTAAAAATATCTACAAGGGGTTTCTAAAATATCGAGCAAAAACAAAAAATTGTACGTTTTGAAAAATTGAAATATCGCCGCCATCTCACAAACAAATTTAATGAAATTTGGTAGTTTTGTATAAGCAACTACGGCCAATCGAATAACATTAACAAATTTTTTCTAGGCCTTTTAGTTTTTTTGAAACCATAGCCAACTTTGTTATTTCTTATGACTGCCATATTGGATTTATACGTCAATAAATAGAGCATTAAAAGAGCTTTTCAACCATGTATAATAAGCCTATCTTTGAATGACGGAAAATGTGAATTTACTAAAAAAATTGTTTTGCAATTAGTTGGCTGTGAAAGAAATGCCGTAGTTGTATTTGTTGTCATACCTACGTAACTACCTTTCAAAACTTTTCCATGTATTTAATGTATATGCAAATCTTTAAAGCCCTAATTTTTAAATTTTTCTTTTTTTTCCCTAAAATTCAACAAACTCGTATCCCTTCCCGTTTCCGAAATCCCCATGTAGTTGCTTTTATTTGGGACACCCTGTATAGTTTTATACGTTTCTTGTAGGACAAGTATGAACTCTAGCGCTACCTTTTGGTAAAATATGTAGATTATAAATAAAAGGTATTAAACTTTACAGGGATGTCATTTTCAATATTTTGCCTGCTGTTTTTCTTTTACATAATATTTGGTAAACAGGGACAATACAAGTAAAAAGTTGAAAACTTATATTTTTTTATTTTGATTGACGTATGGCAAAAATATTTGTTCCATTGTTTTTATTTTTTAATAGGCTTTAGAATTAGTTAACACAAGTGGGCCATTCCCTCTAAGAAAAAAGTTGTATGTAAGCAGATAGACCAATTTTCCGGGAGTTCGTCCAAAAATGTTTTGCGTCACAAATAAAGCCCATGAACACTTAGTTTTCATGTTTTTGTTTTTTCATAACACAAACTTAAAGTCGCCACCCTGTATACTAAAACTTTTGCGTTTTATACAGTTCTGAACATTTCTACGCAGAACAAAATCAAAGCACAGTTGTCACTATCCAAGGGCGTATCCAGTCCAAAACAGAAGAGAGGATGGGTTTCTGAATTAAATGGCCTTCTTAACTTAAGAGGAGGGCAAATCCCTAATTTATTTGACTTTTATTTTCATTTAATTTTTACAAAATATTTTAATTTTAGTGATAAATTATTTCTTCCTGTGAGTGGTTAGAATGTTAACACGTCTAGTTTATTAAAATTCCTTTTGGAAAGGTCAGAGGTGCCCCTTGACATTATGCCTTAAACGACATTCTCAGAATTTTCATATTCTGGGGTCTTTAGAGCTGAGTGTAACTTGGGTATTACATAAAAGAATATCAATAGTTTAGGAGATGAATCGGTATATGATTTCAAAAGAATATGTTTATATTTAAACATAGCCCCCTTTCGGAGTTATGTGGTTATTGATCGATATGTAATTTTCAGTTTTTAAAAATAGTTTACATAAGGCATTAATCATGCCAAATAATTTCTATATTCTTTAGTAATATACTTTTAGAAGTGAGGTGATTCCCGGTGATTTTTTTTATTTGCTCTTAATTAGCCCATGCAAAAAATTAAAGCAAAATTTCTTAAAATGTACCAGCAGCCCATAAGAAAAAAGGGCAAAAGACACAAACAGCCTTGGTCTTGATCCATCCGCCAACTAATTTCCCGGCGGACGCCAAGGCTAACATTGCCCTTATCGTTATCGATGCGGTCGAATCGGGTTAACCTTCTTATCTCGATTAGACAGTGCGGTACAATTAGGTTCAACCTAAGGGAGCTTCGTTGTTTGGGGTTCGGTTACACACTGCCCCCTACCCAAAAGGCACCCTTACGGCCCCCTGAACCGTGAAAATATTATAGTTTTAGTTATAACTCAATAACTGAACCGATTTAAATAGGGGGAAATTGTTTAAATGATCTATGATTTTACCCACTTTAGTAAGACAGTCTGGAGAGTACCACATACTGATTACCCATGCTAGAGTAAAAAAGAAATAGGAACACGGGGAGGTGACTGATCTTGCCTAGACATTAATCTCATTAAATCAAAAAGTTCTCCAAGAACTCAATTCATTCGATTGCCATTCATTTGGATTATAATCTCTGCAGGAGAAACGTGCAACAAAAAACGTCTTCGTGCACATGACCGCAAATTTATTTTGGAGTGGGCGGAAAGACGCTGGAGAGGAGAGGTGGAGTAAACTTCGCGAAATATTGATGCATCTTATGCGTGCATTGAGCGTTTGAGGCGTTTGGTTTAGTATGATATTAAGCATAGCACCTCGGTCGGCATTATCCTGTTGCCTGGAAGGTCGTCGAGAATGTCAATAAATTATGGATATATTTTTGGGCCTGAAATACTTTACGCCCTCCTGAGCGAAAAAGTATCACTTTACGCCTGCTTTTGAAAACTACAAAATATCTAAAAATGATATAGGTTTGTACAAAAACTAAATGAATCCATGACGGATCTGATACCTTCCAAGTTAGCCTATTACTACACTTCAAGTGAACTCCATGAAATACCAGAAAATAGATTTCTGTAAATATAACCAAACCGAACCGAACAAAAAGTTTAATTAAATTTTTTAATTGTCAAAAAACATTAAGCATTAATGGATTTTGACCAAAATTTTGACCAAGCTGGTGAAGCGTCGAACACCATTTTACCTGAAAATGTTATGACAATCAGTTTAGCGGTTTAGGCGGTATCTTATTCGTCGAAAATAATACCTTTTCTAGCCAATGCTGCGCGGGCTAGGAAGGTAAAAATATGATATGTTAAGACCTATATTCACCCTATACGTTATTATAATTTGAGGTCACTAGCCAGTGGCTAACTTGATGCTGGTTTCATAGTCAAAATATACTTAGCTTATCAAATTTGGAGGCAACTTCACTAAGTATGCAAATCACAAAAGAATGTATTAGCTCACACATATACTATACTATAGTAGTGTGAGCTATGGTGATCCTAATTTTTTCGAGAAAAAAAAAGTTGCTCCGATTTCAAAAATTTTTATATATCTTTGCGTTTCAGATGATTTTGAAACTTTTTTGTTGCGCCGTCTGTCTGTCTGTCTGTCTGTCTGTCTGTATGTCTGTCTGTCTGTCTGTCTGTCTGTGTGTCTGTATGTCTGTCTGTAACGACCAACGCGCATAACTCAAAAACCGCTTGGCCGATTTTAATGAAATTTGGTATCTAGGCTGGGTCTTGGGTCGAGATGGTCCCATTTAAAAATGAACAAAATCCACCGAACACAAACCAAATAAAAGGGTGGGGGTAGATTTCAAAAATTAGAGTTTATGTGAAAATATGGCGTGTGTGATATTAAACGAAAGGTAATTGAGTCTGCAGTTAAACAAAATACATTTTAATTAATTTAAAAAAAAGGTGGGGGTATATTTTAAAAATTAGAGTTTAAGTGAAAATATGGCGTGTGTGATATCAAACGAAAGGTAATTGAGTCCGGACTTTAACAAAATACATTTTAGTTTTTGTTTTTTTTGTAAGGGTGGGGGTAGATTTCAAAAATTTGAGTTTAAGTCAAAACATGGCTTGTGTGGTATCAAACAAAAGGTAATTTAGTCTGGAATTGAATAAAATATATTTCAGTTTTTAGTTATATTAGCTCATACGTACACTATAACTATAGTACCTAGTGTGAGCTTAGGGGCCCATATATTGGCAGAGTATTTTTTATTGCCCCATTACGATGTTTTTTATTACCCCACGATAGTCAAAACGAAAGGGTAATAAGAACCATTTCCATTTTGGGTCAGCTGTTTATGACCAGCAAAATTTAAAACAATAAATAGAGAGTCTTACATTTGACAATAAACTTAAGTATTATAACTGAAAATAAAGTGTTTCCTTCAGACAAAACAAAATATTATCTGAAATGGTTTGCTTGTGAAAAATATGTTTAAAACAGAGCACAAAAGTGCTAAAACTTTATTAGTATTGTAGTAGAAAAATTTTAAAGGTTTGTTCAGAAATGTCAAATGACAAAAGAAAAAATGCAAGAGTAGCACATTCTATAACCCATTACCCCGTCTTCCCCTATGTCAAATAAATGAGTTTCGCCAGAGACTGATGAATTTTATTCTATCTGTCCCTGGTTTAGCGTCATCCAAATCTCGCGGAATTTAATAGAAGCTCGATAAAACACATTCGCGCACGTTCTACGCACGTCAAAATTAGCTTAGATGATATGTCTTATTACATTGAGTTTGGTTTTGCAAAGATAAAAGTAACTTTAATTTTTATCTGATATTTTAGCTCACACATATACTATACTATAATAGTAGTGTGAGCTATGGTGATCCTAATTTTTTCGAGAAAAATAAAAATTGCCCCGATTTCAAAATTTTTTATATATCTTTGCGTTTCAGATGATTTTGAAACTTTTTTGTTGCTCCGTCTGTCTGTCTGTATGTCTGTCTGTAACGACCAACGCGCATAACTCAAAAACGGCTTGCCCGATTTCAATGAAATTTGATACCTAGGCTGGGTCTTGGGTCGGGATGATCCCATTTAAAAATGAACAAAATCCACCGAACACAAGCCAAATAAAAGGGTGAGGGTTGATTTCAAAAATTAGAGTTTATGTGAAAATATGGCGTGCGTCATATAAAACGAAAGGTAATTGAGTCTGGAGTTAAACAAAATACATTTTAGTTTTTTTTAAGGGTGGGGGTAGATTTCAAAAATTAGAGTTTACGTGAAAATATGGCATGTGTGGTATCAAACGCAAGGTAATTTAGTGTGGAGTTGAATAAAATATATTTCAGTTTTAGCTCACACATATACTATACTATAGTAGTGTGAGCTATGGTGATCCTAATTTTTTCGAGAAAAAAAAAGTTGCTCCGATTTCAAAAATTTTTATATATCTTTGCGTTTCAGATGATTTTGAAACTTTTTTGTTGCGCCGTCTGTCTGTCTGTCTGTCTGTCTGTATGTCTGTCTGTCTGTCTGTCTGTCTGTCTGTCTGTCTGTCTGTATGTCTGTAACGACCAACGCGCATAACTCAAAAACCGCTCGGCCGATTTTAATGAAATTTGGTACATAGGTTGGGTCTTGGGTCGAGATGGTCCCATTTAAAAATGAACAAAATCCACTGAACAGAAACCAAATGAAAGGGTGGGGGTAGATTTCAAAAATTAGAGTTTATGTGAAAATATGGCGTGTGTGATATCAAACGAAAGGTAATTGAGTCTGCAGTTAAACAAAATACATTTTAATTTATTTTAAGAAAAAGGGGGGGGGGTATATTTTAAAAATTAGGGTTTAAGTGAAAATATGGCGTGTGTGATATCAAACGAAAGGTAATTGAGTCCGGAGTTTAACAAAATACATTTTAGTTTTTTGTTTTTTTTAAGGGTGGGGGTAGATTTCAAAAATTTGAGTTTAAGTCAAAATATGGCTTGTGTGGTATCAAACAAAAGGTAATTTAGTCTGGAGTTAAATAAAATATATTTCAGTTTTTAGTTATATTAGCTCACACGTACACTATATCTATAGTACCTAGTGTGAGCTTAGGGGCCCATATATTGGCAGAGTATTTAGTTATATTAGCTCACACGTACACTATAACTATAGTACGTAGTGGGAGCTTAGGGGCCCATATATTGGCAGAGTATTTCATTTGTGAGGCGGGAGCCATGCTTTCTTTGTCTATATGAACTGCACGCACCTGTGTGTACCCTGTAAAATTAATTTGTGGAAATAATGAATGGCCAAAAACATAAAAGGGTTTTTTGTGGATGCATTGGATAAGCAAATCATATCGATTGGCTTAAAATACTGATCTATTTTTAGTTTAGGCCAGTGCCGGCTCATGAGGTTGTGCGACGGAGCCATGGCACTAC
This sequence comes from Aspidapion aeneum, assembly GCA_963576565.1. NCBI lineage: Eukaryota > Metazoa > Arthropoda > Insecta > Coleoptera > Brentidae > Aspidapion > Aspidapion aeneum. The sequence continues at coordinate 81,388,028 of OY755044.1, read as the reverse complement.
CGCATTTTTCAGCAAAAAAACATTTTTTTTTTATTTTTAAAACATCTTTATTGTTTTTTTTTTATTTTATGCATTTCGTTTTGATTAATGTTTTGTATAAAATTCGGTAGCCCTGTGCAATGCAGTGGATCACACTCCGACTCTTTGCGACGGCAACGCGATCCCAAAGCAGCGTCGAACACGCTGCCACTTTTCTCTTGGCTCCTTCGGATAGAGATAGATTTTATCTGCAGCCTATACGAGCGAGAGTGATAGGGCCAATGTTGAGCATTTTAGCGTTGTTTAAACAGGAAAAATCAAAGAAATTTTGTACTTGGCACAGGCCATCAGTTAGTTGTATTACGTATTACTTGCATTGTTTTTGTGAGTGAGCCATGGATGTTTTAATTTACGCATTTCAGCAAAATTGTGTGATAAATTTTGAGTCATTTCATGGCGGAATTTAGGTAGGCAAAGGTTAGTTTCTTTTAAAAAAACTGGAAGTAGAAAGCGGGCGCAACACCCCGATTTTTTTTAATGACTCAAAATTCCTGCATTACCATGTTGTATAGACACGAGCCGCCGCTCGTTTAGGCTTATACAAAAGTACTCGCCCACTTTTTTAATGTACACTAATTTTAAAATTCCTAGGAAACAAAGAAACAGTGCGTCGTTTGGCAACACCGCATGGCTCAAAATTAGTATATTGATTTATTAAACGATTTTTTTCTAGAAGTTTTCAGAGCCCGCCGAAATTCCACGCTTTACAGTAAAATGCCATTAAAAAAATCCGATATACTAACACATAAATTACCTAAAAGAGCAAATTTTGTTTTTGCTCATGTGTGTGTTGGCCAGATTGTGATAAAAACCTTTCCTTTGTTTACAAAAGGATTGTACATACAAATTTTTTCTTGTACAGGTTGATTTTTTATAAACGTGCCTCGCCATAACTATGTTATTTTTTGTTATGGAGAGATTGACACTTTATTGACAGCTTTCACTAAGGCGGCAGGGTGGTGCCGTGGTATGATCGCCAGCTTGACGTTCGCGCCTCGGACAACGATGCAAAAAAAAATCTACCCTGCCGTTCACTTCATTTTCAGCGTTCAACAGACGTCATCGAATTGCGTGTGATTCGATGCACGCAAAATATAAGTTGACCTTGAACATCGAAAATATACGCAGGTGCAGTCCAGAAGCCGACACGCAGGCAGCCGAGGAACCAGGAATGGCGCCAGCATAAATCTCCTACAGTAAAATTACGACGACAACAACTGTTGCGCTGAAAAGGAAAGAAGTCTATCGTCTCAAACCAAGTTTAGCTGGGACGATAGCGATGTAAGATATATGCAAGTATAACATGAAGCAGGACCACCATTCGGAAGAGGTGTCTGTCTGAGTCCACTGTGTAGACTTGCTACGCAGTATAAAGATCCCTGCCCTCGACAAAGAGGTGCCAGGCAAAATTAAGTCCACTTAGAAAAAAAAAACTTGCATCCTAAGAGGCTCGTGAAGCAGTTTGTTATATGGTGTACGGATAAATCATGGTTTGCGAAAAGGGCGCGCCGTGTGCCTAGTCGCTAGACCAAAAATGGTCTCCCCACCACCACTACTACTACTACTACAGCTTTCACTATGTATGAATCACAAATAATTGAATATTTTTTTATCGAGTATATTGCGGAAAACTTGATCAAAGTATTTTCATTTCAAGGCATTTTCAAAGCCGTTGAATATATTTAATTAGATAAATAAGACTATCCTCAGATTAAAAAAATACTATTTGACCACTTCGTAGAACAACATTGACATCATTTAAAAAAATCTAATCAAATACACAGATCACGGTGTAGTTGTTACCTACTCCCCTCGTTTTAACCTATAACAGTCATATTCAGATGCCCTAAATTTATTTAGTTATGAGTTTTCCATAAATCAAAAATTTTCTTTGTATGATTTCTCCGTGCGCTTTTTTTTGCGTGCGCGATTTTTTGGTCTGCGCTTTTTCATACTTATCTACGCTCACCGTTTTATCGTTCTCCCTCCCTAAACCCTTAGACTTTTGTTCCAGAACCGTCGTTGAATCGTAAAGCATTTATTTTTACCTTACTAGCCCGCGCAGCAATGACTAGAGAAGGTATTATTTTCGACGAATTTTTTATTTTTTTTGAGATAACGCCGAAAATTACCTATCTTAGCAATATCGTCGTGATCTGTATGTGTGTGTATGTCTGTCCGTAACACTATAGCTCCTAAACCACTAAATCGATTTTTATAAAATTTTGGTGTTAAGCAAGAAGGTCGTATGTGACAATTTTGCTGAAAATTATTTTTTTCCAGTTTAAGTATTTCTGCGTCATTTTACACCTATCGTACTAGAAATAAATGTAGTAAGATGAAAATTAGGTGTATACATGAGCTTATAAAATATGTCATATCTGCAAAATGGCCACTGGTCCCAATGAAATATGTCGTATGTAGCATACGCTAAGAAAAAGTGTCGTATATGAGAGATACGACTAATTCTTTTAATGTGATCACTGAAAAAGTTGTGTCTGATTCCAATACAATTTGTCGTGTGGCACTTGTGCTAAGAAGAATTGTCCTATATTTCAAATTTTTTTTTTGCCAAAATCTTAAAGAAACCGAGCATGGAGTTGATTTAGAATAATTAGAATTAAGTGAATAACACAATTCCAAGTCAAGTTTATTTTTACCTCACTAATGTATTTAATTTGCATTATATTTTGAGAGTTTAATACATTACTTTGACAGATATGACGATTTTTATTAGCATAAGAATAAATAAAACTAAAGAGAAATGTGGTATCTGCATTCAGCTAGCTCTGTGACCTTGAAAATACTCAAACACCTAGAAAAAAGAATTTCAAACTATTTTCGTCATGCGTTATACATACATGTTGCTAACTGCAGTTTTACAGAAAAAAACTCTATTTTTTATAAAAACCTGTTTTTCTCAGATAAACAAAATTTGCCGATACAACTTTCTTGCGTAGCACGGCAGAATAGTGCTTGACACTCTAACGAGCTGATTAGATTTTGATCAAAATCCATTAATGCTATGACAGTTTTTTCACAATTAAAAAATAAAATAAAAAAATTATAAATAAAAAAAAACCAACTGCTAAATTTACTTGTAGTACTAGTCGCAGTTGAGTACAAAATTAATAGGTAAACCTATAATGTACGACATGCTTCAACTTTCAGTTTTGATGCCCAAAGCGCACTTACGAAATTATACAGTTTTGTATTTTTATGATTCAGGTTACTAGGTAATTTTGTACCCAACTGCGACTAGTAGTTAAAAGTAAATTTAGCAGTTAAGTGTTTTTTTTTTATATATTTTTTTTTATTTACAACTATTAGGTTTAATTCTTATTCAGCCTTATAAGAAGCACTATGCAATTACAATTCATTTAGCTTTAGCCAAAAAGTACGTGTAGATTTTCTACGGACGCGAACAGTGTTACCATCCATTGAATGCAGGTAGGGGAGGACAGAGGGAGAAGGGAACTAGTAAAATATGGTCGAAAAAAATCTTAAAGCGTGTGCCGAAAGAATTTTTGTAATCGCTCTAAATTTGTGAAAGGTATAGCTACAACTATTAATAATAAGGAGGGTGGGGAGAAGGGATTGAGAGGAAGGGGGAAACTAGTAAAATGATGTTGGAAAAAAAGTCTTAAAGGGTATGCAGAAAGATTTTTGAAATCGCTTTATATTTGTTAGTTACAACTATTACTAATAAGAAGGGAGGGGAAAACTAGTAAAATGATGTTGGAAAAAAGTCGTCAAGCGTATGCCGAAAGAACTTTTTAAATCGCTTTATATTTGTGAAAGTTATAGTTATAACTATTACTAATAAGGATGGCGGGGTGGAGAGAGGAAGAGGTGGGGGGACTAATGAAATGATGCTGGAAAAAAATCTGAAAGTGTATGCAGAAAGAAATTTTGAAATCGCTTTTGATAAAATTATGCGAATGTGATTTTTGAATAGGGTGGGGGGAATGACAGGAGGGGAGATGAGTGGGAGCAAGGAGGAGTACAATGTAATTGCAGCAAATTAGAGGACATTTGTAATGGGTAATCAAAGGAATTTCAATAAAATCGCCTGAAATTTAGAAAATTTGTATGCCTTAAAGCCTACATCATGTGACAAAATGGCGTCTGAAGGCCGTCATATTGATTTCTGTTTAAAAAAATATAGCCTATAGCACTTTCGGGATCAGTAGCAATTCAACGACATCTTTTTTGTCAAAATCGGTTAAGCCGTTTAGCATCTAGCGTGACACAAACATATTTACTTACATACATACAACAATCAAAAAACATTACCCTTCCTTTGGTCGTGCTGCAGTTAGTAAAATTGCTAACTTTTTAGCGGAGCTTCGCATCAATATGAAATTTTCGGATTATAGTAGATCACATTTTGCTCAATTTTGCTCAATAATTTGTGTTATTACCAAAAACTTTAAGCTTTAGTTTCTGAGATATTTAGAAAAAACTGTTTTTAAGACTGATATAATGGATTCACTTAAAGTGTGCTAATAGGCTAGCTAGGAAGGTATCAGATCCTTCATGGATCCATTTATTTATTTTATGAGCTTAATTATTATGCTGGGTGGAGATTATCACACGCAGTGTTAAGCTGGGTAGGTATATTGCTTATTGATAATATAAAAACACTGTCAAGTTACAAACTTTGGATGGAAATAACGTGAAAAGTTTCTCCTGTAGCACATTGGAAGATTTGGCCGATTTAAACATATGATAGTTTTTGGTCCTGCCAAATTTAGGACCGATAACATCGCCGACACGATAACTTTAACAATATTTGATAGTTCGAAAGAGCCAAGTAGTTTAGAATGGAAATGTTTCTTATTACCCCTTCGTTTTAACCATCGTGAGTTCATAAGAAAGTTCGTAATGAGGCAATGCATAAAGATAACAACTAAAAGTGAGAAACACAGAAAAATACCATTTTTCATTTTGGAAAAAGCAGTTTACCGCATAGTCTGGGGGCTTAGCCTCTCATGGAAGCATTTTCCGAAGGTGTAAGGAAACAAACAATCAACAAACAAAAAATTTTGTTTATTTTTTTCCAATAAACAATACAACTGACAGCTGTCCAAGAAAAACAAGCAAGACCAACGAAAAATTTGGTTTGGGGACCATTCCCAAATTGACGATTAAATGAACAACAATAACACGGCAAATCCAGATGATGAAATGCAGGGCTATCAAAATGGACGGGCCACGATGCTCCACTTTGTTGACGTCACATCCGGGGCTGATTTTTTTTTGATGGTCACGTTACGACACAGCTGATTGTCTTTAGAATATTGAAGTTGGAATGACGGTTCATGGATATTTAATTTTTTTTAAATAAAGCCGTTTTTGAGATTGTTTTTACTTTATTAAGGCAGAACAATTTTTTTTTAATGTATAGTAAGCCCTAATTTTTCATAGTCGCTTCATTAGCTCACACAAAAATTAAGTTTAAAGCAGAAGCGAATGTGACAATCACATATGACAAAGTCAAATACATGTCAAATAAAACAGTTGGCATGTGGTACATGGCGGGTAATTTGAATTCAAAATAAGGAATGCTAAATTTTGAAGATTTTTACCTTTTAATGATGTTGCTTCCTTACAAACCTTTGGTGGAATATCGGGATCGTGTCTGAGAATATTTCACTGAAATTTTGCAGAAATCTGTAGTGCCATTTTGAAAATATCATAAAAAAACGTCTGACCTCCCATAAGACCAAATGTAAAATTCAGCCCCGGGAGAACAGCTGATTTTTTCAGGGTCGTGGCCTCTATTTTTGTGTTGGCCTTGATGAAATGCAACAAAAAGGCGACTCTAGCCGAACTCTATCAGCGATATACCTACGATGTCATTTAAGAACCGAATTAAAATGCATATACGCTACTCAGCATTTCATATGTCATGCTTCGAAAGAGACTTTAAACCACGGTGGATAGAATATAATAGAGTAAATTTGTAAAATAATGCTGCAAAAAGGGTATATTTTTTTTATATTTGGCATAGTAGTACCTAACACCAAAAGCTAAATTTTCATTCGAGGATCCCCGATTTCCCGGCCTCAGAATCCAAGATGGCGACTGCCAAAGATAATAAAAAAAATGATTTCCTTGTTTTAAGAGAAATTAAATTAATTTTGATAAATTTACTTTAAGTGGGAAATACTCAATTTAAAAATGTAAAAAAAATTACACCTGTCACTGCAAAACAAAATAGCGGCTATATTTAAAAAAAATTGTTTTTCTTCGATATTTTTTTTTTTTTTTGTGCGATATTTATTTTTAATACCTCATATTAAAGCTACTGACCAGTTCTTTCAACCTGCTTAAATGAAATGATAAGTTTCCTATCCGACACAAAGATGGCGCTTAATTTGTCAAAAATAAAAAAGACCTCTACAACCAGTAGACCAAATTAAATTTTGACTAAAAAACTTTTTGGATGTTATCAGCAGTAAGCCAGATTTTGTAAAAATTTATAAAAAGTTACAATTTGATATTTAACATTTTAAGATAGCGGCCGAAGTTCAGATAAAAAAGTAATTTTTTTGTTCTTGTCTGACACAACTAGTATTACCGTGTAATATATTAATATATACTAAATGTGGGTCGCCGATTATTATTATTATTATCCAAGTTGGCAACGGTCAAAATATAAATACAACAGTATCTTTTTGGTTTAGTAAATCTTTTTACCAAGATATGTAGTTTTATATTAACCTTAATTAGTTTTAAATTGTAGTGTACAAAAAAATAGAATTTAATTATTTTTTAAAGATGGCGGCCGAAAAAGTAAAAAAAAACATTTTTGTTTATTTTTTCGAAATTTAACAAAAAAAACTGAGAAAATCAAGACATCTCGTTAAACAAAAAACAGATGTTTTAAATATATCAAAAAAGTTGACATATGTCACGTGCCGGGTGATTTCAATAAGTTGACATATTTTGCTTAGTAGATCTTCCAGGGTATCCATTATGTGGGATTGTTATAGAATAGCCAGATAGTTTTTTAAAGTCTTTATTTTCCCACAGTCTGTTTAATAAATTGCGGCGACCGGTTTCGGGATAGCTCCCATCCTCAGGCCAGACTACAATTAAGAAAACGTTTCTATTACAAATTTTGTCAAACATGGTCAATCAATATGATATAGCACTTTTTATAAAATTATCCTTAAGTATCCTATGAACAATGAGTACTATTGATAAAAACGTAAAAAATATAAAAATATAAAAGTTTAAAAATTTTTTAAAAAATTAAAAAATAAAATGGAAAAACACAAAGCTCAGAAAATAATCTTGATTATGTTTTTTATAACCGCCCAATCTAAACCAAAAGAACCACATATTCCAGAAACAATCTTTAAAAATACAAAAAAATGACCACCTACCTTACTTTAAATAACCGTCGAAAAAAATTGTCCTGCGTGCACATCGTCAAATTTCTTTTGTTTTCCATCAATACACCTACACTTACACAATATATTATTATCTATAAATAGGTATTAATATTTGGTTTTACATAATTTTAGAAGTTCTTTAAAATGGTGCACCGTTAACAACAAAAGGAAAACAATAAAAATGGCGATGAGCATCAGAGACATCTACCTGATAACAATTGAACTGCAAATTATGTTAAAGTAGAACACTAAACCTTAACAATCCATATTTGATACTACCAAGTACATGGTACGAACAGAAAATCAATATTATAATTTTAAGGAATAGAAAATGTGATAAGTCAATATGAATTTAACTAAATGTGCAATCCAAACAATAATCAATATTACAATATTGATAATAAGAGTTAATAAATTTTACTATTTTACTAGGTTCTTTTAGTCCTGAAAGGCTGAAAAATCAAATGATTAAAAAATTTATAAAACAAAAACAAAAAATTAGAAATTACAACATATAACAAATATATAAAACCATTATTTAAAACAATGTTTCTTAAAAAAATTAATAGGAATAATGTTTTTTATAAAGATTTACCAGAAGGGCCAAGAAAAAGGAAAACCAACCGCAAAAACAAATTAAAATAACATTAAAAATATTAAATGAAAAACTAAAAATAATAAAGCAAGTTGACCTGGGATTTCTCAATTAGACAGTTGTCTGAAATACACAAGGATAATAACTAATAATAACTAATAACGGACCCACAAGTCACACACACCAGTACACACACACATCTACACCTACACACACGCACCTACACACACAAACACACACACACACACACACACATTTATCAACCAGCATTCATTAATCATTCTCAAAGAAAATCTTTAGAAGACTATTATTTTCCAAATTTAATTGTTGATTGAGGGTATTTTGTGAATCCATTTTGTGTAATCTGGTTATTTCAAGATCTTCGAGCGTTTGTTGAAGGTAAAAGTTATCTGTTCTATGCAAAATTTTGAAGTCTTTTTTAATGTTAGGAGAATGACCTGACTGTAATACATGAGATGCAAAGTGCGAACCTTCCTCTTTGTTATATCTAATGTCACGATAGTGTTCTTTAAATCTAATATTAAAATTTCGACTAGTTCGACCAACATATTTGGCTGAACAGGGGCATTGTAGCTGGTATATCCCTTTACCATCCTCAATGTTGCATTTGTCCTTATTATTAAGTAATTTTTCACCCAAAGTATCTTTATTCTTGAAGGCAATTTTTATATTATTATTTGAAAAAATATTTGATATTTTATGAGAAGATGGACTATTGTATGTTATCGAACAATATTTTTCATTTAGACTATCATAATTTAATTGAGGGTTGTTTGAGCTTTGGTAAAGATTAAGGTAACTGTTCTTTAACTTGCGCCTCTGAAGAAGTCTATCTACTAGTCTGTCTGTAAAATTATATTGTCGAGCAATTTGTTTAATTATTTTGATTTCTTTTGTCAAAGAATCATCAGACATGGGGATTGCCAAGGCTCTATAAATGTAGCTATTTAAGGCGGCCATTTTATGAGAAGTTGGATGAAAGGAGGAGTTGTCTATAATAACGCCCGTATTGGAAGGCTTTCTATATATTGAAAAGCTATGTCTATTATCAATGCGTGTAATAGTAAGGTCTAAAAAGTTTATTTTTGAATTTTCTTCCATTTCAACTGTGAATTTAATTTTTGGGTGAATGCTGTTTATATATTTAACAAACTCTGAGAGAGTCGCTGTATCGTCAAGCCATAAGCAGATTATATCATCCACAAATCTGAAATAATATTTAATAAAATTAGTAAATTTATTGTTTTTTAAAATTTTATTTGTTTCTAAATGATCTAAAAAGAGGTCTGCCGCCAATGGAGCTAATGGGAGACCCATCGCAAGTCCATCTTTTTGTTTATAGGTTTCATCATTAAATTTGAAAAAATTTTGTTGAAAGCAAATCTCAAACAAAGAATAATACTGACAAACTTGATCGTCGGAGATATTTGAATCGATAAGCTTACCTTTAATCAACTCCAAGACTTCGCTTGTTGGGACATTGGTAAACAAGTTACTAACATCAAATGAGACGAGCATTGCGCTAGGAGGAATGTCTATATATTTGATTTTTTGTACCAAGTCTACGTTATTGATAATTGTATGTTGAAAGCTACAATTTGTTAAATTTTTTAGTTGATTGTTTAACCATTTTGAAAGATTATAAGTTGGTGACCCGCTAAAGCTTACCACTGGTCTTATTGGCATTAACTCAGGATCGTCAGACTTGTGTACTTTGATCAAACCATATAGACGAGGGATTGTACTATATAAAGGGTAAAATCTTTTTACAAGTTGTTCATTAAGAACAGTTTTACATGATTTTATAATGTTTAAAACTTTTTGTTTAAATGCCGGGAATTTTACAGGGGTTTTTTCGAAATCATTAGAATTAAGGAAAGTTAGCACCTTTTGATCATATTTATATTTTGGAAGAATATAAGCAGCTCTATAATTATTCTTTTATTTATTTTAAAATATTTAACTTTGCTTATTTAAACGTTACTGTTAGATTAATATTAACGGAGATAGCTATTAAGTAAAATAAGGTCAATTCAATCAAATCACCCGGTACGTGACATATGTCCACTTTTTTGACATTTTTAAAATATCTGTGTTTTGTTTACCGAGATGTCTTGTTTTTTCCAGTTTTTTTTGTTAAATTTCAAAAAAATAAACAAAAATAGTTTTTTTTAAAACTTTTTCGACCGCCATCTTTAAAAAATAAAGAAAATATATTATTTTTGTACATTATGACTTAAAACTAATTAAGAGTAATGTAAAACTACATATCTTGGTAAAAAAAATTACCAAACCAAGAAGATAATGTTGTTTTTATATTTTGAACGCCGCCATCTTGATTAATAATAGACATGTGTCATTTATTATGAAATATTTAAAATCGGCGACCCCTATTTAGTATAAATCGATATATTACACGGCAATACTAGTTCTGTCAAACAAGAACAAAAAAATAACTTTTTTATCTGAACTTCGGCCGCCATCTTAAAATGTTAAATGTCAAATTGTAAATTTTTTAAAATTTTTACATAACTTGGCTTACTATTGATAAAATCCAAAAAATTTTTTTTTAAAACTTAATTTGGTCTACAGGTTATAAAGGTCTCTTTTATTTTTGACATATTAAACGCCATCTTTGTGTCGGCTGAGAAACCAATAACTTTTTTGCATTATGTTTAAAGAGCTAGTCAGTGGCTTTAATATGAGGTATTAAAAATAAATATCGCCAAAAAAAAAATATCGAATTAAAACGATTTTTTTTAAATATATCCGCCATTTTGTTTTAAAGTGACAAGTGTAATTTTTTTTACATTTTTGAATTAACTAGGTCCCACTTAAAGTAAATTTGTCAAAATTAATTTAATTTGTCTTAAAACAGGGAATTCATTTTTTTTTCTTTACTTTGGCAGCCGCCATCTTGGATTCCGATGCCGGAAATCAGGGGATCCTCGATTGAAAATTTAGCTTTTGATGTTAGCTACTACCATGCCAAATATAAAAAATATACCCTTTTTGCAGCTTTTTATTGAAATACCCTACAAATTTACTCTACTAATAGACCGGTGTTCGGATCTTATATATATATATATGTCGAATTTTCACATCACTGGTAGTGGTAGTGCAGCTGATTTTTGTAAACAAAAGTTGGATATGACATGAACAACTAATATTTATTAAAATTTTTGAAAACCAAGGCAATTTTCCTCCTATTTTTTAGTATATTCTTATGAAATAATAAATTTCAGACATACCAGTCGTTATTCTTTTTATCCCGCTTAATTTCTTTTTACACAAAAATTAAAATTCGAAGAAAATAATGTGTTCGTTTCAGCTTCAAAAATAATCCGCTGACTTACATCTTTGTTTACTGCCCAAGTCCTCGGTTCACCTTTGATACTAAACGATCACATTCAGTTTGACTTGTAGTTTAAGTTTTGTGCAATAAAAAATAAAGCGGGCTAAAAAAAATAACGACAATATGTCTAGAAACTTATATTTTATAAGGATGTACTAGAAAACAGTAGGAAAATTGCCTTAGTTTTCAAAAAATTCAAAAAATATTAGTTGTGCCGACCACCAGTGACGTGAAAAATTCGACATATATATATATATATATATATATATATATATATATATATATATATATAAGATCCGAACACCGGTCTATTCTATCCACCGTGACTTTAAACATGAAACTCGTTTAGATGAAAAACCTGCCTGTGTAGTGCCACATGTAGGAAAACTACAAAAAATCAAAAAAACTCACTTTCAGGGGAAGTTAAACTTTTAGAACAACAAACCAACTCAACGAGGAAATACCTACCTCTTTTTAGCAAAAAACTTAAAGATGAACGCAGGGCTCACAAAGACTTGTTAAAGAGCCAACAACAAAAAAACTCTGAACCAGAGAACAAAATTCAAAAGATTGAAAACACCATGCAAAAACAAAACAATGACACAGAAGCGCAAACATTTGAACAAGAAATTGGCAAAATCCAAATGAGGCTAAAAGATATGCAAGAATCTACTACCCAATCAATAAAACTACCAGAGAGGAAACTCAATGATTAAAAAATCGAGTGCAGGTTGACTTTTTTAATACTCTTAGGGTCTATCTCACCGACTTTTTTTTCGGTTCCATAGCTTAAAGGGTTTCTTAATATAATCATAATATGACGTATTAAGGAACACTTTAGGCTAAGTAACAAAAAAAAAAGTCGGTGCGATGGGCTATAAGATTTAAAAAAATACATCAGGGAACAAAGATAGAGTTTAACAAAATAACCACAGTAAGACCTAAACCTAATCTGTGATAAACTATATAATAATTTATTTTTTCAGCAAAACATTCATTACATTTTGAACTAAAATTGAAATAAAATTTCTAAAATTGTATTTTTGATTTTTAAATGGGGAAACCCGTAAATGAAGCAGTAAAACAGTAATAAAAAATATATATTATTTTGTGTTCCATATCGATTTAAGTAGTGAAGTTGCCTTTAAATTTGAAAAAAATTGACCTATATTAAGCTTTAAAAATGGCAAGCCACAGAAATATTAAATGGCATATAACGCAAATAGCCCAGAGTACACCAGTCTATTTTTTAAGTGCTGAGTAAGAGGCTTAATTCTCGTATATAGCTTTATTAAGCCGAGACGCCCAACTTTTTTCTCTGCAAAAATTCTTAAAAAAACAGAATGCGCAAGCGGAAATATCTGCCTAATGCCTAATCTGAGAATGCAATTTTGGGGACAATGTTACCATTTACTTTCAAACACATTTTTTAAGCTACACAAAAAGAAATAGGTAATAATTCTCAAATCGTCTCAAATCATAAATTACGAGATCAAAAAAGTAACATTAAAGAATTAGTTACCTGCAATTTTTTTTCTGTTGCCTAAAAAATGTGTTTAAAAGCGGTTTGTTCTAAAAATCATATGCTGGGTCTAGTCTGTCTGATGCTCGAAGCATGTCTACGCCTGCGAACTCTGTTAGAAATCCCTTTCAAATATTTTCGCAGGTGAGAAAGTTAGGCGTCTCGGCCAAATCAAACTATGTACGAAAATTCAGCCTGTTAGTTATCGCTTAAAAAATAGAGGTGTGCTGTGGACTATTTGCATTAGATGCCAATTATTATTTCTATAACTTGCCATTTCTGAAGCTTTAAATAGGTCACTGTTTTCAAATTTAAATGCAACTTCACTACTCAAATTAATCTGCAACAAAAAATAATATATTTCTTATTGCCCCATTACGAAGTTTACACCACTATAATCAAAACGAAAGAGTAATAAGACACATTCTGAACTACTTGTTTATGACAAGGAAAATTTAAAACAGTACATAGAAAGACTTACGTTTGACCACAAACTTAATTATTATAATGCAAATAAAGTCTTTCCTTTAGACTAAAAAAAATATCTGAAAAGGTTTGCTTGTCAAAAATATGATTAATAAAGAGCTTAAACTTTTTTAATATTGCAGTAGAAAAATTGTTTTTTAGACATCCCAGAGAAAATGCTAGCGTAGCAATTTTTTTTTCTTATTCCCCTATTTTCCCTTATGTAAACTAAATAGGTTTCGTCTCTCGCCTATTATTTTTAATTTTCAAAATCAAATAGTTTACTACTGAACGTTAAAAAAGTTAGGTATTGTTAATTCATAGTTTGGTTTAGGTACCTTCTTTAAAAGTACATACATTTATTAACTGTTTAAAAAGTAAAAGAATGTATCATCAACACTGCGGTCAGTGAGCTGTACATCTAGCGCCAGCCGAACGAAAATGGCTACATGTGACATTCAAATGTCAACAATGTCAAATAGCGTTAATCGTCGGCCGTTCTAAATAGTATGAAAAGACCGCGTCTAAATAAAACCTTAATTTTAAAGCATTCCACCGCGAAGCCCAACATTTTTGTAAAATAAAGTTATTTTTATGGAAAATGAACAAAAATGGGCAAAGAAAAGAGAAAACAGGTAAGGTTTAAACGCCCAAATAAATAAATTGCAAACTAAACTGGCCGCGGCGAGTTGGGTAGGCGGGAATTTGCCGGCGACTTATTGGATCAACTCGCCGGCCGAAATTTCGGCGCTGGCGGCAGCAAATTGTCTTAGACCTTTTTAATAGCTGCTTCCAAAAAAGGCGCCTAAGACAAAGGTTCAATTATTCTGGTCCAGAAGAGGATTTGCTCTCGTTATAGTTATTTGAGCAAACAAAAAATACTTGGCTAAATAGGATGCTAAAAATGACCCTTCCATGGGATAAACTCCTCAATAAAAATAAAAGCCTTTATTTCAGTTAAGATAAATGCGCTGGCACTCCACCGTAGTAAGAACAGATGTTTAGTTCTCATACAAACAATTTTTCTTTTTCATATTTACATAAACATCAGGAAAGGCAAAAGGACAAAACAAGCAGAAATGAATTATTTACGCTACTTTCCCTTTCTTAGTCCTGTATATGTACTTAGGCGCGATATAGCAGTAACAGGCGCTGGCGTAACCTGCAGTCTATTGTTGACACAATTCAGCATTCATAATAAAACCATCATAAATTACTAATATCAACAACTGCGAACGTCATAAATTGCGAGTAGGGAATTCAATCCCGCACCAAAACTTCAATCCTGCAAATCTGCGGGATTATAGCCATCAATCCCGCGGATCCGCGAAATTGCGGGATTGCAAAAAATAGTAATATCTTTGGTACTCGGATCAGCCTACTACTGCAATAAAAAACAGAGTATAGTAAGTAGCAAGAAAATATTTAACGCATATAGATATAATTAGGGAATCCAATCCCGCAAATGCTGGATCCCGCAGGAATTTCGCGGGATCAACGTCGCACGAATATCCGTGCGGGATCCGCGGGATTCTCGAGACTTGATATAACAGGATAATGCACCTTTATCTCATCTGATAACAAGACGCAAACCATCACCTTCGAATTTAGAAATGGAATTGAATCGAAGCCTTCGTACTGCATGGGTATCAGTATGAGAGTCCTCTCCTATGGCTGTACTAGCCCGATCCCGAGCATCACTTGACCAGCTACATAAAAATGAAATAAACCTCTTTGAATGCGGAGAAAATAGGGGCATACTTGGAAGTCACGTATAACTGTCTTAAGTCGATTCTTCCGAGAAGTATCGAAGCTGAGCGTGTGTTTCCAGTCGCAGGTTATAATGTGTAATAAAATTAGATCCAGTTTAAAAGATGACACATTAGATATGTTATCTTTCCTCCGGAAATAATTTCAAAATCAATGTAAAATGTATCTTTTAAGCTATTCTGACTATTGTATTTTGTATTGTATCTACGCGATAAATATTTTCTTGCCACTATTCTCCGCTTTTTATTGCATAAAAACTTTTATTAGCATATTTAGTAGGCTGAGTACAAAGAATATTACTATTTTTTGCAATCCCGAAATTTCGCGGATCCGCGGGATTTATTGCTATAATCCCGCAGATTTGCGGGATTGAGGTTTTGGTGTGGCATTGGATGCCCTAGATACAATACAAAATGCAACAGTCGGAATAGCCCAAAAGTTACATTTATTGATTTTCAAAATATTTCCGGAGGAAAGATAACATATGTAATGTATGATCACTTACGCATGTACGTCAGAAAACTATCCTTTTAGGTTTCTCCTATTTTCGATAGAAAAGGGAATCCCCTGACACCTCGCGTCGGGAAACTGTGCAGTAAGTTATTTCTTTCTGCCGCGCCATAAAAGACATTCGAGCTTTGATTGCCGAATTCGGAAATTTGATATCGAGTCCCGCAAATCCCGCGGATCCCGCACGGATAATTATGCAACGTTGATCCTGCAAAATTCCAGCATTTGCGAGATTGAATTCCCTGATTGCGAGTGCAATGCACACTGTTTCTTCTCAATATCCGCATCTACAAAAAAATGCTAAAATAGACCAAAAACTCGAGATGTCACTCAAAATAGGTTTATGGGGTATTTTGCACATGTAACAGCACCGCGCCGATTCAAATGGGCGATATTTAAAACAGCGACATATGAAAAGAGCAACATATAAAAAGGCTGATAGTTCAAAATAGCGACATTCCAAAAATCAACATTCAAAACAGCGAACTATTAAAAAAGCGCCAATTAATTTTTGTACATAAACCGATTACGTTAGTATTTTATGGTCCAAATTAATCGCATTTGTAATGACGTCATTTTTGTTTATCTTTGTTTAGTATATTATAAACAGCGGTGACAATAAACTTTTAAAAAAAGTAGTGTCTATGATTAATTCATTTTTTAAATAGGTAGGTAATTGGTTATGTAAAGTATCCGTCACTGTCAATCAAAAACATAATAACAAATATTGATTGGCAAAAATATCTAAGCCATACGTTTTTTTTCTCATCTGGTGACGTCATTACAAATGCGTATAATTTAGACTATAGCTCTCCTTTTCTAAAACCAGGTTAGGTTAGGTACCTATATTAACCTGATCAAATTAAGTTAGGTATACTAATCTGGGTCAAAAACAGGAGAGCTATGGGACTAACCTAACCAGTTATATGTCGCTATTTTAAAAGTCACTCTAAGGTAATGTAGTGGTATAGCTCTCCTTTGTCCTGGAACTAGATTAGGTCATGTGTATGAGCCTAACCAGGTAGGCCAGGGTAGCCAGGTTAGGTTTGGTATACTAACCTATCCTAATTTGGACAGCTATAATACCTACTAACCTAATCAGTTAAGAATAAAAAATCTTGCATTGTCGCTATTTTTAATATCGTTGTGTTAATATGTCCCGGTTTTAAATGTCGCTGTTTATTATGTCGCTATTTTAATTTGCCGCTGTTGTTATTAAATGTCGTTATTTTAAATATCGCTGTTACATATATAAGCAACGATATTTAAAAGTGCGACATCTAATAAAAATGCGGCATATCAAAGCAGCCACATTTAAAACATCGACATTCAAAAAACTACATTTAAAACCGTTCAATGTTCTGTTTTGATATGTCGCTTTTTTAAATGTCGCGGTTTTAAATATTAACACTGGCTGTGCCGCAAAAAGCGCCAAAACTACCAAACCGACTTTGATAATTTTTTAGGGGCCATTCAAAAATTAGAAAGCCCTTTTATATCTAGTCAGATAGATCAATAGCAACATAAACATCATATTACGGGCAAGAAGAAAGTGTACCCTATTATGGCATTCGATCTAACTGTAATGGTTTCATAAAAAATATATTTAAGACTTGTTTAAAATTGAACCGACCGCGACGTGATGAATGACGCAGCCAGGTTTTGAAAACCTCCGAATGAAAATTAGATATACTTTTTCACAAATGATTTTTTACGAAATACTCGGTAAATAAAACTATCATCTATCTCATTTTAAAATACTCGTATAGCACAAAAACTCATCCTCATATTATATTAAATTCTATCTTACCTGTGTTGAGACATCAAGATGATTAAGGACTACTCGCGATGTCCCCAGGTAACCTAAAAAAATAACAAAAAAAAATATTTAAAACTTTTAAGTTAAGTTAAAATAAAACAGTGTTTATTTTGAACTAAAAAAATAAAAAAGATCCAAACTTTTTAACAGACTCAAAATAAAATTCTGAAGCGAATTTTTTTATTTTGGTGAGTTTCAAAACACATTTTTCTATAAACAAGTTATTCATATTTGATTTTACAATAATTGTAGTAACCGAGCCCACGCTTTTAGTTTTTAGTCCATATCAAGCTTGTCATTATTATTTGCTAGTGTATAAATAGCTGATAATTTAAAATGAAAGATTTTGTACCTATTTTTATTTTGTATTTTTTACTTTTTAATTTGATTTTAGCTCTTATGATTACGCAAACTCCTTATCTTTTGCAACTCTATTATTTTAGTTCTGGTGTTAAACAACTGTCAAAATATATTGAAGGCCCTTCATCAACGTGAAACTGTATTTAGTGGTTCTGTTACGAAATAGCGCGTATCATAATGGCGCGTATCAAAATAGCGTGTAACAAAACAGCGCGTATCAAAATAGCGCGCGTTTAAACTGGCGCGTTGAAAATGGCTCGTATAACAATAGAACGTGTATTTAAAACAGCGCGTATTAAAATAGTTCGTCCAAAAATAGCGCGTGTTTAAAATGGCTCGTATTAAAATAGTGCCTTTCATAAGATCGCTATTAAGAAACGTCGCTGTTACAAAATAGTTCGACTAAAGGTCTCTTTCTGAAATATAAAAAAAAACTTTTCTGACATCTTTCCCGGGATCCTAAAAGGTGTGAAACCAAACCAAACCCAACTGTCCATTTATCCAAAATGAAACAACTTATTATTTTCATATATTTATTTTACATCTGTCTAATTATGTAGATACGATATTTTAAATTATTATAATTACCACATTTATTGTAAATACGATATATTAAGCAGTGTAATGACGCACATTGAATTTAGCTTAATAAGCATTTATTGTATATATAAACAGACGATTGGTAATTAATAAAACATATTCAAACTGTTGTGACCAAGTCTATTTTTGGCTTAGCATACCTGCTAGCAGAGCGTGAGACTGCGTTCTGACAATATTCTTTAACTTTATAGTAGCAACTGCACCATCTGGTTAGTTCTTACTTAAACCTATAGCAGCTGATTTGTCTGGTTATAGGGCTTTTACTTAAAACTCGGAGCAAGTGCCTAGCCTGGTTGCGAGTTCTTATTTCCGACTTACAGCAAGTGCACTAGTCTGGTTGTAAGTCACTTTTAACATTGTTTCTGCCTGATTGCCGTGACATAAGTCCCGTCTGGTAATAAGGCCCCTCTCTGCTCTACTCTAATAATCAAGAGTCTTAAGTAAATTAGCCTTAGAGCGACAAGGCCTAAAGCTACACACCAACCGAACCGAACTGAACTGAACCGAAAAATTATTTGCCTAAATTAGTTTTCCGATCCTTATTTTGGGAGGTTGAAATCCGTGTTCTTCTATCCTTACACACTTTGACGCTATTTTGATTACGCGCTATTATGAACACGGGCCATTTTGATACGCGCTTTTTTAAACACGCGCTATTTTGAACAAGCGCTATTACAAACACGCGCTGTTTTGATTCGAGCTATTTCGCTACAGAGCCGTATTTAGTTGCTAGTATTTTTAATTGTGCCGTCACCCTAGCTAAGGGCGATCGCAAAGTTGCCAAATCATGTCTTTAGTAATCGCTCGTGCTATCTATTATCATTTTAAAATAAAAACACTAAACCAAGTTTGAGACTATTAAATTAGCGCCGAAATATATGATAAATAGAAAAGTACGTCAATTGGTTCCAGTGGCGGTTCGGTACCGTATTTTTTCTGCAGAATCACATTTCTTTTATTTGTAAAACATCCTTATTGGTTTTTATTTTATTTTATGCATTTCTTTTTCATTTATATATTATATAAAATTCGGAGCCCTGTGCAATGCAGTGGGGCACACTCCGACTTGATGCGACGGCGATGCGGTGAATGGGCCACTGAAACCTAAAGCAGCGTCGAATACTCTGCCACTTTTCTCTTGGCTCCTTCGAATATTTTAACTGCAGCTTATATGAGCGACAGTGATAGGGCCAATGTTGGGCATTTTAGCGTTGTTTAAATAGGAAAAATCATAGAAATTTTGTGCCTGGCACAGGCCATTACTCCATATATGTAATATTCCTACGTATATGTATTAGTCGCAATGTTTTTGTGCGTGGCGCATGGATGTTTTAATTTACGCCCTTTACAATACATTTCAATTATTTCAGTGAGAGTGAATGAATGGCGATTATCCCAGGCACCAAGTGAAAGTTAGCGACTTTATTATTAAAGTTGACTTTGGTATGTCAATTTTGAGTGGTCAGCTCTCAGTTTTCTTTGTAAATCTGTCAGAATAAAGTCGACTCTAAAATAAAGTCAGGTTTTATTCCAATAAGTCCCTATTTACACGCTCTCACTATCGGAATATTTTGAACGATCAATGCTTTTTTTACAAATGGTGAACTTTAAAAACAAAAAAAAATTCTCTAGAATTAACACTAAAACTCGGGAGTGCTGGAAAGCTATAGAAGACATATGTCTCCTATAAGGTCGCATTCTTAGTAAATTTTTAGTTATGAAATAATCTTATTAATCTAATAATTTTAAATACATTTTTCACTTATAGACAGAACAATTTCGCGTACGTTCATATACCTTTCAAATGAAAGCGAATGACTTGTTTGACATACAGTCCACTAGGTAATCCAAATTTTCTGAGCTGTCGGTGTGAAACAAATACTTTCGAACAAAAGCGAATGACATTTTTGTTACTTCTAGCAACATCGTTGCTCCTCCGAACAGACCGAATCAATAATATGGCAAAACCAAATACCGCGTCGCGTCGTGCAGATTTTTTATTTCCAGCACCATATTTGCAATCCGGTTCTAATTAAAAATAACAAACGCGGATTCCCGTCAATTCGGTTTTTTTACTCTTACTCAGGGTTGAGTCAGTATCAACAATGAATGAAAACTGATTTAAAAAAAAAATTATATGGGTAAAAAAATCCAAACCTAAAACCTGTAAAATTACAAAGTCAGAAAAAGTTTCCTTTGGATTTTGTTATCTTTACTCACTACTTTTTTACTATAGTGTCGGCCCTGGTCTATAAGATAGAAGAGAAAACACTCAGTTTAGATTTTTATCATTAAGCAATTTAGAGAAAATTAAACGTCAAATAAAGTCAGATGAATCATCAAAAATTTTCATTTTTTAATTCTCAAATACTAAGATTCCTCTTCTATTGTTGACATCTATTTTGACATTATATTTTGTAGAATCTTAAATTTGGGGCTTACTATTGCGTGACCAATGTTTTAAAAATATTTATTCTTTGTTCAAAATTATCTGTGTTAATTCATAGCTCGTAATTTAGTCAGTAGAGGAAAGGCAACAAATTTGAGATACTTTTTAAGGTTTGAAAATAAAATACCTGTTACAAAGAAACAACTTATATTTTTATTTTTGTGAAAACTTTAGTTATTAGTACCGTTGACAAAAAATATAAAAAATTATCAGTAAAAAATATTATAAACATTTTTTTGAATGTCAAATTTGGTTCTTTCGAAAACGGGCTCCTAATTTCAGATATTAGGATATCCTAATTTGAGATGGGTTTCCTATTTTGACTTCATTCATAAAACCTTTTCCTTTGCAGAAATAAGGTGAGATGCGAGTTTCCCCCACAATCTTTATAGGCCCATCTGGTGCACTGTACGCATCTTGCCCATTTTTGTCCATGTTGATCTTCAGAAAAGATGCCCATACATCGGAAACATTAACTTCAAGTAGTAGACTTGGAATAGGCTCGTATTTCATTCATAAATTCATTTTTGCTTTGGAACGATATGCAAAACAAAATTTAGTGAGTGGGAAAGAGATACAAAACGTGTTTTGTTTTGGTTTTATTTTTATGTGGCAACGCCGGCTTGTTGCTTTACTACGTATGTCTGTGATAGGTGCGGTTTAATCGTAGATGTAGTGGCGGAGTAAAATAAAAATAAAATAAATTGTGACTTTTAACATAGGTTAAGTCCATAAATAATATAATTAACACGATTTTTTTTTATCATTCTCCTCTTCGTTACGTCTAGACAAATTAGATTAAAAAAACATTGGGCGCTGTACAACTCGGCTTCCGATTATACTTTTTTTGATAAAATATTTAAAAAACACAGAATATTCAAAAATGTCTAATAAATACTTTACGCAATTTTCTTGCGATATGACTTTGTAGTCAGTAGTAGACCTGAATCCATTGAGTCGAGTGTTGAAATATATTAAGAGAATTTTTAGGTTTTAGGAATTTTTTAAAAAATGTATTATTTTAAGGTTTTAAGAATTTTTGAAAAATTTAAAATTTTTTTAAAATTTGAAGGTTTTTCGTAAAAAAAGTTTTTAGAAGCGTTATCCCAAAATATTTAATTGCAAAATAACTATTTGCACCGAAGAAATAAACCGATGGGTTGATCAATATGTTAATACTGTTAACGACCAATAAGAATCAGGACCTGGTAGGACTTACTTTTAAGAACTCAGCAGGAATATAAAAATTGTAGTAAGGTTTGGTTAGGTATTTTTAAACCTGAACAGGACCAATAAGGACTGACAGGATCTATACATATATTTTTGTTCTTGATTATGATATTGATCTGCATTTTTTGTACTAATTTCGGTGCCTGATATTTGTAACTGGTGAACTTTGGCATCTTCAAAAATCTAAATTAGAATTGTAACAATAAATAACTAATATAAAAATATTAAAATACAGGGTGTAAGTTTAATGATGCACCAAACTTTAAGGCGTGGTAGAGAAGGTCAAAAGAAAAATATTTATCCTAGTCCACTTTGCATTAAACCTCTTTATTTTTTAGATACTGGGTGTCAACGTTAAGGATTTTTTTCGATTTTTTATTATAACTTCCTTGAAAATTGCAATAGAAAATCAAAATTTTTTGGAGATATGTGCAACAATAGAAGTAACAATTATGTGATAAACTGATTTAAACAAAAAAATATTACTGAAAATTATGACTATGATCTCTTTTTTTGTCAAAAAAATCTTTTTAAATTTGGTACTATTATCACAATTTTTTATAATTATTAAGAGGTCTTTAGATGTTTACAAAAGCCTATCTCAAAATTGTTTTGTAAATTTAATAGCTCAGAAAAAAAATAATGCTTACAAAAATTTACAAATTTATACCTATTGCAAAGCTTATTTGGCCACGCTGTATCTCTTTAATCTGTAATTGTTTAGAAAAAAGGAATAGAAAATTTTTTGATCACAATGAACTAGAAAATTATTTGACGATGTCAAATTTGTCATTTTTAAATGTCCCAGTTCTACCTCACTCTTCAAACTTGACAAATGCTTTAACTTGGAAACAAAAAACTTTTGACCACTAGTTATTTGAACTTTTTCTCCAGTTTTTACCTTCTGCACCAACCCTTAAAGTTTGGTGCATCATTTAAATTGCACCCTGTATACTTGGTCATCTAAATTCAATGTTTTGATCCTTTTTTTAGTCGAAAAGTTAAGATTTAGTACCCTTTTTGACATTATTGACAATCTTAAAACGTCCGCCAAGAAAGTCAAAAGGCCACTAAGTAAGTAAGGTATCTTACTTTAAAAACAAATAAATAGTAAAGTTAAAATTTTAACGACAGATGAGATTACTAACTAAAACCGCTACAAATAACAGGTAAAAATGCCAGGTTGGTTGGGTTAGGTTAAGTTTAAAAAAACTATTTTTTTTTTAAATCAAAATCCCAAGTCTCTTAGGAACTATGGCAGCGTCAAAAATTGCTTACTGTAGCTGCGTTCGGTACTTGCATCTCAGACGCGACGGATTCTTGGTCACGTGATTACAGATTAGTCTGAGCAAATTGGAATTAACGAACGATCTGATCTAACCAAAAACATTATGTACATATTGCAACTCACGCCCAGCTATAATTTTGGCAAAATTTTCCTGTGATGTCGGAAATTTATATAATTTGTTGTCTCCAACATCAAATAATTCGATTTCAATCTTTTTACATAAAAAATATTTTTGTAAACAAAATAAATACGCAACATGACGTCACAATCTTGGATCAATCTGTTTCGTCGGTCAAAATCCACGGAGCAACCAGATTTACGTCCGAGTAGTATGAGCAGAATTACCGAACGATTCAGATCTACCTCCTCTCGTACGTAAATACCGAACGCAGCTACTGTTAAAAATAAACAGAACTGTTTTGAACAGCAGATCTGAAAAATATATTTTTCAAATAGTCAGAGTTGGAAAGTTGCTTATGTTTGATAAATTTTGTTGTTCCACGACTTTTGAAAGACCCTGTAGATAGGTATAAAAAAAAATAAAGGCCTTGATTTTGAAAAATTGGATTTGTAAGAAATGTAGGTACCTGTAGTTTGCTTGGGTTTTTTTAAGTTATAAGATGTACCTAGATAGGTAGGCAAATTCCTTGAGACAAAATATTTGTTTATTTTGTTGTATAAACGCATAACAAATTGTAAATTTTAATTGGCGTCAGCCAATTTTGACCAATATTAAACGTACAATTTTTCAAAAAACAATAAATAAACAAGAACCGTGTACCTAACTACTACCTATTTATCCCCTTTTGTAACAAAATAAACTAAAGTACCTACCTATATGACAATATCTAGTTCAATTAAATTATAATTTTATAAAATAATATTTTCACACACAACATGCACAAAACTAAACATCTACGCCAATGCATTGGGCAATATTTTGACATTTTAACTCACCGATGAAATAATGTTTCTTTATCTAAAACATCAAGTTTTTTACACACAGTACACTCCCAAACCATTATACCGATTAAGAAAATAGTTTTTATCGTCTTTCTTAAAAAAAAAACAAAAATTTGTCTTTAATTTGCCAAAAAACACAATAAAATAACTGAAAAAATCGAAAGCTAACTAGCAACACTGATTGTCCACACATGAATGAATGAAAATACGAGGGTTGGTTTCGTTTACCGGGACATTTTGGCCCGCTGTGTCTCCTTTCCGCTCGATGTGGGAGGGTTTGAGAGAGATGCAAGACATACGGCGCATTTTGAGATGATTACTAAACGAATATTTACTACGCGTGTGTTCACTTTTCAGAATAGTGCTTTTTGCTTTAAATCAATCAATTCGAACGTATCTCTTTCGCATGCAGAGCGGGAGGATTTGACAAAGATGCAAACTGTATCGACCCTTTAAGATAAGTTATTAAATTAAATTTACTTCGCTCTTGTTATTTTTATATCTTTCTCTATCGTGCCTACAATGGGTCGTGTTCTATATTCATTGCCGGTTAAAAAATACATACGTCACATGAGACAGAATATTTGATTTTTGCTCAGCACTCTCTCTCTGTTTCCTTATCTATACCTCGAAATCAATGATCGGAAACAATCTACATCACTACCTGTGAGCTAGACTAGAGTCCCTGTATGTTGACATATATCCAAATATGTCAACATACAGGGACTCTAAGCTAGACCAGTCCGACGACTTCCTTTTATTCTTTTTCTTCAGAGATTTTGTTTTTTTTCGATCGAACTCGTATCTTTTGTGATGGTTCCTATCTTTTATTTGTATACATTTCTTGTCCTTTTCTTGTTTTCTTCCAGTTCTTTTTTATATGGAGTAGAAGTAATTACTGCAGCTGTTCCAGCCCTTATGTTTGTTCGTTTTGTTTTTTGACTCTTCTTAGTCCAGAAAAGCGTTCCTCCATTTGTAAAGCCTACTGAAACATTTTCTCATCCAGTTGTGATGGTAGAATAGGTTTGCGACCAATTGGTACTTGCACAAGGTAATTTGGGTAATTCCCAGATTTTACGTACCTTTCTACTATGCCTTTTGGAACAACAAAAATTATTTCAGCCTTAGATAGCCCATTTTCTTACTCTACACTGCCTCCACAGGTCCCATTTTTCTGTGTTTTTGGGCTAATAAAAAATGATTCCGCATACTCTGAATAGGAACAGAGCAAGCGCTGTCTCAAATTAGGCGCCTGTCTCAAATTAGGTTATTTTCCTTTTAATGTTATTTTTTTGCAATCAACCATTTTTTAAAAGCTTCAAAGCTAGTTACTTTGCTTCTCATTTTTTTCCATGCTTTTTATAACAATTTTAAATTTCCGTCTCTACGGTAGATACATTTTTTATTTTTGTAATTTTTAATTTTCTAAAAATAACATATATATAGTTTGGATATTAAAAATTATTGGATTGTAGTCTGACGTTACATCTGCGACGGGAAAAGCTTTAACTGATTTGACCTCAATTCGATATCTATCTTCAATGAGGACGTAGTCTATTTATTGTTATAATATGCTGGAGATTTCTAAGTATGAAGTATAAATATAGTCTCTTTTTGGGTAACTTAAGTAAGTAAGTTATTTGTCACAACAAAGTTATTTTCAGCAGAATTGTACAAAGGGATCTCCACGCTGGTTTCGATCTCCCAGGCCAAATTTCTACTGTACCAATGTCTCTCGAATCCGATTTCAATATCTAACTCTTTTGTGGCTCGCGCATATACTTTGATCATGTTTAATTTTGAATGTGATGTTTTAAGTGTTAGTACTATTATTCTCTCCGATATTGGTGTGAATGCCTCGACTGTACAACTAGAGTTTTATCCAAAACAATGGCTATCCCATACTTATGTTTACTATCTTGGTTTCCAGAGAAATACATGGTCTTATTGTCAATTATATATTTGTTTGATCCAGGCCATCTGACCCCCGAAAATCCTTAGACGTTTAGCCTCTAGCTGTTTGATTCCAATAGAGATTTTCTGCGAATTTTACTGTCTTTTCCTTTTAGTATTCTCATAGACATGAACTTAGAGAGCAGGAAAATTAAAATAATAATAAATTTTTATAGAAAATACACAATTAAAATCAAAGTTAAGAAGAATATTTATTTAGGCAGGGGCAGGAGTTATTAAAGTACGATAAAATTCACAAAGGTTATGTTCAGCGGCGGCTCCTCCCGCAGACCAGGTGAAGTGCTACATTATAAGCACCGGTACAAACGTTATTCTCTTTTAAAACACATTGCGTCCTAGGGGACGTTCATGATTAACGCCGTGTTCACACCGGACGCGCCCGGCATTACTTTTTGCCAGTTCACGATTGACGCCGCGCGCGTCCGGTATGATGAATTTTCCGTTCATGATTCGGTTGCTGGCTTTGGTGCGCATACTGGAAGGCGAAATGACGTTCACGATTAACACACGGCGAACAACCATTTATCTACCTCGATTAGTTGGGTAAAATTTAACTTGTCGCGCAAGCGCATAGCGAAGATGAAACATATGAGAGCAAACTCTAACCAAACTTTACTTCTTTTTTTTGTCAAAATCATTTTTTTTTAATTCCACCAAATTACTTGGGCACTTAAGGTCTAGTTTTTACCTATGCGTGCCCACCCGGATTCAAAAAACACATCATGTGACGGGACAAGGATTTTCACCGGTTTTAAGTGCAGCATAGATGGAAACCGGGTATAAAAACAATACAAAATTCAAGTACAATTTTTGGTGCCTTCAAAGTATAACATAAATTGTGTTCATCTCTTAAATCTGTGTTATTGGCGGGAAAATCGTTTCAATTCACACCGAACCAATAAAAAAATAAAAAATTGACAAATGACAGACAGGAGAACTCTTAGAGCAATGTACGTCAGTTAAAATAGAAAAACGACACTATAAATAAAACTATTTTTAAACTAGTATTGATAATGTACTCATTTAACTCACATGCGGCATGAGCCGCGGCTGGCTATGTCCAACACTATTCTAAATGAAAGAAATATCTGTGTAACTATAAATAATATTACAAATAAAAAATAATAAGTTAGTGACTACAATATATTATTATAATTTAAAAAACACTATTACCGGTATTTGCTAAAGGGTCTACAGTGCTAAGTGCTACTAAAATTCTAGGTCTACAAGTCTAAATTTTGGTTGAAGGTTTAACTTATTTTTCCCGTGAATGCAACAGTTTGTAATTATTATATAAATTGTTCGTAAATACCTTGCGCTTTGGGTCATCTTTAGTCATTGTAACACAGATATTATTTCCACACAAAGGCTAGAAATAAATAAAAAAATATAATATTTTGGTTTAAAAATGGTAGCCATATTTATACCTCCAAACGTCACTAGGAGATGTCCAATAAAAACGGTGTAAGTCAGTGTCAGCTGTCCCCGCTATATTTTACAAGTTAATATTTAGCTCACACATATACTATACTATAGTAATGTGAGCTATAGTGATCCAAATTTTTTCGAGAAAAAAAAAGTTGCTCCGATTTCAAAAAATTTTATATATCTTTGCGTTTCAGATGATTTTGAAACTTTTTTGTTGCGCCGTCTGTCTGTCTGTATGTCTGTCTGTCTGTCTGTCTGTCTGTATGTCTGTCTGTAACGACCAACGCGCATAACTCAAAAACCGCTTGGCCGATTTTAATGAAATTTGGTATCTAGGCTGGGTCTTGGGTCGAAATGGTCCCATTTAAAAATGAACAAAATCCACCGAACACAAACCAAATAAAAGGGTGGGGGTAGATTTCAAAAATTAGAGTTTATGTGAAAATATGGCGTGTGTGATATCAAACGAAAGGTAATTGAGTCTGCAGTTAAACAAAATACATTTTAGTTTTTGTTTTTTTAAGGGTGGGGGTAGATTTAAAAAATTTGAGTTTAAGTCAAAACATGGCTTGTGTGGTATCAAACAAAAGGTAATTTAGTCCGAAGTTGCATAAAATATATTTCAGTGTTTAGTTATATTAGCTCACACGTACACTATAACTATAGTACCTAGTGTGAGCTTAGGGGCCCATATATTGGCAGAGTATTTAGACAAGTTAGCGATGATTAAACTGATTGTTTTGGTGGATGTGTAATTGAAAACGGATTCTAATATATCTTGTGCTTTTTACAATATTTAAATAATAATGCATGTACAAATATATTATAGTTATTTTTCTATTATTTAGAATTGAAAATTTTTGTATATAAGTTTTTTTATCAATCATGAAATATTTCTTTTTTTTATTCGAACTTTAAACCACTCCCCAGGAGTGGTACTACAGTCTGAGACTATATTTTTAGCAGGAATTCTACGACTGTTAATTTAAATTTGTATCAGTTGAAACTCACTGAGAAATGCTTACTATCATATTGCACATTAGGGTGAACCAATTCTTTGCAGTTATTTGACCCGTGACTATTAAAATACTCTGCCAATATATGGGCCCCTAAGCTCACACTAGGTACTATAGTTATTTTGTACGTGTGAGCTAATATAGCTAAAAACTGAAATACATTTTATTCAACTCCAGACTAAATTACCTTTTGTTTGATACCACACAAGCCATGTTTTGACTTAAACTCAAATTTTTGAAATCTACCCCCACCCTTAAAGAAAACAAAAACTAAAATGTATTTTGTTAAACTCCGGACTCAATTACCTTTCGTTTGATATCACACACGCCATATTTTCAATTAAACTCTAATTTTTAAAATATACCCCCACCCTTTTTTTAAAATAAATTAAAATTTATTTTGTTTAAGTGCAGACTCAATTACCTTTCGTTTGATATCACACACGCCATATTTTCACATAAACTCTAATTTTTGAAATCTACCCCCACCCTTATATTTGGTTTGTGTTCGGTGGATTTTGTTCATTTTTAAATAGGACCATCTCAACCAAGACCCAGCCTAGGTACCAAATTTAATTAAAATCGGCCAAGCGGTTTTTGAGTTATGCGCGTTGGTCGTTACAGACATACAGACAGACAGATAGACAGACAGACAGACAGACAGACAGACAGACGGCGCAACAAAAAAGTTTCAAAATCATCTGAAACGCAAAGATATATCAAAATTTTTGAAATCGGAGCAACTTTATTTTTTCTCGAAAAAATTAGGATCACCATAGCTCACACTACTATAGTATAGTATATGTGTGAGCTAAAAATACACTTAAACCGGTTGGTATCAAGTCTACAGACTTGATACTTATACCCTGTCTAAAATGCTAAGTTTTAAGGTCATAATAAATACTGGTGTATGAGTTCGCTTTCTAGTCATAATAAAATTTGATATATACTAAAATTAATGGAAAACACAAAAATAAAATCATTATAAAAATATAAAAAGTATATTTTTTGCAGTGATAACTGTAATTTCCATTCTTTTTTAATTATTTTTTTAGCACGAAATCAAACTTAAAAAAGAAAAAGATAACGATAAAAATTACGAAAGCACTGCACATTGCTGTAAGCTTCCGGTTTGAGAAATCGCAATGTCCCAAAGCGCAAAAAGAAAATTACAGGTCATTTTTCATTAGAAGCTGCTGTACCCGAGAAAATCTAGGAAAGAAATCTCAACTGAATTTACTGTTTTTAGAGCGGGATATTTTATTTAGGTTATGGTGACAAAATATATATAACAAAACATTTTTGACGACCCAAATTTTGTAGCATAAATTATTTTGGTTATCTTTATTAGAATCTTTTTCAAATTTTTTATATATAAACCAAGATATTATATTCCTTTAAAAAATTAATTAATAGAAACATGTACTATGCATTTTTTCATTCAAAAATTCAATACTTCATGAATTTAATAAAACCATTTTAAATCCATTGATGAAATAGTAAAACAAAGTTACAAAATGTATTTATAAAATCTAATTTGTCAAACCCGCTACTAATTTATACCATCCCCTTCGTTATCTGAATTTGACTGACTTAAATAAACTTTAAGTAAATATATTTATTCACGCAATATTCTCTGATTAAATATAATCAAATATCAAAATTCAAAAAAATAAGAATCTTACTAGATAATTCAACGGTAATACTGGAAAAAAAGTTTGATTAGCAGTAGTTTCATATCATAGGTCGGAATTTATCCAGTTTGGCATAAGAAAAACTTGGGCGGGGTACTAGTAGTATCGATGGATAGATGTTTTCAAGTACATTGCAAAAAATTTCAAAATCGATCAATTATAATTGGTTTACAGTGAGAAAATTGCACTTTCTTTATATAAAACCAAAACTATCCATATACCCATAATCTGATCCTTCTGAATTCTGCAATCCGAACTATATACGTCCGCGAATATTTCGAAACTTTTCCAGAACTGTCCTGTAAAAGTTTCTGCAAGTTGATTCGTTAGTTTGCCACGCTGTTTATGTAGTTGTTTGGTGAGTTTTGCGATATGTATGTGCATACATACCTGTGTATTAAACCATGATTTGTGATAAAAAGTTATTTATAGGATTAAGAAATGTATCTATAAATCGAACTTGTGCGAAATATACCTATCATTTATCCAAATTCTATAATCCGAAAGTTTTGCTAAACCAAACGGGTTCTGCCAGCATTCTTTTTATTTCACTTTTCCGGCACGGCGCCGGCGTGCAGAAAAGTAAAATTTTGTTAAAACCATACATTATCACCAAAAGTCTTTGGAGAGTTTGTTGGCTAACATTTTTGAAAAATTGAAACGGCATATAATTTTATTATATTAAAAAATGAATCACTCTTGCAGTCATGTCAAGCTGAAATTTATTTTTATTAGTTTTATATGCAATAACTATTTTACGCAGATCATTTTTTACAAATATTTATTAAGTAGTACTTGATATTTGAGAGTAGTTTGAGAGAAATACAGGGGTGTTCATGTGTTTATCGTCACACCACGGAAAAAAAATATGCTTTTCTTTAGTCGTTTTACTTGTCCGGGAGCAAGTTCATGAATTTATAAACTGCAATATTAAAGTTAATTCCATCTATGAGGTCTTCTTGAGCACAGCTTGTTTTATTCGAAGTGTCAAGAAAAAAAAAATATTTTTTTTAAATTATTTTTTTTAAAATCTACACTACATGTCCTTGACTAATAAAATACGATTTTAAAATATTCTATGTGGAATTGATTGTACAGTCGCCCAACATATAAATTACCTTATGTTCATAAGGTATTTTTTATTAATAAAAATAAAAACAATTTTTAAAATCAATAATCTGATTTTAAATAAATGGATCCATGACGGATCTGACATACAAGCTAGCCTTTTATCACACTTCAAGTGAAGCCATAATAATATATTGGCCTTGAAAACAGTTTCTTTAAATATCTCAGAAACTAAAGCCCCTACGAAGTTTTTGTTATAACACGAATTACTGAGCAAAATATATTCTACTATACTCCTAAAACAGTGTATTGATGTGATGCTCCGTTAAAAAGTTAGCAATTTTCTAAGTTTTTAAATGTTAAAAAACCAATCAGCTTGTAAGAGTGTCGAACACTATTTTATCTGAAAATTTTATGAAAATCGGTTCAGCGGTTTAGGAGCCATCGTGTTACGGACAGAAATAATATACACACACTCACACACAGACAGACATTACGACGATATTGCTAGGATAGGTCAAAATACACTCAAAAAACAAATTTTTAGCGTTATCTCAAAAAAAATTTTTACTTAAAAATAATACCTTGTCTAGCCATTGCCCCGCGAGCTAGGAAGGTAAAAATATTATTGACCGTTGCATAAAGGCCAGGGGAGGTAAAACACCCCTCGGAGGTCCTAGCTGCCCTCTGGTAGCAAGACTTAAACCATCATTATCGGGAATATCTTCAGAAATTAAAGAAAATACCATTAATTTACAATTTGTCATACCTGCAACTTAAATCAACACATACATAAATGTTTAATTTTCTGTAATATATAAAAAGTTGATATACTTATAAACAAATACCACTGTATCGTGTATTATTTACCATGAATGCCTTATTATTTGCAAAGTTTTCACTAAATTCCGACTGATTTATTAATTCTAGTTGATTTATGCATTTTTTGTAATGTATTTTATTTTTTTGTCGACTATAGACATACCTCCACATAGAATTTATGATATTTTTAACTAAACTCATGTTCTAAAAAAATATATATTTTTTTTTCTTAAGATTGGTATTTTTGGTAGATAATCATAGTTTCAGTATTGTTGCCAGAGGGCAGCCAGGACCTCCGAGGGGTGTTCTGCTTCCTTTGTGTACAGGCTAGAATTTTTTTTTAAATCAGATTATTAATTTTAAAAATTGTTTTTATTATAACTAATAAATAAATGGATCCATGACGGAGCTGATAACTTCCTAGCTAGCCTATTAGCACACTTTAAGTGAAGCCATGATATATCAGCCTTAAAAACGTTTCTTATGTAAATATCTTAGAAACTAAAGCTCTTACGAAGTTTTTGGATGTAACACAAATTAATGGGCAAAATGTAGTCTACTATATTCTGAAAACCGCATATTTATACGACGCTCCATTAAAAAGTTTGCATTAAAAAAAAATGTCATTAACATTAATGGAGTTTGACCAAAATCTAATCAGCTCGTAAGAATGTCGAACACTATTTTACCTGAAAATTTTGTGAAAATCTGTTCAACGGTTTAGGAGCTATCGCGTTATGGTCAGAAATAATATCACACAAACACAGAGACATCACGACGATATTGGTAAGATTGGTCAAAATACACCCAAATAACACATTTTCGGCGTTATCTGAAAAAAAAATTTGTGGAAACTAATGCCATCTCTAGCCATTGATACGCGGGCTAGGAAGGTAAAAATACCTCTCGCCCATAAGGTCTATGATATATCGGGCAACTGTACAATCAATTCCACGTATTTCATTAATCAGGGATATTGTGTAGATTATAAAAAAGGCAAATTTAAAAAATGTATATTTTTTTCTTAAAACCTCGAATAAAACAAGCTGTGTGAGTAGACCCTATGAATAAATTAACACCAATAATATTTTGAGTATACCCAACGGGTATTTTTTACAGGGCCGTATAATTTATTTTCTGTACTGTTGTAAGTGCAAAATTAGAAATTTAAAATTAGATTTATTCTGCTGCTCTGTCGTACTTTAAGCTACTTAGATGTACCATACCTGTAGAAATATTCATAGCGTTAGCTTCATAATAATATTTAACTTGTTTTTATAGGTGGGCTGGTAGAAAAAAATTAAAAATAAATGGATTCATGACGGATCTGATACCTTTCTAGCTCATTAGCACACTCAAAATAACTCCACGCTATATCAGCTTCAGACTGTTTTTGTAATATAAAACGAAGGCTTTTACAAAGTTTTAGGTTATAACATAAACTATTGAGAAAAATGGAAAAATGTCAATTTTACTGTTTGAGATAATTTGTAAAGTTAGTATAACATAGGGCTTTTATGTCTAAAAATACTGAGTGAAAATTTTGATTTATATAAACATAAATATTTTTTTTATGAAATTTTGTTCATAAGATCTAAAAATGTTAATAACTCAATTTGTCAAAAATCGACATGCGACTACATCGATGGCTGCGGCTTTGAAAATGTACCCTTAAAATAACTCAACAAAAAAAATCGAAAAAAGAACTTATGAAGACTGAGTATGTTTATTGAAGTCGCTGAAATTGAACCCAGGATCTGTGTTACCACATAACATCAGGATTTTACATAAACTCACAAAAAACTTTAATAGATTCGCTATCTATTTTTTGAGGTTATAATGGATTTATTCGTTTTTTTTTTAAGATATTGAAAATCCTGATGTTATGGCACACCCCAGATCCGGTTTCAGGGACTTCAAGAACATAAATTTAAAATTTCCAGGGGAGAAAAAAACTGACTGACTGTAAATTTATTTGATTGATTTTTGAATAGTATTTTATATTTTAGTATTTGAGATATATAAAGTTACTAAACCCTATATCATTATTTTTGAGACAACTTTTTACAACTTTTTTTCGTTGGCCTATGCTATTTGTTATGGTAAACAGCTGATAACTGTCAAAAAGTTATCTCAAAAATTATGATATGGAGATTATAACATATGGATTTTATGTGTAGAAATACTAAGTAAAAATTTAAGGTCATCCAATACCATTAATTTTTAAAATTGATTTTCTTTATGAAAATGTTTGTTTTTATAAACATAAATATTTTTTCATGGATTTTTATCCATAGTATCTGAAAACGTTTATAACTCAATTTGTCAAAAAATCGATATGCGACTGTCTTCTTAAGGACGGCGCCGGCGGCGCTGCAGTCGTCTTTACCAGGACGGCAGTACAAGATTAGGGTGGTTGCGGCTTTGAAAATGTACCCTTAAAATAATTCCAAAAAAACAAATCGAAAAAATAACTTATATGATTATGAAGTCTGAGTATTTTTACTTTATGTTTTTGAACTGGGTGAAACCGAACCCAAGGTCTACGTTACCTTATAACATCAGGATTTTCTATAAACTAAGAAAAAACCCTAAAGCTTCAATAGATTCGCTATCTATTTTTTGAGGTTATAGAAATTCCTGACGTGATGGGATTTTCCATAACCTTTAAATATAGATAGCGAATTTATTCGATATTTAATTTTTTTTAGAGAATCCAACAACATAAAGTTAACATTTCCAGAAAAGAAAAAAACTGACCCCACTCTGCGACTCTCAATTTTCAAGGCAAGTTTAAAGGTGAAAACCGCATCTTAATGCATTAAGCTATTTTTGAACTATGGTGAGTTTTTAAAAGTTTACATTTTAGAAGAGGGCTCTATAACATTTTTATTAATGAAAATTTTGGTGTAATTTGATTTTTAAAAAATTTATTTGATTGATTTTTGAAGATTTTTTTTTATAAAGAATCGATCTATCATACTTAATATCATCTGTCACTTTTAGTTTTTAGAATACTATATAAAGTTAGTATAACATACGGCTTTTAGGTGTAGAAATATTGAATAAAAATTTAAGGCGACCACTAATTTTTAAAATTATTTTTATTTATAAAAATTTTGGTTTTAATAATCATAAATATTTTCTTTTATGGATTTTGAAAAATGTACTCTTGAAACAACTCCAAGCAATACAAATCGAAAAAATAACTTATGAAGTCTCAGTATCGTTACTTTATGTTCTTGAAGTGGCTGAAACCGAACCCAAGGTCTGTGTTACCCCATAACATCAGGATTTTCTATAAACTAAGAAAAAACCCTAAAGCTTCAATAGATTTGCTATATATTTTTTGAAGTTACAGATAGCAGATTTATTCGGTATTTTACGTATTTTTTAAGATATTTAAAATTTTGGTGTCATGGCACACTCCGAATCCAGTTTCAGAGTAATTATTTCAATTTTTTTTTGTGCAGCTGTGCATAATTTCTGAGGCTTGAGTTTGTAAACTTTATGCCTTATAGGTCGCCTAAACTGAATCCCGGGTGTATTTTACCCCATTAGGTCAGGATTTTTATTAAACACAAAAAATAGATTAGTGGTTTTAAGGTTTCTTTTTGAGGTTATGGAAAATCTTGACGCAATCGGTTTTAGCGATCTTAAAAATATAAAGTAAATATACTCAGACATCAGATGTAATTGTTTTGATTTCTTTTTGTGCAGCTTTGTCATCAACGTCCAATTAACCCTGGAACTGCACACTGGGGTGTGAAATACCCAGAAAATTTTACGGCGTCATTCCACGTAAATTCGGTTTTTAGTGCCGGCAGCCAGTATCAAGTGAGAAATCGAAGCAAGTGCTGCCGATTTTGATGCTACATCAATTAATATTAAAAATGGGTATGTGACACCCCAGTGTGCAGTTCACGGTAAATAAATAAATTAAGATAATTATTAATTAATTAAATTAATTAATTAATTAAGGTGTATTTTATGTCCACGAGACAAGGACAAGAAAACTAAGCATGTTTGTGCTTGGTGTAAGAAGCCCTGTTGCCTGGAACATAGGGCTTTTAGACTTTGCTGCGACTGTGAATAACCACGAATAAACCAAATATTAAAAGCTTTGGCTAAGAAAAACTATAAGGATTTATTTAACCAATTAACTTTTTTTTATATAAAACAAGGGCTATTTTTTAGTTTAACAAAGAATTTTGTAAAATAGTTTAAGTTTTCTTTTTATATTGAGAGTTTTTTTATGACAGTGTTAAAAATGGACATATTTTTTTATTTTTCCCAAAAAAAAACATATATTCTACTGATTCTTTACCGAAAATATAGGAATATATGTCCATTAATATTATTTTTTATAAAAATAACATTAAATTATAAAATTGTCCACATTTACAAAAAAAAAAACTGTTTGGGGTTAGGAAAACCCCACTGTGCAGTTCTTGTCTTAAAAAATAAGTGTGCAGTTCTAGGGTTAAGTGAAGCAGGTGAAATTATTAGGCAACTTAGGCTCTTTATGAATTAAAAAGCGTTTATCACAGCAAAAATATTTTTTAAAATTGAGTAAGGTGAAATGTACAAATGCAAATTATGGTGGACCTGTTTTGTCATAAAGTGGTCAACTAGTTTTACAATTTAATTTTTTTTGATATTTTCTATTTTTAATGACCAGAAAAATTGTATAAGGTTAGTCACTTTATAAATTTTTTCTGATCACTGATTTAACGCTTTCATAATTCTCGCAAATATTTTTTAGAAATATAATTTTTATAAAATTTTATTTACAAAGATTTTTAAGATAAGATAAGATAAATAAAAGGAAAAAAAAATTTAATTTTCAAGCTTGAAAAAATCAATAGCGTTCCCTATTAGCAAAGTATTTTAAAAATCCAATTTAAGGTTTTTATTGTCATCCCTAATTATTCTCAAATAAGGCACTTATAGCCCATCGCACCGAATTTTTTTTTCGTTACTTAGCCTTAAGTATTCCTTATTACGTCATATTATGATTATATTAAGAAATGCTTTAAGCTAACTAACGAAAAAAAAGTCGGTGAGATGGACCCTTAGTACTTCAATTCTCAAACATTAGGGGATAAAAGCCACGTATATGTATCTCGACTTAACGTACGTTATTGGATTGTGCGCGTGCCCCGTATGTGACAGACGTACGTAACGTTGCCAGCTTATTAAGTATGTTACTGAAAAATAGACAGACGGGACCCGCAATTTCGGTCGGACTGACCAATTTCGAAATTTTCGTGTGTTTTGATCAACTTTACCTCACTTTTCGTTTGTTTTTCTCAGTGACATTGTACATTTTTATTTTTCCTTTCTTTTCGTGTTATGAGCATATTTTGTGTTTGCTTTTAGTTGTCAAAAAACATAAGGGCCTTAGCCGGAGTAAAGGTAAAGACAAAGCGAATGCACTTTGCACTAAGTGCTTGCTATACTTTTTATATATTTTTTTTTAATCAAGGCTAACAGAGAAGAATGATATGTATAGTGTGTTATAGGCAATAAAATTTACTTTTAAATGGTGTTTATCTTGTACTGGTAACCTTTAAATTCACAATGACATACCAGAGCTTACGTTACACATTTGCTTTAAGCCTAATTTCACCTTTTTGTTTCTACGCAACGTATCTTGTTGTATAACGTTCGTTAGGTCTGTGACTTATAACCTCTATTTATTGCGCTTTCTCTTACATTTCGACTGGTGCGATGCGTAACTTCCATTGAGAAGGGGCTTCTGATAATTATTGCAACGCCAAGTGGCCTGCA
The DNA here is from genome assembly GCA_963576565.1 of Aspidapion aeneum. Lineage (NCBI taxonomy): Eukaryota > Metazoa > Arthropoda > Insecta > Coleoptera > Brentidae > Aspidapion > Aspidapion aeneum. The sequence continues at coordinate 81,349,841 of OY755044.1, read as the reverse complement.
AAACAGTGGCGGATCCAAGATTTCCGTGGGGGAGGAACCAAAGGGGCAACAAACATAAAAAAAAATTATAAACTGTTTTTGATAGATCGATCTAAGGTGAGAAATTTAGTATCTAAAGGAGATTTATGGTGCCGCAGGCGAAATCTTTTTAAAAATTAAGTAGAATTTATGACAAATTTTTAATAAGTGATGCTGCTAAACTAAGAAATAAGTTATATGTCTGGGAGGGGGGGGGGGGGACCGTGTGTCCTGTTCGTTTATTAAATTTTGATAAAGCGGATAAGTCGGTAAGTAGTAATTTAAATTCAAAAGTAAAAAGTTCTAGATTCCACAGTAATATTTCATGTTTGGTTATTTATTCAATCAGTATACAGGGTGTCCCAACTAAAAGGTAACAGAGGTTTTTTTGGGTATTTTTCGTGCGAATTTGGAGAAACGCTCGAGCACGTCGATTTTGTTTGCGAGGGGGACACTTTTTGAAAGTTTTGTAGCACGCACCATCTTCGAGGGTTATACTTTACTCCTATATTTTGAATAGCGAAAGTGGGTCCACTGATACCTTGTTTTGAAGTTCACTTGAATATCTTTACAACAGTGTAAAAATTTGGAAAATCCGTTGATTAATTTTTGAGATATTTGCTCTCAAATTTTCAAATTTTATATAAAATGAAAAAAATTTCAAAAATCCTTAAATTAGTTTTTGAGATATTTTCTTTCATATTTTTATTTTACATAGAATGATAAAATAAAAATTAAATCCCAAAAACATACATTACTGATTACATTATCTTAAAAACTAATAGATAGATTTTTCAAATTTTTACACGGTTGTAAAGACATTCAGCAGGCCTTCAAAACATGGTATCACTAGACCCACTTTGCCTATTCAAAATATATGGGTAAAGTATACCTCTCGAAGATGGTGCGTACTACAAAAATTTCAAGATAGCAAAAAGTGTCCCCCTCGTAAACAAAATCGACGTATCTGAGTGTTTTTCCAAATTCGCACGAAACATACCCAAAAACACGTCTGTTACCTTTCAGTTGGGACACCCTGTATATAAGGATCAGTGTAACGTGATATTTTAGCTTTTGAGTAATGCGTTACATATGTCATCTGTTTCTGCATTAGTCAACACTTATTTCTCAGACTTGGTTGGTTGGTGTTTGGATCGCTATTGTTAGTTTCATTTAGTTTGCAATGGTAGGTTGACCCCCATGGCAAAATAGTTTTCTCTGTCTTCGTACTCAGCTAGTAGGGGTCTTTAAAATTTGATTATTGATTGCTAAATCAGTGGTTTAGCTCATAGAAAATCATTAGTTGAGAATAATACTAAGAGTCCTACCTTTGTAATTAATAATATAATATGTAATAGGTAATATCCAAAATGGGAAAAATTCTTGGAAAATCTTTACTGGAAAATCACGCTTTTGCTATATATTTTTATGTTTATGTTTAGAGTTTCGACCAGGTACTTTTTTCTCAGTAAAATTTTGATTTTTATTTAATCTAGGATTCCTTGCACAGCCGCTTACGGCTAAGATGCGGCTAATCATTCCTCTACCACTGGTTGAAAACCAATTCGTATTTCTGGGATCTCGTTTTAACTAGTAATAGACGAATGATTTGCTGTGACTAACTCGTAAGCGACCGTGGCGGGAATACAAGCTTTAGGAAGACAATTTAAATCGTGACAATATGATGTCTTTCTTTTGGACCGATGTGTGACTGTCGATATACGTTTGCGGTGATAAGATGGACCAGTCATAAGAGCGAGTGAATATGAAAGGATTTTTGTTTTTTAATTAATAATAAATATTCAGTTATTTATTTCATCCTTTAAAGATATGAGCCCCTTTAATAAGTCAAGCCTTCCAGGTTTTTTTTGGTAATTTGCATCCGGTTGAACTCTATTTTACTTTAAGTACATTTTTTGGTAAAGTGGTATTTAAATCAAGTGTCGCACCTTCTTTGACTTTACTTCCAATTTTTATCATCCTAGCCCACATAGCAATGGCCAAAGAAGATATTATTTTCGACGAACCGTTGAACCGATTTTCATAACATTTTCAGGTAAAATAATACGACAATCGACTCTAATGAGCTGATCAGATTTTAATCAAAATCCACTAATGCTAATGACAGCTTTTTAACAATTAAAAAAATAAAATAATTTTAGCTTTTTAACGGATAATCGTATCAACATGCGATTTTCGGAATATAGTAGACTACATTTTGTTCAATAATCAACCCAAAAACTTTGTAGGAGCTTTAGTTTCTGAAATATTTACAAAAACTATTTTCAACGCTGTGCAGTGTGCTAATATTCAAGCTAAAAAGGTATTATTATATTTATTTAATTAATAACTCTCATAGTCACTGCAAGCGTTTTTATAGTAAGTAAGGAAGTAAGTAAGTAAGTAAGTAAGTAAGTAAGTAAGTAAGACGTTTAATAGACAAAAAATATTACAAGCTAGAGCTGAGGGAATAATGCGCTGGTTTGCAGCATCTTAACCTAGAAAGTCAAGCGCTGTTGGAGCGCTTAGTTTTTACATTTCTTATGAGCCCTTAACACTAAAGATTCTTAACACTAGGGTGAATTAAATGACAAAATTAAACTAATAATTTTAGAGAAATGTGGGGGGGGGCACTAAAAGAAAAAATAATAATATTAAGAAAAAGAAGAAAAACATGGTATTAATTAGTAAGATTATAAGTTTAGAAACAATGCTGCAATTAAGGAAGCGCATCTTGCTTGCTTTTTGAAATTTGGCACATTGGTTTTAAAAGACACACATCCTGATATAGGCCATTTTTATGATACGGCGTGATGCGTGCAAGTCGACACAACCTAACTTATGCAAAGAACAATCGATAAATCCAGTTATTTAAGACTAGTCTAATATAAAACTGATATCGCGGTTAGCTTTAGACCAATTTTTGGCACCCGTGGACGTACAAAATATTTTTATTTACACTTACGCTTATTATAACGGTTTGGTTCTTATAATTTGCCAAGAGAGACTAGAATAGTTAATTTAACTAAGGCATGGAAAATTCGCGTCAGCAAGTACGTACAGCCATCTATAGGGCCTAGTAGCTTTGGGTGTGGATATAGCTTTATTTTTGTTAAAAATTTAAATTTTTAATCAATTTGTGAAAACTACGTTTTACCTGCTGTCGTTTTTGAGATATAGGTATCATCAATCTTTAGTTTTGTGTTTTGCCTTGCATTTGAGGCAGCGCACTTTGGCATTGTTTGCCTGAATGACCGTAACGGAAACATTGGTAACATAGCAACACTTTTTCTACATACGCGTTAACTGGCAGTTTTACATGCGCAAATGCTACATATTGAGGAAGAGATTGACACCTAAATGTAACAATGGCTGATTTAGTATTTTATATTGATTGTTCTTGAACATTTGAGTCTGTAATTTTTTTAGTGTTACGTACCGCTACCACTTCAAAATTACAATGAAAATCAAATTTTTTTAAAATTGTTTTCTCTGTTATATAATTTTGAATTTCTGAGAATTTACCAGGATATTGGCTGATTGGAAATAATTCAAAATAACCCTTATTCTGTTTCTACCTACACTGTCGATCTCTTTTATTTTTTGGTCAACGTCCGAATGATTTTTAAAAATGTCTGTCTTAAAAATGATATCATTGACTTTGATAGCGTATAACTTACTCTTGAAATTGGGGAATTATTTTCTAGGTATACGTGAAACGGGCCTGAATCATTTTTACTATAAAAATATTTAGTTTTATTTGTCTTTGTAGTTTCTGATGTTACATTATTTTTCGAATTTGGATCCACCATATCCATATAAACATGTCGATTAATTTGACCTCCCGGGGATGGTTCATAAACGGGGAGTAAACCCCGCTATCAGCATTCATATTAACCTAATTTTATTAGATTATTATTATTAAATATAAATAACAAAATTTATATTTTAAACTCGCGGGCACCAGTAAAAAACACTGATAAGAGTACGAGAACTAATCGAAGACTGCTTTTTTAACTTGTATAAACATAGACTTTTAGTTAAAATGCGACGTGGTGAAAAGATCTCCTTTAAACAAATCCGACCTTGTTGCTAAACAAAATTAATGCAAAATAAAACTAGACATTTTGAATAAGGAAAGTGTTAAATGTACCTGTGTGTGGTAGGCTGTTGACATGGTTTTCTTGTTTTCGCATCGCGCTTTTCATGCTACAATTTCACCTGAAACGAAAAGAAAAATTGTTTTGGAAAAGTGATTCTACAAAATTTAATGCCAAAAATATATAACAGTGATTTACATAAGTAAAAATTCAGTACTGAAAAAAATAGACAGGTTTGAATAGGCCGTTTTTAGCTCCAGCTTGCCTGAATGAATGTATGAATGTACGGTAGTGGCGGTTAGCACCCTTAAAGGATCTAACCTGGCACCTAGGCTGCCTTTCTGGGCCCGTTGTGCACCACGTACCTACTGTGTTTGACTCAGATCATAATTTAAATACTATCATATAGAACCCAGTAAACTTCAAATTATATTTGAGGCCAGAAACTTAGTCATTATGATATACCACATAATGCCATGGTTGTAGCCTTACACCACTGATGGGTCATAAACCTTTTGACATAATCAACAGGGTACAGAGAGCCACAATGTGCCTGTACTTGCTGCTAGCTCCAAATAGGTATCCTGTCCTATGTGGGGATTTCCTGAATGGCCAGGCCACCGAATAGATTTAGAGAGAGAATTACTAGATTAACCCATCTCCTTTACCATAGATGTTATCTGGTGTGATCCCAAAGGTTCAGTCTTTATTTATTTTTTCAGTTAACATACTGTTTAATGCTCGTCCGTTACGAGACTACCCATTTACCCATGGGTCGAGGCCCCTTTAGTCGCCTCTTACGACAGGCCTAGGGGTTACCTTGGTGCTATTCTTTCAGAAAAAAATCGTAGAATATGAATTTCTATGGTGGGGATCTGGCATTATTGCTCAAACTTTGCCCAAATGGTCGGCGCCAAAACAGCAGGCCAAACAGTAGTCGCACAAAAAGTGGGTGTCAAGGCATTATTATATTTTTGTTGTTTACTATTACCCAAACGTTCAGCGCCCAAATTTTCATCGTCGAAATGATCAGCGCTCAAATTAATTGCGCCAAAAAGGTCTGTGCTCAAACGGTTAGTGTCCGACATATACATAATATTCCAATACCCACGGTAACTGCAAATTCATGATGCAAACAAGAGGGCCTTGGGGTCTTTCTTTACTCAAAAAAGACCTGATCGGTTGCTTTCAAAGACATATGCATACTGTTTCCATATAGCACGCATTATTGCAATACCTACGGTACCTTACGATGAAGAATGCAAACATATTTAAAATAGCAATATCAATGGGAATAAGTCTATCCTCTTTGCGGTCCTTAAGATAAAATGTCGTGATTGGTTATACTTTTACGCATGAACATTATTTTATTATTGTATTCGTTACGTCAAATCATCGGCGTACATTTGACAAAAACTCTATCTATGTAAATTTGGTATCTGTGCATTTTGCGTACCTTTATTTCTGAATGTTTGCATCAAACGCCAACCATTGTGTAAATAGGTAACAGGGAGTATTCGAATATTACGTATATGGTGTCCGACCAGTAGTTCCTCAAACAATCGATCGTGAGCTTCGCCTTCATAAGTATACCTACGCTGCACTAGGCATATGATGCACTGCCGCGTGGTTGTCACCGCTCATGAAAATAATTTTAAGTACACTGTTCGAAAGAGAGTTGATCTTGCTCTAAGATACACTAATTGGTTATATAATCCGTTTATTTAGCAAAAAAAGCTAGTACAAGTCTATAAATGTCAAGAAATCATATGAAAGCAAGTCCCAACATAATAAGCAAAAATATGTATTATAACAACAAATAAAGCAAATTATAATTAAGTGTCATTACTACATGAAAATATTATAATTTAAAAATTAGAAAATATCAGTCTGCTTAAAATATAAATAAAACCAGTTGGTTAAAATAGAGAGTAGATTTAAAAACACACATATAACACAAACAATCAGGCGGCCACCAAATATTAAAAAGTTAAAAGTTATAATTTATTTAAGCAATTTTAAAAACTTTATTAAATTTAAAATTTAAAATTTTGCTCAATAAATCTCAATTTAAATTTAAATTAACACCGTTGTTTGATAGATCAAACAACGTTAACACAAACAAAACCCTACCAACATTTATTCAGAGAAAACATCACAGTTTTTTAATAATAACATTTTTAATTTTTTTTTAAAGCTTTGGAGGGTGGAACAAGTTTTTATGTCACTTGGCAATCTATTAAAATCATCTAGACCCTTGAAAAATACTGAATTGGCGGCTAGTTTTTTATTTCTACGTGAAACATAAAAATTATTTATTTGTCTCGTTACATATCCGTGAACTTCATGGTTAAGTGTCAATTTGTTTCTGAGATATATTGGAGCTTGACCAGACTTAGTTTTATAAATAAAAACTAACACTGTATACCTTAAATATTCAACAATAGGCAACTATTGTAATTGTCTTAACATCGTAAGGATTGGGGTGTATCTATTACAAGACAAAATTATCCTCATTGCTCTGTTTTGCATTTTTTGCAGGCGATTAATCTGATTTTGTTGCAAAATATACAAAATGGTAGAGCAATAGTTAAAATGTGTTAATACTAGAGTGTTATAAACTACCAATTTTGACCATTTTGTCGAACTATAAGAACACCTAGACAGATGATTAATAACAAAACTAATCTTGGAAATAACTGACTTACAATGTTCCTTAAATGACATCTTGTCATCCATCAATACACCTAGAAATTTAAATTTTTTGACCATTTCAATAGGCTCACTGCCAATCTTAACTATAGGTTTAATTACTTGAAAATTTCTCTGGACACTCTCGTTTGCAATCACCATAAATTTAGTTTCGTCAGTTCAGTCAGGTCAGTCTTTGTCAAAGCCAAATTCATATTTTGCAGCAGAACTTCAAAGTCATCAGAAGAACCATATATCAGAGTATCGTCAGCAAGAAGGTGCAGATCCAGTGGCGTGTCGTATAGGGGGCCAGGGGGGGGCAAACGCCCCCCCCCCCCCACCCCTCTGCGTTTGGCGCCCCTGGCGTCCTTTGAGATAAAAATAGAATTAATAGTATTATTATTTTAAAACAAGGTTTGTAATTTATTTGACTCACATACCTATATTTGTGCCCCTTAAGGTCTTCGCCCCCCCGCCCTTTTAGCCACGACACGCTACTGTGCAGATCCAAGGCACTATAATCATTAACAATATCAAGAATATCATTTATATATAAAATAAACAACACAGGTCCTAACACGCTTCCTTAAGGTACACTACACTCATTATTTACAGATTCAGATATTCTACCACTCAATTTTACTTTCTGTTTTCTATCACTCAAATAACTTTTGAACGAATCTAACACTCTCCCTGATAGACCTATGTCTTCTAGTTTGTTTAAAAGCTATTATACATTTTTTCATTGTCATATGCAATCTTCCAGCGATCTAGCACAAACTGAATGGCAGTTTCATTCATTTAGGCCTTGGATGCTTCGATCATTCAAAATATCCGTTGCACACAAAAAAATTTTCCTTGACCAAAAAAAAAATGCAAGTCTGCTCTTAGTCGTGATAAAATAGCTATGTAGCTGTGTTATACATTAATCGATTGGAAATTTGACGTATCTCATATTGGTTGTCCAGAAATCTGTGTTTTGTATAACAAAAACATATATTTTTCCTAAAGTAACCAATTGAAGCTGTTCTGGACAGCTACAAATTTAAACTAGGTGGCCAGTTTTGATCTCTACAATATTGGTCTCTACAAGTTTTTTGACAAAACTTACGGTTTTTGAGAAAAAATTGTTTAATTAAGAAAATCACTTTACTTTTAAGAAACTACCTCTAACTTGACACCCGGCAAAGGTGTTATGTTGATATACCTAAACGGTTCAACAAATCAGAGCTCTAGTCCTCTACTTTTAAATGCGCCTATTTCTCAAGGGTATTTTTTGCCGAAATTAAAAAAAAATATATGAAAAAAATCACGTTTTTAGACTTAAAATGTGAGGCTAGATGGTTAAATTATGTAAAAAAATGCTGAAAAAGGGTGGATTAAATTAAAAAAAATTAAATAAAAATAAAACAAAAATTGTTTTTTGTTAGTACTAGTCGCAGTTGAATACAAAATTGACAGGTATACCTATAATGTACGACATGCTTCAACTTTTAGTTTTGATGCCCAAAGCGCACTTACGAAATTATACAGTTTTGTATTTTCATGAATCAGGTTATTGGGTAATTTTGTACCTAACTGCGACTAGTAGTTACAAGTGAATTTAGCAGTTAGGTGTTTTTTTTTAATTTAATTTTTTTCCAACTTTTAGGTTTAATTCTTATTCAGCCTTATAAAAAGCACTATGCCTTTACAATTCATTTAGCGTTACCCAAAATGTAAGTGTAGATTTTCTACGGACGCGATCAGTGTTACCTTCCATTGAGTGAAGGTGGGGAGGAGAAAGGGCATAGGAAACTAGTAAAATGGTGTCGACAAAAATTCTCAAGCGTGTGCAGAAAGAATTTTTGAAATCGCTCTATATTTGTGAAAGGTATAGCTACAACTATTACTAATAAGCAAGGAGCGAAGAAGAGAGAGAGGGCGAAACTCGTAAAATGATGTTGGAAAAAAGTCGTCAAGCGTGTGCAGAAAGAACTTTTGAAATCGGTTTATAACTATTACTAATAAGGATGGCGGGAAGAAGAGAGGGAGAGGCGGGGGACGGGGGACTAATAAAATGGTGTAAAAAATATGAAAGAGTATGCAGAAAGAATTTTTAAAATCGCTCTATATTTGATAAAATTATGCTAATATAGTTTTGAATAGTGTGGGAGGAATGACAGGAGGGGAGATGGGTGGGAACAGGAAGGTATACAAAGTAACTAAAGCAAATTAGAGGACATTTGCAATGGGTAATCAAAAGAGTTTCAATAAAATCGCCTGAAATTTAGATAATTTGTATGCCTTAAAGCCTACATCATGTGACAAAATGGCGTTTGACGACCGTCATGTTGATTCCTGTAAAAATAGCCTATAGCACCTTCGGGATCAGTAGCAATTTAACGACACCCTTTTTGTCAAAATCGGTTCAGCCGTGCTGCAGTTGGGTAAACAAAATCACTGCTAATGCATAAAATAGCCAGCGCATTAAGATTTTTTATGCATTTTTTAAGCACAAGAAGATTCTCAAAGTCGTTTCCATAATGGATATTTTCTCTCTATGTCTGAGCCCAACGCTCCTCTAACTCTAAAGCCCGAGGATCAAAGACCCTTAGCTCCCTTAGTCCGTCACTCCTGTTTGTTTCTAGATATTGCTTACGTTAATATTTTTTATTTTGACTCGAAAATAAATGTTTGTATTTTAGTTAGTCTTTCGTCGGCAGGTAATAGGGATTTATGGGAATAAAGCCAAACTGTAATAGTGCCAGGCAGTATTCTGACAGTGTCTATTAAAAACTGACAGTTGATCTTTCAAAATTGACATACCAAAGACCAATTTAAAACTCGTTTATTTTCCATGAATAAAGGAAGATAGTATTTATTCCGGTTCATATAGTAAACAAAGGCCGTATATTAAAAGATTACAGCTGATCTTACAATGTGAAAGTGTCAAAATACTGCCTGGCACCATTACAGCAATACTGCCTGGCACTATTACAGCCTGGCTTTATTCCAATAATGGTCTAGTAATAAATTAAGTTTCTTTTAAATTACGCATGCAAATTTGTTCTTCTTTTATCACATCACTGGATAGTCTTCCACCCCTCTTGATAAACATATTCTAACTGAGTTTAGCTTTATTTTAGTTTTGTGTATTATTAATTTTAAGTAGAATTAAATCCGACAATCTGTTATAAAAGCCTAAATTTAAAAGAGTTTTTCAGGCATTAATTTAATTGAAAACGCACAAATACTAACTCAAATCAAACACAAACAAACAGTACATTTCAGTCTCGTTAAAAAACTTCCCGCAACTTTGTTGAGTTTAATTTAATTTGGAAAATGTTTTCTCGTTCGCTCGCTCTGCTGAATTTGTATCACCAGTGGCGGCTGCTACAGGGAGGGCAACGGGGCAGTGCCCTTTTAAAACTAGACAACAAACAGTATTTTTAATTGATTTATTTAAAAAAAGTTAAATCTTTCCGTACGACATGTCTAGTTCTTTTTTTTGGTCTGTGGTTAACAAAAGGCGATTAATTGGGTAAACTTTTTTAGTGTAAATAATTACAAGCCGGCAGCACCGCGCGGGGCAAGATTTTAATTTCACCCGTTTTTTAGCGTTGTATGGGTGGCTGTTCTCGCGCGGGGCGGCAGGAATGTTTGTTTTGGTTGACGTCGGCCATATTCATCGTGCGAAAACGTTCATTGCCCTTCCTACTTGTTGCCGGTTCTATCCTTAGTGAAGACATATGAGTTTCTTTTGATCTGGGGTAGGTCAGTATTTAAAAGCCTTGTCGGTTGCGTGTCCATTGTTTATTTTTGTTTTTCTTTGTTTTCAAAATGAAAATAAATACCGTCGATTTAATTAACTGTGCAAATGTAAATACGTTGAGATATGAACTTTGATTACAAAACAAATCTTTAGGACCACATAGACCGGACCTAAAAATCTTAAAAATTAACCAAACTTTTAGTGCAAGTAATAAAAAATTATACGATGGTGAAAACTGGTTGTCCGGTTGTGAAAAACGAAATGTTTTTTTTGCTTTATTTGTCGTATTATGAACAATGCACGAAGTGATCCTGCGTGGGTGCCAAAGGAAATGTGGGATATCAAGCACTATAGTTAAAAGTTAAAGACACAAACAAGTGCTACTTATTTAAATAACCACATAGAATTTGCTATGCTAGGCAAGACTGATATTAGGTGCCAATTGAGTAGTGCCTATTGGCAATACATTAACGAACATATAACAAAAATAGACATATACTTAGCAGGTTAATACACTGTTTAAAATTTTGTGGGATTTATTCGAGCACTTTGCGCATGTAAAAGAAGGGCGAATAGACTTTATCTATAAAAAAATATACTAAAAACTACACCAAGTAGCTGCTTGTTTGTAAAATGCTAAAATAAAATTGCCCCCTAGCCGACACTGCTTGCCACCTTTTTGAAAACTAAGAGTATTATATAAAGCTTACTGCCCTAATCACAGTGAAACAGAATTGTATAAAAATAATTTTTTATTGTTTTATATACTTAGTGTCAGGTCTCAAATAAATCTTAGGATCTTATAATTTTTTTTTAATTTTTAGAGTGTTCAGGTATATGAAGTGGCGAAATGGATGCAACAAGAAGATCAATAAGAATATCTAGAACAGATAATAGAGGGAAGCATAACGGATGACATCACTAAAAGGCAACCAATATGGCACGGCCATGTACAATGGATGAACGATGCAAGATTACCAAAGTAGGTCCTAGAATGGGAACCAATAGGGCGCAGAAAAGAGGGCGTCCTAAACTAGAAGGGCAACAGTCAATCCAAAGATTAATGAGTCAAAAAACCGACAGAAGATGATTGTCAGGATCGAAGGAGGTGGAGAATAGGCGTCGGACAACGCAGAAAAACATTCTAAACCGACATAGTAGATATTTTTATTTTCGATACAGCATCTGATTGGGCTTAAAATAGCGCAAATTTTTTTCTTATTTAACGATTTAAGATTTCTTGTTGGCTGAATCCAGGTATATCGATGATATATAGTCCAGAGCCTAAGCCACTTTTGTCTGCATTTTTGCGTACCGTAATGAAACTTGGCACGAATATAGTACGACACTATATTATTATTTCACGAAGTGGTGCTCATCCCGAACCCAGTGCAGAGCAAAAATACAGGGTGATTTTTAATTGCATCTATTTCATTAAAATTTTGTATAAAATTCAAATGTAAAGCTAGAACAATGAAGCTTGGCACCGATTATAAGGACATATACACTTTTATTTTAAGTGAAAAAAAAATTATATTGCTTCATTTTCTTCCAAGAAATAAAAAATATATATATTAATATAAATTTATGGTGTTGGTATTGAGTAGAACAAAAAATTCCAGGAGCTTAGTTATGCAAGATAAGGTGTTCAAATCAAATGAGGACATAAACAAATTGTTTCTCTTTAAAATAAGGATTGCTGGACGGGTGTGACAAAAAGATGGACAAGTATGTGGATTTCTTAGACGTAAGGATATTTTCAAAAAATATATACCAAATAAAAGATATTTAGGTTTTATTTATATTTTATAAAAAGAAAATAAAAATTAGTTTGAACTGTTAAAAATACAGGCTTTTAAAAATGATTAAAATTGTTATAATGATTTTTATGACGACGTTACAAATCACCATCAAAAACACAAAGTCAGCACTTTACAACAATACTAGTACAGCTTTAAGGGCCCATCGCACCCACTTTTTTTCCGTTTCTTAGCCTAAAGAATACCTTATTTCGAAAAATTTCGTTGCACCGATCTTAAAGGCAGACTTATTCCTTCCTTAGTGTGTGTGTTAAAATTAAGTCAGCTTTTTTCGTGACTTTACTGTTCCTTAAGAGCTGCTGAGATAAGATGCTGGTCACATAATGTTACCCGTGTGGCATAGCCATAGCAACTGACAATACCTACAAATGAGCAGTGTTTTGATTAAAGTGAATTTTGTCTTTTTTAAGTAAATAAAGTAAAAAACATAATAAAAATGATTTTGAAAAACTTTATTGCACAATATAACGGCTAGATTTTTGTTCTTTTAGCACAATGTTTTTGTGAAAAAATATACCCATGTATCGATAACAAAAAGATTTGTAAGGAAGAATATAATTTAAATAAAGTTGAATCTAATTTTTATTACAGTATTTTCGTCCGATTTAACTGTTGTTCACAGCCCGGTGGGTACAGCGGTAAGGGTAGGATAGGACTGACCAGTGTAAGAAAAGCCTTGCATTTAAATGAAACTGCAGTGCATGAAGTAACAAGACGATTTTCCTTTCTGCCTTTACATTTTACCCTAATTTCTTGATAATTGTTAATCCTTTGGTTATCTCCAGGGGTGTATGGGCCGCTGCCTTATGGATAGGAGTCTTATGGGCAGGTGCCTTATTGGCCTGTGCCTTAGGAGCAGTACATTTTTCGGCCGGGCGCGGATTTTGTCCTGGGTTAGATGGGAAACCGTAAACTAACCCGGGAAAAAATACGCGACTGTACCAACAAGGCGACAAGGACATCCAAATTCCAAAAAATCGAGTAGCATCATCTCGATTTCATCATCTTCCAAATATTCTTCCAAAAATTCAAGAACTTTCAACTTTTCATTTTTGTAAATAAATTTTTAAAGGCGACTTGACACAGAAAATTGATGGGTTTTGACAAAACTATTTTGGGACGTATTGGGTGTTGTTGTCGTTTTTTCATAGTTTATGTTTGTTGAAACAGCGGCGTTGCCTGACTGGGTCACAAGGTGGCCGCATCTTAACAAAGAAGAGGAGATTTTTGCTCGGTGCAACAAATTTTAAAATGCATGCTTAAAATTAAAGCAATCCATAGTTAAGAAAGGGAATTTTAAAAGTCGGTGCGATGGGCCCTTATTTTCTTAAATAATTTTTTTTATACAGAGTGTTAAAAAGTAACTAGACAATAAACTTTTTTCCTTATTTTTTATTATAGTGTTGAAAATTCAAATAACTCTAGATATGTCAAATAAACATCTCATTGCAATCACTATATTCTCTTTTATAAACCATTTGTCGTACTCTATTTTTGTAATAAGCGCTACATCATTACTTTTTTCTGAACGTATATACCGGGACACAACAACTTTGCTGTCATTTTTACTGTTTTTTAAAATATTTATTTTAGCTACTGCGTTAATAAGAATTTTGCAATAAAACTTTTGGCTCAATTTGTCGGCTTGTTACAGGCTATGACATAAAAATTTAAGTTGTGTACATTGTTTTACTTAGCTTTGAAATTGTAAGAAAATACAGGGTGTTTCTTGTATCAATATAATTTTTTTTAACTACGTTAAACGTTATTCCCAGCACTTATAAAATTAGAAAGTATACAGTAGAAAAGTAAAATATTATTCACCTATGTAGCTGTTAGTAAGAGACTTTAAAACATACAGGTAATATTGTGTATGCTTTAGTACCCAAGAATTGGCAGATTCGTTGCTGTTTATCTTAAAAATTTACTTACTTACTTACTACACGAAGTTATAAAATTTTATTCAGTTAGGCTTGGTCAGGTATTTTTAATAATCCCTGGCAGATTAAGGTGTCAGTTTTTGATAGATCATGTAAACAGTTTGACGTATTAACTCAATTGATATTTATTTTGGTTTAGAATACTAAATTACCTAAAAATCGATACCCCACATGACCACTTTAAACGAAATAAAATTTTAACAATTTATCCTCCAAGTTCTTGCTCCCTCTCCCCCCCAAAAAAGAAACCTTATTTCCAATCTTAACTTTTATAGATTTTTAACTATATTATACATACATAACTATATAGTTAAAGAAACAAAAATTGTACGCGAAATTAGTTTTATATTTAATTTATCAATTTTTCCTCTACCACCTCAAGTACGCCCCTGTATCTTGGCCCTGCACTGGATTCCATCGGAGCACCACTTCTAAAATGGCATCTCTAGGTGTCTGGTACCGCTGTGCCAAATTTCGTCACAAGTCGTCTTAGGCCCCAAACTATTATGTTTGAAAAACAATTATTTATTATTATGTTGTGCGTTTCCAAACCATTATCATTTGTTACTTCCTCTCCAAATGGTCCTACCACTTTGCCTTGGGTTTGTCTACCAGTGCCACTATTAAAATCGCCAAGCATAATTATTTCGATGATAGTCTCAAATATACAAAATAAATATAAAAATCTGCATATTTATTTACAGAAAAAAAGAGCCTGCCTTCATTGTTATTTCACAAATTAACATGTTATTTTGGCAAAATTTTAAGCTTTCTTAATATAAAAATGTACATATACTCATATTAAATTTTACATTTATTTACATAGACAAACAACAACAACAAAGGCAGGGTTTGCTTAACGTGTTCCTAACTATTTTTTACAACGAAAGGAAAATTACACTACTAATTTCGATATCACACTGTAGTTCACTTCCTGGACCTAAAGGTAATACAATAAGTTATTGGTATGATTTTTTTAACGTATTCCAAACTCTTGTTTGCTAACGAATACTTCTGACAAAGTTGTTTTTTAAAAATACGAGTTTTACTAAATTTTACTACTACTTCGCCTGTCGCATTTTATTTCACCATTACCCTTTTTCCGTAGATTCCTTTATTTATTTATCACTATCTTAAAGCTAGTTAAAAATCTAAATCAGAGAAAAGCAGCAGTTATTTGCCTTCAGCCGGCAGAAAACATGTATCTGAGGCTATACGACGCGTGACGCAAGAGGCTTTGCATGCACGGCTGGTGATGAGTGACGACGAAGCGGCATTGCCAGATAAATGGCTCATCAGTTTAAATGGTTTTTGGCAAAGAATCGAGCCTAGATTCGAAAGAGGCTTATTCATTCTAAACAAAAACAAAAGTTCCTATGGTGATTGACTCTAAGATGCAAGTCGTACATTAACCAGCACTACGTACGAAGCCCCAAGACCAAAATATATCACGAATTGATCATCTTTAACACAATGTAGAGCATTACGCAAACCTGGGAAGGCATCAGTCAGCAAATGCAACCATCGACACCGAGATTCAGCATCGCTTGGAATGCGCTAGCCAGAAATACGATGTCAACGGTGAGACCTATAATGCCGTCATAATAACCAATCCCACATATGGGTGCGAAACATGGACTACCTACCGAGAAAAATACCACCTTAAAAATATCTTGAGAATCAAATGCCAGGTTCAGCGTACAAATAAGCTTAGAGACAGTGGCAAATGATAGAGCTGCCTGGCGCCGCCAGGTTAATGAAGGATGACAAGTATTTAAACAGGAGTGACGCAGGCTAGAGATGCAGAAGACAGACTACTGAAAAGAACGAGAAAATCGAGAGGGAAACGGTCAAGCTATCGTAGAAATCTGTGTATGCCAGCACTTGTATAGCCATCAAAGAACGCAAAACAAACTACGACATTGATGAAAGGATGATAATCACACTTGCTACCGTGTTATTGCCTATGACGATGAGGATGGTAATAGTTAACTTCAGAATACACGGAGCGCTTCGACCGACTTGGTTTAAAGGTGCGTATTATTTTAAATCAGAATTTGCATGCTTCGCTACGAGGCTGGACGAATGCTTCATTCGCAATCCTGCTGAACTGAATATATGCATTGAGACGAACACATACAACCTTTGAAATACCGACTCCGATCGGATTACGTTGCATAACGCGGGTAAATACGCCGTGCACATACATATGCTCATTCAGGCAGCGAGGCATAATGATCCTGACTCTAACGAGTCTCTTTTATTCCACTGACTTGTTGACCAAATTCTATGCACTGTAAATGTTATGTCGCATTCTTATTACGAAATATTAAAAGAGAGGACGACATGTTCCAACAGAAAATTACAAAACATAGAAACGGAGCCTTCCTTTGGTTTTGCCCTTATGCAGAGATTACTCTCGATGCCGCTCGCACCCTCATGATGCCCCCCGTGTCCATGGTTAGTTACATTTATCTGCTAAATTAGGATCTAATTTATTAGGAAAACAACTGAATGGTGCATACCGTTTAAGCATCGAAAAACATAATGATCAATTCAAGAATAAAGTACGTCATATCTAAAATTATAGACTGTATTAAATTTTGTGGTGCTTTTGAACTTGCTCTCCGTGGACATAATGAACAAGAAGATTTATTGGACCCTGGTATTTTTAATGGTTTCATAAATTTTTCTGCCGAGTTGGATTTTCATTCATTCATTTGTAGAAAGCTGTATTTACTGCACGTCAAAAACATTCAAAGTGATTTATTAGAATATAGATTTAAAAATTGTTGCTTCAAATTTTGTGACGAAACAACTGATATTTTGAATATGTTTCAAATGATTATATTTTTTCGTGACACCTTATCAAATGATACCCCCCTTGAACGATTTTGGAGTTTTATCAAACCCAGTCAACCCGATGTAGCCTTAGCTGGCTACATAGAAGAGGTTTTAAATTATGTGCTTAAAAATCCTGACCAACTAATTTCTCAAAGTTACAAAAAAGCAAGCGTTATGAGTGGTGTCCATGGTGGTGTGCAACAACTTATTAAGGAGAACTTTAAATATGCTCATTCATTGTTATGCCCACCAATCAAATTTAATAATATCTCAGGTAATAAGTATGCATATAAATATACGAATATTTTTTTCTGACTTAAGTGACTTTTTTCAAATTCTCCACAAAGACTCGTCATCTTAGATGTAGTGGTTGGAAATAGGGTTTCTAGAGCATCTAATACAAGAAGGAACTTTAAAATTGGGACTGTCAATACGGTAAATGAAAATGGAGAGGCACTTATAGAGACTATGGAGAAAACAACATCCAGACAGTTAGATACTATCAAAAAGGTAGGTGCAATTTTAATAAGATTATTTTATGATCGTAAATTTGTTTTTAGGTTGGCAGTGTTTCATCGTTGATATTCTATATTCCTAGCTACAAAAACGGGATTTAGTGATTTTGTAACAATAAAACGATGCTTTACTCAGTTTGAAAAAATTATGTAAAAAGCAAGAGATAACATACATACAATTAAAGAAACCGAGTTATAACACATTGATGAAAGTCAAGCTAAGATAAGAAGGCGGGCGGATAACAGAATCTTTCTACGACTGTACAAGCTAAGGAAGTATGTGACACCATAATATCAGAAAGAAAAAGCAGGTTTTCGTTTACTGACCATTTGGAAATAGCAAACCTATTTTCGGCAAAAAATTTTGAAACCTATTTATTAAATTCTTCTAAGCTACAGTTAGATGCAGTAACTTGAAACTTTCCATTTTTAAATAAAAGACGGAGTTGGAAATAATATACAGAAGAGCAGATTTTAAAAAAAGGTTCCCTTATTGAAATTTTTTATTGAAAATAATTTGTAAACGGATTTTTCAGAAACATTTTCAGTGCTAGAGGCAGTCGTTACGATGCCTATGCCAACCGCAGAAGCAGAAAGTTGTTTCTCTACCCTAAAGAGAATTAAATGACCTCGTAATGTTAAAAAAACGACAGACGTGTTTGTAAAAGATGCAAACTAGGTTTGATACATTTATTATTTGTTTATAAAAATAATAATAATATTTAACTAATATCTCACTAAATATCTCAGTTTTTTATTATTTGCTTTAAATTATATGATATGATGGCCCACTTAAACAAAATTTTTGCCTGCGACGCAACTTATTTGTGTACCAGTGACGCACCCAGGAATATGTCTTGGGGGGGGGGGGCGAGGCCTATCATGATTTATTACATTTAAGCTATTTTTTGTGTTTTTTCATGAAAAATGTGAAAAATATGTAAAAAAATCTAAGGGTTGGGTGTGCCCATGTGTGTACTGTCATAATGCTTTGCATTACGCGCCACCACTGGTTGATATACAGGGTGTAAGTGAAAGGCAGATTCAATTCCTTAATCCAAAAAACACGAATGCGCTTCCTACCATAAAAAGGCGGCGTGCTAAAACATTCGCGCTTGCGACTTCTAGATACAAGAATTAAAGTTGAACATTGTATAATAAATTTATCGGCCATACTGAAGCAGATAATAAAGGTCATTCTTGAAAAAAAAAGTTTATCCAACGCATGGATCAAAACATTTTTGTTTTCGAGATACACCGCCTCAAAGAATTTTGGCGCGCCGATTTTTTAAACTTTTTTGGTTACAACTTACATATATATTTTTTTTTAATAAACGCAGTAAAAAGATAAAATTTGGAATGAGAGCAATAACTAAAAATGATGTAAAAAAATTTATGCAGTCAATTTTTTTAAAAAGAACTACTTTTGTACTTTTATACAGGGTGTCCTATAACTTAGGGGCCATATGCCAACAAGTGATAGAGGAGGTCATGTCTGAAAGAAAAGTTTATATAATGCATAGGTCAGTCTTTCTTTGTCGAGATACAGAGCATCAAAGTTGGCCATTTTTTTTAGCTTTTTGGTAATAACTTTTTAAAAAAACGCAGTAAAAATATTAAATTGAATAAAGTCGTGTAGTAGAACAAAATCAATAATTTCCAAGAAAAATAATTTTAAAAAAAATTATGCCGTCAATTTTTTTTAGAAAAACCCATTTTTTTGGTATACACTTTTATAAATGCCATATTAAACGCAATGTTTTTTTTATATTTTTTGTTAATAAAATTAAGTCTCTCAGGAGACATAATAATAAAATATCATTGATATTTTCTAAAAGAATCAGTAAGCAAAAATTTTTAAAAATTATATAATTTTTTTTAAATAATTTTTTCAGGTTATTTTGCCAGCCTGTATCTCCCCAACTTGTAATTTTATCCACATTTTAA
Source organism: Aspidapion aeneum (assembly GCA_963576565.1). Classification (NCBI taxonomy): domain Eukaryota; kingdom Metazoa; phylum Arthropoda; class Insecta; order Coleoptera; family Brentidae; genus Aspidapion; species Aspidapion aeneum. Next base: position 81,330,212 of record OY755044.1, on the reverse strand, counting down.
ATCACAATTAGCTGGGTATTCAGTTGGCTGTGACAGATTTTCTTTTTTTGTAAAAACTTTTTTCCCTCCACTCCTCTAACTTTAAAAATTGTATATCTTAAAAACAGATGTGTGTTGACCCCATGTTATATAAAGTTTTTTATCGGAAATAACCTCCTCTATGACTTGCAGCACTAAGGTCCCTAAGTTATGGGACACCCATATTTTCGTAATAAAAAATTTAATCTAATCTAAAACATCTAAAGACATCCAAGTATATGCAATCCAGGGCTGGATGGGGAACCGTAAACCAGCTCGGAAAAAAATACGCGCCCGGCCCCGAAATCTACTGCTCGTAAGGCACCGGCCGATAAGGCTCCGGCGAATAAGGCTCCGGCCAATAAGGCACCGGGCCAGAAAGCACCGGCACCCACTGGGATTTTTCCATATGGTCCATCCACCCCTGAAGCAATTTCACAAGCAGTAGGCAGTGCCATCTGGAGTCCCTGTATGTTGACATATTTGGATATTATATCCAAATATGTCAACATACAGGGACTCTAGTGCCATCCAGCTTATTATGCCGGTGGTAACGCTACAAGACGCTAGCGCTACCAAGTCCACTTCCAATCCCTGGCTTCGCATGCGTAGATCTACCAATATTATTTACCTCATGTATTAGAATCGATGTACAGGGTGATTTTCACTTGAATGATTCTAACCACATGAAAATAGAAAGTTTCAAAAACCTAACCTAACGAAACCTAATCAGATCTAACCGAACCGAACCAAAGCAAACTAAACCAATATTTTTTTTCAAAAAAATAACTTTCCTGACTTCCTACCTGGGATGCTAGAGGATGTGAATCCGAACCGGACCGTACCGAACCGAACCTATCCAAACCTAACCCTACTCAACTAAACCTAATTAGCAGTACGTGTTGTAGTTTAGGTTGGTTAGGTTAGGTTTGGTTCAGTTTAGTTAGGTTCGGTTTGGTTCGGTTCGGATTCACATCCTCTAGGATCCCGGGCAGGAAGTCAGGAAAGTTTTTTTTTTGAAAAAAATTATTGGTTCAGTTTCCTTCGGTTCGGTTAGATTTGATTAGGTTTTGTTAGGTTAGGTTTTTGAAACTTTCTATTTTCATGTGGTTAGAATCATTCAAGTGAAAATCACCCTGTATGCGAAGCCAGGGATTGAAAGTGGACTTGGTAGCGCTAGCGTCTTGTGTAACGCTGCGTGGGATATTTGATTTTTATTAATTTAAATTTATGTGCTCTACTTACTGATTTGTATGCTTGGCCAGTCTTTCATAAAAGAAGCTGACCAACGTTTTCCCAAAATGCTTTGTTTTTTTTCTGAAACTCGTGCCTTAAAAAAAACACTGTTCTAGACACTAGCAATGAATACACAATTCATTGACACTAGTTAAATAAGCTGCTATTTTTGTATCGTTGACCAGAAATTCAAAATTTTTGTGATCTGCTGACAGTAAAACTGTGGTTTAAAAAACTTTTTATGTTTTTATAGGACTTATTCTAGTTTCGTACTATGAGAGTCAAAACGCGATTAATCAAAAACAATAATTATTATAAATCCTAGTTTTTTTTTTTGAGGTCGTTTTTAGCAAATAATTTCACCAGACCAAACAAAACAAAAATTAGTATTATGATTTCGAAATCGATTTTCTTTAGGTCGCTGAAATAATAAAATAATAAATAGATTTTTGGACAAGTTATTGAAAAAACCGTATTGATGACCCGTATTAGAAAGTCGGATTATCCATGTCCAGGCGGCAAATATGTACTCTGAAGACACTGAAGAGATTTTTGGTAATAGGATCCATCTACCACTTGCATACGCGTAAACTGGAGTGCCTGAATGGCCCTAAACGTCTGCAGTAAACGATATGCTAATTTATTTAGGTTACGACAAAACATACAGAATAAAGAAAAATAATTTCCATATCTTATATATTAACTTTGCGAGCACTGGCGGAAAATACGGTAACTTCTTACTATTGCATTTAGAGCAGAAATTGCAAAGTAATGGACTAATGAAGTAAAATATATTTCGGCTGTCTTGTGCCAGAGTTATAAGGTAATCACGTAAATATTAGAGAAAAGCATCTACCTATGAATGTTTGTATAATTCGACTAATTTTTCTATTAAAATTGCAGTAGTAAGTTAGTTATTCTATCCCTAAAATTAAAATAAGAAACTTGAAACAAGTGTAATTTTGCAATTACGCATTTTTTAATTTAACTAATTCATTTAGTTCTTTGCGTTTAGAATTTGTCTGATGACTGAAAAACTTATCGATACTTTTATTAAGTTATTTTGGAAACGTGTAAAATTAAATTTAAGAAGTTATAAATTCAAGTTTAAAGTGGTTCCCCAAGGCTCATGTTTCTATTTACATTTTAGGATTAAGTTTCACCCACATACGAAACGGGTAATTTCTACATGCGACCTAAACTCATCGCAAAGTCTCTTTACAAACAAGATCGACACGCTTTTTAGATATTTAATAGAAGAGAGATTTTTGAAACAAAATTTTCGTTGTCGTTATTTATTTTAAACAGGACGAGGGAATGATGGATCTGTTGGAGCTCTGTCTCCGTAGCTCTTACTTTCAAGTGAAAGATAAGTTTTACGCGCTAAATGATGGACTTCCAATGGGTTCGTCTCTTTCGCCACTGGTAGCAACCATCTACACGTAGTGGTTCGAAGACAACAAGAGTCAAGCTGAAACTATGGCTACGATACATGGATGAAACTATTATTATACGGCCAGACAAAAAATTATGACGAACTGCAGAATTTTTTACACCATCTGAACGGTATTCGACCAAAAATCAAATGCACAATGGAAATTAAAAAAGATTTGGCCTTGCCTTTAGAAGGAAAATAAACTTTCTTTTGCTATCAAAATGTTTAAATTCTTTAAAACTCTTAACGGGCTAGTGCGGTGATCGATCCCATGTTCTTGGAACACGCGGAACAATGCTCACCACGCCACTAGTCAAAGTCGGAATTCCGTCAAAGTCCCACATACGACAGCAACGCTGCAAATTTATATAAAACATTCTAGACGTCAATAAAAATGGCATCAACACTTGACGATATATTCAAAAAGAAGCTAATTTCAACTTAAAACGAAACCAAAAGAAAATCACAAAATGTAAGTAAATCATATGAAATCTCTAACAAAAAACTCAAGAATCTGTTGCTACGCTTAAACTTAACGCACAGTATTTGTTTTTTAATCTTCACAGCAACGCAACGTAATTATGATCTTATTGTTATCCAAGCAAAAAGAGAATAAACAAATGCCTAATACTGACCAAAAAAATACATGCAATACATGAAGAAAGAACTTTTCCAGCATTTACTGTAAAGATATCAGGAAACTTTCCTTTAGCAAGCAAAAAAACGAAAGTTTAACATTATTTAGACATTAAAAAAGAAGTTATAAAAATTATTTAATAATTCTGGGATAAATGGTCTTATGCACAAATGCAATTTTACTTTTCCTTTTTGATCAAGATATTTTGATCGGTACAGCCACCGCCGAATTACCGAGGTACCCGGACTACTGGACTATACTTTTTTATTGTTCTTTTAAACAAACTGTTCAGATATACCGGGTGGGTCAAAAAAAACCGGACAATTTTTTAAAAATTATTACTTTGGAACTATACAATCGATTTTAATGGGACAAACTGCGCTTGGCAATGAATTAATCAAAGTTTTGATTAAATATAGTTTTTTGTCCGTCATCTTAAAATCCAAGATGGCGGACAAAATTAAAATGTACCGTTCAAAGATGCTCGTTTATTCTTATGTTGCGAACATGTTTTAATTATTTTTTTAAATTAGTAGAAAAGCTGTACAACAAGGTATGAATAGTATAATTTTTTTTGTTTTAACCATTCTTTTGCATATTATACGATTGCCTTGCCAATCATGTCTGCATTTATTTATTTTTTAATTCATTACTGCTGAACCGATTTTAATGAAATAAAAAGCATCCTAATAAAAATTATTGCATTTTAAAGATCAAAGTTTATCGCTATCTTAAAATTTAAAATGGCGGACAGAATCATACTTGATTTTTCAAAATGGCATATTTGTTCTTATTTTCCGAAAATGCTTTAGTTTTTCTTAAACTTTTTTTCAACCGATTTTAGCGAAATAAAAAAAATCATGGTGAGAATTGTTTTTTAACGATATGTATTAAAATCGGATCAGTAACAATCAATTTATAAAAAAATAATTGCAGACAGGATTGGCAATGTAATTGTATACTTTGTAAAACAATCGTCAAAACCAAATCAGATTTTGTGAGAACCACTACACCGATTTTATTAATTTGTACCTCATTGTGCAGGAGAAAAGTAGTGCTTTTCTATAAATTAAAAAAAAGCTAAAACATTTTCGGAAAATAAGAATAAACCTGCCTGTTTGAAGGGTCAAATATGATTATGTCCGACATCTTAACTTTTGAGATGACGGCAAATTTCGATTATAATCTTTAAGGAACAATCAATTTTCACCATGATTTTATTTTACTAAGATTGATTCAGTAATAATGAGTTTGTAAGGAAATTAATGCAGACAGGATTAGCAATGCAATCGTATAATCTGTAAAACAATGGCTAAAACAAAAATAGATTTTTTGAGAACCATCAAACCGATTTTACTAATTTGTACCTCGTTGTGCGGGGCAAAAGTAGTCGTTTCTATAAATAAAAAAAAACTAAAATATTTTCAGAAAATAAGAATAAACACGCCATTTTAAAGGATCAAGTATGATTTTGTCCGCCATCTTAAATTTTAAGATAACTGTAAACCTTAATCATAATCTTTAAAAGGCATAATCAATTCTCACCATTATGTTTTTTATTTTATTAAAATCGGTTCAGTAGTAATGAATTTATCAGGAAATAAATGCAGACATGATTGGGAAGGCAATCGTATAATATTCAAAACAATGGTTAAAACAAAAATACATTTTCTTAGAGCCACCAAACCTATTTTGCTGATTCGTACCTTGTGCGACGCAAGAAAGCGGCGTTTTTATACATTTAAAAAACTGATTAAAACATGTTTGCAACATAAGAATAAACGAGCATTTTTGAAGGGTATATTTTAATTTCGTCCGCCATCTTGGATT